>WTXD01000009.1:0-705584 GCA_022496205.1 Gloeopeniophorella convolvens | reverse complement strand
CCTGCAGGCCTCGCACCTGCGGCAGGAGACACCGGGTTCCATAGCCACACGATCGCCCGGCTTGACAGTTTTTACGCTAGCACCAACTGAGAAGAGTGTTTTCAGACACTTCAACCGGTAAAATCCGTCTTGATCTACCTTTGAACACCACGCCGGATGATTCGTGGCCTAGGACCTTATCCACGACAGATCAGGAAAGCCACGTCAGACTGACACGATGCGTACCATGGGGTTCTTCACCACGAAATCTCCGATACGGCCATGCACGAGATAATGCACCTGTCGTAATTCATTTCATGAGCCAGAGATCGCAGGTACTGGAGATGACGGACATACATCCGATCCACAAATCCCTGGGGAAGAGCGTATGTTTATGTCGTCGCACACCGCGAAGGTTGGAAGCTCACCTGTCTTCTTCACCTCGACGAGGACCTCATCGTGACGGACTGTGTGGGAATTCAGGATGAAGTATGCTGGATACCGCGATAGAGGGCGTACTCTCAGGTATGGGACGCTGTTCATAGGAGACCTCCCCTATGCGCTGAAGAACGAATGAGGTGTTGTCCGACATGGTGGTTGAGGAGAAAGAGCGGTCTGCTGCATATCGCAGGATATGCAATCACCCAAGCCGATCCCGCGGTGGGCCGCGTCCAGCAAGTGACCATGATGGCGGCCTATGACGGCGTGCCACCTCCCGGGCCGAGGAGAAACATCGGCGCTGTCCCTGCCACGGCCCGCCATGGATTGCGCGCGTGCCACCGCTACGCGCGGGAATACGCGGGAATGGCCAATTGGCGCGACGGCGGGACCAAACGCCCGCATCCGTCGACTCGGAGTCTTGTCCAGTCTCGAAGCACGAAGAAGCATGCAGAAGCATGCACGTTGGTTCGTCTTCGCCCGAGATACTGCATGGTATGGTTGGTGTCAATCGACGCCCTGGCTATCGCCTCCGACGAACGCATCCAATTTCGTCTTGGACACAGAGTATTAACAGTTGGCACCAATGCCACCTCAATAGAGGGCGTACGTACCCTTATCAGACTGCTGAGCGCATGCATGGAACGCACAATTTGCATCTGTGCTCCGATGCTCCAGTGGAGTTGGCAAGGGGATGATGTCCATCCAGAAGGGCTGTGGACTGTGCACGGAGCCGCCAGTCGCGTGCGGCACGTCATTGAAGCGCGTCGCCAAACGAGGCGACGATCGCACTTCCAGGTTGCGAGTAGGAGCTTTGTGAGGTTCCATGCAGACCCCGTTCGGTTCTTCTTTCTGCTTCCCCATCTCCATTTCCGGTGGCTCAGCGGTGTGGTCGCTGCTTAGCAAAGTAGCCTGAAGAGACGGACGCCTTTTACAAGCTGCGTGCAGAGGCGTTTAGGCGGTTATGTGATGTCAAGATAGCGCATGCAATGCGGACACAAGTAAGTACATGATCATGAATAAGTCTGGGTTGTGAGGAAAGGACATCACGCACATTACGCAGCGGAGGCGCGCAAGTTTGTCATAAGTCGGCGGGCGAATACTGACGCCATCTCGCTTTGAGTGATGGGCAGCGTCTCGCCGGCAGTTTCCGTAATCGCGCGTTATTTACTCGAGCGATCTCCTCCCATCTCTTCCATCTTTTTCCTCCCTCCCATCCCTCATCCATGGTTGCCTCTGCTGTTCTCGGCTTCCCTCGCATCGGTGTGTACATTCCTCCTCAGATACCGTCTTCTAAGACCCTTTCCAGGTGCCAATCGTGAAGTGAAAAAGGCTGTCGAGGCTTACTGGGCGGGCAAAATCACTGCCGATCAGCTCACCCAGGCTGCAGCTGATGTCAAGAAGAGCAACTGGACGTCGGTGAAAGCCAAGGGAGTTGATTATGTCCCCAGGTTGGTCCTATCGCCACTTGGCGCGTGGCGCCTCGTGTCTGATTATCGATCTTCAGTGGCGAGTTTTCTCTGTACGACCATGTCCTTGACCATGCGGCTGCCTTCAACGTTATCCCCAAGCGCTACGTTGGCCAGGGCCTCACGCCGCTCGATGTCTACTTTGCCATGGGCCGTGGCCGTCAAGCGGACGGCGTCGACGTCCCCGCCTCCGAGATGAAGAAATGGTGGGTTTTAAGTATGATCAGAGCGTGCATCGTGTCTGACACTACTTGTAATCAAGGTTCGACTCGAACTATCACTTTGTTGTGCCGGAGTTCTCAGCGGAGACGGACTTCAAGCTCAACTTCAACAAGGCTATCGAGGAGTACAAGGAGGCACAGGTCCATGGCGTCGAGACCCGCCCAGTTGTTCTTGGGCCCGTCTCCTTCCTCGTTCTTGGCAAGGCTTCCAAGGACGCAAAGCCTGGCTTCGAGCCCCTCTCTCTCCTCCCTAACCTACTCCCCGTCTACAAGCAACTCCTCGGCGACTTGAAGACTGCTGGTGCCGAATGGGTTCAGATCGACGAGCCCGTCTTGGTCCTCGACAAGGCGGCAGGATATGAGAAGGAATTTGCCAGCGCCTATGCTGAGCTCTCGCCTGTTGCCCCAAAGATCCTTCTCACAACGTACTTCGGCCGTCTCGACTCCAACTTGAGTTATGTTGCCAAGCTTCCGATCGCTGGCCTTCACATCGATCTCGATCGTGCTCCCGCTCAGCTTGACGAAGCCATCGCTGCTGTGAAGCCCACGAACATCGTCCTCTCTCTCGGTCTCGTGTCTGGCCGCAATATTTGGAAGGCCGATTTCCAGGCCGCCATCAAGCTCGGGCAGAAGGCTGTTGATGCCCTCGGTCAGGACCGTGTCATCGTCGCCACGTCTTCCTCACTTCTCCACACCCCCGTCACCCTCGAGTCGGAAAAGAAGCTCACTGCCGAGCAGAAGGATTGGTTCTCGTTCGCTCTCGAGAAGGCCGCGGAGGTTTCCGTTTTGGCGAAGGTCCTTTCTGGTTCCAGGACGCTGCTGTCTCTGCTGCCGTCAAGGCTAACGACGAGTCTATTGCCAAGCGTCGTGATTTCGAGCGCACATCCGACGATGCTGTCCGCAAGCGGGTCGCTTCCATCACCGACGAGATGCTTGAGCGCAAGAGCCCCTTTGCCGTTCGCAAGGAGGTTCAGAAGAAGCATATTGAGCTCCCCAAGTTCCCCACCACTACTATTGGTTCCTTCCCTCAGACTAAGGAGATCCGCAATGCTCGTGCGAAGTTCACCAAAGGCGAAATCACCGAGGTCGAGTATGAGGATTTCCTCAAGAAGGAGATTGAGAGCGTTGTTCGCTTCCAGGAGACCATTGGCCTTGACCTCCTTGTGCATGGCGAGCCGGAGCGCAACGACATGGTCCAGTACTTCGGCGAACAGCTCAACGGCTTTGTGTTCACGCAGAATGGCTGGGTGCAGAGCTACGGCTCTCGCTATGTGCGCCCGCCCATCATTGTGTCGGACGTGTCTCGCCCTGGCCCCATCACGGTCAAGTGGAGCAGCTACGCTCAGAGCGTAACGAAGCACCCGATGAAGGGTATGCTCACCGGTCCTGTCACCATCCTCAACTGGTCCTTCCCTCGTGCCGATGTCTCCCGGGA
Source organism: Gloeopeniophorella convolvens (assembly GCA_022496205.1). Lineage (NCBI taxonomy): Eukaryota > Fungi > Basidiomycota > Agaricomycetes > Russulales > Gloeopeniophorella > Gloeopeniophorella convolvens. The sequence goes on along the minus strand of WTXD01000009.1, from coordinate 702,042 downwards.
GCTTCAGTCGAAGCAGCTCGCGCTCGCGCTCCGTGATGAGGTCATCGACCTCGAGAAAGCCGGAATCCACGCAGTGCAGGTGGACGAGCCTGCGATCCGTGAGGGTTTGCCGCTCCGCCGCGCGGACTGGGACAACTACCTCAAGTGGGCTGTCGACTCGTTCAAGTTGTCCACGGCGGGTGTCAGCGATGCCTTGCAGACTCACTCCCACTTCTGTTACTCGGACTTCGACGACATCTTCCCTTCGATCCAGCGCTTGGATGCGGATGTCATCTCAATTGAGGCTTCGAAGAGCGATATGAAGCTCCTCAACACATTCAAGCAGTACGGCTATGCGAACCAGATCGGTCCTGGCGTGTACGACATTCACTCTCCCCGTGTCCCTGGTGATCAGGAGATCCGTGACCGCCTCAAGTCGATGCTCGACATCCTCCCTGACTCGCTTCTCTTCGTCAACCCCGTATGTTTTCGCTCCCCTTCTGGTTCTTGGACTCTGACTGACACGTCGTGATTAGGACTGCGGTCTTAAGACCCGTGGCTGGAAGGAGACCGAGGCATCACTTAAAAACCTTGTCTCGGCCGCGCGCTGGGCACGCCAGCAGTACGCGTAAATACCGGTCTCTCTACGCTTCAACAGCGTCCACTTGATGGTTACGCACACCACCGACAATAGCGTCAGCGTATTTTTTATTTGACCGTAGGTGGGGTTGTAGCGAGATCTTTTATTGGGTCCTCGATCCTCCGGCGTGCAGCTGGAGCGGACTTTGCCTGGCCGACGGGGCGGATTCAGGCAGCGCCAGAAAATCATAGCACAGTAGTAGTCGTACCAATCATTTGTACGGGTTTCAACAATCCACCTAGCCATTTCAACAATCGCACTAGTCATTTTTGAAGCATCCATTCAGTATATTGGCGCAGTAAGATATATATCACCGAGTGGTGTGGGTGGGCGAGGGAGAAAGGAACGGCAAGTAACGCAACGTCGAACATTCACGGCGTGCCACATGAACAAGACAGCAAGACAGTAGAAACACACAACGTCCCCTCCTCTAACAGGAAGATAGTGTTACAACACGATCAGTAGAACATAAAAGGCATGAAGATACGTGTCGGCATTCATCGAAGTCATCCGGGACGGCGTATCGGCGTGAGTATACACGGTGAGATCAACCGCGGGGCACGACCATCTCTTCCTCAATCTTGATGCCTGGTACGCGGAGCGACGAGTTGCGAGTGCTGGCGTAGTCACCGTTAGCTCTACGTCCGTTGGCGACGCCGTTGTACCCCTCTTCGGGCTTCTCTGCGGGCGGGGTGTTGCTACCGGCGGAGCCTGCCTCCTTGTCCTGCATCTGTCGGCCGACGCCACCCTGCAGCCTCGCTATGGCGCCATTGGGGACGAGGGCCTGCGCTGAGTCATCCATCTCGAGAGCGCGGCGGAGGCGCTCTTCGACGCGTTCGGTCCGCTTAGTCTTTTTGCCACCTTTCCATATGAGGACACCGGAGGCAATACCGCAGCCAAAGGCAGCCGGGATGAGCAGACTGGTCACCCAGGCGGGGCGGACAAATCGGTTCATAGACCACATGCAGGCAGCGAGCATGCACTGTCAATTGTCCGTAGTCAGCGTGGGAGCAGCCGGACATAGTTATGTTCCGAACCTGGAAGACGGAGTTCCCGTCATTGAGCAGGCAGATCCAGAGGGCGGTGCTAGAACGTGGGAGGTGAGCGGCAGCACCGTGAATGGCAACTGGCGGACTAACTTGATAGGGAAGGCCTACGCGATGACGGTCAAAAAGAAGCGAGGGCCAGAAGTGGCAAGGTGCTCACCCGATGCGTTTCAGTGCCATGAGGCCGGTACCACGTTTGTGACTTCATAAACTTCTTTTGCTCTGAAATGGCGCCACTCGTAAAGCGATGTCTGCTGCGCAAGAAGGAACGGACATACGGTGGTGCAGCTCATACTGCTGCTTGTCGGTCAACACATGCACGTAGTTCGGATCGAATATCGGATCAGGCAGGTCATCGTTATCGTAAAGTTCCGGGAGCCCAGCCTTTCTGCGGAGCTTCCGAGTGAGCCGTTTGTAATACCAGATGGTCACAATGCCTGCACCGCGGGTCAGCGATGTCTAAGAGGAAACAAAGAACGTACGGTATGTGTCAATCAGACGCCAGGGAATGAGACCGATGCCAGTAAGGCAGAACAGGCCTACACATTTCACCGTCAAGATGGATTCAGCTCAGAGCACTACCTGACGCACCATCCTCAATTTGCTCACAAACCTCCACCCAAAAGTCTTGTGTCGTCTGGTTATGCAAGTCGATCCACTTGGCCAGGAAGAATACCAGCGCAGTTCCCCAGAATACTGGACACACGTCTCGATAAACAGATAGCGCCGCCAGTTTTGTCACGCTCACCGACAAGGAACCCGTAGATGCCAAAAGCGATCTGCGGTGAAGAGTACAACCGATGAGCCCCAATGACACAACACATATTAGTCGGGATCACTGACCCCCAAAGCTGGATAAGCAGATTCGGATCAGCATGGACCGAGCTGTACTGAGGCAAGCGCCAGACTCACGAGTTTTCAGGAAGGCCCAGACACCCTTCATAACGCGCCTGAACTTTTGTCTCCTTTTCAGCACGTCGTGGACGTGCCGATCGAGCTCGTCCGTGCTGTCCGAGTTGGTGGAACCCGTTTCGACATCGTTGTGCTCGCGGCGCGGAAGAACGACCACGGGCTTGCGAGAATAGAACGAGAGGGGCGGGCTGAAAAGTAACATTAGACAACGATGGACCCTGCATGATCAAAAGGGTTTCGAAAACGCACATAAGGATTGCGTTCGCTGCATTGGTGAGGGTAGCCACTGTGGCGACTTGTGGGTCTGTAGAAATGAAGAGTTACGGAATTGCATGTGGGTAGGGTGTGGGATGCGAACCAATGACATCCAGGTGGTCGACGACGTCGTCGTCATGATGGCGCTCGTCGTCCTCTAAGATGCGATCCTCGTCTTCAGAGTCACTGTCCGAGTCTGAGTCCGAGTCGTGCCCAGCGCGGCTGGGAGAGGACGAAAGCGCGCTCTGGACACGGCTAGCCCGATGAACGTGGTTGTGGTGGGATCCGGGAACGACGACTTCCGTCGAGGCACCCTCGTAGATTGTATCATGTTGAGGTGCGACGTTAACCAACCGAGCATTGTTTGCGGGGGGAGAGCCAGTGACGGAAATGTTGGAGTCAGGGTCGGTGGCGAACGACCTGAAGCTAAGCGAACTCCTGCGAACGTGACGATTGACCCTGCTCATGTCTCTCCGGACCGAAGGGTAATTTGGCGTGAGGTGAGTGTTATCATGAACGGGGGGAGCAGCGGCAAAGTCCCTGGGTATGGAGGAGGCTGCAGGAGCTGCGGGGGATGGAGGAGCTCCCTCGGAAAGCGCACGACGGCCCCTATCCTGCATGTGTTGAGGGTCAGGAGACGGCCTGTCGTCCTCTCTGATAGAGGTGTAGGCATTGTGCCTCCTAACTCTGACCGAGGGTGCCATCTAGGGGGTGAGATGGAGACGGAAGAGTCTGAAATGGTGAGGCTCGAGTGAAAGCACCACCTTTTGACCCTTTTCCCGCTCCCCGATCTCGCCCGTCTCGCCGCGGAACCAACCAACCACGAGCTAGGCTGAACTAGCGCGCGCGGCTCCGGGACCGGCCCCGACTTCCAGGCGCCGCTCCGCAGCCAGCCTCCGACGCCCTCAGCGCCCCGCTCGACCCCGCTCTCATCCGCTGCGGCTCTGCACCGCATGCTCTTCTCCGCCCTCGTCGTCGACATTCGCCCCGGCCACGGCCTCGGCATCTTCAGACTCGGTAATCCTCATCTCCCTCTACCCTTGCCTCTCTAACTCCTGCCAGGCGCCTCCCTCTGGACTGTGCTCGACCTCCTTCGCACGCACAAGCACACCTTTCCCCAAGTCGATGTCCAATATGACCCCGATTCGTCCACAACCCCGGTCATCCTCCACATCAAGCCGCACTTCGACCTCCTCTTCTCCGGCACCCATCAACGCCTCCACACCATCGCCGTACGACGTCTGCGCGACCCGAACCCCCATTGACTCTCAAATACAAAGGCAGCGTTCTCTCTTCCCCCGATAAGGACTTTCGTCGCGTCAACGTGAATCAAGCCTTTGGCCCGACATATCCTGGCGAGGATCTGCGTTACCCTGGCGTCCGCTTTTGCTTCGACGATGAGGGTCTCCGCGACCAGGTCAAGGACCACGAGGACCGCTCGCAAGAAGTCGTTCGCATCTTGATTTCTCAGACAGAGCCCAACGGTGGCGAGATCGATGCCCTGAGTGAGGTCCTGGTGACGCCTGCCATGTATGGCGAGCTTGCGGAAGCCATTGCAAAGGTATGTTTGGCCCCGCGTATCTACACCTTCCGGTGCTGAGTGTCGGACCTGAGGTGCACGATGGCGTCGTCCTTCGCTTCTACCCTACAACATCTCCCCCCGTCCATGTCCGCCTCGGCGTTACAACTGCACAGGATCTACTCTCAGATTTAGGGCCCCCGCTGCGCACCTACTATAAGGAAGATGATCGCATGGCCATTCATGCTCGCAGTCACCACGAGGACGAAAGCCCGGAATCATCCTGTGCGTGCTTCCCATCTTGGCCTGTCTCACGCTCTGCTGACTCGCTCCAAGACTTCTACAACTATTTCCAACATGGTATAGATTTCCTCATCTCTGACAACACACATATAGTCAAGAAGATCATACTGCACTCTAATGTTGTGAGTCTTGTCAACGGCATCGAATCTGCTATTTCTCACCTCACACAGCCCGGAACGCCTCTTTTCCAACGATACAAGCGGTGTCCGTGGCAAATCGAAGGCGCGCCCGAGGACGACGAAGATGGTACGCCTTGTCCGGTCTCAGCTACTGCCCTGTGGCTCAGCACATATCACGTAGATTCGCCGCCGCGCGTCAAGTTTGAGGAGAGGGTATGTGCACATACATGAACGACCAAGCATTTCATCATACTGTTCCGATCTAGGTCGACCGCATCAGCCATTTCCTCAGTCCGGGAGAGGTTCCTCCGTCAATGCATTACGACCGCACAGACGATGAGGAGATTCTGACCCTGCCGAATTCGACGACAAGTGAGCGTTCTGAGTTTACCCTCGTCAATCTAATCTGAATTTGTGCAGGACTACTCGGATTTGACGGTGTCATCCTCGAAGCAACCCAGTCGGCGCAAGTTGTATCCGTCACACTTTTCTAGCTCCACGCCACACCAATCACTTATTTATTCACGCATTGCTTACTGCACGCCTTGGATTCTGTTGGTATACTGTACATCCGTCTATGTAACTATACCTGTACGTCTCGAACACACGATCTCACATTTATAGCAGACGCCTGTGTTGCGCTTACTGCTCGGTTTGTATAAAGATGTCTGACCATACTTCCCTCAGCTGTTGCAGATCGTTGATCACTGGGACCTCATCCCCACTGACGGGTCGCTCCTGGTCCTCGATGATGTGCTTCACGCGTCCGCCTTCCATCGTCTCGAGCCCGGACTCCCGGAAGTGCACACAGCGGGTCCAACCTACGCGCCTCGCGCCTTCGATGTTTCCCCGGCTGTCGTCGACGAATAGGCACTTGGCGGGATCTTGGACTCCGGCCTTCTTCATCGCCTACACACATAATGCATAAGGCCTCGAACTAGCCCAGATCAAAGGTGCACGAACCTGGAAGTAGTAGCCAGGCTCGGGTTTGCAGGTAAAGTCTTCCTCTTGATAGTCACAGAATACGACCTCCTCAAATTGGTCTCGTAAGTTCAGTATCTTGAGCACGCGCTCCGCATGCTAATGGAATGCCTAGTCAGCTTTGTGGTATTACGTACGAAATCTCCCGTGCGCACCGGCCGATACGCGTTTGTCAGGGCCCAAACGCGGTACCTCGAGCGGTCGATATCCTGCAACAGCTGCCGCAGGCGTGGATCAGGCTTGAGCATCTCTTCCAACGGGAGCGAGCCGTCGCACTTTTCGTCGAAGTCTAGTGGGTCTATAACGCACGAGTCCATCAGGGTAGTGGCAAAAGCGAACATGCAGAAGGCGACATTACCTACGTTGTGGTGACGCCGAAGGCCGCGTAGGGCCAGGCCGTATTGTGTGTAATACTTGAGGTGGAGTTCAGATGCGTCCTCGTCAGAGAGACCGAGCGATACGAAGTAAGCTTGAGAAGATGTCACTTCGAGTGATCCAGTAACATGTGGTAGCTGCACACCATGAATCCGGACTCCCATTGCGTGTGCGATCTTCGAGCTTGCAGAGTAGAGTGTATTGTCGATATCGAAGAAGACGACGGGGCGATCGTCTGGGGACGTTGTATCAGAGTGGCTCCCAAGCACATAATCAGTTCAAAAGCCTGACTTACCTTGGGCATGTTCCACAGTCATGGCAGAGGAGAGAGCGAAGAGAGAGAAATATGGCTAGTGAGAGAGTAGTTTCACTTGAGAGCGCCGTCGAGTTATCGAAGCGTTGCTGTCCCCCACACTTGCTTGAGATCGAAAGCCAACGAGCAGACTGATCTATTACTAGATGACACTGCAGACAAAAAGGTCTTGGCCGCGCGAACATATCAGCGGTCTTAGCACGTGGCACAGCCGACATCCGGCCGGCTCTGTGTCACACAATCTTAGTGGCGTGCTTAGGCAGCATCGGCCCGGTTCCACGTCGGGGAGCCGGAGCCGGCTGCCAAATCTGTCATGTTTTGGGTGAAAACCGGTTAGATCAGGTTGGCTCGCTGTGTTTCCCGGACATAGGAGAATAATAAAAGCTTGCCTCAGCTGGGAGATCGGGGGTAAAATAATTGTGTGATCTACAGCAATGGAAACAGGTTACATATTTGCATCTCTGTGTCTGTACAGCCTATTGTACCTCTTTAGAACCCGAAATAGGTAAGGTATTTTCGCACACAATAGTCATGACTCAATTGATCGTCAATTCAGTTGGCCCGCACAGTTTACCTCCAGATGAGTAACACAGCTTGCCTATTCGAGCACGCTTGGTCCCGGAAAAACACAAACGTGAATAACTTAGCTATTTCTGGTTCTGTGTGCCAAAAAGTTATGTAACATATGTCCTTCCAACTTAGGGAACCTGTTTTATGTTGCCTGTGCCCGGGCATCCGAGGTGTGTCGCACACGTATTATATTACCCTGGGAAACATGATAGATTTGGTGGTTCACTGTGCCACCCCGGCATAGTGCCCGGCCGATGCTACCTAATCCGGTCTCTGTGGCTGCGCAACATACCCACGGCCAAATCTTGCCTCCGCCACAGGCTATTTTCGTGTCTAAGTCCCCCGACTGAGCACCTTTTGTCTGCAGTGTGAAGATGAATCATGATTGGCACGTGTCTCGACGTGCCGTCACGTGTTTATCTATGATGGCGAGTTTCCATCTAAGGAAGGCGATCGGCAACCTCCGCTCAGAGAACCGCAACTCAGGCAAGTCAGGACGAATCAACCCCCACAGCAACCTCAAGACACCAATAAGGTGAGTACTCCTCCTCATATCTCTGCAGATTATGGCCCTAGACGACACGAACGTCTCATCTGTGGTGCTCCGGGTCGATTTGACCCAGGTTACGACGGTGGATGGATGGATGACACCCGCGATGCACCATATACGCGCCCTCCGAGCGGCCCTTTCGTACAGCCGCTAATTTTCACCGTTTCTTGCGCAGATGGCTCGCAAAGAACTCGCCCCTGGTGTCGGCCGCCTCTCGCGCTCGCAGGCGTACGCACGGCGCCAGCTCTACAAGGGCAAGAAAACCGGCACCGCGCCGGCCGCACCAGAGACCGCACCAACCAAGGAGGTGCAGGTTGGTGGCGACAAAAACGGCGCAAGCCGCCTCGTCCCGACATCCAAGGCGCCGCGCTTCTACCCCGCCGAGGACGTCCGCAAGCCCAAGCAGTCCCGCAAGGCTGCCAAGCCCACACAATTGCGCGACAGCATTGCCCCCGGCTCCGTGCTGATTCTTCTTGCGGGTCGGTTCCGGGGCAAGCGTGTCGTCTTCTTGAAGCAGCTGGAGAGCGGTCTTCTCTTGGTCACTGGCCCTTACAAGGTCAACGGCGTCCCCCTCCGCCGGGTTAACCAGGCATATGTCATTGCTACCTCGACGAAGATCCCCCTTGGCAGCGACTTCAAGGTGCGTATTTGGCGTTGCTTCTCTTCATACAGTCTATTCATCGCGCTTGGCTGCAGGTCGATCCCAAGATCAACGATGCCTACTTCGCCAAGTCGGAGAAGAAGCGCTCACGATCAGCAGAGGAGGAGTTCTTTGCGGACGGCAAGCCCAAGGAGAAGGAGGCGTTCCCCGAGTCGAAGGCGGCCGACCAGAAGGAGGTCGACAAGGCTGTCCTTGCTGCCGTCAAGTCGACGGAGCTCCTCGCGAAGTACCTCAAGTCGAGCTGGGGACTTTCCAAGGGCGAATACCCGCATCAGCTCAAGTTCTGAGCTGTGCGGATACGTTGTTATGGAGTAGACCATGCTCGTTGTCACATTATGAGGAGATATGATTACTGCCGTACACCACCATGATTTTTTCCTCTTCGCAATCCTATATCTGTCTCAATCATATTGCGTGGCAATAGCATCAGCTGTTGTGTAGTCTCAGAGCCGGGTGATGCGAGCTCGACTGGCCGGACTGTAAATGATTGCATACGACTGGCGCTGTTGGGGAGTCGCGTCGGAGTAACCTGCGCGCGTCCATGTTTGCACCAAGACGTGCGGCACGGCTCTCAACCGTTCGACGCTTGTCGCCAGCGAAACGCCAGTTTACAACTGCCCTCCAAAATGGCTTTCTCGATCTCGCCATCTCTCTTCCCTTCCCGTCGTCCCTTCCCCCGTACTCCACGACTATCATCTTGCTGACCGTCGTGTCGCGCCTTGCGTTCACCGTCCCATTCTCCATCTGGGTGCGTCTTTCGCGGTCTTCGCCGGTCTGCTGACGCCCTCATCGCATGCAGGCCAAGAAACGGCAATGGCGAGCAGAGGAGCTTGTTGTGCCCGCGCTACAAGAGGCAAAGCCGCTGGTGGAGAAGCAGGTGCTCCATGACTTGCGCGTCGAGCAGGCCCGCGGCACGAAAGACGAGCTCCGCAAGTTGTACAGCGAGCGCGTCAAGAAAGCGGTCTGTCTTGTCCCCTCTGTCTAGTCCTCTCGTGTTCTCAAGAACGTGCGCTGCAGATGGTCGCGCGGCGCAACGCGCTCTTCGCCGAGCACCGCTGCCGGCCGTGGGCGACGATGCTCATCCCGCCGCTCTCGCAGCTCCCGCTCTTCGTCGGCACGTCGATGTTCCTCTCGCGGCTCGCGCAGCCGCCGACGGTGTTCGACTCGGAGTCCTTCCTCACGCTCACCTCGCTCGCGCACGCGGACCCGACTGCCGCGCTCCCGATCGCGCTCGGCATGCTCACGCTCGCGAACGTCGAATCTGCGCGCTGGTTCGTAAGCGCGGCTGCGCGTGAGCGTGAGGTGCGAGAGGAGCAGCGCCTGGAGGAGCGGCGCGCGCAGGGGCACATTGTGCTGCAGCCGCGCAAGATTGTGCAGTCGGGCTTGCGGCTGTTGTCGGTGGGGAGGATCCTGATTGCTGCAATGGTGCCAGGGGTGCGTGGGCCGAGCTTTCTTCCCTTTCGTCGATGCTGAAGGCTCGTTTTTAGAGCGTAGTGCTTTACTGGGTCTCCTCGGCGACATTCGGTCTGTTGCAGACCTGGGTGTTCGACTACTGGGAGAGACGGCGAGCTAATTTGCGGATGCTCGCTGTGTCTCAGCAGCCCGCCATCACGGCCGGGTCTGTTGTGATCAAGGCCAAGTCTACACCAGCACCGGGGCCTGTACCTCAGCAGAGACGAAAGTAGGATTGCCTGCAGTGGTAAGTGTTCCCGCCAAGTCGTTTCGTGTGATTACACAAGTGGTCGGAGGGAACCCCATTGTGCCTTTCAAGCAGGCGGCGGATTCCAGTGACGTTTTCTTGATCTAATATGACTTTTCCTACTCCCGCGCGATTGGTATACCCGGACGCTGACATCTAGTCTGTTCTCAGGGGCCCGGGTTCGAAAATGCTATAGTATCTACGGAGTAACTCATGTGCCCAGTATCAAGCTTGGCCAGCTAACCGCAACGCCTAATCGCCAGCGGCTCGTAGACATGCAAGGATGGCAAAGCGTTAGATTTAGACAGGAATTCCTGTACGCTTGTCGCCGAAGTGCAATTACAGATCACATCTCGCGAATGGCAGAGCGATACCTTAGATAGCACCATCCACCTACATGAAACATTATTAAGCCGGTTGTACATGTACCCAGTGGTAAATTACACTAAGGGATATGTGCCACTATGGGATTGGTATCAATGCGGGGTAAAGCTATTGATCTTTGCAAATGCCTCAGAGGACCTTCCCATCCCTCGCCTCCACATATCTCCCGATGCCCAAATGCCAGGTAACGCGCGGAATCAGTAAAGTAAGGCCAAGAATTACTGTTGTCCAGAGCATAGGGCTCCATTCGAGAAATTTCCATCGCACATCGCCGAGGGCCCATAGGGTGACCACGAGGTGGAATATGTCTCCGATTAGGAGCGGCGTAAGGAGGGCGCCGACAACTTTCTCCTGCAACGTAGGCTGTCCGGAGAGGTATCGTCGCGCGGTTCCGAGGACGAAGATGTTGACGAGGCCGAGGAGGCCGCAGACATGAGCGAGCTGCAGTATCGTGACAGTTGTCGCGAGGGGTAGGTGGTCTGGAGGCGGGCTGCTGGGTGGCCATGGGGCCTGCGAGTTGTGCGTCTAGAGATAGGGAAGGCGGGTGAGAAGAGCCTGCAAATTTGTCGTGAGAGTCGCACCTTCTTAGGGTCTATGAAGGCGCCGACAAGCCCCATAGTAGTGAGCATGGGCTCGTAGATGCAGAAGATGGCATAGTAGACGGGTGGGATGGCTGAGCGCTGGGAGGGCATTGAGAGTTAGGAAAGAAAAAGAGTGGGTGGGACTGCGGATGTGTGCCTGCCATCGTGATGGGTGCAGAGTTGTTTCTTGAACCGGGTGCAGTTGCGCGTTCCCCCGCGTGAGTCTGAGCGCGTCATCAGACAATCCGCGCCTCTGCCGACCTGGCCGGCCCTAAACGCGTCCCCGTGTTAACGTCCGGCCTCCGCGAGTTTCTCGCCTTTTTCATCTTACAACCACGGTCTATCGTATACCAAGGCAGCCGTTCGCACACTCTACTCGTGCTACCTAATGGCGAAGACCAAGACAGATGCACCTCGGAGGATATAATGCCTTGTTTTCGCTACCCTTTACGACTTCAATGCTTCGCTTCCTTCGAACAACCTATGGCTACCCCATGTGTTGTGGTTTTTTCGCACTATGCAATCAAACTGGATTCTCCTATTACGCCAGGGCATACTATATTATTACCCGCCATACTGTAGGTGACGCGGCACATGTTCAGAGTTTCGTCACTCCGAGGCAAGCACCTTCCTCGATGCCAGGTATTCCTCGTGGACTTTCCTGTGGCCAATCACCTGCTTGTCCACATCCCGCCGCCACAGGGGGAGTCCAATCTGCACCGTCCTGCGTCAGCTCATCGTTTACTGTATTAGGCTTGAACGCACCGTGCCGATAAAACCGTAGAGCAGGTCCTTAGCAGTGCTCGATCCAAAGGGCGTGGCCCCACGGGTGCTTGTCCTGAACAAGTCCGCTATGAAAGTGTCCGTAATGTGGAAGTCGCCCTTTTGCACACCTGTACGCGGCCTTCGGTTAGGTTGTTACAAGCAACTATTAGCGCCTCACCCTTGTACAGGCCCTCGGCAGCCTTTTCGGGCGTGAGACCAGGGTCGGACTCCTCCAACTTGAGAACGAGCTCAGGCTTGGTCTTGTTTTCGTCTTCATAACCGGGGCTATACATCGTTGCGGGCATGTATAGCTGAACTTCGATAGAGTAGAGCAAGAGCTCCTGACGCAGAGTTTCAGCGAGACCTGTGGCCGGAAACCGTCAGAGTGAATGATGCGCTCGAACACTACGGACTCACCACGAATAGCATGTTTGCCGGGGGAATAGGTGGAATAGCCTATCATCCCAAAGTAGCCCAGAACCGATGAAACAAATACGATCTTTCCCTTGGTACCCGTGCGCGCCATTCTCCTGGAAGCCGCCTAGTGACAATTCGTCAATTGAACGCCAGAGCCACAGAAAACCGCGACTGACGAAAGCAGACCAAGCTGCAAGCCAGTAGGTATTATCCATCCCCTTTACGATGGACTCTTCGGTTTGTTCCATCCAGAAGCCGGGAGTCGACTTGCCAGCACATAGGAACACCGCGTCGGGCGACTGACCACCGTGAGGCCCGCAGGCAACTTCCAGCGCTTCACTGGCAGCTTTTTGAGTATTGAGAGAGTAGGAATAGGACCTCAGAATCTGATTGGGGTTGACGCGTACTGCCTGCAGAGAAGGAAAATGTGCATGAGTGAAGGGAAGGTGAAATTGCACCAGCTGGCATTCAGCGCACCTCAAGTTGAGCCAGAGCCTTTTGAAGATTTTCCTCGTTCCGTGCGACAATCGAAACATCTGCGCCCTTCTTTGTGAGGAGAACAGCGAGGGCGAGCCCGAGGCCAGTGGAACCACCAGTGATGTAGCAATGCTGGCATCACATGAGTCACAGGTATAGCGAGTGAGAGACAAAGCCGACGTACGCGGCCACTAGGGTCCCAGGATGAGCGAGAGAGCAAGGACCACACCATGGATGTAACGAAGGCAGATACGAGTACGACCACGATCGCGGTGAGAACCAACTGCAACATCACGCGGTCTAACCCGGTGTAGTGGTGCTTTATAGTTGGCTGGAACTCGGAGTTTAGGCCACAACAGGCTTCGGGTATCGCGGGTGTCTGTGCTTAACTGGAATTAGTTATTGGCGAGCACGCGTCGCGGCGCCCGTCCTGTTGTCAGTGCAGAACCGAATATTTCCACTTGGCTCACCTCCGTGGCCCAAGGGAAAAGAAGGATGGAACAAGCGGAACGGACCGACCGGACCGTGTGCCGATGAACTATGTTCTAAATATGCAGCGGCAGGGCCCTGAACGGGATCGCGGCATGTTCAATACCGAAGCTCGTGCCTCATCAACATCTATAAGGACCCTGCTCTTGGGTGACCTCGCATCGAATGTCCCAGGTCCACAGTGCTACTGCAGAATTATCAAGAGCCACTGATTCTCTCTCCGAGAAAGGCCTCTCGGGCCAGCATTCTGCTGATACCCATCATGTCGTGTCTAGTCCGCAAGATACGCCTGTGAGGGAGCGTCGCACCAGCATCGGCTCAGCCCTCGCGCGACATGAGAGTACCGCAGATGCGAGCTCTTTGGCAAGCATTGACCGGCCTCCAAGCGAACCGGACGTGCTACCCCCAGCGAAGATCTTCCACCCCTTTGCCCCCGCCGTACTTGCTCTCCTCATGCCTGCATCCGTCTTTGGCACCCTGGCAAGACTGGGTCTTCAGGCGTTGGCCACCTACGACGGGAGGAGTATCTTCCCTCTCGCACTCCCGCAGGGTGTTGGTTGTTTGATCATGGGAATCGCCCTTCCTCTGAAAGACTCGATCGGTGGCTAGTAAGGCATTCTTTTTTATCTACAGGGGGATGCAAACTGATCATCTGTCGAAAAGTTATGGCCCCCTCTACACCGCAATTACGACTGGTACGCCCACCTTCACTTACACATCAATTGGTATCGATGGGTCCTCCAGGCTTCTGCGGTTCTCTTACCACATTCTCTGGATGGCAACTGGACGTATTCGACTCCTGGATCAATGAGGGGCAATTCCATCGTAACGGTCTGCGCGATGTCAGCCCATCAGTCTCTCAGCGTTTCCGGATGCTCATCGCGTAGGACAGGTCGTAGACGCGTTCACCAAGATATTCTTCACGCTGTCGATATCGCTTGCCTCCCTGTCATTCGGTGTTCATATTGGCACGCTACTCGTACCATTCGTCCCCAAGAGGCGACCACCACCAGCAATCGCGAGACATATGGTCACCGTGATCTCTATTCTGGTCTACTTCGCGACATTCCCCACATATTTCCGCCTCTCTGCTTCTTTCCGCCATCAGGCGACCGCGGCGCTCCTCTTCAGCTTTCCTGGCACCTTGACGCGCTACGTACTTTCCATCACGTTGAACCCTCGTCTTAAGCTTCTTCCAGCTGGCACACTTGCCGCCAACTCATTCGGCACAGCCCTTCTCGCCATGTTACACGTGCTTCAAGGTCTACCCAATGCAGTCTCTCCCAACGCCTGCTCGATCCTACAGGGTTTGGGAGATGGCTACTGCGGTTGCCTTACGACCGTGAGCACGTTCGCGGCAGAGGTGAGCGCGCTGACTGTTGGGAAGCGGTGGCTATATGCATCGGTGTCGATTGTGATAGGGCAGGTGCTCATGGTACTTATATATGGGTCATCGCTGTGGGCAGGCAATGTCAGCGCACAGGCCACTTGTGCGTTCACTTGACAATATTAAATGGGAGCAATAGGATGCAGTGTACGTAAATAGAAGTGAAGAGAGCACGGATGCCGTGCTAGAGAGCGAACAGCGGAAGTGTTGGAGCGTCGACCGCAGATTTATCGGAGTGCAAATCGGTCTCCGCCGCGCGTGTCTCAGGCCCAAACACGAGTTGTGAACACATCTCTCCTTCGTTCCGTCATGTCTCGTCGGCCCCAACAACAGGCACTCTTGGATACTAATCAACAAGAGATACCCGAAGATGAGTTGCTAAGCGCTACCGGCGAGGGGGACGAAATCATGGAAGAGGCTGAGGAGCAAGAGGGTTACAGTGCGTTTGTGACTCCCTCCTGCATGTATGCGTGTATTCACGCTGTACTTCTCCTTTTTCCCACTCTTCCTTCCCCTTCCATGCATCACCACGTTCTCAACGATTTTTAAATCGCGTCCTATAAGCATCATCAACACCTACCTCATCCTTGACCTGGATCAGCTGGTTCTGTTCGTTACCTGGTCATGACTACTTCTGCGAGGTCGCGGAAGACTTCATCGAAGACGATTTCAACCTGACTGGACTCAATGCGATGGTCCCGTTCTGGAAAGAGGCCATGGAAATGGTTCTTGATGTTGAGCCCGGTGCGTGTTGGTCTCGCGTCCGAAACGCGCCTGTGTTGACTTATTCCTAGATGAGGATTCGGCGAAGATCCCCGACGTTTCTATCGTCGAGGCATCAGCAGAATTGCTGTATGGTCTCGTTCACCAACGATATGTGCTGACGAGAGCTGGACTCCATGCAATGGTGAGTCAAAACCCGTGGACGTCCGTTGTGGCGAAGTCACAAACGTGGTATTTGTAGGCGGAAAAGTATGAAGCGGGTGTCTTTGGGTCGTGTCCTCGTGTGTACTGTATGGGCTGCAATGTCGTCCCATGCGGACGATCAGACCTTCCTGGATTGGACACCGTCAAGCTATTCTGCCCCAACTGCAACGATATCTATGTTCCCGCGAGTAGCCGTTTCCAAGGCGTCGACGGTCCGTCCTGCTTGGTAGCTGCTTCATAGGCTATGCTGATCTATCTAACAGGTGCATTCTTTGGAACAACGTTTGCTCATCTCTTCTTCCAAACTTATCGCGAGATGATGCCCGCACCATTCTGGAAGCAGCCATCCTCGTCAGGCTCTCTCTCGCCCTCGCGGTCACCACGCAGCGTGACAGGTAGCAACTCTTCTCAACAACAACAACAACAAGCACCACCGCCATTCATCAACCCTAATCCACACGGTGGGCAGAAACGCGCCTCTGGGAAGGTGTACCTTCCTCGAATCTACGGGTTCAAGGTCAGCGAAAGGGCAAAGTCGGGCCCGAGAATGCAGTGGATGCGGCTACGGCCAGAGTCCCCGGAGCAATTGGACGAGGTCGATTACCGAGGCCGTTGGATCGACGACGAAGATGACCCATATGATGATGACCTCGACGGCGAGGCCGAGGAGGACCGCCGGATGGAGGACTTCGATCCAGTACGTCCAGACGCATTGGCCCCGTCTTTCATCCCGAAAGCTGAGACCTTACGGCCGCACAGGATCACGCCGAAGACGATGATGACGAAGAAGAGGAGGAAGAGGAAGAAGAGGACGCGAAGGCTGCCGCATCGCGAGGGGCCCGCCGCCATGCTGCAAGTCACCCACTTGACCAGCTTGACCAGCTGTTAGTGCGGGCTATGGCCACGGGTGCCCCGGTGCCGATTCGCAGCTCGACCTCGCGGGGGCCAGCAGTAGGCCAATTAATATCAGTATAAGCTGTACTTGTCTTCGAATAGAATACATCTGCATAAATGCGAAGC
Organism: Gloeopeniophorella convolvens; assembly: GCA_022496205.1. Taxonomy (NCBI): domain Eukaryota; kingdom Fungi; phylum Basidiomycota; class Agaricomycetes; order Russulales; genus Gloeopeniophorella; species Gloeopeniophorella convolvens. The sequence goes on along the minus strand of WTXD01000009.1, from coordinate 685,673 downwards.
CATCTGGACTCCAATCTACTTACCTGCGATCGTCCTGAAGTGATCTCGATGCCGAGGTCGCCCAAGATCGCCGAACAGGTTCACCCGAGCCGATAATCGTGGGAAATCGCGATGGAGGAAACTGTACAGTTGCAAGCCACCGGGCGTGCCGTCACGCGTGACTTGACCAGAGCTCACCGAAACTATCGTCGCGCCCGTCAAGCAAATCCCTCAAGGAACATGGCACGAAACAGTTAGTGCCCCATCTCCCGCTCAAGAAGAATACTTTGACGAATGACACCCGCGATCTAGACACCCGCCGCGGCCTCCAGCATGGCCACCCCACCACCGCGATCCCAAAAGCCGTGCGCCCCAGCCAGCGCAAGGGCATCCAGTCTGCCAAGACTAAGCTCGTCCGTTCGATTGTCCGGGAGGTTGTTGGCTTTTCGCCATATGAGCGCCGGGTTATGGAGCTGTTGAGGAACTCGAAGGTGCGTTCATGTGCCGGTCGGCCTGATATCTGTACTCACTATTGCTTTCGCATCCTATAGGATAAGAAAGCCCGGAAGCTCACCAAGAAGCGGGTAAGTCACCGCGCACCCACGTGCTGTGTGATCTTTATGCTCAAGCCGTTTCACGCAGCTCGGGACTCTACTCCGCTCGAAGCGCAAGCTCGAGGAGCTCAGCACCATCATCCAGGAGAGCAGGAGGGCGCACTAAACGGGCGGTGTGGCGCTTGTGATTATGACTCTCCATCGCCATTCGCACCGGGCGATGTCCACGATAATATGTATCGCTATGCTTTCAACATGCGAGTGTATGCGCCTTGCTCTGCAGTCTGCAATCCATTGAGATCCAAGCATCACATCCTTTCTGTTATCGAAGTGCTATACATGGCGCAGGTGCTCGCACGCATCCGAGATTGAATATAACGCGCGATGATGAGATATCTTTCGCGTGGTGTGATGACCTTGGCGGGGACGGTGTCGGTGAATGTGTGGGGACCGGGGACCGAGCAGCGCGCGCATCACCCGCGGCCCACGTGAAAACGAGTTGCTACTACCCCAGTCCCCCGACAGCGACAGTGCCCAGTGCAGATGACCCAGCTCACGTCCTGGCAACAGCTATGGGAACAAGCCCAACCAACACTTGACAACGCTGAACGGTCTTTAGCCCAAACAACTCCACCTACGTCCCGCATCCTACGTGTCGGTCAGCTCGACGCGGAACTCCTCGATGCCGAGCTCGTCAACCTCCTCCGAGACCCTCTCAGCAAGGCTCTCGGCTTGATCAATGTGCGTGTCATCCGGTGAATTCGAGGGTTGTCTATATCTCACCCGATGTCATTGCGCGCAGTCCTCGCTCAAGTCTCGCTTCGAGCCCGAGTTGTCATTATTCATACAGCTGACGCTCTACAAATTGTCCGTCTGGGCGACAGGGGCATCCTATGGCGCCAAGCTTCAAGATCTGAAGTACAGCATACCCTCAACGAATGGTCGTGGCGTTCGTGCGTACAACTGCCTGGGTTGTCCCGCCTTGACTTAACGGGGTTATAAAGCGTCCAGATTACCCCGCAAGATCCTCATCGTCCACGGAGCCCTGACCATTGTTCTGCCATACCTACACGCACGCATACGTGGGCATGCTCTGTCCAAAGCGTGGCCTGATGCCCCGAGTTCAGATCGCCGGAGAAAGGTCTGGGAGCTGATGACCAGGTTGGAGACCACTCATGCAGCCCTGGCGCTGGTGAGTTTCGTCGCGTTCCTCTGGGATGGACAGTAAGCATCACCCTCCGTCTGCTCGCAGTCTGGAGTTTGGGCTCACAGGGACGCAGGTATCGCACCACGGTCGATAGGCTACTGGGCATGAGGCTCGTCCCATCACGGAGGCTCATACGACGCAACGTCAGCTACGAGTTCATGAACCGCCAGATGGTCTGGCACGCATTCACAGTGAGCCAGCATTCGACAGCCGTCAGCAAACAGAACTGATCGTCCATGAGCAGGAGTTCCTCATGTTCCTCCTCCCTCTGCTCCCTCACCGCAAACTCCGACGAGCCGTCGGAACGGCCTTCGATGCCATCGCACACCCCATATCCACCTTTTCTACGCTGATCCCCGCCTCTGCGCGCTCGAGGCTCGGCCTGGACGCATACGCCGGCCAGGGTGAGTCTCAGCTCGGCAGGCGCGGCAAGTACGCGCACCTCGCGGAGGACGAGTGTGCCATCTGCTACGAGAACGCCGCGCTCACGCTCAACGTCACGGATTCTGCGAATGCGCTTGCGCTCGCCACTCAAGTCCAGTCTTCCTCCGGATCCCATCCCGCGGAGAGAGGCAACGAGCCGCCTGCACACTCCCTCACGGCGCCGTACCGTACTTCGTGCGGCCATGTCTACTGCTATACCTGCATCGCGGAGAAGATGCTGCGCGCTGCGGACGAAGGCGGAGGCCCGTGGGAGTGCCTTCGATGTGCGGAGCTCGTGCAAGGTGCCGAGCGTCTGCACGTCGAGAACATGTACTGGACGAGCGAGGGCGATGAGGGCAGCGCGGAAGAGTGGGGCAGCGACTACTTCGACGAGATGGGGAGCAGTAGTGTGAGTGGGATCAGTGTCGGGAGCCGAAGCTGGGTTAGCAACAGCGATGAAGAACAGTCGGATTGAAGCTCGACACTAGTTGGAAGGATTTTCATTGTTGCATTACTCTCTGCTCTATAGATTATGATATACGGATTGCACCAGATGGTAACCTAGTACGCTTGGTAGGATTGATGGATATGGGACGCCTGCGCTCCTGCACTCTACGCCCCAAATATTTCCCGCATGAGATGCTGGAGGACCGGAGGGTCTGCCTTCGCCAAGTACTGTGTCTGCATAACCTGAGTCCCTCCGCACGCGACCTCTGCTTGCCGCAAACGCTCTCCGATGTACGACGAAAGTGGGATTGTGCGTACTGGGTCGGTGTCATAGAGCTACCGTGTGCAAGGTGGTCAGAGACATGATTGCCGCGCGATACTTCTAGCAGAAAGGCTTACAACTTTCCGACGATTGTACTCGGGGGTGTCCTCGGTACCATTGAAGAAGGAAGGCGCAGGCTGATCCCAGTATACCACGAGGATGGTGCTAAGAAATTAACCGTAGCTATTAGAGTCATCAGCAACATAGAGCAAGTTAGAGCCTTACGCTGCCACTTCACCAGACTCAGCTTCTCGTTGTCTCTGCACCTCTTTGAGTTCTGCGAACACATCGGTCCAGAGGTCAAACAAATTTTTGGGCAGCCGCTCCAGGACTTCACGCCGCCCAGTGGAGACTAGAGCCGCTGCTCCCATGGCGTACAGCTTCCGATGCCTGGGTTCGGATTCATTGTCGAACTGCAGCAGGGGGTAGTCGTTTGACGTGTACGATGCTAGTGGACAGTACCCACCCGTTGATGCCACTGGTCAAGAAGCCCTTCCCACAGGTCGTGTTCTGGCTTCCCGAGCCCACTGGCAGCAGCACTCATATATTGAAGGAATACTTGCGAATCCAGCACAGCGAGTCGGGCCATAACTTGGATGTGCCGAGTGAGAATAAAGACATCTGCCTGTGATGGCATGGAGTGAGATTAAAGAGTCCAAGGTGGCGAGATGCACGGGAATGCCTACCTTGTCTGTCATAATCGTTGTTATCAGCGAAGAGAATAAACCGGTCGTGTGGAGAGCTTCTGAATACACGGATGGATGTGCTAGTTGCAGCAACATTGACAATGAATCCAGCAAGGACCTCGCATGGTTCGAAGGGGCGCTCGCGATCGGGCGTTTCAGCGAAGTGAAGAATTGAGTAGCATGTCTCTGCGGACGATGTGTAAGTGCGCGAGATGAGCAAGTACTGTTCCTATCTGCAAACCTGTAGAACAGCATTGGCATCCAGCAGGAAGTAGCTCTCCAGGATGTCGGTAGTACTGCCCAATACTGCCCAATTGTCCACGAGCAGGTCGATTGCCCTTGGGAAGAGATCTAGCAGGCAAGGCTCTCCGCTCTGGCTCTGCAGCGTTGCGGTATTTCGAATTGCAGCAACCCACAACTGCAACGCGTCTGCTTCCAACTCTGTGATAAACTAGCGCGCGTCAGAGCGGGACAGCACTCGTAAACGCGTGGGTACTTACGGCAGGAGACAAGCATTCCTGAATGAGGGGAGCAATAATGGAGGACAGGGGAGTTGACTGCTCTCCCGTAGCCTGATGCGCGCGTCGGCACGAATTCTCTCAAGTAGAGTCCAGGCTTACAGTTACGAGGACAGCCATCATGCGCAACAATGTGATCTTGAAGTGTGCTTCTCCGCCCGCGGACAGCCCTGCGATGAGGCATGAATGAAGCGCACGAGGACTTTCTAGAGAGTTGGACGTACACAGTTGCGGGAATGCGGATGTGATGAGAGGAAGAGAAGCGACGATCTGCACCAGACTTGAGTAGTCAAAGCTAAACTCTCGTCTGATCACGGTACCTCCGCTCCCGTCCTCTCAATCACGGTGTTCAAGCACGTCGCTACCTTGTTCTTCGTCTCAATGGTATCAACTTCGTCAATCAATTGCAGAAGTTCCGTAACAGAGGTCGTCAAAAGTGGGGCGAAGACATTGACTTCGAAGGAGTTGGCCTATATAACGAAGGAGTTGTGAGATAAGGAGCGGGAATACTGGTAATTCTGAGTTTACGTTGACACATTGTTGCAGAGCAGTTGCAACGGTGAGCCTGACCACTTCTGTTCCCGCGCCTTTAACAGTCAGGAGATGTACTAGGATCTGCCATACCCGTGTATCTGTTGGGGGATAACAGTCTTCTGAGACCCACCGTCCGATGAGCCAGACAATTCGTCTCTGGAGGATAAGGTAACTGCATCATGGTAAGATCCCGAAAGGTACCGGTAGTGTGAGTGAAAACGCACTCGGGACTGGTATTCTTAGCCTCGTCGATAGCTATGTCCATCCAAAGTGACAGATTGATATCGTCTCTTAACCGGTGAGCGCACCGTCCAATTGCACAATAGACAGCTTCCTTCCGGACTATATCTTGCAATCCTGAGGGTTGTCGTTCTGAAACGATACGTTGGAGCTCGCTCGGAGAACCGCAACTCAAGGTTCCTACCATTGATATTTGCGAACGCCTTCACCAGCAGAGGCGTGACAATGTCGCGGTATTGGTTTGAAAAAGTCATGAGAACGCGCTCTGCACATGGCTGCACAGCGAGCATAAGATGACATAAACGAATAAAAGGATGTGCTCACCCGTATCTCGAATTGCCACTGCTCATCGTCCTTGTCTTCCGTATTAACCCATTCTTCGGGGTTGGCCATCCAACCCTCAAGGTCGTTTGGATTCAGAGGCATGAACCGGGTGACGAGGAATGTCACAGCGGTCTCCACGAACTCCTGGGGTAGAGCTGCAGACTATCAGAATCAAAGGTATAGGTGGAAGGTAAGACGGGCCGCACTCAACGAATGTTCCGTCTTCGATTTTCGCACTGGGGACCATTGCGCTAGACTCTCTTTGAAAAGTACCATCCCAGGTACAAGTATGCGAACGGGAAATACGGCAATGCTGGAATCTGAAAATCTAATGAGGGACCCATGCTACGTAACACATTACTGACGTACCATCAATGAGCTCCGCAGCAGAATTGGCCTGGACAACCTTGTCCCAGTAGTACAATATTAAATCGTCGCAAACCGGTAGCTCCACGAAGCGCGCCACGTCGAGCTGTTGAACCCTTCGGAAAAATTTGCCAAAGGTGCGAACATGTTTGTACAGTAGCTCCAAAGAGTATAGTGCAATGCGATCCGGCTGACTTGCTGCTGTACGGAGTGCCATCAAGAGGCTGATGCGAGCTTCATATATTCCGCGAAGTTGCATAGCAGAGTGTTGGAACATCTCGTTGAACTGCGGACATCAAGTCACGCACTGAATGGTTTGAGTGTCGCACAAGACCTACCCATGATTGCATTGGGGCTATTTCCGACTCGCGCAATTTTGGCCAGACCCAAGCAGCCATTTTCATGATAATCTTGAACAGCAGGTGTGCAAAGAGTAGGTCCTCGGCTATTCTTTGAGAACTCAGGTTTGCGATATTGATCGAGGGCGCCACGCGCTCAACCAATTGGACATATATTTCGGAGAGTGGTGCGTGGATACGAGAAATGAGCTGATATGGGGTCTTACGCTCAGGAGTTCACTTAGGCTTTAAGGACACATACCTGGCCCAGTGTTTTGACGCTGGTCATCATTTTGATATGAGATAGCTCCTTGAGAACAGCGTTCAAGGCCCGAAGGGACTTATGAAGTACGCGGGTTGTACTAGGTTCTGTCACAGACAGGGAAATCCTTTGCCTGAGATGGAGCATGATCGGCGTCAAAAGATCGGGTTCTAAGGAGGCCCTGGGAGTGCGTCAGAGATAATCGTATGTGGAATGGCTGGAACAGAGCGCTACCATTTGTGAGGAAAGTCAGCACGGGCGATTTTGGCAATAATGACTTCATTATTCTTGCCGATCTTCACTTCCAACTATGAGGAAAGCGATAGTGGAGATGCAAGATCGTCTTACGACATCATCCTCCTCATTCAAAAGCGCCAAGCAACGGCTCCTGATCGCTGGTCTCTGTTCATCTGGAACGAGTCTGACATGTGGAAACTAGGTGTGGCCAGATTGAGACAACACTGCGCAGAAGAGACTGACCTGCGGGACCGCCAATGAGTAGACACAACATTTTTCACTTGTATGATGCTCAGCTGTCGAATAGGGAGTGGAGTGATCTTTTGAGCGGCAATCTGGTGAAGTAAGTCTAACGTCCCAGGCTGGTCGAGCAGATCCTTCAGACGCGTGGCAGAAGCAGACATTTCCTTCGGGTCTTGGGATGCCGCACCGGTTGCAGCGGAAAATACGTCCTGGATAGAAACATTTTGAGGCACGGATGGGTTGTCCCTGTTCATGAGCACAATGGTAGAGATGAAAGACCAGTGAGGGTGGCAGGGCAACGGGTCCTTGGCCCGGTGTCCGGGACGGAGACGTCAACAAGCGTAAATAACGCGCTCGCGTCTCTTCCCAAATTAATATTCAATCCCCGGCGTCAAAGTCGCGTCTAACCGCCGCTGGGACACAAGTGACAGTAACACCCCTTTCTCTCGATCGCGACGAAACTCCCCAAATGGCCGATGCAACACATATAGTTCAATGTACTACGACAATAGGGCGCCCTTCCGAATACGTCGATGATTCGGAGCCAGAAAGGGAGCAGGTTAGGCTCCAGGCCAAGACCCACAAGCGAAGAGTCAACCACGTCCACTGCCAACTTGCCGCGGATCCAGCTGCTTCACCTGAAGGATGTCGCGATGTATCACTATCTGTATCAGCTGATCTAGATACCAATTGTCAAACCGGTGCGCGCCCATTCACTTAGCGTGCGGGCGCACCCAGGGCTGACAGTACACGCCATGCACGGGTAGGGGGGGCTGCGAATAACAACAATGAATCCATTGCGAACACAGAAACCTCCGAAGGGACTGTTGGTATGCCTTTATATCCCACTTTCAAATATCCAACCTAACCACCGGATCTCAGAAGCTGCGGACTGGGTGCACAAGCTTACCTCAAGACCCGACCAACGCTTGCACACAGCTTGCCCCAGTCCTGCCAAAAGACACGCGGAGAATGACCTCTTTGAAGCCGACGTGGATTGTGCCGGGCCAGGTCTCACAAGCCGTTTCGGCCAGTTTGCGTATCAGCGGAGTCGGCAGTCTAGTGCCCCGCCTCCATGCCCTCGGAGTCGTGTCCCAGAACGAGGCCTCAAGTTGGACATGACAAAGTGCGAAAGCGCTCGCGGAAAGCAAGACAACCAAGTCTACATATCACAGATGCCGACGTTGCTCTCCTCCTTGGCTGTGTCTCTTGTGAGGCCCGATGGACTGTTCGAAAGGGCTCGGCGCAAAAGATTTCCCATATGAAGGCTTGCGCACAGAAGAGGGGTATCGACCTTTGTACGCTCAAGTCCCTCGTTGAGAAGGACCTTGCAAAGGCGCGTCAAACGAGGGCAAAAGGGAACACGACTACCTGCACCGACATTGGCCCCCAGACGTACCTGGAAGCTATTGTGGCGGAAGATCGACCAAGGAAGAGGCAGAAACGAGCAGACGTTGACAGTACTCTTCAACCCATCGGTCAAACGAAATCGGCGATACTGGATAAAGCCAAGGCATTGCTAGGAACCAGCGCAGCACCCAGCAGCGCGCCCGACAATACACAGGGTTTCGGCCGAAGCAAGTTAGCAAGTGAGCTTGCACACGACGATGAGAACGTTGGCCCGCTCGGCGTCCAGTGCTTCCCTGGAGAGTGCTCATTAACTTCGAGGCTCGCACTCCTCAGATCAATGGCCGACCGGCCTTAGCGTCTCTACTCCGTACGGCTTGAGCGGCCACATAGTCGTGTTACCTTCAGGCACGGTCCTGTATCAATGCAATGTGCATACGAGGACCTAGGATTTCAAGCCTCAGGATATATAGACCCCTTACCTCCCGTGCGCCTTCATCGAAGCTAGGCTCTTCGACTGATTCAGTAGTTACCTTATTCCTTATGTATATCGCAATCTTACTTACCATGATTGGTCTTGTCTTCAAGAGCCATCTATACCTGTTTATCTCTGGTCAATGCCCGTGAAAGTGGCAGCAGAATTCCTGTCCTACTCATATGTGATGATTGGTCGCAGCGACATGAAAGCTGCAATCGTACTCTACGTTAGCAATTTACAAATTAATACCTGTTGAAGGTAGTAGTAGACCTAAAACTCTAGCGAATCTATAGTGCACAAACGATCATAGGGCAACCTCCGCGAGCCCAGCAACTTCGACGACCCCGCCAACCAGGTGTAAGCTCCCAGCAACCAGAACATCGACTGGCTTGCCATTACGAGCTTGTTTCCTCACGACGCGGATAGCGTGCTCAATCGATGGTAGAATATGGACGTCCTCTTTTGTAAATGCAGGAGCAAGGGACGTCCATGCTACCGCGAGCTCTCGCTGCGTTGTCAGTTGGGTTAACTCGTCTTCGGGGATAGAGAGTGCAGTCAGGTCTGAAGAAATTAGACCTCACGTGACAATGTGCATTGTGACGGCCTCTGCTCACCTCCTTTGAAATGACCGTCTGCGTATGTGACATTGGTACAGAACAGAACCTTGTCGAAGAAAAAGTGTGGTTCTTCGCTGGCCCCATGTAACTGGAGCTGTGCAGAGATCTTCGCCAGCACACTGCCAAGGAACGACGCCCCAGACCGGCCGTGCGTACAATTGAAGATGAGTATGCGAGTCGGACGCTTCTCCCTAATGACGCGTGAGTCAAGTGCAGCACACACCCCAGGGTAACCTTACCCTTGTGCATCCGGCCTCAAAGCAGCCAGTGGGCCAACAAACCACTGCGCACAACAGTCAAGGCTCTCCACAGTGTGAGCGCCGTCTAGGAACCATGTGGTGGACGGATATACTGGGTCGGTCACAGTTTGGCACCTTCCTGGCCACCTAGCCTCTTTAAGGCCATCGATGAAGTTTTGGGGGAGGGTCGTCTGGGGCTGAACTGCTCCCTTCAATTCAAGGAACTTCCGTGCAAGTACTACCGCAAGTCTCGCATTCTGCACTTGATGCGCTCCAGCCAACCCTGTTGGCGAGATTAGTCATGAAGCAAACGGAGAGGTCATCTATACTTGCCTAGCTCTATATCGGATAACTCGGGTATTGGCGGTACAACGATAAACTCGGACGCCTATTCGAGGTTTCAGGTACGTGATTCTGTTGACCAGAAACATCCTTACCTTAAGGTCTTTGCTCTGTTGCATCAACATATCCATGCCTTCTTGTGGCTGATCTACCGTGATTGCAGGTGCTCCTTCCTAGATTGACTTATCAAGAGAGGGGTCTCAGCCAGCTCAGGGAGGGGCTGACTTTGAATATGCCGCCCTTCTGCCATGCGATCTCAGCAATGGTCTTCCCTAGAACAGCGACGTGGTCAATCCCCAGAGCAGATATCCCTGTGACGATTGGTCGGGGAACGATATTCGTGCTGTCGTATGCCCCGCCGACACCAACCTCCAGCACGGAAGCGTCAACCTGGAGGTACGTGTCAGCATATGAAAATAGTAAAGTGAACCTTCGGACCTTCAAAGTTAAGAATGCGTGGAAAGCCATGAGCGTCACAAATCGGAAGTACATCGGTTTCGCCGTCGTAGTCGGGAGCTTACGCTGTCTCCGGCGTCAAGATACTGACGTGCCCTATGGAAGAAGTTGCACACCTGGTCATTCTCCTCTAGGCGATCCCAGATATCGAAAAAGAACTTTGCGAAGAGCTCCTCTGAGATAGGAACACCGTTGACACGTATCCGCTCTCGCACGGCGACAAGATGCGGAGAGGTGTACAGACCTCGACACGAAGCCAGTATTAGAAGGATACGGAGATATGTGGAGAGAAGAAGCGTACCAACTTTCCAATTCGGCCGCGCTCGGCGGAGGATAGAGTCCGTAAAGGCGCAGGTAGAGCCTTTGCCCTTTGTGCCAGTAACGTGGAGGACGTTGAGGTTGTTCAAGTCTTCTTGCTGGTACGCTCACATGAAATTGATGTGACCGAAGGGAAAAGATCATACCTTGTAGCCTATCCTCTCCAGGTACTCGACCATCTCCGGGATGGACAATGCGCTGATTCGACCACCGGAAGCCTTGATTGCCTCCAGGGTTGCGGCGTTGGATTGTAATGTGTTGAGGAGATCAATAGCATCTTTGTACGACCTGCCAGACATTGCACGTCTCTGGGCAGCAAACAAGAAGGTGGACCGGGGGGTCCTGTGTGCGGTATGCGCCGGGAAGCGAAGATACCATCGCACTGGCATTGTGACTTATGTATCATTGGCTTTGCACAAATTTGTTTTGCCCGGGGCTTAGCCTATCGCGGCAACTCCGGCCCGAGAATGCAAGATCATCTTATCTATTGTTCTCACTGCCATGTTGAAACCGCTGAATTGAGTCCAGACACACTCTCGGACACTTTCTTTACACGACTTCCCAGAACCCATGGATAGATTCGTCAATGCACACAAGTCAACACACGAGAAGCGCAATGGAAAAGTGCGGGCGTCGCAGAGATACAGTCCCTATTCAGTCGAAAGCTCCAACGACAAGGCAGAGCATCCACTGATCTACCCCCAGCCGAGCGGTAGTACATTAACGGGGTACGCAGGGCATGTCAACAGCTTTCCGAACGCACAGGCGTTGAAAAGCGGCGAGGCCAAGCTATCCACCACGACGCTCACAAGGCACCTTCTGAACACGCTAGCTGATGAATCCAACCCCATTACACATTCGGATATTGGCCTGCGCTCTGGTTGGTTTCTCGCTTGTGGTGTACGACGAAGAAGTGCCTCATTTTTCACGCGCGATGTAGACCATGTGGTGTCGCTCGCAACGGGCCATCAAAGATCAGACGGTCGCGGCCACAGGACAGCGTACCTGAGCGCACGTAAACAAAAGCTGAAAGATCAGAGGGAGGATTTAGGGCCGCGAGTCCTGAGCAACGCGCGCATTTACATCGACGGCTATCTGCAAAACACAACTGACATTGAGATGAAGAGGATCGTAACGGAAGCAGGGGGACAAATACTGTTCGTTCCGAGTCTCACGCGTAATTGATGTGACTGATGGATTTTGCATCCTCAGACAGACAGCCTCAAGCGCAACTCATATACTCTCTTCACAGCCACTGAGCAGTTCCAAGGTGCAAAAATTACTCGCCACCAGGAGCAGAGCAAGACCCCACGTCGTGAAGCCGGAGTGGGTAATGGACAGCATAGCAGCCGGGAAGCGCCTGAGAGAAGAGAGGTACCTGATGATGGTGGATTCGAGAACAAGGAAGTTGACGGACATGTTTGTGGTGGAGAAGCGACAAATGCCCGCGCCGGGGGCGAGTTAGACGCGTTGGGCTCCGAGGCACGTGCCACGCGCTACGTCAATGTCGGAGGAGAGGAGGGACCGGCGCGCCTCGAATATCCTAACGTACGACACTCACAGTCGAATGCTATCCCTCGCCAGCGATCCGTAACTTACTTCCTAGTATTCAACCAGAACTCTCTTTTCTCTGTCCTCATCACCCCTCCCTACGAATGCATCTTTTTACTCCCAATCACGTGCAATTAATCACCGCCTGCTACCCTCCTTCTGCGTCTCTCCTCACCTCTGGACCAGAATATCGCCCAAACGCACAGGAGCTCTCCAGACTGACATACTACGCTGCTAACAAACCAGGGAAGATAAACAAGTTGAGCAATGAGCTAGAGAAGCGGATCAAGTTGGAGTGCAGAAAGGCTCATGCTAGCAATGCACGATCGCGGGCGTGAGTGACCGCCTCCGTTCCCATCTTCCTTTGTTTATTTCGATCCCCAGATCTCTCCTGATATCCGTGTCGATTTCAAGGCCCTAGCCACCGAGTGCCGACGCGATATCTCACTCCTAACGCCATCCCTCCTTTCCGCAGTCGACATCGTTCTGTCCGCGTTCCCCTCGGATCTCGAGGTTACTGCCAAGGCAGCCAGTTTGGCAAGTTTCGCGTCGCGTACCTTCGAGGGCCTTTCTAATATCTCGGCAGTTCAAAGCATGGACCACGTTTACTGACGGCCGGCTGATCGGGGTTGACCAAGCTGTCACCGATGATTATTTGTCTGTGCTCCAACGGTTTTCGAAAATGGGCAGGGCTAGCCCACCTTCCGGTGATCAGGAGCTTACAAGCAGGTGAGCCATGGGCTGTCTTATTGAGTCACCACCACCCCCCAATATCTTCCCCAGGACAAGACTAGTTGGCCTGGCGGCGCTCACTGGTGTTGTGACATCAGAAGCGCTATATAGCTCCTCTACTTTCAGGACCCAGGTCTCTCTCTTTGTGCCGGCCATCGTGAGCAACCTGCAGGAGGTCGACCTCCCCACGTTAGAGGACGAGTCAGTCTACCAACGCATCTTTCAGTCACCATCTCACCTTGGCGTTCTCAGGTCTGCCAACCTCAAGCAGAAACCCCTCTCACCATACCTGGACGAATTTCGTACTCGCCCTACGATAGAGAGGCACGCAGCATCCATACACTTGCATATTGACGGAGAGAGGGGTCCATCCAGGACTGACGTCCTGAACGCGTGCCTCCGTACTTTTTCCTACTTGTTCGATCACTCCAATGGCTCCCAGATTGCGTTCGTCATGCAGGCTGCGCTATCCAGCCTTGACGAATCCAAGGGATGGGAGAAACTGGATCACTGTCGTTGGTTCGCGGGAAAAGCAACTGAATGGACGCAGTATCAATTTCGCTACGCCGTGCCCACCAGGCTCATTGAGCGGCTGCAACAAGACCAGGATATTCTCACAACGACGCATATACACACTGCGCTAGCAGCAATGGTCACTACGGTCTTCACGTCTCCTATCCCGCTGGTCAACTTGTCGACATCCGACGTCATTTCGAATCTCATAACACTAGTCCTCCGCAGAGCTTCAATCGACCCAGCTGACTCTCTGCTCACATCTCTAACAGAGTGTATCGGCGCCTTGGGCACTCACGTGTATTACGCGGACCAGATCCATGACCTCGCCGGGGAACTGATCAGTCGATTGGTTTCTGTGGAAACGGGCGGCCTACTTGGACGTGAACGAGACGCTGGCGATAGGTGTCGGGGGCAAGCACTCCGCGTCCTTATCACTGGACTTGTGGGGCTCTTACATTCCCCAAGCGGAGAAACGCCAAGGCTAGGGCCAGAAACGTCTCTCCTTGGTCAGAGACTCTCGAGCCCTGTGGAATCGTCCAATAGCGACAAGTTACCTCGGCCTTCTATCGAACGTGTAGACGCAGAAGGTCGGATATCCAAGAGGACGAAGATATCGCCTGAAAGCTGGCAAGACACCTTGAATCTCATTTGTGATGTGGACTTTTCCGTCCGCTCCGATTATGCTCACGCCCTCGCTATCTACCTTGAATCAGAGGTATCAACACGCGGAGAGTACCTTGACGAAGATGGCGTAAGGCGTGGCCGACCACTGGCCACGGGTCAAGTCCAGCAAGCAGGGAATCTCATGGTGGTCTTGTATGGGGATGAATCAACCCGATTTTTGCATGCCACGCATGTTTATCTGTTCATCTTGGCGACGTCACCCACTCTCCACAACCCCGCACACACGCCGTCTCCTGCCCGCTCCCCCGTACACGACGAACCTGGACCGATTACAGTGATTCCGGCTACCCCTGGGGCTCCCCACGAGGTCATCGGTGGTGCCGATGATCGTAGCTCGCCAACACGGTCTCAGCATGGCAGGCCTTCCATTTCCCTTCCCAGCAGGACCCGAAAGCAGTCGCTAGTTAGGCGTATCATCACGCGCCTGCCTTCACGTATTGTCCCATCATCCCTCCCTCTGGCAACGGCTTCTGATTACCGCAACATCGCCTCCATACTCACGAAGATTCATCAGCACCTTCCTGTCCGTGGGTTACTTACTGGTGTGCCGTTCTTAACGGCATTGTACTCAGTCACACTCACGGATGGCGCCGTTGATCCGGAGTGTATCGGAAGGACGAGGGTCATCAAGGAGGTCACCGCAAGAGTTTGGTTACTCCTTGGGAGAATATGGGAGTGCAGCGAGCTTACGGAGATGGCTGAAAAGGTGAGCAACACCATCTGCTTGCATCGCTCTGAAGTATCGAGTCGTCCACTCGTAGGCATTATCGACCATGCCCGTGCCCTCGTATCTACCCCAAGAGGTTCCAAGGACCCCAGGTGTACTCGCCGAACCAGAGATTGCTGTTCAGATATCTTCTGGTACTGAGCAAGCCGATGAATGGCTAGGAGTGGACCCAGAGGCGGCGATTGCCGCGCTTTCTTTGAGCAAGAACGCACTCGAAGCAACCGGAATGGACAGCGAAACTCTTCAGAAGCGCCTCTCGGTTGCATGGAATGCTGATGCCGCGCTGAAAGACTGTCAGGGGGTTTTTTTTTTAAATTTGAAGCACAGGGTCACTGATACCTCATGAACAGCGGTCGAGCCTCAGCCGAGTTATGACCCCCTACGCCGCGATGGCATGTCCCCGCATCTGAAGTTAGCTCCTGCCCTGATGCACATAGAGAATCTATCCTTGCAGAGTCTCGCGCGTTCAACGAGAGGAGTAGGCGTCACGGACTTGCGAGATGCTCTTGAAGGCAGGAGTAGCATGTCCAATCCGGCTCTCGTGAACAGAGCACCCTCGATCTCGACGCTTGATCACACATCTGCTCACGCCGACGCGGCCTCCAACAAGCTGGTGCCAATCCGGTCTCGCCCGGACAGGCCCAAGACTGCAGGGAGCCCGGGTGAGGTCCGCGATATGCTCAACAAGCTCCACATCGGGAAGCCAGGCAATGGTAGCAATTTGCTGAAGGCATCGTTCCCTGGACTGCAGAGGCAGGAGCGGTTAGTTTCTCACTCTGGCTCTCAAAGCTTCACGCTGTGCTGACTTGATATTCCTACCCTCAGCAAACCTTCAACATTGGTTCCCCCATACAAGTCATAGGGCACACCCTTGACACCCTTCCTCTTATTCAACTACGATATTTGGAAACCTTGCTGTCTATTTATTCAGGTTCATTAGGGTCCAGGACATTTCACTCGCATGATCGGTAGCACAGGCTCTCGCTTGCCTTTCACAACCCCTATATATTATCTCATCCCTATCTCCAGAAACATCATCGTGGTCTACCGTAGGTTCTGGTTGCGCGCACTCTCCTCTTTCTCCCGCCAGTAAGCCAGCTCGCTCTGCGCTTTCGGATGGCCGGGCGCGGAGCGGAAGGCACGCTGCATCGCGAGTGAGTTCGAGACGTCAGCTGAGCGCGGTGACTTTGCCCGCACCGTCAGGCCCTGCAGAAGCTCTTCAAACACCGCTGATCGAGCCTTGGCCCGGGCAGACGCCTCGGAAAGCTTATCTGTGTGCACCTCTATTAATTTCGTGAGCTCCTGCCGGAGGCGAAGCAGGCTGGCGGGGTGGCAGGCGGTCAGACGGGGCGCGCGTCACGCAGGCGAGCCACAGAAGCGCACTTTGAGAAAATCATGGTCTCCTCATTCTGCGCCGTCAACATCACGAGGCAAAGGAAGAGCACCACGTAGCGCTTGCAGATCTGCACGCGTGCGTCAGCGTTGCCTGTGGTGGGCGCGCGCACACACGCACGCCCTCGCGGACTCACAGTGGATATCGATGCGTCACTCGTTGCAGCCGCGCGGCGGAAGTAGCCCCCCGTAGCGCCCTCTGCGAGCTTCTTGACCGCCTCGATTTGGTCGGTCATCGCCTTTTGGAAGAGGGGCCACATCTGCAGCCGGAGGCCAAAGAGGAACGTTTCGAGCGGCTGGCAGCCGCGCTTCTGGACCTCACCCATGACCTCTTCTGTAAGTCGGATCATGGTGAGGAGGGGGATTACGGGAGGCAGAGGTTCCAGGACAAATTGTGTGAACGTCTGCCGTCATTGTAAGCACACATGAATACAGAAGGGTGGATGCCTGGCGGCGTGAACGCACCTTCGCGTGTTCTAAGGCTGGGTCCATGATCTGCTTCCATATGGCGTTCAGCGCGGCCTGCTCTTCCCTCGAGAGACGAGATATTGGCGGCTGGCTGTCGGTGCTGAATAGGCTTTCCGTGCGTTCCCTGGCGCGTGGCGTCGGGAAGACGTCCGTGGCAGGCGTTGAGACTGCGTCATCGGCAGGCAGAATCGCAGAGAGCGAGGTGGGGGAGAACAGGTGACTGCTGACGACCGTGGGCGTCTGCGCGATCGGCGGACTGGGCTCGGGCGCGAAGAACGTGGTGACAAAGGCGTATTCAGAGGTGCCGTTGTCCATCAGCACCAGGAGAGCGGACCGCAGCAGGGCTTCTGCGTCCTCTTTCTGCGGAGGAAGGAATGACGTCAGTACGGTCGATGATGCAGAACCGAAGCGCGTGAAGAGTGAGTTACATGGGACTTGTCGTCGGCCATGTAGGTCAGCGTGACTCCAGGCCCTTCAATACGAGAGTAGTTCAGCCGCTCGAGATAAGCGTCAGTCTGCTTCTCTGCATCGACCGCCCCAGACACCAACCCGGTGTCTTTCTCCGTGGACCTCGCCTGGGCACATGTTCAGCAAAGCCTAGCTCCCGAGCACACCGCGCGGTGCGCACGGACCTTGACCCAACCGAGGCTGCGCATGTACCGCCGGAAGCCCGTCTCGTAGTACGTGCGCGCCGTGGCGACGTACGCCTTCTGCACCTCTGTGGCGACGTTCGCTGCGTGCCGAAGCAGGAACGCGTACAGCGGACGGTACTTGAGGAAGACGGTTGTCTGCACGACATGCATGTTCGTGGTCATGCTTGTGCGGATGGGCTGCAGCAGGGCAAGGAAGAACGCGCGCAGCTTTGTCGCGGCCTGGGAAGCGTCACCTATCATGAACGCGTAACGCGGTGAGAGCCGAGGGGGGAAACATACCACTATCCGCAGCCCCTCTGCGACCTCGCCGAGGTCCCGCGCCGCACGGACGCGCCCGCGTGCCTTGAGGTTCTCCAGCCGCCACTCAAAGTCGGTGATCATGGGAACCCACGCCTCGCCGACGTCCGTGTCGAGGATGGTGGTGGCGAGGCTCGGGGGTACCGTCAGGTCCGTGATGAGGTTGGCCAGCGGCTTCTCGATTTTCTGGGCGCGGCCAGCGGTCACGGATCGCGACGGGTGGCGTAGCGGTGCGGGGTGTGCGCACCTTGCGGCTCCGGAGCCTTGCCTCGATGTCGCGGCTGCGTGACTGGAGGTCGGATATCTGGCCAGACACCGCGGACAGGTCGCGTTGGAACGTGGAGAGGAACGTCTCGAGGGAGTCGAGCAGGCCGATGCTCGTCTGTGGCTGTGAGCATGTCGAGCGCCGCCAGAGACGGGTTACGCACTTGGACCTGGTCATGGAGCTCGACGAACTCTTTCGCGCGACTGCGGACTGGCTAGATGCTTGAGCTGGCAGGAGGGAGAGGGACCTTGACGCGAAGGATACGCACAAGAGACGGTCTCGGGCGCGGTCACGGGACCCGCGTTTGCATCTGGGCGGCGGAAATGAGCGGACGAGCGAGGGCGAACGCGCGGGATACTTGCCTTTGTGTGGTGAGGACTCTGACATGCAGTGATGGAGCAAGACGCGAAGGCGGCGTTGGCTGCACCGATGTGTCGGGCTGCCCGGCCCGCTGTCGTCATGCATGTTAATGAGCGCGTCACGCGCGTCATCATGTTCATGTGTGCGCCAACGCGTCTACAAGCGAATAGCTGGTACTACTCGTACGGAAAGAGGGTGAATGCGACCCGAACTGTGCGGGGCCGACTGCAGCGCAGTGTCCATCGGTATCTGCTCGTCGTCCGTCTCGTACCCCAGTGCGTCGAACTCTGCCCAGTCGAACCCCGGAGGGTCCAGCACGAGCTCCCGCACGGCCCTCGCCACCTCCGGCTGCGCGACCTGCATGTCGCGCAGCCAGCGGCGGCTGATCATCCAGCTCGCGACGCCCTTTGGCGGGATCGTGAGCCCGCGTTTGGGCGGGCCCTCGTTCCGCTCGCGGCGCCCGAGGCCGCGCTTCGGCTTGAGGCTCTTGTCGATCCGTTCGTCCTCGTCGAGGATGGCGTAGAACCTGAGCAGTCGGTCGCTTCGCCAGGGTAACCCGCGCACGACGAGCACTTTATCTTTCACGGCGACGCCCGGCTTGGACTCGTCGTCGGACTCTTCGGACGACATGCACTCGAGCTCCATGGCAGCATTAAATGTCGGATGATCGAAAGCTTGGGTCTTCTCTCTCATAGAGATCCTCAGCTCTCGCTTCTGCGAAACGGTGAGCGCTCTGCGCCCGGTGCGACCGAGAGAAGAATTGCACACCAGCTTCTTCCGATGCAGGCGACGCGACTTCATTGCTTTCTGATCCCCTCTCGTCTTGACGGACAATGAAACAGCAGGGTCCATTTGGGCCTTGTACTTCTGGCGGAAGGTTGAGAACGCCTGATCGAAGGCTGCCGCGATCGCCTTGGGCGTAAAGTCCGCGTCTGGCACATGTCTGTAGATTCTCCGGTTGGCCTTGAGGTCAGCTACGACACGATCCCTCATGAGAGCGTTGTGCTTGGATTGTTTGACTGTCTTCTCCCAGACGAAGCGGACGGGCTCGTCGTCGCCCAAGGGCAGACCCTCATAATGGGTGGGAGGCAGATCGTCCTCGGGATTGATTCCCAAAACACGATATACATGTCTGCGCACAGCGGTCTGTGGACCCGTTCAGCGAGTGATGGCATAGAGAGGGCAGCGCGCTTCACCTGGATGGTATAGCACCGCTTGTCGTGGTTGTTCGTTCGTTTACTCGGTCTTTCCCCGCTGGACGACCCAAACGTGTCGCTCTCAGACCCGTCTGAATCGCTCTCTTCGGGACTTAGAGAGGGTGTCGGTCTCTTACGGCCGGTCGGGGCTGGAGAAGGCGAATGGGACGGCAGGTCGACCAACATCGACGACTGGCCCTGCTGCCGCTCGGAGCCGGCGTCGTCGAGTGCGGCGAACATGGAGACTTCCTGCAGGCCGGACCCAGACGCGGGGAACGCAGCGAGCGGAGGCGACCCCGGTCTGCCAAACGAGTCCCCGCTCTGGCCCCGCTCGTGGAGGAGCGTCGCGACGCAGGCCTTGAGGTAGGCGATCTCACGCTTCATCTCGGCGAGCTGGGTCTCGTTCTCTGCCTGGCGCTGGTGGTACTTGGCCTCGAGCTCCTGCTCCCAAGCTGTTCTGCGCCGGTTCTCGCTCTCCTGCGCCTGGCGCGTGGCCGCGAGGGCGCGGAGCAGCTCCTGTATGACCTGGCTGACGTCGTTCCGCGGCCTAGGCGACGAACGTCAAGACGGACGGGCACGGGAGACGGATGTGCAGAAAGCGGGCGTACTTGGGGGGCGGCGGGGGTTCCGCGATGGCATACTCGAGCTCGCTGCGATGAGGAACGAAGGGAGCGAGAGTAGGGACCGGCGCGGTCGGGAGAGCGGCGGAGTAGACCTGCTGCTGGTCCAGATAGCGAGCCTGCCGCTGCTGTCCTGCGAACGGGTTGAGCGCGTCACTGAGTTCGCTGCTGCCAGACATCTTGCGGATGCCCGGCCCGCGTTCCCCTCTATGCCACCCCCAGATGCGCCAAACAACGCGCCAAACATCCGCGACGCGTCAGCTGGGCGAGCGTCGGGGGCGCACCGATCTCATCTGTCTGCAACACCACCATGGACTCAAACTTTGAGCGTATGCTCGCGCAGGCTGTGCGCGGAAACCAGGCCAACGGCCCACCGCAAGAGTCGTCGGTTCCGGACAAGTGCGTGCTCGCGCGTTCTCGCCAACGCTAACACCGACGCGCATACCCCAGTGGCGAAGTCATACACATCTCCTCGCTCGCCCTCCTCAAGGTCTGTCCCGGCGCCGTCTTTCTCCCGCCATACGCGCATCTCACTGCCTCTGCAGATGCTTAAACACGGACGCGCCGGCGTCCCGATGGAAGTCATGGGCCTCATGCTCGGCGAATTCGTGGACGAGTACACCGTGCAGGTCATCGACGTCTTTGCCATGCCCCAGTCAGGCACGACCGTCTCGGTCGAGTCCGTGGACCACGTGTTCCAGACCAAGATGGTCGATATGCTCAAGCAGACCGGCCGGTGCGTCTGCGTGCTTTCCTGGGCGCCGCGAGCCCTTCTGAACAGACGCGCGCATTAGGCCGGAAATGGTCGTCGGCTGGTATCACTCACACCCTGGCTTTGGCTGCTGGCTGTCGAGCGTTGACGTACAGACGCAGCAGGTGCGTCCCGTCCCCACCGCGCCGACGCCGTAATTTAGCCGTTTTGCAGTCGTTCGAGTCGCTCGACCCACGTTCTGTTGCTGTGGTGATTGATCCTATCCAGTCGGTCAAGGGCAAAGTCGTTATCGACGCGTTCCGAACCATCACGCCGCAATCGGTGTTATCAGGCCAGGAGCCTCGCCAGACCACGTCTAATATCGGACACATCAACAAGCCCTCGATCCAAGCCCTCATTCACGGGCTGAACCGGCACTACTACTCGATAGCGGTCAACTACCGCAAGACCGAGCTCGAGCAGGCGATGCTCATGAATCTGCACAAGCGGAACTGGACGGAGGGACTTAAGCTGCGCGACTTTAAGCTACACAAAGAGGGTAACGAGGGGGCGATCAAGGTGCGTGCCGCGCTTGACGGCCACCCGTGACAGGGGCATTGACAAATGCCCTAGTCAATGCTTGCGCTGTCCGGAGCATACAACAAGTCGTTGCAAGAGGAAGCGACGCTGACGGCAGAGCAGCTCAAGACAAGACATGTCGGCAAGCAGGATCCCAAGCGGCACCTAGAAGAAGCCGTGGAGAAGGCGATGGGAGATCAGGTGGTCCAAAACCTGGGGACCATGCTCCTTGCGGAGTTGTGAGGTTGTATTGATTCAGTCTTGGTCATGTTCATTCCCTAGTGTACACCATTTCATAACTCCCCCTGGAGCCGCGGCCCGCGCTGGGGGGGCCGAAGCCTGTCGAAGCTCTCAGGGAATGAGACCCGCAGCGCACTGGAACACCCGGGCAATTGAATGGACATCGCTCAGGCGCTGAGATAAGGCAGCAGCGTGGTGATGCGGGGGCTCGCTTCGGGTTCGAGGCTCTGGGCGAGTCCTGAGTGTGAGCTGACCTCATCGGAGCATCATGGATCATGGGCAAGGGTCGTGGCGAAAGCTGATTCTCACCTGTGCCACTGACAGAATTCTGGGCCATTAAGCTCTCCGATCAAGAGCGAAATGCTCCCAGCTCAGGCACGAAAATAGCATCATGGGACCCGGAACGTGATGCGGTGCGCCCAAGAGTCAAAGGCGTACCCCCGACGGGATCGAGCGGGGGCAACGCGACCGTGAGATGGGCGCAATGTGTGCCATCAAGCCCCGAGCGGGTGGCGGCTGTAAAGACCGCACATGGCGAGTGGATCCGACGAGAGGCATGGTTACCCAAGTTGCGACTTGGCACTCGCCTGGCACGGCAGCGAGACATGCAGAGCGTGATGTGACACGCGAGCCGTACGTGTGCACGCCAGGGAAGCGCAGGGTGAAATTAAAGCGTGGAGCACGGCGGGAGAAAAAGGTTCTAGGTATTTACATTGGGAAGGCGGACGCGTCTCTAAAGTAAGATGGGATATGTTTGTTGAGGATGGGCATGATGCCCATCATTTTGGCTCTGCGAACGGCCTTGGAGAGGCGGCGCTGGGTGCGCCATGTGAGCTTGGTCTCAGAGCGGTTCTTCATTTTGCCCATGGAGGAGACAAAGTAAGAGAGCAGCTGCGGGTTCGTGGCTTCGGCGAGGGGGTCGATGCCGAGCTGGTGGAACCAGTCGTTCCTGCGGGATTCTGCGGCGGCGGGCCCCACGAGGGAACGGCGCCGGCGGAAGGGGTCATCGTGGGGAAGCAGATCGGTGGGTTTGAGGAACTGGGGGAAGTGAGGACACGGACACGGACACGGACGTGGAGGGGCACGTACGCGGACGTCCTGGGCGAGTCTGCCTCGGCGAGCACGCTCGAACGTGGCACCGGCTAGAAGAACGGGACCGTGAGCGGGGCAGACGGGTGAAACGACGGAGAAGAAGCTTGCCGGCAAAGGAGGAGGACTGGGGCGCGGTGGTCATGTCGGCGTTGTCGAGGATGGTGGTGATGTTGGCGAGGCTGTCTGCGGAGGCCTTTGCCTGGTCGATGACGCCGTCGTCGTCGCGCTCGAGCTCCCTCGCTCTGGCGAGGTCGCGTCGCTTGGCATAGGTGGCTGTCTGGACGGGTGCGGGGGACGCGAAGAGCGCACGCTTGGAGAGGGAGCGGCGTGCGAGGGCGAACATGTGTGCAAGAGAGGGAAGAGCGGGACCCGGGACAGGCTGTGACCACGCGAGCCGAGTTAGCGGGCCAGGATCATCTCAGACGACCTCAGCCAGCCTCAGTCTTGGCCAGACATTCCCGCCTCAGCCCTTCGCTCTCTTCCTCCTCCTCCACCCGACATCCCTCACACCCGCATATACTCCCTCTCCCCCGCCCCCCGCCCGGCGTGTGCGCCCACCCGGCGCGTCCATCTCCCTACCCCCATGTCCGAGTCTCTCCCGCCCCGTCGCCAGCCCCCAAGCCCACTCGTTTTCTCCCCAGAGTCCGCCCTCCCCCCCGTCGTCGCTCCATCCGTCAGCTCGAGCAGTGCCCATGGTTCGGGTTCAAACACCGTCTCCATGCCTTTTGTCCGCAGACACGTAACCCGACGCCTCAAGGCTGCGAAGCAGGACTGCGACAAGGAGCTCCAGCGTGTCACAAATTCCATCACCGCTTTTTTTGAGGAGCGTCTCCGCGAAGGCGAGCTTGAGCGCGAGCTCGAGCGGGAACAGCGCGAGCGGGAACGCGAGCGCGACTTTCACTCGGCTGATCCTGATTCTCTCCGCGACGCCTTTGTCCTTCAGCAGGCAGAGCCCAGGTCCGCCCTCCTCTCAGATGACGCCAGCTCAGATGGCGGCTATGAGGCCGAGCTCGAAGGCCAACACAGTCGACATCGTGCGTCCCTCGACGGCACCAGCCGTACCCCTCCCACTCTAACCCATTCCTCCTCCTCCCCGGGCCTTCTTGCAGCCTCCCTTTCGTCCTCCAGTCCCAGCGTCATTCGCAGGCAGGCCACTATCTCTTGGGACAAGACCTCCGTCCCCTCTGCTGGTGCTGGTGCTGGTGCTGCTGCGCCTAGCCCTCCTGTCGGATCTTCGCAATCGGGCGAGGGCGCCACGAGTCCGCGAAAGGGAAATGCCGCCAACGGGTCGTGGTCAGGCGGAGGCATTGCCTCTCGCCGCCTCTCCCGCTCAATTCACATCCCAATCCGCCCCACCCGCTCCGGCCATAGTTCCCGGTCCACCTCTCGTTCCCGCTCGCCTCTGCCCCCCAACAATCATTCCAGTTTCTCCGAGTCTCTTTCCAATCCTGCTTCATCTACCAATCGCCGTTCTTCTCGCATCCTCATTGACGACCCCGTTGACCCTATCATGACCAATCTTTATGAACTCATATCTGTCGCGACCGACGTCACTGATATGACCGTCGCGCAGCTCACTGCCCAACCCAAGTGCGTCGAATCCATCGTGCAGAGGGTCCAGTCCATCGGCAAGGCCTGGGACGACCACCCCGACTGGCATGGCCGCAACTGGTACGTCCAGGTCCTCCTGGCCGTCGCTGGTCTCAGTCGTGTCCTCGAGTGGTGGGAGGCCGAGAAGCAGTTTTGGAACTTTGACGATAACGACGACGAGCAAGACGAGGCCCTCCTCTTCGTCATGAAGCCCGCAGATGAACAGGTGCCCCCACCTGCGCCCACACCTCGTCTCGCTCCCGAAGAGGATCCTCGATTGCGCCTGTCTCGCCCGACCAGCCAGGGCAAGCGGCCGCGGGACGAGATGCAGCCCATGTCCCTGGCGCCGCCTGAGCCATCGAGGGCTTCATCATCAAAGACCCTAGACACGGCTGAGTCGGCGCGAGTGTTGGCAACAGAGCGCTTACGGCTCCAGGCCGAGACAGCACAGAGTCGCAACATCGTTATGGAGCTCAACTTGGATGGTGATCATATCATGTGGCTGAACTATGCGTGGGAGGTTGTCGTCGGGTATGTTTTTTTTTCTGCTTCTTCTTCCGACGCCCCTGGCTTCGTCGAAAGTGCCTGACTGTATCTCCTCCAGTTCGGACCCCGACGACCTGCAGGGCTCGCGGATATCTCGCTTCCTCGCACCTCAAGATGTCTCTGTGTTTCAGACGGCAACCCAGAGGTTGCAGGAAGACGATTCCCATACCGTGGAAGTTCGATTCTATCTTCGGGTGGAACCATTTGATGACCGGGACGACCGCGACAATGCGCTCTACCAGGCTGTGGAAGGCAAGGGTATGTTGATGACCGACAGGGAAACCGGCGCCCTCTCACACACCATGTGGGTGATGAAACCCTCCGGGGCCCCCGAGTACCTACAGCCCTTTATCCACGTTGAAGAGGATGCCGAGCCACAACAACCATCCCCACAGACTGCCGCCGACCTTGACAATCTTGTGATCGACACCGCGGTCGAGGAGCCCACCACGCCCCTACCTTTCCAGCGGCCAATTAACGTCACGCCGATCTTATGTCGCATCTGCGAAAACAACATCCCCCAGTGGTATTTCGAGAAGCACAACGAGACATGCAGCGAGACCCATCGACTGGAAGCCGAGATTGGTGAATGCAATGAGTCGATAACGGAGCTTCGCAACACGATCCGCGACATCTCGATTGCTTTGGACCGCTCGTCTCCGGTGACCACGCCCGAGTACCGTGGTCTTCCCATTCTTTCGCCTTCGAGTTCCCCGAGCTCCCCATCACCCTTGCATCTTTTCCGCATCAATAAAATGCATCGTTTTGGTGTCAAGAAGATGCAGCGGCGCATACTCGAGCAGCTGGACGACATCTTGCAGGTCGCGTTGGAGATTGCTGTACCCGCACTGAAGGAGGACGAGGCCAAGGAGCCCATTGAGCGGCAACGCTTGTTATCGCCAGGCTCGGAACGGAAGATCACGCAGGTCCGCAACTGGCTCAAGCCGACCACGGCCGATAACGGTCTCGGACAGCTTGTCCAGGACGCCGAGCGTGTGATGCGTCAGAAGATCGACACCGTCGTGCGTCTGCAGAACACCATACGCTACTCTGAGAAGGTGCGGCAAGAGTGGGAAGAGCGCGTCGGCCAGGTTTTGGAGATGGCCGACGACGAGTCTGAGTCTGACGAGGAAGTTGAAGAGCCGGCCGGCGCGGGCGCTGCGGAGTGCTTCGAGGGCAACCTCACGGTGGAGGACGACCACTCGAGCACGACGTCCGAGTACGCGTTTGGCGGCGGCGTTTCGTCCGACCCGACCCCGATGGCGTCGACGTCTCCCATTCCCGCGGCGTCCCCGCCGGAGAAGGCGCTCTCCCCCATCCCGTCCGCCCCCGTCATTCCGCCTGTTACGTATGCATGGGGAGGTATCTCATTGCAGACCCGCTCGTCGACCCCTTCGTCCGTGTCGTCTCCGCTAGCCCTGGCCGCCCCGATTGTTGCGTTCGACTCGCATGATGACTGCAACCCGCCACACATGGACCTGAACGACAGCGTCACGAAGACCGTGCGTCCGCGAAAGTCTGTTCAGAATCTGGAGGTCTCCCAGCCAGTGTCTCCCCTCAACTCGCCCCTCGAGCTCCCGGCCGGTCGTCGCTCGCATCGTCGTCACTCTACTATCAACCCGATCTTGAGCCCCGTCACCCAGCCCGTGTCTGCGGGTCCCGTCTCCCCTCGTCTCCCCTCTGCCACACCGCTTTCGCGCGGGACGCCCACCTCGATCAAGGACTTTGAGATCATCAAGCCCATCAGCAAAGGCGCCTTTGGCTCTGTCTTTTTGTCCAAGAAGAAAGCCACTGGCGACTACTATGCGATCAAAGTGCTGAAAAAGGCGGACATGATCGCGAAGAACCAGATCACCAACGTCAAGGCCGAGCGCATGATCCTCATGAAGCAGGCCGAGTCGCCCTTTGTGGCCAAGCTGTACTTTACGTTCCAGAGCAAGGAGAACTTGTACCTGGTCATGGAGTATCTGAACGGAGGCGACTGCGCGGCGTTGATCAAGTCGCTAGGCGCACTGCCCGAGGAGTGGACCAAGAATTACATCGCGGAGGTCGTTCTTGGGTTGGAGTACCTGCATCAGAGGGGAATCATTCACCGGTACGTTAACAACTATAATGTCTCCATTCAGCTTCATGGCCCTGATACGCCCACTCTAGCGACCTGAAACCAGATAACCTGCTCATCGACCAACACGGCCACCTGAAACTCACCGACTTTGGTCTGAGCAGAATCGGTCTGCTGGGGCGTCAGACCCGCGAGGCACAGCTCATGTCGTCGGAGCGGGGCGGACGCCCAACGCGCACCCGCTACAGCCCGCACTCGCGCCCGCCGTCCATGGACTCGGCGTATCTCTCGTCGCCCCTCATCCCTGCCGACCTGATTGGCGGAGGTTCGTACTTCAATCAGCAGCCAGCTCCGGTGTACCGCCCGGGAACAAATTCATTCCTGTCCTCCACAGACGACGTGAGCGAATCGAGCGGGTCCGACTCGCTCCCCAACTTCTTCGCGCGCCGGGCCGGCGGGCAGATGAACGACAGCCCCCTGCAGTCATTCGCTACAGAGTTGACGAACGACCTGCGCTCGCACTCTTCGCCCGGCGGGAGCGGCACTCCTCCAGGCGAGCAGAAGTTCGTGGGCACGCCTGACTACCTGGCGCCAGAAACCATCCTCGGTCTCCGTGGTGCCGGTGACGATGTAGCGGTGGACTGGGTAGGTCTTCTTCCTCTTTCGAGTTGTGGCTTCCTAAAGCGACGACTGACTTGCTTTGGCAGTGGGCGCTCGGGGTCATCACGTATGAGTTCCTTTACGGCGCGCCTCCGTTCCACGACGAGACGCCCGAAAAGGTGTTCGAGAACATCCTTTCGAGGCGGATCGAGTGGCTGGAGGAGTATGTCGACCATTCCCCAGAGGCACGCGACTTTATGGAGCGGCTGCTGACCGTCGATCCCGTCCGGCGTCTGGGAGCCAACGGTGCGGACGAGGTCAAGGCACACCCCTTCTTTGCTGGGATCGAGTGGGACAAGGTCACCGCCACCGAGGCCGCGTTCATTCCGCAGGTCACCGACCCTGAATCTACCGACTACTTTGACCCACGTGGCGCCATCCTGCAGCTGTTTGAGGACGAGCAGCCTGCGCCGACGGCACAGGCTTCAACTTCCCAGCTGGGCAGCATCAGCGTTGGCGTCGATATCCCGCATTCCGAGGCTGTCCCTGTTCCCCGTAGTGGGCGCGACGCATCTACCCCGGCCGAGGACGAGTTTGGCGCGTTCAGCTTCAAGAACCTGCCCGTGCTCAAACAGGCCAACGACGACATGATCCGCAAGCTGCGTACGGACCAGATGGCGCCGATCACGCACACGCTCTCCGAATCCGGCTCAGCGCACACTCGGAAACGGAGCATGTCTGCAAAGAAGAAGGTACCATCCAGCGTTGTCACGTCGTTCGACGGCAAGTCGGCGATCACCAATCCGCCCTCACCCGCAACGTCCACGTCCTCGATCGCGTCCTCTCCATCGCGCGGCAGCGTGCCCCCGTCTACGCCCGGGAGCGCTGCGGGCCACATTCGCAAGCCGTCCGAGTTTGGCGCGGTGGAACGATTCAAGCACAACCATATGGACGCAGCTGCCGACGTCAGTCGCCGGAACTCGATGCCGAGCCGCCTGCGCACCGCGTCTGTTTCATCGAGCATGGGCGAGGGCTCGCTGTCCGATGCGTGGCCCGCGTCGATCGGACACGCGTCGAACCATTTCGAGGCCAACACGCCGCCGTCGTCCGTGGCGTCTATTGACCTCAAGAGGGGCCCAGACCCGAGCGATCGCGCCGTGACCTGCTTGCTTGCAGAGGACAACCCAATTACGGCGAAGATCATCGAGACGCTACTCATTCGGCTCGGGTGCCGCTGTGTCGTCGTCGCGGATGGGTCGGAGGCAATTGGCGTTGCGATGGGCGACATCAGTGCGTACCGTCATCAGCGTCTCCTGTGCGGACCCGCCTCTGATCGTCGACTTGCCGCCGCACAGAGTTTGACTGTATTTTGATGGACCTTCATATGCCGGTCGGTAAGCAAACACGTTCTCTCGCCTGGTTTAAAGTTGCGGATTGTCTCACCACGATGGGCGCCCGCAGTCGATGGCGAAAGCGCCGCGCGCTATATCAAAAGCACTAATAACAAAAACACGAGCACGCCCATCATAGCCGTTAGTGCTTACAGCGGAGCCGACATTGGCGAAGCGAGCACGCTGTTCGCGGCGTCGCTGGCCAAGCCGCTGCAGAAGGCGGACCTGCTGGCGGCCATGCGCGACCTCGGATTCAAAACGTCGACCGCGCACACCTCTGTCCTTGGTAATGCAAAGGCGATCACTACTCGGTGAATGGCTGCTCCCGTCGTGGTACTAGGATGATATAATCTACTTACGTTCTCGCTGCACATCCCATTGTTTGTTTGTTACGTTTTTGACCATGGCGATTCCTCACACTCTGCTGCATTCCCACTGCCCCCCGCCCCTCTCTGCTATGCCCCCCCTCTCTCTGTCTGTTTCCCAGCATCAACCCCAACATATCTCCTTCACGTTCTCTTTGACCACACAATCTCACGCCTCTCTCCTCCTCCATCCCTCCGCATTATCATCCTTCCTTTACCGCATTCTGTACGCTAGAGTTACCCGAAGCCATTTGGCGCACGCCGCATTTGCCAGCCAACCAGACAGAGTACGAGAGACGCTGGAAGCACGTGCGATGGGCGGTGGAAGGAACGGGCGCAAGCGCCTCGGGGGGCCAGATTAGGGCAAAATTACCAGGAGAACGAGGCCGTTGTGATGTCCTCGCCTGTCACCCGCCCAGATGAACCGTGTCCTCCCTCTTATACTCCGAGTCCTGCCAGTCCAGGTTGCCCCTTGCGCTGTTCCTCTTGCTGTCCTAGTATCTGCTTTGTCTCGTCCTCGCCGGCCGCTTTCTTGTTAAACTCCACCAATTTGCTTCCGCATCCGCAGTGGCTGTGGTCACACTGCCGCATTGTACTGCTATTAGGTTGCCGTCGTCGCGACGACTGGCACAGGCGCATCCCATTTACCCGTCTCTGTGTTGCTCTTGTCTCTCTCCAGCATGTCCTACTCCTACCAGTGGCCCAGCGCGGGCGATGGCGTCCGCACGCGACAGCACCGCGCTTCGACAACACCGGCGCCTGCGCCGGTGCGCCCCCCGCTGCCGCCGTCCGCGTCCATGCCGATCCCGCCCAGCTTAATCCCGGGCTTCAGGCACCGCCAGACGATCTCCGTCTCCAGCGGCGTCGACAACCTGCTCTTCAACGGCCCTGGCATCTCGCGCCGCCCCGTCAGCATGATGCCCACCACGTTGTCCCCGGTCAGCGACGAGCACTTTCCGTTCCCTTCACCCTATCCGCAGCAGCAGGAGCAGCAGTGGCTACCACCGCCACCACCACCGCCACTACCGCCGCACCGCACCCGCCGCCCCGCACCCGCACCCACGCGTGCTGTCGCCTGCAATGCCCCCGCTCCCGCCCAAGACGCCCATATCATGCACCAAGCACGGTGCTGTCGCCTGCCGTGCCACCCAAGACGCCCCTCACTGCGCCCCTCCCCCCAGCACCCGCGCCCTTCCCGCCCAAACTACCCCTGCGGCGCGCGTCCCAGCCGCCCCCGCCCCTCCCGCGCGGCGCATCGCCGCCCTTCCTCGTAGCGCCGCCGCCGAAGCTCCCGCCGAAGCCGCCGAGCGTGCGCGTGTCCATGGCGCCCGCGCGGCTGTCCACCGTCGACCTCAACCTCCCACCGCCCGGCGCGATGGCACGGGCGGGCAGCAGCGGCCAAGCGTCGCTCATCCTGCCTTCGCTCGCGCCATCGCCGCTCGAGTCCGAGGACGGCGGCGGCAGCAGCAGCGGCATTAGTGAGGACCAGGAGCTCGCGCTTGCACTGAGGCTGTCCGCGCACGCAGACCGCGAGTACGTCGAGTCGCTGCTATCGCAGGACGAGCAGCTCGCTCGCGCGCTGCAAGAGTCGCTACTCGACCACCCGCCGCCGCCGCGCGCGCTGCGCCCGGGGCTGGTCATCCCGCACGAGCCCCGCCGCTCGCCGCCGCCTGCGCATCCGTACAGCCCGACGCAGCCCACGCATTCGCCGCGCTTCCTGGCGCCGGGCGTGGCGGGGAGCAGCTCGCGTGGGTCGTCGGTGTCGTCGTTGAGCGACCGGCTGGCGGACGACGAAGGTGTTTCGCGCCGGGTGGGTGGTGGTGGCGAGAGCAGCAGGAGCGGGCAGAGCACGCCGACGACGCAGTCGGTACATGAGGTGTATCCCCAGTCGCCGGACGAGTCGGCGCTGCCTCGCTATGCCGACCTGGTCCCCCAGAGTGTACCACAGAGCGCAGGTGAGTGGATGTGTGGTCTGGCTCTGTGGTGGTCGTGCTTACCGTGCCTTGCTCAAGCGTCGCTCCATCGTGAATCGGACGCCGCGGCGCACACTCCACCGCCATCCCCTCCGCCGCCGCCGCCGCCGCCGCTTGTACTTGTATCTGTACCTGTACCTATACGTGCTGAACAGTCAGTTCCCGCAACGCCCGACCCAGCCAGGGTATCTCCCCGCCCGGCATCATCACCTGAGCGAAGAAGTAGCCCGCGGCCGGTCTCAGTAGCGACGTCACCGTCTGCTTCTGAGGAGGAAGGAGAGTCTGCCGAGTCTTCGTCGTCTTCGCGCCTGTCGCGGGCATTCATGTCGCCCCACCAGTTTGTAGAGCCGGAATTGCTATATGGTGTTTGTGAGTGCTATCAGATGACCTGCCGAACGCCGCCCATCGCTCACCGTGCTATATCCAGCTTTTGGTTTCCATACTCCGCCCATGGACGTTCATATGATGCGGGATCCGCTACCCAATATAATATCACTTCCCTATGGAAGATGCCCACCCATGCACATTCAAGCACCGAGTTGGCGGCAGCTGTTGAAGTTGATGGCGAAACTGAGCGCCACGCGTGTTGAGCCGTCCGTCGAGGCGGTAGCTGCCACAAAAGGCGAGCTGAAGCTGCGGACTGTGATTCAGTTCTTCAAGGTGCGCATCTGTTCGCGTCCTACCTGCGGACGTCCGTCTGATCGCCCGGCAACACTAGGTTCACCATGCGTCTCCGGACTGGCGGACCGTCATATACCTTACCATTGACCACCCACCACCGAAAGACCACCGTTATACGAATGGCGACGTGAACGTACTTCCATATTCATACAACCTCTCATCTCTCCCGACTCTCCTCCGCGACGGGCCGGAATCGCAAGTGGCGAGATACTACACCATCCCGGCGACGTCGAGCACGCCGCTGCCAAAACTGCCCATCACGTTGCCCAGCATGGCGATGTACCTCGCGTCGCGCTGAGGACTCACGACGCGCGCTACACGACACGTCGAGCGGGCTCCGACGGCTTGCCAAGATGGTGGACCAGCACTACCCGAATGAGCGGAGCAGCGCGGCGGACGGCGAAGAGGAGTGCGACGGCGAGGAGGCGGGCATTGATTGGCCGGCTCATGGGGCGACCGCCAAGCCACACGCGGGCGCAATGCCGACGTGTACGAACTTGTTACGCCTTTCGTTCCGGACGAGTGGGGATGATGGGGATGGCGCGGAAGCGGTGCCGGATGCGCTGATGTACCTGAGACGGGTGGGACACTGGCAGGCGGTGGCAGGTTCACAGGTATTGTGCGTGCTCTGGATCCTCAGGGCGACGCGTGCAGGCCATGGAGATTGCAATGGTTGCGATAGGCCGGTGGGTGGATATTCTCAGAGGCCTGGGGGCAAGGCGGAGGAGCGTGAGATGGAGATTCGGGTACTACGGCATCTAATCAGATACATCTTCTCGCGCGGTTTTACGATATTATGCCCCTTCATTTTGTCATGCTCCTCGCGTACCCCGCTCCTCTTTCACTATGAACCGTCTGAAGCGTCTCGCTGCCGTTCTTCTCAATCCCACCGACGACTTGGAAGAGGCCCATGCCGCCCTCGAAGCAGCTGGCGTCCCCGTCTCCTTTGCCGACTGCAGAAACTGCCCCAATCCATGCGAAGACGGTGGGAGCGCACTCCCACCACGTCGCCAGCCCCTCTCACACCCTCTCCAGGCCATGAGGAGTATCCGCACAGGATTTCCTCCATGATAGACACGACCTCCGACATGCTGGGCTCCGTGAAGCCGTACCGCCGCCAGGTCCGCCCACCATTCTTCGTTTATCTGATAACTCGGCCGTGCCCATCCGTGGAAATGCCGCAGGTCGTCATTTCCACGGGGAAATCAGACTGGGAGCGCTCCGTCACCAGCGCACACGGCTCCCTCGCCGCCCACCTCCTCGCCGTCGAGGACGCCGCCCCCGTCACGCTCGCCGGCACCTCGTCCCCGGGCACGACCCCCGGCACGCCGAACAGCACGACCTTACACGTCAACAAGCTGCCCAGTGCCGTCACCGGAATCTTCAAGGACTCGGAAACGCAGGCCGTGTCCATCCTCAACGGGAGCCACGACACGCTGTCGACAAACTGCGACCACGAGACCGTGCTCGTGTTCCCGGACTACAAGGTCGTGGCCGAGGTGCCGCGCTCGCTCGACGGCGCGCGCGAGCTCTGGCGCAACTCGGTCAACCCCAGCGTCTCGCGCACCGGCGCGTCCTCCGGCGCGAGCACCGTGCGTTCGTGGGTCATCCCCTACTCGTGCGTGATCCTGATCTGTGAGTGCCCCGCGCCCGCCGACACGTGTTGCCCTGCATCCCTGAGCCCTGCGCTTCTCGCCAGGTTCGCACCGCCGGCGGGACGTCCGATGCGCGGTCGTCGCGCCCAAGCTGGAGCACGGTGCGTGTTCCCGCCGCGGCCGGCTCCCGGGGAACGCAGCGTCTAAGTTAATTGCCCCGCGCTTCGCTCCCGCAGCGTTCTCGCATACGCTGCAGCACGAGGGCTGGGAGTTCACACGCAGCTCGAAGACCCGACCGGCCCGCCCCTCGAGGACTTCGCCGATGAATACGACAAGGGCGCCGAGATGGACCGCCGGCTGCAGGAGCTCGACGACACGCACCTCCCGAAACGGGCGCTGATTCTCAAGACGTCGCACATCGGCGGACACAGATACGCGGGGAACGTGATTGTGCGTGTCCCGTTTTCCCTCGTCGGACGCGCCGCGCGGTGTGCTCATTGGCCCGGCATCCTGCCCAGATTTACATGCCCCAGGGTGCCGGGGTGTGGTACGGGCGGGTATCGACCCACGAGGTCGAGCCCATCGTGCACACCACCATACTCGGTGGGCGAATATTGCCTCCTTTGTTACGGGGTGGCGTCAACCTTGCGAGACCGGATTGCAAGCGGTTGAACGACTGGTAGTACTTGCTCTCAGGGCTTTTTTCAGCTGTCTCCCCGGTTCCTGGTTCTCTCATTAGAGATGTTATTGCTCCACACAACCTGTATAATTGCTCATGTGTCATCGGACTCCACATTCCAAGTCTTGTTCAAGTACCTCGAAGAAGCCTGTCAATTTTACCCCTCGCGATACACTGCGCGATCCAAAGACAGGCTTGTTATTATTACTACAATCTAATGTAAAAGGGTACAAGACACAGGTTTTGAATTAGCCCAATGGTACACCCGCAAATTTATCGTACGCGTACTGAGTTATACATGGGGTGAAGAAGCGATAAGTGAGGTTAATGTCCGGGTGTTATACAGACTATGCTATGCCTAGGCAATGTGTTCGTGGAATTGTGCCAGATTGCAAATATGATTCGCGAGACTGCGTCCAGTGCGGAGATATGCGTGGAATGTGTGGCGAGTGCGGGCGGCGGGGAATAGGATAATGGTGGAATAGGCAGGGGGCGGTGTGGGATGGAACGGGCGGTAGCATGGCGCTCACAAATTCATGTCTTCGTCGAAATCGCTCAGATATCCGTTCCGCTTTGAATAACGGCCAGCGTGCGTTGCGGCGTCTTCTGCCTCGTCGTCGGTCGTCGGGTAGGGCACATCCTCGTCAGCCACGGCCTCCTCGCCGCTGTCATGCTCGGTAAGACGAGTGACCGCTCGTGCAATTAGACTTTCGGCTTCCCCTGAATAGGTGAATCCGCGGAAGTTCTCCTGGACGCTGTTCGTGAGAGGTGGGCTGGATGAAAGGTCGAGGCCGCGCTTCTTCTGCTGAATCTTAATTCCGGTGCCCGACGGAGGGGGTCGATCACTGCCAAGCGGACCGTGCGGCGTGTACACCTGGCCGTTGGTGACTGATTGGGAGACCCAATCTTCGGACGGGTCGTTGTCGTCCAGATTCGTTGCACCGGCCACACCAACCTGCGAGAGGTCGGCCGAAGTGAACTCGGGGTCAAAGTTTGCCGTCGACTCGTCGGATTCTACGACAGGCTTGAACGGAGGCGTCACTTGCTTGCGCGCAAGTGCATCCCAATCGATGGTCTTGAAGAAGGGGTGCTCCTTGAGTTCAGCGGCGTCTCGCTGAGCGCCCAATCGATGCTTCGGATTGCGATTGAGGAGCTTGTGAGGTAGATAAACGTCAGTCTCGGAAACGCGTCTGGACTACGGACATAAAACTCACTCCTTTGACAAATTGCTTTCCGTCTTCATTAATCACGCCCCTGGGGAAGCGGATTTTGCCGAAGCAAATGTTCTTGTACATCTGCTGCGTGTCTTCAGCATAGAAGGGACTCCAGCCACAGCACATCTCGAAGAGCAAGACGCCGAGAGACCAGAAGTCGACGAGCTTCGAATAGCCGTGTTCATCGAGAAGGACTTCAGGCGCAAGGTATTCCGTGGTTCCGCAAAACGTGTTGGTCAGTTCATCAGCCCCTAGGTCAGGCTTTGATAGACCAAAGTCGCAGAGAGCCACGTGTCCTGTTGCATCCAGAAGGATGTTTTCCGGCTTCAGGTCACTGAATCGGATGAGACGGATGAGACGAAGATTGGAGCAAGATAAGGACGTTACACACCGATATACGATGTCATACTTGTGCAGGTGCTCTAGAGCGAGTACCAATTCGGCAATATAAAACCGCGCCCGCTCCTCGCTGAAGCGTGTTTCCTTTTGGAGATGCCAGAACAATTCTCCTCCACTTTTGAAGTCAGTGACTAGATAGAGATCCGTGTCGGTCTGGAAGCTGAATTTGAGTCCGACGAGGAATGGGGAGTCCAAGGAACGCTGGAGGATCTTGCGCTCCCCGATGGTGTGCGCGACCTCCTTCTTGGCGATAATCTCCTTCTTTGATAAAACTTTCATGGCGTATATGCGTTTGGTATCCTTCTTCCTGACCTGGAAGACCCGTCCGAATGTCCCGCGACCGATAAGCTTGAGGAACTCGAAATCCCGTGGGGTCAGCGCGCGTTTCGACTGAACGGCGGGTCAGCAAGCCAGAGCGTACGTAACTCGCGGGGGACCCACCTTGGACTGCTCGAACGTGATTTGTATGCGGATGTCGCCTGTGATGTTGGTCTCATTTTCGTAGGGACCGAGTCTAGGAGTTGATTAAAGGACGGAATGGGCTGTGATGGATGGTACTCACTTGTACCACTGGTCCACGGTGTGATCATGGACGAGGGTAGGCCTGACCTGAACGCTACCCACGAAACCGTGCTCCTCCTCTGCACGATCATATACGTTGAATTGGATGGTGGACTCTTCGGAAGTCACGTCGCTGCGGAAGAGTGTCAGAAAAGTGGTGTCATCGAAACGATCTAGACCTGGGATAAAAATTCACTCACAATGAAACCTCGTGCTTCCAGACGGGGTTGTGGGCGGACATCCGCCCTAATGCCAACCCGTTTGATGGGGTCCGGGTGCCCTGAGCGGTTGGCACCGAGAGCGAGGACTTGGCCGAGTTGGAAGAGGAACTGGAGGTCGGAGAGTGCCCCCGCGCGCGAATGACGGCTTCCTGGGCGGCGGCTTTGGATCCTATGGCGCCCAGCGCACTGATAGCCACGGAGGAGGAGGTGCGGGATAGATTTATAGCGACGCCTTTGACCTCCTTGTCACCCTCGTCTGTCGGGTCTCTGCTGACGAATTCGTTGTTCTCGAAGACGACGACGACGTAGGGCCGTGAGTGGAGGGACGGGACGTTGAGCCCTCGGCCGGAGATGAGTTTTACATGGATCTGGCCCTTTGAGGAGCCAGATGCGGGGGAAGCAGAGGAAGTCGGAGGAAGGTGAGAGCGGGCGGGGGAGCGAGTCGCGGAAGGGGGGTCTGGTTTGACAGACCGGAGGGAGCTGGTTGAGCGCTTTGGAGGAGGGAGCTGCATGTTGAAGTCGGGAGCATGAAGGGAGACGTGAGTGGTCGGAAGGGCAGTGGTGGCCAGATTCATGTTACTGAGCGTCGCAGGAGATAGAGGTGCGGAAGGCGCAGCCTCGGCCCCATTAACGGAAGGTGACGGCAGGTGCAGGAGCCGGTGATGGTGCGGACTGGGCACTCCTCCACGCGGCGTTTGCCCCCCATTCGTGCTGATCACATTCGCTGTAGATATTGTTGGCGAGGGCGGCAGGCTGTCAAACGGGTTGCGTTCCTGGTCGTGGCGGGTTGCGCTCGCCTTGGGGGTGAGCTGGTCGATGAGGGCGGACGGCCAGAGCTTGATCATGGCTGCTGCGATGGAAAAAGCAGGAAATAGAGACGTTGGCGACAGGTCTGTTGGTAGACGGGGGTGGTGGTATCGAGTAGAGGGGGAAATGGCGAAGAACGGTATGATTATAGAATATTGGAGTGGAACAGCGCCAGATGATAAGCAAGAGGGCTCCACCGCCGCACGCACGCTCAGCCGCCTGCCGCGTCGGCCGGGGCGTCCGCGTTCACGTTCATATACGCTATGCCTCGCTTGAGGCCGAGCATGCTGTGCTGCGGCGGGCAAAGCTGGCCAAGCGGCAGTTTGGCCATCGGCCGCGCGGGGGATCATTCCCCCGCCGCCGTCTTTCGCGTCTGAGCCTCTTCCGCCAGTCGCTCCTTTCCCCACCGCATCGTTCTCATCGCCGCCCCGACGAGCAGCCCCAGCGCCCCCGCCCGAATCCCCGTTCGCAATGGAAGCCGATCTGGGCTCCAACTCAGCATCCCCATCAGCTCGAATCGCGCCCCGAAAACCACTCACAGACCCCGGCAAAGACGCCCGCTGTTCCCACCCCCGCCCCGATCTCGCCTACGTCATCCCACCCGACTCGGCCCAACCCTTCTTCAAACGTTACCCAGGCCAGCGCCGTAAACCCCAACTTCGCCGCATCTGTGCCCGCCTTGCGCAGCCCCGCCAGCATCATTTTGTAGTTCTTCGTCTTGTTGTAGAAATACCACCCCTGCACCGTCGTCGGCGGCCTGTGTGCATTCTCCGCCAGGAACCGCAGTCCCGCTTCCCGAGACCCTCGCACTAGCCCAATCGCGGTCCCCATGCACATGGCGCCCCCGGGAAGGAGGTAGAACCGGGGTGGTATCTCGACGTGAATGGTGTATGGTGCATCGGAACTTTGCGACGACGGGTCAGAGCGCGGCGCTGCCATCGAGTGAAGAACAGTCCAGAATAACGGAGACAAGCTAGAGCCTAGGTGTCCAGTCGAGAACGCTCTGACCCTAACCTTTGCTGAGTCTCACCGGCTGCTTGCGCCGTGAGGGGATGTGACGTTAGCGCGTTAGCTTGAGAGCAGGTCGGAGCTCAAGCAACTGCTGGGCCCTCGGTGGCACAACGAACAGCCTGGCAGCGACGATGCGTGGGCTATGAAAGAAACAAAGGGCTGCGTGGATGGAACTGGGCTGCACAAATGGGTCTGCTGAGCGCAGTTGCCGAGTGTACAATTTGTCTGTGTTGCTGTCTGTATGCTCTGCTTGCTTTTTGTTTTCTAGTGTCATCGAGAGTTTGCACTTTGTGGCCACCGATCGTAAACCTCATCTTCGTCTCT
The DNA here is from genome assembly GCA_022496205.1 of Gloeopeniophorella convolvens. NCBI lineage: Eukaryota > Fungi > Basidiomycota > Agaricomycetes > Russulales > Gloeopeniophorella > Gloeopeniophorella convolvens. Next base: position 647,114 of record WTXD01000009.1, on the reverse strand, counting down.
TTCATCGTGCTGCTCAACGCTCTCTGCCATCTCCACCCATGTCTCAATCGATGAGGACTGACGAAAGGGTCCGTGCGGACCTGGCCCTTTCCTACGAGTTGCATGACGTAAGCACTCAACGGTCGCGGTCACAGAGTCAACAACTGTTCCTTCGTCCACTCGCCGCCGCTGTGCCTTCTATCCACTATCCCTCACCTGGCTGTACTCTCCCAAAGGCTCGACAGTCTGAATACAAGCAACAGCAATGGAAATCTCTCAGCCTCCCCGCAGCAGGCGGTAATGCCACCAAATATGCTCCCCCCTGGTCACCCCGACATGCAGGCCAACGCGTACTATCCCGAACCGCCTACCGACGTCACCGGTGGTTTGCCCATCACGCTGGACTCCCTGCGTGATGGCCCACCCGGCAGCAAGCCGTTCTACCCTACTCGACCCTCATTCGGTGAGTTGGTAGTCTTTGTTGAACGCGCCACACGTTCTCACGGAATCGATGTTCTCGTCCTCACGCATAGTTATGCTATCAAAGGTTCTCCAAACCAGAAGTTGTTACTCGAAGACATCTATTATGCAATCGAGAGTCGGGTATGCCGCTCTCAACGGTTAAACGACATGACAGTCATTCACCCACACGCGCATCCAGTTTCCCTACTTTCGTACGGCGCCATCTGGATGGAAGGTAAGCTAAAGTTAATATTCGACACTGCGGGCCAGCGCGTATGTACGCGGACGCGACCGCGATGTTTGACCATGTCACTGTTTGTTTTGCTCGTGAAAATATGCGCAAATCTTGCCTTTGTTTACACTGCTTCTTTGGGTTTATACTGACGACCCTCGTCCGTTCACAGAACTCTGTCCGCCACAACCTATCATTGAACCCATGCTTTGAGAAAGTTGCCCGTCCTCTGACTGATCGTGGAAAGGGGTCATATTGGACTGTCAATGACAACGTCGACCCACGTACAGGCGTACATCGCGTGCGGAAGAAGAAGCCCAAAACACGCAGGGGTCAAAGTAGACCTTTAGATGACGCAGACGAGTATCAGCCGCAGAATGTCCCGCCGCAATATGAGAATCCAGCTCAGTATGTCCCGGCACCGCCGATGGATCCTAATGACCCTGGCCCTAGCCGGCCAGGCCCATATCCCCCGCCGTATCCGCCGTATGTCCTTCACTATTTGTCAGTTTTGTCGAGTCATACGAGCAATTATCTAGATTCGACCCCGCCGCATTCGCTATGATGGGCCCTCCGCCAGGTATGCGGTTCCCGGTACCGCCGATCCCTCAAGTGCCAATGGAAGAATTCGAATTGGACGAACACGGTAACGTCAACTGGCATGCTGCTTGGGAGAAGGAGCTTTCGGCCCTGCAGCAGCTGACTGACGACCAGGAGAAGGCCGGTGTCGAACAGGAATGGTACCGACAGATGCTGTTCCGCGTCCGTGCCGCATTAATGATGGCCTTCCCTCCCGACCACATGGGTGGCGGACCTCCGCCACCACCGATGGAGCCACGGACCGATGGGGACGAGATGGCTCACGATGGGCTACCGCCTGCGTAGGATTAGGAGGCGTCTTGGCTGGGGTCATTGGCCGGCCATAATAACGTTGGTGTGGTTAGAGTGGGTTTCCGTGTTTCACCTCGCGAGTCGCTTTCCTTCCGTTCGGACGGTGTTTTGTGGTCATGTCGTTTGTATCGCGCTATGAGATGATCTGGATTATTGTTGCCTGCTATGGCCAATGTTGTGAGAAATGCGAGAGGGACAGATGGTGTGGGATGAGGGGTACAATGATCGGAGGCCGATCCGAGCCCGACAGATTACTGTAAATGTCACTTACAAATCCTACTGTTTTCCACCTGCTCCATCGTCCTTTCTCCCCAAAGGCCTCTTCACTAACAGCATCTCCCTCGCAATGGCACCAGTTGCGATATACACCGCATCTCCGCCAGCGGACGCCCCAAAGACCACAGCACTCGCCCAAGCGAAAGGCTCCGCTTTAGTTATCGGTTCCCTGACCACCGCGCAGGATGGGAATTACCAGCGTATCGTCTCGGAACTCGAGGCGACGCGAGAGGTAGAGCGACAGATACTGGACCGCCTGTTGGATCATGGTAATGCCCTCACGTTAATGCTTTCCGAGAGAAGCTCACGTCTGTCTGCGAAAGCTACCGTGCTCGTTCCCGGCTCTTATGCCTCAGTTCACGTTTCACTCTCACCCGCCGACCACGACCTTCTGCGGCCCCGTCTGTCGGAGCTGCTTTCCCAGCTCCTCGACGGGCTCGTCCCGACAGGTACACTGCACATACTTAACCTGCCCGCATCAGACGCCGCCTCCCTCCCTTCCGAGCTCACCCTCGCCGGCTTCCACGTCCTCACCACCACCATGCCCTCCGACGGGACCCTCATCGCACAAAAGCCCTCCCACACCGCCGGCGCGTCCTTCTCCCTCAAATCCAAAACCGCATCCCCTTCTCTGACTGCCGCGCTTCCGCGCCGGAGTATCGCCTCCAAGAAGGCGATCTGGGACCTCAGCGCACCGCGTGGGGCGACTATCGATGCGGAGAGCCTGCTGACAGATGCTGACCGGGCCCGCCCAGCCGCTTGCGAGCCTATCAAGCCCGGCGGCGTCCGGCGAAAGAAGGCATGCAAGGGCTGCACATGCGGGCTCGCCGAGGAGGAAGAGGCGGAGCTGCAGCAGGGCCTCGCCAAGATCGTCCTGCTTGACGGCAGCGAGACAGGCAACACGAGCGAGGTGACGCTGTCCGAGAAGGAGCGGCTGCTCAAGGCGGCAAGGGCGGCCCCGAAGGCCACGAGCAGTTGCGGGAGTTGCTTCTTGGGCGATGCGTTCAGGTGCGCCGGGTGTCCCTACCTGGGTGAGTCTCGCGGTTCCCTCTGCTCGGCGCGGCGCGGGCTAATTGACGCGATGCAGGCTTGCCTGCTTTCAACCCCGGGGAGAAGGTCGAGATCGATTTCGGAATGGACGACATCTAATCTGATACTATCCATCGTGATGGAGATTTTTGGGGGTCCAGCTTTGCTCGGCCTTTGCTCGTTCCAACCTTCCTTACTTGGTTGATTTCCCAGCCATCCCATCATGTAATCGTCGTTTGTACTGCTTAGATAGATTGTGCCCATAGCTGCCCATGCGGCGTGTCTGAAAGTAAGCAACGCGTGAGGAAGCCTGGGTAAACGTCGTATGTACTTAGTATTGCGTTGCCTCAGCGAAAGCAGGCACCCCGCGATTTTAAAATTACTGAGTGACATTACTCCCTCTGCGCTGACGTCTAGAACATTATGTCGCGAAGCTGTTACAGTGTTGCTGAGTGTTCCGGTCAGCGTTTGCCGGTACCACGAGAGCGGGGCGAATTCTAGCGAATCGCAATGACAAGCAGTCGGTGACACACTCTGAGAAGCGTCACTGCCCGCGGCGCGTGGCGCCAACGCGAAAAATGGACTCGAGCACAACTACTATCACTTCGGACCCTGGGTCATCCTCAGTCCCTTCTCCCCAGTGCACAGTATGTTTATCGCACGACTCCATCTACACTTGCCCGCGCTGTGCAGTCCGCACATGCTCTCTCCCCTGTTCCACCGAACACAAGACGCGCACAGGATGCTCCGGAATACGCGACAAGGCCAAGTTTGTGCCTATGAACCGCTATAGCTACGGAACAATGGTGGACGACTACGTCTTCCTCGAAGAGATGGGTAGGAAGGTTGGCGAATGGGGCCAGGACATCGTCCGCGGGGGGTTTGAAGCGACGCAGAGTGGGCGCGGCCGCGGCAGAGGTTCGGGGATGGGCAGGCGGGGACCAACGCGCGGCAGCGCACAGAAAGCCAAGCGGGACGTGCTGAAGCTGCAACTGGAGCTTCGGGACATTGAGGTGGAGCAGCTTCCGAGTGGGATGGAACGGCGCGGCCTCAACCAGTCGACTTGGGATATGAAGTGCGTACCAAGTGAACTCAGGCGCGGACGAAGCTTAAACCTTTATTTTCGTGCAGGAGAAAAACAGCGCTCTTAACGGTGGAATATATCATTCACCCTCCTCCCGGCTACAGCCCCAGTGACGCACAAAAATCATACAGAATCCTCACGCATCGCAACGACTTCAACCTTCCCCTTCTTAACCTCTTCCAATCGCATATGTCGGGACTCACGAAAGGGAAGCGTGGCGCTGGTGTGCCTGCGTGGGCCAAATCCCTTGCGCTTCCAGAACCGGACTCTCCAGATGCATTCACACCCCCACATTTCTTCATACGGGCTCCGTTAGACATGTCCTCCGGGCGGAGAGAACAGTTCGGGTATGCCGAGCTGGACGGAGAGCAGAAGTTCTCCACGCTCCTAAAGCACAAGCAATTCGTGGAATTTCCGACGATCGAAGTCTGGGAAGAAGACGCGTTCCGTGGCATCCTGGTCGAGGCGTCTGGCGGTATTGGTCTCCGCGAGGGGCCGAGGCCGGCGAAGAGACGGAAGCTTGATCCCTCGAAAGGCCGTGAGGCTATCACAGGGCTGTTGGGAGACTATGGAAGCGAGGATGAGGACGAGGAAAACGAAGGGGTCGAGACGGCCCTTGCTCAGCTAGGCGAGTACGAAGGTAGCGAGGGAGGGGATGAGGGTGCGGATCGGTCTGCGGAAGGATCTGCAGCATCTGATGACGGGGAGGTTGGTCTTGAAGACCAGGACGACGAGGGAGGGCCAGAACTGCCTGTTGACCATGCTGCCCTCCTGGCCCTCATACAACAGGCCCAGAAGCGGGATGAAGAAGATGACGATGACGAGGTTGACTGGGGGGAGTCGGACGAGGACGATGAAGGGAAACAGGGTGCAAGGCTGTAGCTTTTGTTGCCGGCTTCGTTACGCATCCTGTCGGCGCAGGTCAAGAAGGCCCTTCATAAGGGTTTGAACCTCGAGCACGGCCTCAGTATGTCGGCCGAGTGGGACCTCTTGTGTCCCGCGAACAGGCTCCGCTGTTTTGACGACAACCTGCCAAAGCGTGTCTGCATGTGCAGGTATCGGCTGTTGGGTTTTGGGATCAACCTTCGCCGTATATGTGAGTTGGGCCGCAGACGATGATGTTAAAAGCGACGCACTTGTTCTTCTTGGAAGATCTGAATCACGAGAGATCCGCGACGAAAGACGTAGCCTCTCTTATATATCTGTGATCTCCGTCTACCAGGGTGTCAGTTCAGGGTGCTGGGTGTGGGCAGCTGTGACCTCACATGTAGCCCAGGGCCGACGCAAAGCTCAGAGCATCGCCAACCACTTGAACGATTGCCCACGGGCGAACAGTGGCTTCAGGGTGTGTCCGAGCAGATTCCGCTTTCAAATAGGAGTACAGCAGCCTGTGTGTGCACACCTCCTTGCATCCACTTCAACGATGCAGACGAGAAAGGCAGGGAGCTACCATTTCGCGTTTGGTTCAAGCAGCTCCTTCTTGGCTCTTAGTAGCGCAGGTTCTTGGTTAGCTTCGCGCTGGAGCGCCACGTCCGGTGGGTCAAAGATGACTTCTCGCGAGTGCATTTGGTGCGCAGACTCGCTGTGAAGGGCGATCCTGTTGAGGACGGACTTGAGATCGCCTTTGAGAAACTCTCCAAAAAGGGCAATTTCGTAGGCGTGCGAGGACGTAGACATGTTGGGGAGTGTTTCAGATGCACTGGAGGTGAACAAGTCCAAGTTGCAGCGGCGGCGGGCCCGGGACCGGATGAGCGGATCTGAGATTCAGTAGATCTCGGATCCCCGGACCTGACTCAGCCGCTCAACCTCGCATTTCCATCTCCCTCCGCTCAGACTTGGGCAAGCGTCCATGCAGCAGCACTTTCAGCAAAGATGAAGGAAATCGTGCTGCAGAATGCACCAAAAGTTATGTGCGTTTTCCGCGCCGTATCGCTGTCAGGCACTGGTTTTCTGATGACGGGTGCAGAAAACAGCTGCAATTCAGCACTCTGACCGCTCAGGATGTAGTCAGAATCTCAGAGTTTCAGGTGACGCACAGGGACTTGTACACCGCGACAGACAGGGCACCGGTGAAAGATGGGGTACTTGATCGGCGTCTGGTGAGCATTGTCGCGGTCTCTCCATACCCACTGGCTGAATCGCGACGCATTGGCAGGGCACGTCAGAAAAGAACGCGTTCTGCGAGACTTGTGGTCTCAATGCTGTCGACTGCGTAGGCCACTATGCCTACATAAAACTCGTGGTGCCCGTGTTTCATATCGGCTTCTTCAAGCACACGATCGGGATTCTCCAGTGCATATGCAAGGTGTGTCCCTGCCTTCCGTGTACGCTACGGCGCCGCTCAGACGCTCCAGACATGTGCTCGCGTGCTACTAGAGGAGCCGGAAAGACGACTGTACCTCAAAAGGTTCCGTCGCCCGAACCTTGAAAACATCCACCGCCAGGTCTTGTTCAAAGCCGTCAATGCTGCAGCGCGCAAGACTGTGTATTGCCCCTACTGTGCCGCGACGAACGGTGCGGTGAAGAAGGCTGGTGCATTGAAGATCATACACGACAAGTTCCGTGCCAAGAAGACTGCTGCTGAACTGGAGGCATGGAAAAAGACGTTCGCTTCTGCTGTCGAAGCTCAGAAAGAGCTCGGCACCTACATCAACAAAGCCGTACATGAGGATCTCAACCCGTTGAAGGTATTGGATCTTTTCAAACGCATTTCGAACGAGGTAAGCCCCGCATACATGAGAAACTAATGTCTATTGATTCCCCTACCAGGACTGCGAACTGCTCGGCTTGCGCCCGGACCATGGTCGCCCGGAAGAGTTCATCTGGCAGTACATATCTGTCCCGCCTGTCTGCATCCGACCCTCCGTCGCTCAGGATGGCGCATCGAATGAAGACGATCTCACTGTCAAGTTGACTGAAATCGTTTTCACCAATGCGCTTATCAAACAGGGACTGGTGAAGGGTGCCCCTACAGCGCAATTCATGGTATGATGCCAACATCCATATATCCTGCTTGCTAACTGGCACCAGGAACAATGGGAGTTCTTGCAATTGTCAGTCGCTATGTACATCAACTCCGAGCTTCCTGGTGTGCCTTCTCAGATGGGCCAAAAGCCAATACGAGGGTTCTGTCAGCGGCTGAAAGGCAAACAGGGTCGCTTTCGCGGCAACCTTTCCGGAAAACGTGTTGATTTCTCAGGCCGCACTGTTATCTCTCCTGATCCAAACCTTCGCATTGACGAAGTCGCGGTCCCAGAACGCGTCGCGAAGATCTTGACGTATCCTGAACGTGTGACTAGCTATAACATTGAGAAGCTTCGCAAAGCCGTACGAAATGGTTGTGATGTGCATCCTGGCGCCAACTATGTCACTGCAGGGAGTAATGGCTTCAAGAAATACCTGAAATTTGGGAACCGTACAGCCATTGCTGATGGACTTAGATATGGCGACACCGTTGAGAGGCATGTCATAGATGGGGATATTGTCCTGTTCAATCGGCAGCCCAGTCTTCACAAAGTATGTCCTTTGTACCACCATGCACCTACTGGATCTGATATCCTCTAGCTCTCCATCATGTGTCATCGAGTAAGCTGAGAACTTCCATCGCTCTCGACTCCGTTAACCTCGAGTGTAGGTCAAAGTGCGACCATGGCGTTCCTTCCGACTTAACGAATGTGTGTGCAACCCGTACAATGCAGACTTTGATGGTGACGAAATGAACCTTCGTGAGTGGCTTTTCCTGCTGCCACCGACAGATCTGACTCTTCCTCGTACTAGATGTCCCGCAAACAGAGGAGGCGCGCACTGAGGCGCTTGAACTGATGAACGTGAAGCTTAATATGGTCACGCCCCGGAACGGAGAGCCAGTAATTGCCGCCATCCAGGACTTCATCACAGCCTCCTACCTCATATCCAAGCGAGACCAATTCTTCGATCGACGACAATTTACCCAGATCTGCTCTTATTTCGCGGATGCCAACCTTCAAATAGACATCCCACCACCGACCATTTGGAAGCCTGTCCGCCTCTGGACAGGGAAGCAGGTCTTCAACGTCCTCATTCGTCCGAACAAACAATCGAAGGTGTTTGTTAATGTCGAGTCCAAGTGCAACAAGGAGGAGAAACCGAACAAGGCGAACTATCCCCCGTACATGGATCCGCTTCCTGACCTGTCTCCCAACGATGGCTGGTTGGTCATCGTCAACAGCGAGATCATGTGTGGTGTCATGGACAAGGCGACAGTCGGTGGTGGCAAGAAGAAGTCGGTGTTCGGCGTCATCATGCGTGACTATGGGCCGCACGAGGCAGCAGCAGCAATGAACAGGTTGGCCAAGCTCTGTGCCCGCTGGTTGGGTACGTCTTTTCCAGTCTCTCAGTGCTGTTGTCGGACGCCATCTAAACCGGCATTGCAGCTAATTTCGGCTTCTCGCTGGGTATCAATGACGTCATTCCTGGGCCTATCTTGTCCAACAAGAAAGACATTCTCGTCGAGGCTGCATATGCCAAATGCCAGGACCTTATTTCTCTCGCGAAGAAAGGAAAGCTGGAGAACAAACCGGGTTGCGACCAGGAACAGACCCTCGAAGCCTTGATATCATCTGAACTCTCGAAGGTCCGCGACGAAGTAGGCGAGATCTGCATGAGAGAACTCAGTCGACACAATGCACCACTGATCATGGCTACCTGTGGATCTAAAGGTGAACGAGAATATCATCTCCAATGCACACTTGCTCATCCTCTACAGGTTCCGTCATTAACGTGTCGCAGATGGTTGCTTGTGTGGGTCAGCAAATTATTGCAGGACATCGTGTCCCCGACGGTTTCCAGACCGGTCACTTCCACACTTCCCCAAGAAGTCGCGTGAACCACCGTCGAAGGGCTTTGTTCGTAACAGCTTTTTCACTGGCTTGACTGCGACAGAGTTCCTCTTCCACGCCATTTCGGGTCGCGAGGGACTGGTCGATACAGCCGTCAAGACCGCTGAGACGGGGTACATGCAGCGCCGTCTCATGAAGGCCCTGGAAGACTTGACCACACAGTATGACCTATCCGTGAGAAATGGTACAGGTGGTGTTGTTCAATTCCGCTATGGCGACGACGGCCTCGACCCCGCGTGTCTCGAGGGTGACGCTCAACCGATCGAATTTGCGAGGGCTTGGAGACATGCATCTGTAAGGCCCTGGCTGCGTCCATAGTCGCTTCTTTCAGCTTACTTGCACTCGCTAGGCTATCGCATCCAGATCTGCTCGCGGTCTGCTGCCGTACGAAGTTCTAGAGATCGTCAATCGCGAGTTATCTCTGCCAAGATTCGCCGCTGAATGCACCCCTGCATACATCGATACTGTCCGCGATTTCCTGAAGGAGCATGTTGCGGATCGTCTCGCAAGCGCACGGAAAAGCAGGGGGATGTTTGAAGCCCTGGAGCGATATGATGAATGGGACGAAGATACTGACCTATCTATGGGCGCATCAGGTAAGTTTGGGCTTGGTCTTCCGGCAAGTCACTCTAAGCCTTCATCGGCTGCTTCAGATGCAGACAAGGCGATCGTAGATAACAAGGCCAAGGTGACCAAAGACCAGCTTCTGGCCTTCCTGGAGATCTGCTGGACGAAATACGTCAAGGCAAAGATCGAACCAGGTGAACTATAAATTTGTAGCATTAGTCCTACGGTTCTCAGCTCTCTTCCAGGTTCGACCGTCGGTGCTGTCGGCGCTCAGTCAATCGGCGAACCAGGAACCCAAATGACACTCAAAACCTTCCACTTCGCTGGCGTAGCCTCCATGAACGTAACACTCGGTGTACCGCGCATCAAGGAGATCATCAATGCTGCGAAGTTGATTAGCACGCCCATCATCAGTTGCAAGCTGGTCACAAGTGACTCTGAAGCGTCCGCCCGAATCGTCAAAGGTCGCCTGGAGAAAACGCATCTCGGAGATGTACGTCGCCACCGCGAGTCTTTACAGAGATAGTAACTGTTTCAACAGGTTGCTTCTGTTCTAGAGGAAGCATGGGCTCCGGAGTACACGTATATCGGCATCATTGTGGACGTCGACAGCATACAGAAACTCCAGGTCCGTCTCGGAGTCCTTATAGCGAAGCCATGCTCAATCACTTTGTTTAGCTTGAGCTCACATTGGACGACATCAAGTGGGCGATTGTGCGTGCGAAGAAGCTGAAAATCAAGCCAGAGGTAACCCTCTATCCAGCGGCGGAGTATTTGAATCTGACCTCGTCCCAGTCTATCACAATTGTCCCAAAGAAGAGCCGTTTGCGCATATATGTTGATGGCACGGACAAGTATTACCGCCTCAGGGATCTGAAGCGTGCACTTCCCGATGTCGTCGTGAAGGTTGGTACCCTACTGCCCTTTGAGGCAGAGCCATGCTAACTACGTTTCAGGGCGTGCCCTCGATAGCCCGAGCTGTCATTAACGTCAAGGACAAAGCTGATGAGCGGGGCGAAAAGGGCGCCAAGGAACTTTTGGTCGAGGGTTACGGGCTTCAGAAAGTTATGACAACCGAAGGTATGCTCCTGCGAACAAGTTGAACCTACACTGCTAACGAATCGCACCTCTAGGCATTGTGGGTGAATACACGTCCTCAAATCACATCATGGAGGTAGCCCAGGTACTGGGTATCGAAGCAGCCAGGCGAACGATCATCAACGAGATCCAAAATACTATGTCTGCGCACGGTATGAGCATAGACCCTCGTCATGTCATGTTACTTGGGGACGTTATGTCATACAAGGTTCGTCTCCTCCCTGGGAAATGTACGCAGACAAGCTCACTTTTCTTACAGGGCGAAGTTCTTGGTATCACACGTTTCGGCGTGGCCAAAATGAAGGACAGCGTGCTCATGCTGGCATCCTTCGAGAAAACGACCGATCACTTATTCGACGCCTCAGCTTACGGGAAAACTGACAGTATTGCCGGAGTATCAGAGAGCATCATCATGGGTAACCCGGCCGCCAATTGCGGAACCTCGATGTGAGTACCACTATTGATGCACTAACTGCACAGCTGACTGACGACTCGGCAGGCCGGCTCTTTTCTCTCCAGCACCTACAATCAGTAAACCGCGACGATTACTGTTCGAAGGGTCATTATAACGCAGACAGTGGGGTTTCATGTGGCTGTCGAGAAGCTTTTATCAACTTGTATAGTTCTTCGCACGTACTTCAGGGTCAGAGGCATAGTAACTTATTAACGAATCAACGAGCAAGTGGGCGTACATTGTCTCAAACGCATACTGGGGGCAGGAAGACTTGCAGATGCAGAAGGTGAACCGTCTACGTTTCCTTTGGGGGTGGCGAGCGAGACCTGCTGTCCCGGATATCATCCCTGCTGTAGCTCCGACGACCCCTGCTGAGAGATCTTGTCCGACTGCGACCGCGGGAGTATGACGAGTACGACGGAGAGCGGGACCGGCTGCGAGAACGGCTGCGAGTGGGAGAGCGGCTAAACGAGCGAGAGCGCGACGGGGAGGGCGTCCTTGACCTGGAGCGACTCGAGCGAACGGATGAACCGTACGACCTCGAGCGTCCCCTGCGACCGTAACCGCCGCGCTCGTAGCTGGGAGACCGCCTTCTTGGACCCAGAGGGCCACCCCGCCGCGGGGGAGAGCGAGAACGCGAGGGGGAGCGCGGACGGTAAACATCGCGTGGTGGCGGCCTCCGTGCGGGGGGCGGCCTGCGGTAGGCGTCGTTGTGACCACGGTCAAAGTTCCTTTCTCTGTCCCTTCGCTGGAATCGTGGGGAGCGCGAGCGCGAGCGCGAAGGAGAGCGCGGACGGTCACGTCCGTTTCGCTGGCGGAAAGGAGGAGAGCGCGAGCGCGCTCTGATGGGCGCATCAGAGAGCTCGACCTTCAGTGGTGCCCCGTCTAGTTGTCCGCCATTCATGTGTGATACAGCGGTGCGCGCTGACGTGGAGTCCGCGTATTCAAGAGAGGCTTTTCCTCTGTTTTGGCCGGCTGGTGAACAACGACTGTTGGTAAGCGAGCGAAAACACGATGTGGATTCGGTATCCACGCACATTTCACATAGATGGGAAGATCGATTTTGACTATTTCACCGTAGAAACCGAAGATGGCTTGAAGGTGCGCCTCGACGACGTTGCGAGTGAGGTTGTTGATGAGAACGACCTTGGTGTCGGAAATTTTGTCCATATCAACGTCCGCATCGCGCGACCTAGGAGAGGCTGAGCGACCCCTTGTTGACATGGCTGGTGTGGTGGTTTCAGACCGTCGGCGGTGCCTTCGACGCTTGAATTCAACGCTGAGTTCAGCCCCAGATTCCGGCCGCCCCGGAAGGTGTGACACGGAGTGACGCGTAACACATAACAACATCACCCATCCGTGACGGCAAGCCAGTAACTTACTAACTTAGTTTCGTTCGAACTTGCCACACGACGGTGCTAGGCTGGGGCATGTTGCGGGAAGTAACTCAATTTCTCTGCATGGCAAGCCTGAAAACCTGTCAACATGATTTCTCCTGCAAGCTTTGCGCAGAGCAAACAAAAGACTATTAGGTAGCATTGAATACGAAACTACTGTATCGAACTGAGACTCGGAATGTCCAGTAATTCAATCGCGCAACTGTTCGACTCGAAGACTAGTATAAGATCCCCTATTGGGCCTCCATGCTATTAACGAGAGATCTGATCCCGCCGCTTCACTGACTGGCAACCGGGAGGACATGGACCGCGACAGGCTCGCAGGTGGAGAAGGTGAACCCTGCATTCGATGCACCGGCCTCGGAGGCATTGTATACGACGACGGACATCTGGCTTGTGCTGCTATTGCACACCGAGAAATTGTCGCTGTCGCCGCCATTCACCGCGAGGGTGTAAGGGAATTCGGCGCCGTGGGGGCTCGTGTTGAACTATTCGACCAGAGTCATCTCAGCATGCTGACGATAGGGGGTTATAAGGGACTAGAACGTACGAGGGTGCAGTATACCTCAGCTGGGGGGATTGTCACACCCGCATCAGGGTGAATGAACGACAGCCACCCGTTCTGGGTTGCAACTGGGTCTGACGCGCCGACCAAGCTGCCATCTGCCGCGTAGGCATTGATGCCGCCGTCGGTCATCACGAAGTTCTCGCCAACGACAGTCTCGATAGATTCGGTGGTCTGTATTTACCTGATAGTCAGCGCATGAAATACGGACGCGACAGGTAGCACTTACACCAAGCCAGGAGACAACAGTAGATGCAGGAAGACCATTCATACCCAGAGCGAGCGGTTTCCTGATGCTGTTGTCCGAATCGTAGACCGCAAGCAAGGTAAAGTTGCTCTCATTTGGGACGCCATTCCACGGGCAGGTGGCAGTCTGGCGCTTCATAGGCGAGGCAGATGCGAATGCGGCAAGGGCAGCGACGATGAGGGCGGGAGTGAACATTTTGGAGTTGGAGGCTTGTAGAAGACAGTAGTCGAGATGTGGACGACGGAGAGGTTGGTCTGCGAGTGCTGGGAGGTAGACGTTCGTCGGCCGCGACTTTATATGCCAACATCGGTAGTTCGCGGCATGTTCCATGGCTCCGGGGGCTCATAAGAGCGGGCCTAGCAAACATAGTGCACCGTAGTGTGCGGTCCAAGAATGCCGACGATGCTTTCATCCTAGGCACAGCTGATCACGGACAAGGCGAAAGCGCTCGAGGATATGACAGCCGCATAAACTGAGCGAGCACATGGGAGGCGGTGCCGAAGGCGAGCGCCTCTTTGCAGCGACCTGACCGGGAGCACAGCTTCGTGAAGAAACAGGGAGATAGGTTCCGCGGTCATCGCAAGACCTCCAGATATGACGCACAGCGACGGCGATCTGAAGCAGGACCGAGATCGCTCGAGAGCAGACGAAAGGCCGATCTCAGAGGGTGCCGAAAGTCCCGGCTAAGGAGGGAGCCATTCGACCAAGGCAGCCCCCTATGTTGCCATCGAACGTGCGAAAATATATCTTACTCGATGAAGCATCACACGTTCTCTGCGCACCGCCAAAAACCTAAAAACAATTCTCCTGAAACATACATGGCCGTAGGGTGGACATTCGCGCCCTCTTCCGCACGGGCCCCTCCCCGGTCCGTCGGTCCGGGTCGGAGGTCTGTTGGCGTTTCGTGCCTCGCTCCAGTGCAGCAATGCTGTGCGTACGTTTCGTGTGCCGGGTCAACAGGTCTTGGCGGGCAAATCTGGCCGCAGGCTCCGGACAAAGTCGACATATGAAAGGCTTCGAGCCGGAGTGGCCAGCCTCATGGCGCTTGCACTCATTTCGGCGCAGGAACGTCATATTGCTATCAGAAAACCATCAGCCATGAACAGCGCAAAGAGGACGGGCGTTATTACCAGTGACGACACTTGAAGGGACGCTCATTGACGTGCGAGCCGATGTGAACGAGGATATGATCCCGCCTTCTATTCACCTGCGTGCAGCCAAAGACGTAGCAGCGGTAGTCCTCCATGATTTCCCCATCCTTGTTAATTTTTCCTGCGTAGTTCAGAAGCCAGTCGCGGCCAAGACCTTGACCGGGGTACCGTCGCCGATGCCTGTCAGCTCTGCGTTGCAAGTCGCTTTCTGTAACACCTTCGTGCGCATTATATATAGGCGTATCCGGTGAGACTAGAGCGCCTGCTGTCCCATTCTCTCGGTATGGGTCCTGGTGAGATGCCAAGGTCGGCCCATTAGCGAGGCCTTCCATGAACACTGTCTCATTTGATGTTCTCGAGGAGACCTGTGTGAGGCTTGTTGGAGACAATTCTGGCTCGGATTTAGGGAACAGTGGTCCAGGGGGTTTCCCAGCTGCAGGTTCGGATGTGATGAGCGACGGATAGCATTTGGGCCCGACCAAGCGTTCGAGAGGAGAACATCGAGCGGCGTGAGCCAGGTGGAAATTTGACTGTCCCATAGCCTCAGAAGTTTCTGTCCCCACGAATCTGTAAGGGTTGCCTAGTAATTCTGGCGGCAATGGGAGGTCCAAGGCCGCAAGACCAGCCGATTTAGAAGCAGCAGCTCCTCCAGTAACCGCACCAAATAGCTGAGTGTCGGCAAGACATATTTCGGAGCCTGAGATTGGATACGAGTCATCCTTGATGACACACGAGAGCATTTCTAACGGCAAGTCCGACGGTTTGTAGGAAGCATCACAAGCGGTAGGTAGAGACGGAGACTGATTGATCCAGTCGCTGATAGAGAAAGTTGACGAGGAAGGCGTGGGTGTCGTCTGGCATTCCATATCACGGAGAGAAGAATATATCAGGTGCAGATCCTCGGTCGCGAAAAGCGGAGGGGCAGGCGACGCGTCCGGTGCAAAAAGTGGTGCCGAATTCAAGATGAAGTCAAGTTCTTCATGGAGGGCACCGTCTAGAGGGGTCACCGAGCCACTGGAGTGTCCGAATGGATTATGACCATCGAACAAGAGACCAAGGCCAACTGGCGGATACGGATTGGGCCGTGTTGCAGAGTAAGGCGCAATGCATGCGTTGGACTGGAGACCACCGCTGTCGCACGTCGGAGGGGCTGGGAATGAGGGCCACAGAGGAAATTGAAAAGGAAACGCTGGACTGTCTGAGAGATTTGGGGTAGTTTGTAGCATAGCGGTGTGGTGTAATAAGCTGGAGATAGTCTGCGGTGGTGGTGGAACGTGATCAAGGCACAAACCTTCCGGGTTGTTTGGCTTTGTGGCGCCGAAGCCGCGCCACGTTAACTTCTCCGAGCAGTGCACACTTCTCCGAGTCACGCACACTACTCGCACGCTTTGCTCGTGGTCGGGGACTCCGCCAACGCGACACAGGCATGAGATGATTCGCTCTCGTCTCCGCGCCCGCCTCTTCTCCACCGCATCGACCTCGGCTAAACCGACAGTTTCCCGCGCGCGTATTTCCTCCGTCGTATTCTTCACGTCGACGGGTCTTCTTACCGCGTCTTACTTCCTCTGGCCATCGAAGTATCGCGGTTCTCCGACCTTCGTTCACAAGCCACTATCTCCCAGCTACTTCGTTCCTGTCACCGTTACCGAGAATTCTCCCGCTGGCCCCAACTTGACTGTTCTAACGCTGTCCATCCCCCCGGACTCCCGTGCAGTAGACAAGCATCCGACATCCTTTGATCCAGTATGGTCAATATTCATCAAGGACGATGACATTCAAGTCGAAAGGCCGTACACACCGCTGCATGGTATGGACGAGCATGGGAACATTAAACTCTGGATCAAGAAGTACCCCAGAGGTGAAGTTGGCAGATGGTTACACACAAAACAGCCCGGTGACACCATTGAGATCCGTGGCCCGCTCAAAACCTTCCCTTTCTATGACAAGACATGGGACGAGGTTGTCATGGTACGTTTTTGAAAATAACCTTTCACCAGCTAGTTGACGTCCTTTGAGATATCCGGAGGAACCGGCTTTTCACCTTTCCACCAGTTACTGTTTCGACGGCTTCTTCAAGATAATGTCGTTGATAATACCCGGTTTACACTTCTCCACGCATCTCGGAGTCCTGCTGAACTTCCACCTCCACCATTGCTACAACCACTGCTCGACTTTGCCGCTCTTCACCCAGAACGCCTTCGTATTCGGCTGTTTGTAGACAACAAAGCCGACATCCAAGCGCCCGATAGCGTCTCTGGACATCTTGAGGCTGGGCGAATAGACAAATCATCTATTGCACGTTTACTCGACCTTTCTGATGGGTCTCGAACATGGGCTTCTTGGATAGGCAACCTCTGGGCTAAGGGCCAAGGAACTGAAGCGGTTGATGTCAGAAGGAAGAATGTCCTCGTATTAATATGTGGGCCAGAGCCGTAAGCATCAGGATTCCCCCTTCCTTCTTTCGTAAGCCAATTGTCTGACTTGCGGTGCGGCAGGATGGTGGCAGCTATTGCAGGGCCTTACGGCAGGAACTACTCCCAGGGGGCAGTGGGCGGTGCATTAGCAGAGCTGGGTTTCGGGGCCGGGCAGGTCTGGAAGCTCTGAGAGTCTTTGGTCGCTTGATGTTGCCGAGATGCATGAGCGCGCGAGACACAGTGCCCGTCATTTCCCTATCATCGCACGCTCATCTCAGCCTATACGAGAGCCCCCAGTCAGTCACGATGCTATCTCAAAGCCTTGCATTGGAGAAATGGTCGCTGAGTGGCGCTAATGATATCTGCCTGGCGAGCTTGGGCCCTGCGGCGCAACATGGCGTCATGGGCCAGATCCAAGCGGCTAAGGCTTCTCGACATCTCTCCTATGACTGGCAGCAAGGTTGTAGTAAGTGATCCGAGAGGGACCTAGGGTTCCTCAATGTAGGTCCAATCCATCACGTACACTGAGCGCCTAGATGGAAGAATATAGACGAACCGGCAAATTATTTGCGGGTCCCCAGAAAGCAAAGACCGACCGACATGCAGCCAGGGGCTGGTGTGGCTCGTGGCCGCTCCGGGTTGAATAACCAATCCCATAAGGTTTAATCATTAGACCCACTGGGCAGACAGGCAAGTTTAAGCTCCCGCATATCCATACGCAAAGGTAACGGCTTGGCATGACATCCGTTGCGTCAGGGCTTGCCAGTCGCAGTGCACTCACCGCCCGCCGTGTGAGCGTTGCCTGGCACATCATGATCGAAGAGCCTTGCCCTAGTCATCATATTCGCGCCGAGCAGACACAGCGCAGTCTTAAATCCTGCTCCTGGGTGCAGTGTGAACCCGAGCCTCGCCGGCTGGCAAAACATTCACGAGGGCGGTGGTTCTCTCGCCGACGGAGAACTGTTCGCGAAGGTGTTCGTCCACGAACCCCACCCGTGATGGAGCCCGTCAAGCCCGAGTCACCTGCGCGCCATGAAACCATTGGCGGATTCCAGCGGGCCCCCGATTGGCGGTGCTTTGTGTGAGCGCGGAACGCCTTTGGCAGCGTTCTCGCCGACTCGGGGAGGGCGGCCGAGAGGCTAATAACGGTGCTGGGACGGCGCATCCGAACATGCCAGTGCGTGTAGCCATATCCGGGCGCCGCACGCATCACGAGCTCGCACACTAGCTTCTGCGCGTCTGCGGCGGGAGGCCAAATTGATGCCCTTGCGAGCTTCGCGCACGATAGAAGTGGCTAAAGCTCGGGCGCCCGCCGTCCTGTCCTTTTGCGTAAAGATTAGAGCACACGACTCGTGACAGTGATGAAGCCCGATTGCCAGCGCGCATGACCAGTGCCCTGGCCCCCTCTCGCAGGACGAGTGCGTCCCCTCGAGCCCAGACAGTCGGTAGAAGCCTCGCGATACGACGCGTTGACATTTTTGGACCGCGGAGCGGGAGCGAATGAATGGCCCGTGCATGAGACGCGTGTGCCAAGAGTGGAATGCCGTGTGGCCACCTTCCTGCGGGACCGCTTTGCCCATATTGAGTTGAGAATTGTGCCCGCTTGCGAAAAGGAACGGCGGAAAAAGAGACGCATGGCGGGGAGAAGAGCGAAGGACGCCTGCAACTGGGTGTCTATTCCGGGGGAGCCGGACCGCAGGAGGGCGAACCTTAGTGCGATCGCGAAATCGAGGCCGCCAAATGACCTGGCTGCTGCCTCGCGGTTGAAGCTTTTCCTTCGCACTTCCACCCCACCAACTCTCTCATGTCTGTGGCTTTTCGGTTTTCGTCGTCTCCGTTGCGCCGCGCAGCCGCGCGCGCCCTGCCGCGGCCCCCGGCCCTCACTAACCCCGCCGCGGCACTGAGAGTTCCTATTGCGGCTAGTGCGCGTGCGGACGCCCAGCACTCGACGGTCATCGGCAAGCTCATCGCGATGGGACTGCTGGGGGCGGTGGGTCCTCTCTCCTTGCTCTGGGTTGTTTTCCGTGGCTCTTGCTCGGACTTGCTCAACACGACGCTGACGTCCCGAGCCTCGATCCTATACGTCCCGGTGGGGATACCGTGCACGTTACGGCACGTCCACCGTCATCGACCTTCTCGCAGTCGGCGCCTCGTCATTCGTGCCCACGCCGATCTGTTCGCTAAACAAAACTGACGCCACTCGACCACGCAGACCGCGCACGCGCTGTTTGCGCCGCTACACCTCGATACGACGCACGAGACGGAAACGGTCACAAGGGCGAGGGCGAGGGCAAGCGCGCCCGAGGCGCCACAGGGTCTTGTGTCGTACGCTGAGCTACAACGTCACGCAAGTCGCTCATCACTGTGGGTCCTCATCAACGGGTTCGTCTATGACGCGACGGCGCTGTTGGCATCGCATCCCGGAGGGATCGGCCCGTTGCTAAAGCACGCGGGGAAGGATGCGACGTGGGCTCGCTTTGTTCTTGCATGCTCGTGTCGATGTGCTGACGAGGACGACGGGTGTTCAGCAAGGCGTTCTTGCCAATCCATGCCCCTGGCACGCTCGAAACGCTGCCACCGTCGGCACGCATTGGGCCTATTGACCCAGCTACTGTACCTCGTGTCACGAGCGAGCCCACGGCTGAGGAGAAACGCATCGCGAAAGCAAAGGCGGCCCTCCCACACCCACGGACTGTCTTGAATCTCTTGGAAGTTGAGGTAGGGATCCTGTCACGTTTGACTTACGTGTAGCTGACGCGGGCATGTAGGAACTCGCAAAGAGCGTGCTCACCGAGACAGCCTGGGCGTACTACCGTACAGGTGGTGATGACGAGATCAGTTGAGTGCCATGCACGTTGTCCGTAACGCGTGCTCATCGGGACTTCTTGGCAGCCTTCGCAGAGAACCGCAACTCGTTCTCGCGGTTTTGGTTCCGTCCGCTTGTGTAAGCATCCCATCACGTTAGGACTGCTTCGGGGACCCACGGACGTCATTGCAGACTCAACAAGGTGTCCCAGGTTTCGACCGCGAGCACCATTCTGGGCATGTCCTCGGCGCTGCCGATTTTCATCTCTCCCGCAGCGCTCGCACGCCTGGGCCATCCTGATGGAGAGATGAATCTCGTGCGTTCTGCGGGCAGGGCAGGGATTCTCCAGGGTGTATGTCACGATGGCAGGGCGCAGGGTGGGAAGCTTACATGGGATCTGCGATGTAGATCTCCAACAACGCAAGTTGCTCGGTTGCCGAGGTCATGTCGGTGAAGCGGCCCGAACAGCATCTGATCTTCCAACTTTACATGAACAAGGACCGCGTCGCTGCGGAGAAGCTGATCCGAAGATTGGAGAGCGATGGGTTCAGCGCAATCATGCTCACGGTAGACTCTGCGATGCCAGGCAAACGGGAGATGGACCAGCGCACCAAAGGCGATTGGGAAGGGCCTGCGGCCAACGGCAAGGTGAGCACGGGCGAAGGCAAGGGGATAGCACACGTGTGTGATCCGCCCCTCATCGTGCGGGGGACCTGCTCACTCAATCGCACAGTCTATGGGCGGCTATCAAGATCCAGACGTTTGCTGTAGGTATTCCGGCGTCTAGACAGATTGCGGACGTGGGTTTTAACACACTGATAGGGGACGATATCCCCTGGATACAGACTCTGACAAAGCTTCCACTCATCATCAAGGGAATTCAATGCGTCGAGGTGTGTGTTTGCGGAGCCGTCGAAGCGCACCGAAGCCAATTCTGAAACGTAAAACACCAGGATGCAGAACGTGCGTTTGATCTATACAAGGTCGATGGAATCGTCCTGTCGAACCACGGAGGACGAGAGCTCGACTAGTACGTCCCTATCCATTGTGAGCAGATGGATAGATCAATTGATGTTGATGGTGCAGCGCGCCGGCACCGATGACGGTGTTGTACGAGATGCGGCAGTTGAGACCGGACTTGTTAGATAACCAGCACGTGTTCATCGACGGGGGCGTGACGCGGGGTACGGATGTGCTCAAAGCACTCTGTCTCGGAGCTCGCGCGGTCGGACTCGGCCGTGCGTTCCTGTACGCCAACGGAGTATGGGGCGAGCAGGGTTGCGATAGAGTAATTGACAGTGAGTTTCCGACCCTGCCGAGCCCAAAAGCTTGCTGACAGGGCCGCGCAGTTTTGCGGGAGGAGATTGTGCTGAGCATGCAGCTTCTGGGAGTGACGAGTCTAGAGCAGCTGACGCCTGCACGAGTGCGATTTGTTGATCGGGAGCCACGGGGGCTGCGTGCACGGCTATGAGGGAATTTGCGGGAAGCATGTGTCTGATCTGACTGGCGGACATCTACTCTAATGTGAACTGTATATGGAATGGAATGGAGATGGACCGGACGGAACGGTGTCCGATGCGGAGAGATGTCGAGGATGAGAAATCCGAGAGGAAAGAGAAGAGATGCACGAACGTTGCTGGACTGGCGGGCCAAGGATAAGACGATTCGTGCAGCAAAAGTGGTGGGGAATACCCCTGGGGAATAGCCCCATTGATCGGACACGCTCAGCGGCGCTCAGCCACGCTCATCTTGAGACGCCGGGCGCTGTGCAGTCACTTGTCCGTGCCGGGCCGCCCTCGTCAAGGCAGAGCCAGAGGCAGACCGTCCGACTTTCTTCATCCGGCGTACAATACTTTATAATCCATCTCCTGCCTTTGGCTGCCCTTGGCTCACACCCAACACGCGCATCCCCGCGCCTGCTCTGCTGAACACCGCTATGAACTCGCTCACTTACCTCTCCCGCCAGTTCGACGCGATCGCCTCTCCCCGCACCGCTCCCAACTCTCCCACAACAGAGTTCCCTCCCCCTCTGCCCCACCTCTCCTCGCCCATCGATCCCTCGTCCTCTGCTCGCCCCCTTCAGCCCGCCGTCTGGTCTCTCAAGTCTCTCGTCGCCCCGCCGCCCCCTCCCCGCCGCGCCCTCTCCTCTCCTGCTCACATACCCACCCTCCGTCGTCGTCGTCCGTCTGTGCGCTCCGCCATCCGCGCAAAGCCCCAGTCGCCCACCGAGTCCTTCTTGCGCCGTCTCTTCTTGGTCCGTGTCCTCGAGCTCCTCTGGCATGCCCTCTGCGCAGCCGCCGCCTCCCTCCGTGTAGCCGATGTGTGGCACGGCCGCAGAGCCAGCCTCCGCGGCATTCGGCGCAGGAACGTCAGCCGCGAGAGCGAGCCCTCTGTCGGCCAGCAGGGCGGAGAAGGTGTGCTTGTGCTGCGCGCAAGTTCCGACGCCAGTACATCACAATACTCGGAATCGGCGAAATCACCTGCCGTCGTTTCTGCATCATCCTCGGCCATCCATCCACCCTCCATGTCCCGCACCTCCACAGACCCCCCAGCGCTAGATGCAACACCGGTCGCTCTCGTAGTGTCTGCGGCGTATCCGCCGTCTCAACCCTTTACCGCGACCGCCATGCCGACCCCACCACCATCTCGCACGCCCACGCCCACGTACGCCCCCAGCGCTGGTCTCCCCGTCGCCCCGCGCAAGACACGATTCCCGGCTCCAAAGACGCTCGTGCTCGACCTCGACGAGACGCTCATCCACTCGACTTCGCGTCCGCTCCCAGCCGCCGGCGTCCGTGGCCTTTTCGGCGCGCGCCGAGCCGCGCCTCACACGGTCGAAGTCGTCATGGGCGGCCGCAGCACACTCTACCACGTCTACAAGCGTCCGTTTGTCGACTTTTTCCTGCGCAAGGTGCGTCTCGAACCACCCTCGGGCACGTTCGGCCGCGCAGAGCCTGACGCCCATGTGATCGGCATAGGTATCTGCCTGGTACACGCTGGTGATCTTCACGGCCTCCATGCAAGAGTATGCAGATCCTGTCATCGATTGGCTCGATGCCGGGCAAGGCATCCTCGCTCGCCGGCTCTTCCGTGAGGTGCGTGACATCGCGGATCCACCCGTCCCCCGGCGGGACGTGGCGCAGCTCCGGTCTGACCCCTCGCCCGCGCACAGTCCTGCACCCAGCTGCCGAACGGCTCCTACGCCAAGAACCTCGCCGCCGTGGAGCAAGACCTCGCGCGCGTCTGCCTCATCGATAACTCGCCTGTGTGCTACAGCGTCAACGAGAGTGCGTGTTGCACCCTCATTTTCGCGTTTACGTGTCGGGGTTTGCTGACGCTTGCGCGTCGCGGTGTTGCAGCGAACGGCATTCCCATCGAGGGCTGGACGCATGATCCGTCGGACGAGGCGCTGCTTGACCTCCTGCCTGTTTTGGACTCGCTGCGATTCACCGACGACGTGCGGCGCGTGCTCGGGATTCGCGGGTACTCGTCGTGACCCACCACCACCCGCTCGCTCGCCAACGCTGAGCGCGCAGGCACTTCCTCACGCCTGCACGGCTTTCGTATCGTTTTCTGCATCCTCACATCCATCGTTCCCCCCCCGTCCTGCATACTGCTAAGCTTTTCGGTAACTTAATCACTCATTTGCGCCAGCGCTTAGACGCCCATATGCGCAGCGCCTGCTCCTTGCAAGCTATCGCTCACATGTACCTTGTATACCACATTTTTCTTGGGGTCTCGACTGTCAATAACACATCGTTCGTACCCGCACGTCTCGAGCGCGCTTTCTAGGCGGAGCGCGTGTGGTATTGCGTTACATTCGGTTGACTATCAACTGGATACGGCGGCGGCGAAACTATGTATGACATCACGGGCGAAATATGGAACCAGAAAGCACGAGAGGGGAGAATAAGAGATAATACGACAGTGAGAGTGATCAGATTACAGGGTCATAGGAGGGAGGAATCGGCGGGTGAGAAGCGCTGCTCCGGGGTGGCCGCACTGCATCACGACATGGCGAGCGCGGCCTGCAGCTCCTTGAGTTCTGCATCCTCAGCCTCCTCCGCCGTCTGGTGCCGCGTCTCGACACGGCTCGCGCCCGCGGGCGCGTGCACTGGCACATGGTCCGCACCCATAAGCCGCTCGTTGAGGTCCTCCTGTTCGAGCTCCGCAAGCTGTGCCTTGAGGTCGTCCTGTGCGCCAACAGCCGCGTCAGCACCAGCATTCACCGCAGCCGCAGCGTGCGCACCTCGTCGAGGTCCACGCCCGCATTGAGCGGGTTGGAGATCATCTCCGATATCTCGTTCGCGATCTCGCGCTGCTCGTTGATCGAGTTCATGGTGGCGTCCACCTTGTCCAGGGAGCTGCAGGCGCGGGTACAGATAAGCCACCAGCACGAGAGAGGGGGGCGGGTACGCACAGCCCGTTGTGGATGTCCTTGAGCGCGGTCGCGCCCTTGCGCATCACTTCAAGCGTGTTCGCGTTGATGTTCGCCGACTCGAGCGTGTTGACCTGCACCTCGAGCTGCAGCCGCGAGCCCGCGAGCTTGTCGAGGTCCGCCTCCCGCAGCTTCTTCCGCCGGAGCGCGTTCATCGCCGCTGTGGCATGGCCCGCTGTGGGTGAGCATCCGCGCGCACGCACACCGGCGCGGGTGACCGGCAACGGGGCGCACCTTGCTTGTTCGTGACGGCGTTCGCGCGCGCAGTCGCCGTCTCCAGCTCGATCTGGCGCTGGGTGTGCTCCTCCTTCTTCTCGATCATCATGAGCTGCTCGCGCAACGACACAATTGCGTCGCGCGCGGACTGCTTCGCGTCGCGCCGGCCGGTGAAGTAGCTCATGAACGACGCCATCATGGATGAGCTCTGGTGTGCTCTATGCGGGAAGTGGGGTGTGCGAAGTGTGAGGAGCGATGCGGACGAGCAGGAGAGGTGGTGTGGCTGAGGGGAAAGCGGGGCGCGGCGTTGCAGACGGAGCGATGCTTGACTTTCTCCAACAGCGGTGCCGCAGCCCACGCAGCGGAGCAGGCTTAGGGCAGATCGCCCGATAAAGTACTATTCTCCCACAGTCACGCCTTTTGCCACTCTTATCACGTGATACATCGTACGTCACAGAACATACCGGAAGCCTCTGGCAACCTTGCCAGTTTCCTCCGCACGGTCAAATCCCTCGTTCAGCCCCTTTAGATGCCTCCTGAAGAACCAAAGCATGACTATCGCGAGTCCCTGGCAGGAACTGCAAATTATATACGACACGCGGAATGTCGGCTCCCAGTCGGATTTCCAGATATACCTATTGGGGTGATGGGTGCAAGTTGAGCAGTGTGCTGTTGAAAACGCTGAGAACTGGGACGCACGACCCCGCTATGTTCCCAAATTGCGCAAACGCGTTGATCCCCGCGAGAGCTACCGCGCGCTTTGACGGCGGCCGAGGGAAGGAGTTGATGATCCATGCGTAGAAAATTACGAAGCCCGCGTAAGGTTGGGCCATCAGGAACCTACGGAACCCGTAAGCACGTTCTCTGCACGCTGCGAGTAGAACATGAGGTACAGCGAGATGTACCGCGCCACAACATTCATCGTGGACATTGCAATCACGAAGCCCAGGATTCCAACGAGTAACGGAATAGTGATATGCCAGAAGCGCTCTTGAACGACGTCCGAATGCCTGCAGCCTACCTCAGACGAGTCATTGCTCCGCACTGTGTGAATCCCTACCTGGACACCGCGAAGGCTTCGATTGCAGCCCAGAGGAAGGGAGGAGCGCTAAGAACGAGTGTCATAGTAGAGTCGAACCCGAGGGTCTGGGTTAGAGTAGGGAAGTACGCGTTGAAGGATAGCGAAAGGACGTTGCTCGCCAGAGCGACTGCGAGCCACCAAACAGTCCAGTCTGCCGCTGCAAGGCGCAAGCCATCGAGGTGGCCAGCCGTTTTTGTATCCTCCTGATCGCTGATACCGGCAAAGTCGGCGGCCATCCGATGCATTGCCAGCGCTCGCTCCTTGTCTGTGAGCCAGCGGGTCGTCTCTGGAAAGTCGGGAAGAACGAATATCGCCGCGACTGCGCATAGGACGGTAGCCGCGCCTTCCAAGTAGAACAGCCACCTAGTCTCATTTATTCAGATCTGTGGCAGGAACCGGTATCGAACAGTGAATACCTCCAGGCAGCGTGGCCTAATTTCCCTTGCATGGCGTCCAGGATCCCAATGGCCAGAAGAGAGTTGAAGGCGATACTGATGATGTTGCCGTAGGAGAGGAGCGCAATTCTCACACCGAGCTCCTTCTTCGTGTACCACTTGGATAGCAGAAACAACGCTCCTGGGAAGAAAGCTGCCTGGACGAAGCCAAGGAAGAACCTCGTCAAGAGTGCTCCTACAAAGCTGTGACCTTGAGTACGCAGTAGCGATCCGGACAAACAATGTAGACTCACCCTTTCGTAGTAACACCTGGAGACGAGGGGTATGGCTCTTAGTCCGAGCATGTAATTCATGGTATGAGCTCTACCGGTGAGCGCTGATATCACGCCCCATATAACCATGCAACCAGGCAGGTAGACTGACGGCTTTCCGATGCGATTGAGAAACATGTTACTGTCGCATAGGTCTATCTGGGTAACTTCGAGATGCGCGAAGTAACCAGTGACGCACGAAGGGATCTGCATGAGAATGTAGCCGACATATAGAATTGAGAGCAGCGTTGCAAGATCTTGGCCCCCCAGATGTAGGTCAGATTCAAACCCGCGCAACCTCGCCGCACTGTGGCGCCGCGTGATTACTAGGCGCGCTAGCAAAAGTCCACATTGGGAGGTGCAAATACGCACCTTGCGTTATTGCGGTCGATCTGGTTGTCAGTATATTTGCGTCCAAGTACGGTCAGTGGTGTGACTAATCTGAGGGCAGCTTGTCCTCACATAGTTGAGAATATACATGACAATAAGGATTGCCATGCGCATGTCGAGCTTCCAAACCAAACGACGTTCAAGCTTGGCGCGAGCATCCCGGCCCCCGAATCTCGCATCTAGAGCGTCTTGATGATCACCACCCAATGCCAACTTTTTGGAGTCGGCAGTGGTGACACCAGAATCACTGTCTAGCAATTGGGTCGACTGCATACTAGGAGGTGCGCAGTGGGGTGGTAGTGCTGGGATTGTCAGTATGCCGCCATAAGCTACTAAAGACATTGGACAAGAGACGGCACAAGGTTGCGTGAGTAAGGAATTATGCCGGTCTCGGCGGCGCAATGATGTGCCAATCCGATGTTCCATGCAATCAAAGAGAAGGGTCGTCCCACTCGCTGAGAAGCAGTCTTCCACATGTCCTCCACGGGTTCGGCGGCAACGACGTGTCATGTCAGTACCATCAACGCCGGAGCACCATCAGCACCTGAGAACATACGAACCCGCGTTGTTGGTGGAGTGTGAAAGAGAAACGGAGAGAAAGGAAAGCGGAGAGATTGCAGACCCACATAACGGTAAGGCTACTCACAAATGTATTGTCGTGGGAAATACTGCTACATGGACCAATATTGGGCTGTCAATGCTAGAGACTGGATTACGACATTACCTCGAGGGTAATCGAGGGACGAGAGTATTTCGAGCAGCGCTACGAAGACTGTGGGGGTATGAGGCCCGAACCTGCGCTATCGCCTTGCAAAAGCTCCATGGATCGCTTCAATTCCTCGATATCCGCTTGCAGACCATTGGTACTCCCCGCCTGAGCACGTCCACCCGCTGCACCGTCGGACAAGGTAGGGAGGCCATCATCCTGCGCTAGCCATTGATCCAGCTGTGCCGAGATAGAATGAGCCTTCAGACGGAAATGCGACCGTATGATATCGCTAAACGGTTCGGGTGGGTTCTTCAGGTTGCCGAGCATCTGATTGAGGTTCGCATCAAAAGAACACTAAAACGGGCGAAAGAGATGAACACACCGCTGTTTTGACCACCATTCGACGGACGTTAGCAGAATCTAGAATGGTGATAGCCGTTACATACGTAGACACAAGAAAAGTAGCAGACTACACACAGGCAATGGACTGAGGCGTGCCAGAGCTAGAAGCCCAGCCGGGTTCGTTCAAATAAGGCTCGTCGCAAAGGATCATAGACTGTATGGAGATGAGAACCTGGGCTCGGGCCATTAGATTGCGCTGATGCGCCACCGTCATGGCAGGAACGCACCTGGAGTAGAGTGGACTTGCCAGAAACCCAACCCGGCCCGGTCCACGTTCCTAGCAGCGATAAGCAGACTTTGCCGTCCTGGAAGATAAACGTTCGGTCTCTCCCTGATGAAGGGGAGCGAGTGAAAATATACCGCGTATAAATTGGGGTTGAATCGATATTTGCCACCGTTGGTCTGAGGAAGTTGGCTGAGTTGCGGGGTAACAGTGAGCGAAATTTACTCACCGTCATGTACTTGACGCTAGGAGGTGACTGGTTGTAATTATGGCCAAGAAAGATGTCGAACAAGAAGCTGTATTATGTCACATAAGAGAGCGGGAAGTGGGGGAGGGAGGGGGCAGAGTTGTAAAAAAGAAGACTGACCATCCATTTTGATACCTGAAGAAACGCGGTTAGAAAGCTATGCAGTGATCTCTGCTGATTGAAGACGACTAACGGTGTCCCCTCTGGCCCGATTATGAGTGCCTTTATGATGTCCACGCGAGTCTCATCAACACGTAGGAAGATGGACGAATCCCAGGCAACAGGAAGGTTTGTCGTAAGGACAGCAAGCTAGGCATGAGGTTTCAGCACTCCGCTCGTGGGACGACGGGTCATGCTACCTCTTTGGCAATCGCAAGTGACCTCTTGGGTATGTCTGAAGACGCGAGCATCCGCGCCTCGTTGTTGTAAAAGAACTTGTAGTGCGGGGGCTCGTCATGAGCAACAGTCTTCTCCGGAGAGGATGGAATGGTCAAGTCACAGTATTCGAAGCGAACACGGGTAACCCAATCAATGTACATCTGTTTGAGGGCCTCGTCAGATACTTCGCGATTGACGAACACTTCATTGGAGGCCGAATTGGTGGTATGGATTTTAGGGAGTGACTCTTGAATGCGCTCCAGGAAACGGTCTCCTTTGGTCTCCCGCAAGGAACGGTCAATAGCCTCTGCTGTTGCGAGGATGCGCTGGCAGAAGCCATGTAGTCTCTGATTCTCCTCTGTCAACGGTTGCAGAATGACTTCTTTCGTCTTCCCTTTGGAATCGCTGGTGATGCGTTTTTGCTCCTCGGTCATCTCGACAGGTACAACCTCAACGTGCTTGACGCCTTCAAGACCTTTAATGGCTGCATTGGCCTGAATGACAATGGATTCCAAAAGTTCACGAGGTCCTGAGCTCCCTTCGTAAATGATCGTGCGTTCGCGGAGAGGAGCTGTTCCGTTAGGAGCTTTCTTGGGAGTGTGGGTCCGTACGGACGAAACTACCATGATCGGCATAGCCATCATACTGGATAGTGCCTCGTGATTGGAGATTGTCTGACATATCACGTCGCATGAATGAGATGGGATGCCTCAAGAATAGTGAGAGCGTACCTCGAGCCACTCAAACAGTTCGAAGTATACAGCGGCTCGATCAGACATGTCTGTGAGTGAGTCGTTCCTGAGCAGAGAAGTACAGATATTGTTGAATCGCCGACGAAGATGGGCAAGGGCAGTTGGATGAACAAGATAGTCGCTCGTGAGGGCACCGCCTGGGCGTCGGAGTGAAGGAAGGAATGCGCGTAGCTGAACCATCAAATTGCCTAGTTTCTCATCCTTCGCGCGTTGATTCGCCTGAGCTTCCGCCTGTCCGGTGGTCTGCGTAATGTGTCAGAGCGGAGCTTAACGGGACAAGGTGCGAGTCACCGACGTCCTCCTTCTGATCTCCTGCGTAGCCAATACCGACTTTCAGTTTCTTTCCTTGAGCAGGAGGCGTGTAGTAACTCTCATCTTCGTCCTCTGGTTCAAGGATGATGGATTGACTAGTAGCGTCCGTCTTCTTGCGTTTATTTGTTCGAGCTCTGTTCTCAGGACCCTGCGGGTTTTGAATCTGATCGTGATACAGTTGCTCAAGCATCGCAAGACCGACTCCGAGAACGACTCCTTGGAGATTAGGGCAATGGAAAAGATCACGATCTTCTGAGGCCTTCGATGATGCTGCAGCTTTCGGTCCAGTGATAGGCTCTCCACATGCGAAACAAAACTCCTTGAAACATTTCTTGCACTTCTGGCGGACGATCCCACGCAAGTGGTTGATATACACGTCGAAAGAAGACTGAGAAGGAGATTAGACGATTCGGTAAAGAGGGTCGCATATACTTACGAAGACAGAGAAGAATTGGCTCTTGGTCCTTGGAATCGAGTAGCCACATGCGGACGGGCATGGACAGGTTCCCTCAATGAGTTGAGAATATAGACTAAACAAGAATCCCTGCTCGGCACCTTCAGGGCAGCCCTTCATCCATTGGTTCTGAGTCATGAGCTTGACGCGTTCTTTCTCTTGAGGCATGTACTCAATCTCCGGCTCTTCTTCCACTTCAATGACTTCTTCGCGCCTGTCCTTCGAGAAGAAGATGCCTATGGATACACTTCAGTAACGCGCAGGCCTTCAGGAGGCAAGAACTGGCCTGCGTAAGGATCGATGTCAACCTGGGTATTCGGAGTATCGTCCTTAACTTCGTAATCGGAGTCGTAGTTGATAAATCCATCATCTGTGCTTCGTGACACAGGCAAAGACACAAGGATCGAAAGTTCAACCGACCTTCGCTGTCATCTTCGCCGCTGTCAGCCTCTTCGGCGCCATCATCATCATCGTCTTCTGGAGTCTGGATTGATGTCGCGGTTATGACCACCGCACAGAAACGGATGGGCAGCACAGCGTACCACAAGCCTTGCACGAACAGACTTTTGTTCACGCTCGCTACTTGGGCCTGCCGACAGCATTGGAGAGTCGCCGTCTTCATCTGGGATATCGTCAAAGGCACCATCGAATATGCGTTCGGCGGCCTGCATGACGTCCTTGTACCGCCTAAGGGCAGCGCGGGCCTGGGCGACGGTGGCACCCTGATACGAGAGTCAGTTTGCAGGAACATCAGAATATTTGTAGCTGGAGCACCATGTCCACAAGCTGTTGGACCTCCGCTTCCATAGGGGTGAATCTCGAGTGTTGCCCACGAAATAATTTCTATCAAAGTGAAGAAGACGGCTTCGTAGAGCAGGCTTCGCGGTGTAGTGTAGTGAAAGCGGAAGTCGCGGCGGCGATTCGCCGGTAAGGGCATGCTACGCTTACATAATATGTGCGCTCCGTTCCGGCTCCCGTGTAAAGCGCGCTTTGGCAGGCTTTGGCGCTCGATGACGGAGCGGGCGTCGACGTTGGAGACAACCGGGCCGATGTTCTAGATCTATCTGAGGCGCACTCTTGGATCATCACCCTGCCTGAAATTCTTTCACTCTCCAACGGCGTTTTGCTTCTGCTGCATCATGACCACCTCCAACTACGGTGATATATCCCCTCCCCTATCCACCGTCCTTGCGAACGTAGTGTCCGGCATACGGGATGTGCAACCCTCTTGCACCAACTGTATATGTGGCTAGCGCTGGCTGCCTCAGAATGTCTTGTCTCGGTTCTGGATCTGGCAGCCATCTGACCACGAGGTTCACGAGACATTCTTCTCCCAACTTTCGATGCTGTAATGGGGTTCATTCGGCATTTAAGAATCAAGGCGGGCGATAATTGGGGTGCCTGCCCCAGAGCGATCCGATTGTTTTCGGACCTTCGGGCGTAAGCCTCCCCTTCTGACACACGTCCCATGTCGCGGCGACATGTTCTACTCTGGTTCGTGGCAAAGGCATGCAACAGGATAGCTCGTACTCTGAGGCGCGACCCCCTTCATGACGCGCATGCTTCCAGGATTCCATGGTAGTGCGCGTAATCCACGCCAAGGGTGTGCTTGAAGGTCCCTATGGTGCGAATTGACAATGCGTGCCTTACATTGGCGCTGTATGACGGCGCAACACCCCGACGATGCAACGAACACTGGGTGCCGACTCGCACTATCTGAGACATGGCACCGTCATCCTGTTCGTCTGCCGGTATCTCCGTCGTGCTCCGAGCTGCGTGTCAACTCTCTTTCACTGTTACTTGACTCCCAAATCTATTAATATTCTTGCCACGGCAGCACCAGGGTCCCCGTCTGAACGTTGCCTCCGTTCTATTTATCTACTCATGGCCCTCGAGGAAGATCGAAATGCAGAAGCGTCACCTGTCTTCCGACCCAAGTCCAGGGTCTGAAATGCAAGTGATCGGTTTTTGAAACACTCGCGGGTAAGGGACCGGTAGGCTATGATACATCCGTCATTAACCCAAGATAGTTCCCTTTTGGAATGACACGGGGTTGAAGCTTCGCACACCGTGGTGAACTAGTGCTCATTTCCAAATTAGATCCACTTGTCGGGGCCTGTTTTGCTCTCGACATGGGAACAAGTTGCGGACCAACTTCCTGCCATTCCGTATGCGTCAGAGGGCTATGATCACGGGTGGGGCTCCCCCGTCATGAACCACAAGATATGCTATAAAATACGGCCCTGGCCTCCCTCCACATAGCCCCTTCCTCCAGGCGACTCCATGTCCTTCCACATCACATCATCCGAACCTTCCGACGAAGACCAGTTCGTCGAAGGACGTGCCTCGGACACGATCAGTCGCCGACGTAGCACGCGAGGTGTGTCTACAGGAGATCTCCATGGTCTCTATCTGACGCCGACGATTAGCGTGCGACCAATGCCGGCGAACGAAAAGCAAGTGCCAAAGGTTCGGATTGAGTGGAGATTCTTGTCATGGATGCATGTCAGCCGGAATCAGTCAGCTATTTCATCTCTATTGCGTACAACGGTCGTCATTGAAGTGCTTGTCACCTCGTAGCCTGTACCTTCGCAGGTAAACGGTCCGTCATCTGTCCGCACCTCACGTAGTTGAAGTTTATTACCAGGACCCAGCCACAAGAGAGGCCCGCCGAAAGGGTACGACACTTTGTCAGCACCTCGGCCCACTTTCTGACGTTCTACTGTACTCCAGTTATATCCATGCCATTGAGCGACGGTTGCAGCAGGTAGAAGCATTGATGGGGACCATTACCGGGTCCGCTGATCCAAGGGCACAATCCTTGCTTCAAGACTTATCTGAGGATCCGCTTGCGCGTCAAATCATCAACACTGTCAATCACGGGCCATTCGGCTCTCATGGCCATGGTGCCCATCCTTTTGGGTCAACTAAAGAGGATTTCCTCGCAGCCATAATGAGGAGCACCGCGGATTCTGCGTCTGACCCGCTTCGCAACGCCCACGAGAATGACAAAGTTGCTAACTGTACGTATCACCTCGTGAATGATACCCTCGTGTCATTCATGCATTATGGTACAGGGGATCTGAAGATAATGATACCCAACAGCGCATGGCAAAGCAATCTTCAGCAGCTCCTCACTTCCTCAGCGACGTCACCTGATGTCAATTCAGAGGTATCGGGTCGACGAAGCGAGGACACTACAATGTCCTCGCCATCTTCCCAATCGTCACCGTCCACCCCTGTTTCTTGTACTGATTCCCCAGGATTCTCGGATGTCTCAGACCGGCTCGCACTCGGTATGCACGAGCGTAGTAACTACGCCCTCGTTCACTCGCTCGGATGCAGCGACTTGAACCGTGACTCGACGTCTACGGAAGGACCTCGTGGTATGTTAGTTCGGACTCGCAACCCATTGGTAGCGCTCGCACTCATCCTCTATCATCAGTGATATTCCGCTCCGCGAGGGTCCATGGCACGGTTTGTGCACACCCACGGTCTGTTTGACTGCTCATCTGACAAAATTGATATCCTGATTAGGACGCCCCCCGAACCGTGCGACCGAGGGCAGAACAGAGACAGGGAGCCGGCCACTCGCGCGGGACTACTGGGAAGTCTTTGTACGGTATCGTCATTTTGTTGCGGATCAAGCCCTCACACTTCGGTCTCCAGGAGTCTCCTCGGTCACCT
This sequence comes from Gloeopeniophorella convolvens, assembly GCA_022496205.1. Lineage (NCBI taxonomy): Eukaryota > Fungi > Basidiomycota > Agaricomycetes > Russulales > Gloeopeniophorella > Gloeopeniophorella convolvens. Next base: position 613,590 of record WTXD01000009.1, on the reverse strand, counting down.
GCGCAAGGGAACAGAGTCATTGCAGCCGTCGACTACGCCCTTAGGAAAGCAGCCTTTAAGCCCGCCGGCGACCATTCGCCAGAAACGTTCCGCGCCGGAAATAGGCGCTCCCGATCGCGAGGCACGCCGTCCCCACCCGCCCATGATCCCTTTTGAAGTCTTCTACCCCTCGCTCGCCGCGGAGGCAAGTCAATATTGCATATCACCACAGGACACGTCCATGGGTACTCTTGATACAATGTCCGTTGAATTTCCTTATACCACCGAGACCCTTACAGCATTCGGGGATTCAAACATAGTGGACACGACATGGGGACATAATGAGCAAGCGTTGGACTTCAGCAGTGCTTAAGAACACAGACAGTGCGTGCCACTGACTGGAACGGGACTCTTGAAACTATGATGTACTCTTAACCATATATACGAGCTTTCAATATTTCATTGCTTATGAGTGCTCTGTTGACCTTTCCCCTTGACTGTCTTCTGAAGCCGATGCTGCATAGCCCACAACCACCACGCGTACCAAGGACTCGCATTGGCTGCAAACAAGGAAAAGTTACATGTACGCCACCGGCGAAAGTAATATTGCGATATCCGATCATCAGGAAGGCAAAGCGAGTAATGTCTCCGACTAACTATCTACCCATCATGCGCAACCTGTCGGGGTGCATGCCACCAGGCCCAGGCGGTTGAGAAGGCTGGCCGTTAGTAGGCGGTGGCCCGCCAGCAGGCGGTCCAGAGTTGCCAGATGGAGGCGGACCGCCGAGGTTGGGCGGAGGTGGTCCACCAGAGCCTCCGAAATTCGGTGGCGGGAACGGGGGCCCACCCGGTGGGGCACCGTTAGGTGGGAAGGGAGGCGCACCAGGAGGGAAGGGAGGCGGTGGCACTAAAACAAGGGTGGTATCAACACCTAGCTGCTTATGTAGCTTTGAACTTACTGCCTTGGAATCCGGGGGGAGGAGGGCCCATCCCAGGCGGTGGGAAGGGTGGGCCGCCGGGTGGGAATCCGCCAGGTGGGAATGGCGGGCGACCTTGAGAACGGCGGTCAGGCTCCAAGCAAGCCGTTAGTTAAGACAATGCCTTACCGAACCCTGGGGGGCCTGGTGTGAAGCCTGCGCCATAGCCAGGGGGCGGCCCGAAGCCGGGTCCCGCTGGCTGAAGGTGTTGAGGACCAAAACCAAAGCCACCGGGAGGAGGGCCCCCTGATTCATACGCTGACGTGATTTGGTCGATGATGCTCTGCGCCTTGTCGTGGCCAAGGGCTGGGAAAACCCAAGTTAGATGTCAAGACACTAGGATCATACGCTGAGCTTACAGGCGTAGTAATCTCTGACGTTTGCGAGATGGTTACGTCCGCTGTTATGCGCCTTGCGGACTGTAGGATAGATTAGACAAGGAGAGACGGTAAAGAGCTAGACGCGCCAGAGGTGGAATCGTGAGTCAAGTACACATCGCAGTAGTCACAGTAGTGTTTCTGAAGAACAGACGGAACGTGAGCTTGGAAGAAGATTCGGGGAAAAAAGCACGCTTACCGGCATCCTCGCTGAAAGTGGTTAAGGGACGGAGGGAGAAGTTGTCGCCTCACAGGTGCTCGTTTCAGCGGACACGTGAAGACCACGTGGGCACTTGGTGTTTGCCCTCCGAGTCGCTTGCCATCGAGTCCGGACTCTTCGATCTCCTCGACCTAACTTCACAATGGATAGCTCTGCCGGTATCCAAGAGCCCTTCGACCTCATCCGACTCTCTTTGAGCGAGCGCGTTTTTGTTAAGTTGCGGGGCGACCGAGAACTCACTGGCATCCTTCATGTATGTCTCTTCGCACGCGTTCCCCTCCCCATGTGCTCATTTGCACAGATACTGAATCACGTCGCATCTTGATCTCCAGGCATACGATGGTCACATGAACCTCATCCTCAGCGACGTCGAGGAGACGATCATGCTTGTGGAAGGTGCCGAAAGCGCGCCTCCGGGGCAGGGCGTTGTGAATGTGCGCTCCCCGCCGCCTTCGTTATTCTAGACCCTTTGATCTCTATCACGATGTAGGTGGCAAAAAGAAAGATGGAGATGCTCTTTGTGCGAGGAGATGGTGTCATTCTGGTAAGCCCTGCGTACGTATGGGTCACCCGCTGAATTTCTCATTTCTTCTTAGGTGTCACCTCCATCTCGGACGTGATTTCAGCCGTATGGTTCAGATACATCGGTGGCCCTGTCTTGATCGCCATACTACAGTAGCGCCCTCCTCATTGCTTTCTTCCGTCCTCGTTGGCCGACCCGCATCATTGCTATGATACAAATTCAGGAGACCTATGCGCAGGGTGCTCCGAGCACCGAAACAAAAAAAACCTGGCTGGTCTTGGTACACGTCCGGATTTGTTAGCTGGACAGTGTCTCGAATACGATATAATCGACTTACTCATCTTACAAGTATGTTCCGGGTCTCGCATCAACTGTAGCAATCCAACAACCTCAGGGAAGACTGCCGATGAAGGCAAGATATCGATTACAATGCGCAGATGTGGTGTCTATGAGATACAACAGAAACAGTCTCTTCCATCCTGATACAACGAACAAAATCCGTTCAATGCCCACGCGTACCGTCCTCCTTCCCGGTGGTGTTCGATCCACCCCCGGACCCTTCACCATCCTGGATCGAACGCCCGAAGAAAAACGATGTCGCGTGTTGCTCCACGCTGTTCAACGTACTTCGTAGCGTACGCTTGCCGCTACGTCCTTGGCTCTGCGCTGGCGGAGAGGGCGGTGTCAAGGTGGTCTGGACGGGTTCTTGGGGCTCTCGTGATGCCCGTGGTCGTCCACGACTGCGCTCTTCTCTGGTCATCGGAGGTCCTTGTATTACGGAGGAACCAGCCCCTGTGCCATTGACCCCATTCGCTTGTTGATGAACGTTGACCGCATGCAGGCCCACTCCATTTGGACTGGCTGTTTGTGCATGGCTCCCGTTCGCAGGCCCATTAGCTCCGTTGTATGCTTGGCTGGCCCCATACAGGCCTTGTCCCGCGTTCGCCCTTGGCCCCGTCACCCTTATGATACCTCCCCGTGTGTACGACGTGCCAACGCCATACTGAGGTCGATCGTCACTGTTCTGCATCAGGAGATCTGCAGGCTGAAGAGTGTGTTGTTGGTCTTGTTCTGAACCATGCCAGGTCGCCGGCCCATGCCCGTGCCCGATTTCCGCAAAAACAAGATCGGGGGTCAGCGCACCGTCCGGGCGATCATCGGGCGCAGATGCACTCTGGTAAGTGCGGAAGAATGCGCCCGCAGAGCTGCCCTCGCTTGCAGCGGGCGATGTGGGATATCCTCCGGCGGGATTGGAACGTAATGGGCCCGGGTGTGTGTTTACGGGGGGAGGAGGGGAGCGATTGGGGGAGCGATTAGGAGAAACGATGCGGCGCAACGCGGTTGGGTGGGCCGTTGCATCGGCGTCATGGACGACTGGGCTACGGAGGTGAATCACTTGCTGATATGGGACTGTGTGATTGTGAGGATATCCATTCACACGAGGGGCGAACCGGGTAGTTTGAGGTTCCGGCACTGCAGGAGGTGACGTGTGACGCTGGGGGTGAAGAGGAGGGGGAGCTGTCATCTGGGGCGTGATGTCCTCGTCGATGTCCATACTGTCATCATCATGTACATATGACACCGAGTCACCCACGTCTTCGCCTTGAGGGTTCATTTCCTCCGTAATGCTGTTGAACAGATCTGTGAGGAACCGGCGGAGCTTGTTGACGCCTTCTCCGGCAAAGACGCAAAACTGAGACCGTTGTGTGGTGTTGAATTCCTGTGAGATAGTCAGCACGAGGTTTCGGAAAGCAAGCGAGAAACGAACGGCGGGTGGGGTTCGACAGAACTGCTGCAGTTCAGGGCGCCGGAAGGCAGGAATACCAGTTAAACTCAAATGGTTTAACTTCTGTAGCTTTTGCAACAGGTAATGGACTGCCATGACAGTGATCTGGTCGCAGTACGATAGGTGGACGCGCTCCAGAGTCTGATGTCGATCGCCGAGCGAATATATCGCCTCGTCAGTGAGATTGCTCACGCGAACGAGGCCTATGCGCCTGAGCTTCGGGAGGCTGGCTAGTTCAAACACAGACATGTCTGTAAGCTGATTGCAGTCTTGATAGCACATTCGAGGGTCAGAGTCGCGCGTCACGGAAGGCAAGGCACGTACTGGCGAGGTCTATATAGCGCAAACGGGTGCATGACCGAGCCAGGGTTTTCACAGACCGGTCAGTAATGGAAATTGCATGGCCGAGGTGAAGGTAATGAAGGTGTTTGCCCAATAAACATATGCTTTCTATGGCGCGGTCAGTCAATTGACTACACTTGGACAGCATGAGGTTGCGGAGTCTGGGTGATGCGGAAACAATGCCTTCCACAGCTTCGTCCGTGATTTTGGAGCAGTTCGTGAGGTCGAGCATCCGGAGGTGTTCCAAAGGTCGAGAAAGACGAAGGGGTGGAATATCGGGGGTGATGAGCCTGGTTGAGTCGGGGAATGGATTGAGACCCTGTGGTCCATCGCGAATGTTTTGAGGAGCGGGGAATGCGAGGTCTGTGAGCTCGACACATTGTGAGAGACGCATCTCCCGCATGTTGTGAGAATGCGCCCAGATATCGCGGACAGCATGATCCGATATTTTCTTGCATCCATTGAGATCAATCTCGAGTAACAAGGAGCTCTTGATAGCCAGCTGTGAAATTGGTTCATCTGTGAGGTCAGCAAGGCCGCTCAACTTGACACGACGGAGAAGGGGGCACTTGTTTGCGAGAGCGGTAATGCCTGCCGACGATACCCGCCTGCAGCCCAAGAGGTTGATCCCCTGAAGCTTGTGGCAGTTGTCCGCAAGAGCGAAGACCGTGCGGTCCGTTATACTGTCGACACCTGAAAGATCGATGGCGACGAGGTTGGGAAAGGATGGAACAGTGCGGGCAATGATATCGTCGGATAAGTTGGAACAACCGACAAGAGTCAGGCGTTCAAGGCGTGTGCAAGGAGCGAGGCGACTGAAGATGTTATCCGACATCTCGGAGCCCACGGAGATGAAATTGAGACGACGGATGAATTGGGCATATGTAAAGGTGGGCTCCTCGCGGGAAAGGACCTGCATGATCTTGATGAGGGTGTTGACGTCTGGTACACTCGGTTTGTGCCATAAGAGCTCTACCGAGCACTCGCACCAAGAGCGGGAAACGAAAAGGGTGCTATGAATGTCGCGGGGAGAGTATAGGTGCTTGAGTATATTGATGAGGATTTCTGGGGGTAAGTGGGACGCCGGGGAGTGGGGTGGCGTGCGTGCGGTGGTCTGAACATGATGCAGGCGGGAATACCAGATGGCAGGTGATGCAATAGCGAGCTCGCCCGAGGCGAAGATGTTATTGTCGTCGTCCTCGCCATCAGACAACGAAGTGTTAGACTGCGCTGGAGATGGCTGTGCGTAGAATGGGGACATTGGAAAAGGGTGTGAGGCAGAGTTGCCGGTGGGACGAGGCGAGACCAAAGGCGAGTGCAAGCCTTAGCGGGACAAACAAGGGCATGCCGCCCCGTGGGACATCTTTCCCCAATCCGGCCTCACCACCACCTCTCTCCCGACCGAGTCCGGCCACACTGCTGCAGTACTTTCAATTAGGCCACACCCGACACAACCATGAACATGATCCCCGCCACGATTTACAACTTTCTCTCTTCTCCCACAGCCCCTGCCTTCGCAAAGTCGACGTCTTCAACCCCCTCATTGCCGCCGTCTGCACTTCTGCTCTCTTCTTTGTCTGCTCGCCTTACCTTTCTGCCACAGCCCCCTGGAAACCACACCGTCCGCTTTTGCTCTCCTCCTGGAACGTACAGAGCTCCCTCCCCCGGGCCCGGAACACTTTGCCGCACGCCGTGCCCTGTGGACAACACCCACTGCAGGCTCCCGCCTTGATGCACCCCCATCCCCTTCTCGTATCAAGTTAGAAACCCTTCTCGACCAACCTGGAGCCTTGGAGAGCCAGGAAGTATGGAATGTTGGCCTCTCCAAAGTATGGAAGGGTCTGATTGGGGGAGGTAGACTCAAGAACTTCCTCCCTCTTCGTGCTGTCGTGCGTTTGCTATCCCCAAATGGCCTTCCACTGTCCCTGATCACAAATGGTTTGCTAGGTCAAAATCCTTTATGCTGGTTGGCGTCGAGACGGCACATGGCCTGAACAGACCTCGGTCGCTGATGAAGATGATTTCTTTGGCACGACGGAACTGCAGACTGGCGATCGCCCCGCTGGCGAACTCACCCCTGGGGTCATGTCTGATGTAAGCTCTTCGGTAACCAGGAGCGATCGATGATGACGGCCCCGCTCTCGGCGATGCTATACCCTGATACATGTTCAATCAACCGTTCGCGACACTGTCCCCTGTAATGTCTAGCATACTGTGTAGCCATACATAATGTCCCTCGCGCCATTTCCGCGCCCGGCAGCTCGCAGTTCGGGTCGCCCTCGCCCTCTGAATGTCATCGTCAGGCACACCTACGTCCCATAATGCACTACGTACCAGATATGCTCCCGCATGCTGGTTTTTTTTTTTGGCTGCAAGAGACTGGGTTCAGTATAATGGGCATCCTCGTCGACGCGCCGTGCCGATCACATGATACTGGCTGCTTGTCATGCGTGTCATGTGCCCAACCCTACGCGCGCTAAGCTGCAAATTCCTGCCTCCGTTTGCATAGGCACTGCCGTACTACTAACTCACCCGTCATGTCGATCAACATCCGCCCTGCAAGAGTAAGACATCTATTGAAGCATCCGAACCGTACTCAGCCCCGCGCGATAGGCAGATGACCTCATGGGAATGCAGGCTTGTAATCTACAAAACCTGCCAGAAAACTATACCATGCGTTACTGTATTGATATCATCTACTTGCATCAGAGCTAGACAGTGACGACGTCCTCCAGATCTGTACCATGCAATGACATGGCCGGCCCTGTCATACGTTGCCCAAGATGCCAAGGGGCGCATTGTTGGATACGTCTTGGCGAAGATGTGCGTGCTGTGTCGCACCTCACCCGCAAAATTCATCAGCATGTACATAGGGAGGAAGATGTCGCGCCGGGAGATGAGCCCCACGGACATCTAACGTCTATCTCGGTCCTGCGGTCCTACAGGAGACTTGGGCTTGCCAAGAAACTCATGCTGCAATCCCGTCAGTGCATATCCATCGCACTCTCCCGTATGTGTCTTACACCCAAAGCAGAGGACGCGATGGCTTCGATCTACAAAGCTTCCTACGTCTCCCTCCACGTTCGCAAGTCAAATCGTGCAGCCCTCAGCCTCTATCGCGATAGCCTCGGTTTCTCAGTGCAAGACATTGAGAAGAAGTATTGTACGCTCCTGGTCTCTTGGACGCATATAACCCACTCACCCACTCTAGATGCGGATGGAGAAGACGCGTATGCGATGCGCTTGTCACTCAAGCAATGACCTTCCGGGTCACTAGCCACATCCAAGTATTACGTAGAGCACAGAGGACAGATGAAACTAACCAGTCAAGAGACGAGTACCGAATATCCCGCCATGTCATGCATTGTGGCGCTTACTCTCCTTCATCATCTGCGCCTTCATCTGTTTGGCGCACCCCTTCCTCATGTCCATGCACCCCCCTCTCAGGTGTACTCTCCCTTGCTTCGTTCTGCTCCACAACACTGTCTTTCCCCATCGCCTGGCGAATCACTGCGGCAGCCTCAAGACCCAGTTGATAGTACCCATCGTTCTTTCCGGGCTCAAACATGCCGACGTGCGCGCGGACTTCGTCCTCGGCAAGGGTGTTGTGTGCAGGAACGAAATGCTGAGATGCGTCCGAAGACCCCTTGGGTAGAACACAGAACGTTCGCTGTGACGGATAACTGGATGAAATAGGTGGCAAGAGTGTATAGAATCTATGCGTCGCCATCAGCCTCAAGACGTCGCATATTCGTTGAATGAGGGCGGCTCACATCCGGAAGACGACACCGTGCGTCTTCTCGCCCTCCACAAGATGGCGAACGCGCTCCGTTAGAGCATTCTCGTCCCATAAGGCGCCTACGTATTGCATGTGTTCCATTAGGGCACCATAACCACTTCCGATGTCCGCGCGACGGTAGTAAGCAGTACCGGCCGCAGCACCTGCTAGGAGTGCGCCGCCTACAGCGTATGCGGCTGGCGCCCAGCGCGACCAGCCGCCTGGGGAAGGCGTTGGCGGCGCAGCTGAAGCTGGGAGAAGTCCTGCTGGCGGAACAACCGGACCTGCAGGCTTTGCTCCCGACGAATTGAGAGTGCCCCAAACTCCGGAGGCAGCCTTGTGTACGTTTTGTACGTACCCTGCAGCCTTGGTAGCGGAGTTCTTGAATACATGGGGGTGGAGACCCAGATACTAGGATTTGTCAGGAATGATCAAGTGACAGGGAAGTGTGTGAGCATACGGGCGTATCGAAAGCAAGACACGCGACTATGTTTGGCCAGAGGGGCGCGTCGGTATCGGGCCGCGTGTTGATGAAGGCGTAGGTGGAGTCTGCGGCAAGCAGGCCCCCCATACTGAATAGACGAGTAAAAACACTCCACCAATTGGAAAACGGAGTTTAGGACATACCTGTGTCCACAAAGTATTATCTTTGCGTGGCCCGCGCCCCCGCCGGCACCATGAGCAACCTCCTTTTCGACAGTTAGTGTAGTAAGCCAGTCAGCGAAGCGTTCCACGGCCTTGTCCTAGTTGAAATTATTGGCTAGTCATGTGGATGCAGATGAGAGCGCACGAGGTCGCCTTTCGTCTGCAACATGAACGTATCAGCGATCTTTATACAAATGGAATGAGGTGAGACGCACCTCATAAGCTGGAAAAACGATGCACTCAATTGCCACGCCCTGAAGGGTCTCCGAGAGGATGTGCTGCAATCGTGAGGGGAAGCTTCCGAAAGTTGTGTCATCTCCTTTGAAACTGTTGAGCGGTTGAGTATGAGAAGTGTCTGGTGAGACAGAAGGAAGTTGCACAGTACCCGTGAATAAAGATAATTAACAGGATACCGGTTGCGAGTTTGCGGGAAGTGGATTGGCTCGAACTCGGCTCTCCGTTTTCCTGAGATGGAGATAAGGACCCCGCCATTCGGCCGCGACGGGACGCGCGCCTCGTAAACGTTTGGACGGACGCTTGTAACAGCAGTTGGCTTAGGCCCGAGGACAAGTAGTTGTAGTTAAGGCAGCAGCTGTGTGCACGGCTGCGAGTCTCGTGTGTGAATCAGCTTGCGTGCGAATCGGTCAGCGACAAGGAGCTCGCGCGAGGTCGGAGCGGCGGAAAGGGGCTACTACCGCTATTTGCCGCTACTGCGATCATTTCTTTTGGGATGTTCGGGCCCGGGGCCCCGGCCAACCCTTGCATGGCGCTGCTACGTAGCTAGGATATATGTAACCAGGCATGCACCGCTCGCTCTATCCGGACCAGCATGTGTGCCGAGGCATGCGGGTGCAGCTTCATATCGCGGTGCGATTTTCTTCCGTAATTACGCTGGCCAGTAAAAGTGGAGGCTGCATTATGATCTTCAGGCGTGTCGATCACAGGCAGGAACTGAGCCGTGAACTGACCACGAGCTAGCCTTCCAGCTATATCCAATGACACATCGTGAAATGGAAAAACTGTATTGGAGTCAAGTAGAGTCAAGTAGTACTTGGACTCGCGAGGACGGTGACCGTAACGGTCGCGGCTCGTGGCAGGTTCGGGCCAGGCCGGCAACTCAAGTGTCCAGGGTGGTGATCCCACAGGTGATCCCAATCATCAAAACGTGAATCAGTGGCTGGTCCAATCAAATCTGAACCAAACAACCAAAAATACTGTTTGGGTTCGCAGACTTTGCCCACCGGCGCCCAAACCCTCACGATGATGACAGTCATTGACACAGGTTCTCAGTAGCTGTGGTCACCGGTCACCCACTGCTTGTTGCCTTTGAACTTGACATCACCCTGACACCACCCCTGGCCGGTTCTGACATAATCATCGCTCCTCGCACCATTGTCGCGCTGTTGAGCCTTGCGGCCATACCTGGCCCCCACCTGCCGCGGCCACCACTGAAACGATGGCGTTGACCGAGGCTAATTTTGACCCGGCAGCTGTTCTCGCTTACTTGGGGCTTCCATCAGATTACATCCCATCTCCTGTCACTGCACCGATCTCGTTTCTAACGAAGCACCTCTATCAACTCCCATATCATCTCCTGAGTCTATTCTCTGCTATAACAACTCCACAGCAGCGCACTGTGATACCATCGATACGCAACAGGCGGTTCAATTTCACTCAAAGCGATCCACCTGAACTCCGATTTGTTGCTGCAAAGCGAAGATGGTCCATACTCTGGGAAGGTCCTAGCGGTGGGCAACAGGCAACCGACGAGGGCCAAGAAGAGAAAGAATGGGCGGAGGCATCGTTTCTCGGCGGAGAGCGTAAGCCATACGTTGGGAAACTAGGCATGCTGCTTCGCGAGTACGAGGAAGAGCGCCAAGCGGAGCAAGCAAGGCTGGCGAGGCGTGGGCGTCCCGCTCCTGCGGCGGATGCGGATGGATTCGTGCCTGAGGAAGACGAAAGTTCGGACGACGATCAAGATCTAGCCGTGCCGGAATCACAGTCTGCACAAGGCAGGCAAGAACTATTCCTACGCCGAGTCCGGGAACGCTTCATCTATGGTCAGCTTGAAGTAACGTACCTACTCAGCCATTCCCTCAGCACGCCGCTGACTGGTATCCCGAAGTGGGATTTTTATGACAAGCTTGACTGGGATGATTCCTGGGACAAGGAGGACAGAGATGCCGAGGATCGTTGGTTCGATGATGACGACTGATTTCACCGTTGTAGATGTTGCGGCATTGGGAACAATGCCAATCTGTATAGTCAGATCCGCATGGCGATTTGGTTACCCCTGCTTTCAAACAGATGGCATCGGGCGAAGCACGTTAGGCGTGGCGTTCGCAGCCCCTGGTCACGTCTGCTCATATGAACATGTGCTACTACCTCGGCGCTCGTGCTATTGCGAAGTTTTGACACATATCGCTGGCTGTCTTTCCCTCGACCCGGAAACCTAGCCAGCAACTCAACGGTGCAACAAGTTTCGGGCCGCAGTGAACTTACGTCGCGTGCTGCGATATCCCCAAGGCCTGGTGTCAACAGTAGCGTCTTTCCCCACGACTGGGGGGAGGGGGGATACGAGTGGATGACGCTAATTGATTGTCATGGAGCACTACCTCTCTGTTTCGTGTCGGTTATGGTTCCTCTGGGCCCCGGTCTACCGATGTTTGACATCGGACTCTTGGGCGTATTTGCTGGGGGTACGTGGTCCCGTTAGATACGTGGCAGCTCATCAAACACATTGACTGTGCGAGTCCAGTATGTTCAGTATGTTCATATAAAGCCTGGCACGCTCTCCCCTGTCGATGTCGTCCATCGGTATTCTCCTAGACTAGCCATGCCCTCTTTCTCTCGACTGACTCCTTCCTGGAGAGGATATGTCGGTATCAAGAAACTGATGGTATTGTGAGTGGCCGGATGCACTCGATAACATTGACAAGATCGTCTGACGATATTTCCAGCGGAGACTCTTACAGTTATGTAGGGTACAGCGCGCAAGCTCCCGCCCCAACAAGCTCGAGCCCCTTGGGTGTCGCCTTCCCTGGACAGCCCGTCAACGAACCTGGCCAGCCGAATTGGGTTGGATATCTCATCAGAGATTATGGTCACGGACACGCAAACATGATCGTCTACGACTACGCGGTACGGCTCGACACTGTGACGGGGGTTCACACCAATCAAGTGGCCCAGCAATTCCTCCGATCGGTCGGGAGGAGGCCAGGGTGGGCGCCCTGGAACCATACCGACTCCCTATTCGGTAGGGATACTGTCAATTGCGAGGCAGGTCTTTGTATTGACTGCGGCTAGTTACTTGGGTCGGTATGAACGACTGCAGGCTTTTGTGGGTTGCAGTTCCATTCGTCGCCGTACAACCCTAACATTGTGGCAGGTATACAAATAACAAGGCAGAGATTACGTCGGTCATCGCGACCCTGTTCGCCGCTCAGGAGGCTCTTTACCGAGCTGGCGCACGGAACTTTTTGTTCATCGACGTTCCACCTCTCCACATGTCGCCTATAGGTAAGATGACTACACTACCTTCCGAGTTCATTGTCCTGAGACAAACAAGGAACCACTATGGGGGACAAAGTTGTGCGATTCAGCAATTGGAACGATGAGTTGCTACAAGGCACCAGGAATTTCGCGATGACGCACCCAGACGCAACTATAATGCTCTTCTCTGCCTGGGGCACGTTTTCGAGGGTCCTGTCGGACCCGGCGCGATACGGCTTCAATCCGCAGGACCGAACTACGCAAGGTGGCTCGATCTGGTTCGACTTTATGCATCCGACATCTCGCATGCATAGGATTCTTGCGTCTGAGCTTGCACATTTCTTGTCTTCCCAGCTACCTCCATCCTGAGAACCGTATGTATTAATCTTGTCGCAGCTGTTTCGCGTGGACTTTCTTGAGGATAGTGCCTCAGCATAGCATGTATCACGATTTCTTGTATTTCTTGCCAGTCTTCCGCGACCACGCTCGATAATATTCCTGATGTATAGTACCGTAGTAGTATTTCTTGATAGACAGGAGTCTAGTCGTTGCCAAACATGATACGTAATGTGGACTTCAACCCAGAAACTGGAGGATGGAGTCTGAGGAAGTGACTTAAATTGAACAAGCGACACATGGGCGGCCGGCCCGGCGTCGGATTAGCGACTCGCGGCAGCCCCGCTCCGAAGCAGCACCAGCCCTAAAGAAAGACATCGACGTCCTGAGTCAACATGGATGTCCTGCCACTCACACCCGAACTACCATCTGACATCCAGCGGGCTCTCCAGCAAGCAGTCGGCCAAGCCAACGATGCCTTCATCAATCACCGGGTCATTGATCAAGCTTCTCGCAAGAAAAAAAAGCGCCATGCAAGAGGAGAGGACGATAATGCAGGCGACATAGGCTCGACGCCAAGGAAGAGGAAGAAGGTTACGGAGGACGCCATGACTGCCTCAGTCTTCCCTGGCGTACCCAGTCTCGCAGTGGAAGGAAGCGCATCTAACTCGAAGTCAAAACGGAGCAAAATTGCTGCTCCCATTCCGGGGGGTGTTGAGTCCCTAGCCCAAACGGACTTCAATTCTCAACCCCAGTCTACGGCTGCCTTTATCAGTGCTGTAGTGGCAGCTGCGTCTGCAACTGCTGCTTCCACGGAGTCTCCTTATAACTTCTCGCAACCACATTTCGACGCTTCTTCGCCTGCATATTCATTTCCCCCAGCAACTACCCACAGCAGCCTCCCCCCGGATGCGACCGTGCTCTCAACCCCTCACCCATTCCCTATACCAGTGCTTTCTGGTTTAAATTTTGCGTCGAGCGATGACATTGTTCGCGTCTTACAGGATCTTGACGTCACGAAGATTGCATCTGTCCTGAAGACCCTTGGTGAGGCCGCTGCTGCGGCCAACATCCCGCTCGCATCTATGTCGCATACGACCTTCGTCAGGCCACAGCATATAGCTTCAGTCAATCCCGCTCCATCAAATTCCGCGGTCATTGTGGAGTCTTCTGCGCGCCGCGCTCCCTCACAGCAAAGGCGCTTTGTCGACATGCATCCTCGACAGGAGCAACTAGGTCTCTCAGAGCATGCAGAACTCCTCGCTACCAAGTGGTTGAGCGCAAAAAAGTTAGCCGATTTGTCTAAAACGCAAGGTCGGTGCTCAGATCTGCCCGCTTGGCTGCCGTGCACTGAAGATCCCTTGCACTTGGTAGGACTAGTTTACAAGAAGGGAAAATTCTCAGCTATCGAGGAGCAGCAGCTTTCGGACGCTATCCAGGCATACAAGTTGGTGTGTGTCGTCGGGAACTTTTTCGTGCACTGCTGACAGTCACCGTCTTCAGGAGAATCAGATAGATGACGCGGGATTCCAAGAACTTGTGTTTGCCAAGAATGGGACATCAAAACATAGCGCGTTTTGGTCCGCTATCAGTGCGTGTCAACCAAGTCGTCAGCGGTATCTCATTGACATCGTATCAGCCGCTGCGGTGCCCATGAGGCCTATAATTGCCGTCTACCACCACGTTCGAAGGTCCCATCACCCGTTGCGTGCTCAAGGGAAATGGATGCCATCCGAAGATGCATTGTTAACAGCGTACGAACCAGTTGCCTTTAACTGTGACAAGGGGTTGATAACCAGTGTTCTTCAGTGCTGTGCTGGAACTCGGACAGCAATGGGAGAAGGTCAGCGATAGAGTTGGCCGAATGGCATCAGATTGTAGAGATCGGTACCGGAATCACATCCAAAACTCTGAAGAGAGGGCTGTTGGCCCTTGGACAAAAGAGGAGGAAATGCGGTTGACGCAGATAGTCACCGACATGACGGTCAAACAAGGAAGAGATATGGACAACGACGTATTCTGGGGTGTCGTGAGCCTTCGAATGGGGAATACACGAGGGCGACAGCAGTGTCGGATCAAATGGTACTTCCTCGGTCACTTCGTCGTGGTAGATTTACTGAGCTGCTGCGTTCTTCAGGACAGATTCTTTGAGCAAGACTGTCAAAAATCATGGCACAAAACCCCGCTGGAGTTCTCAGGACGCCTATATCCTCGTGCACAAGTCAGTCAACCTGACTCATTCACCCAGGGCTAATGGGACTAATGCTGTTTTAGAGTAGATTCTTTGCGGGTCCGGGATGACAGCGAAATAGATTGGAAAACGCTACCCGATCCTCACTGGAATCTATGGAGTGCCCACACGCTGCAACGAAGGTGGTTAACAATGAAGCGCAGCATCCGTGGCTACGAAGATATGTCTCACACAGGTAAGTCCTTCGGCGCGTCGCTACGGTTGTTTCTACAAATGCTTACAATTGCCCACCCATGCAGAGATTCTGGATATCCTGCGTCTCAAGAAGTTACATCTCACAAGCTCTCGAACGCGGGCCGTTGTGAGCGCCGAAGCTGTCGAGGATTCTGAGGACGGTGATGATGCTGAGAACTAGTCGTCGCCACGCCAGAGGGGTGTCGTAGTTCTTCCTCGAAGCTTCTTCCAAAGGGCGCGTGTCGCGACCGGAGCAGGTGAACAACATGCCGGCGTCACTATTCAATGGTCTCGGATTGATGATTTAGAATACATACATAGTACTTCTATCATCCTTCTTAATTCGGATCTGGTCGGAGTAGCCACCCGAACAGCATCATACGGACGGAGTAGTGCAACAACTCAGGCGATGATTGTCAGTGGGTCGCTGCGGCGCGGCTGCGGCAGCGGCCTGCGTAGCCGCGGCTGCGTGGTATAGATCTAGGCATGCGGCAGTCACGCCGGGGTTGGCAGGGAACCCTATTGCCGGCGAACTATCAAACACGCGTTTCCCTTGCTTCCTCGAGCTCGTGCAGCGTCTCGACATGATGCTTAAACGCGCAGCAGGCCCTCTTCGGGCTGACAACCAACATGTCCAGCAAATCCCCACCTTCTGACTCTCCTGGTCGAATAGTCGCCAGACGGCGCTCACCCGCGGGCCTCCTTTGTGTGTTCGCTCTTTGCCTAGCTTCCCTCTCCTACATACTATACTGGAATTTGACGTCGAACGTCATCTCACCGACGGTCCAGAATATACCGCTCAATGCACAGGAGATCCTCACGAGATGTGCTTCCCTGAAGATGAAGCCTGGTCCTCCTTCGAACTTCCTCGAGAGAGGCACTTCAGACAGGTTTGAGGAAGGCACACCCGCCACTGTCATCAAGAATGCCACTATATGGACAGGAGACAAGAACGGCACTGAGATTGTCTACGGAGATATCCTCTTGGACAAGGGCATAGTCAAGGCTGTCGGTCATGTTCCACGCACGCTGATGCGTGATACAATCACTGTTGATGCAGGAGGGGCCTGGGTAACTCCTGGCTTGAGTACGTAGTAGTATCCCTTCGAAGAGGCTGAATATACCCACAGTATTTCCAGTCGACTTCCATTCGCACGTTGGCATCTACAGCTTACCCGCCCTTCACGGTAAGTAATGATTGCCTTTTGGGTGGATAGTATAGGGTCTGAACACTCAGTGAAGCTACGTTCAACTTGAACTCGCACAAAGGGCCCGTCTTGCCGTGGCTGAGGACAATCGATGCATTCGATACCCACGACGACTCTATCGAGCTTGTCATGGCTGGGGGCGTCACCTCCATGCAAGTTCTTCCCGGAAGTGCCAATGCCATTGGTGTGTTCGATCGTGCTCGGTGGGTCTCATTCCCTGATAGATCACCTTTCTAGCTGGTCAGGCATTCATGATGAAGCTACGCAAGACAGCAGAGCGTTCGCCCACTTCGATGGTCATTGAGCCGCCGCATGAGATCGACGGCTCTGACGCCAGTTCACTGGACCCACCTCGGTGGAGGTACCTGAAGTTTGTGTCACTTGGTACCCTGTTCATCGCAAATGGTATGCTCATCCTATGTAGACAGGCGGCAGGGGAAAACATCGACCTTTATGGCAACCGAATGGATACTATGTGGGCTTACCGTCAGGCCTACCAACAAGCTAGCCGGATCAAGGCTGCGCAAGATGCGTACTGTGCCAATGCAGAATCCGGTCTATGGCATTTGCTGGACGCCTTCCCGGAAAGCTTTCAATACGAAGCGTTGGTCGATGTGCTTCGTGGGCGTGTTAAGGCACGGCGTTTACGAATTACCAACGGCAACAGGATGCTGACAGTCTGGGGCCAGGTTTCACAACACGTCTACGAGACTGTCGACATTGATGCCATCGTGCGCGTACGTGAATCTACAACATGTCACGTTACACCCATTAACCTTGAAGGATTAGTTGAGCAACGAGTTCCAGTTTCACGTAGACTCTATCCATCATGCAGCTGAGGCATGGCTCGTACCAGGTGTACTCGAGCGAATGTAGGTTTCGATGCGGCATCCAGGGGGAGCTACATCCTGATATCCTCGCTCAGGTGGGGTGGGCCTCCTGCTATCGCCCTTTTCTCTGACAACTATAGGTAAGTGCTTCCCTTCATTTTAACGGGTGGGTACTCAAACACGTTCAGATACAAGCGCGAATCATACCGCGGTTCCGTGCACGCACCGCGAGTACTGGCGGATCATAACTTCACCGTCATCATGAAGGTACGTTTTTTCCTATCGAGCCTGTCCGTCGGTCTCACAGTCCGCCTAGACTGATCACCCTGCGCTCAACGGCCGGTATCTCCTCTACGAAGCACAGCAGGCGCATCATTATGGCCTTCCATTGGAACTCGCACTCGCCTCGGTGACCACCGCCCCTGCTGCTGCCGCAGGCTTGGCACACCGCCTCGGCACTCTGCGCACAGGCATGGATGCTGATGTCGTGCTTTGGGACTCGCACCCATTGCGTCTTGGTGCCACACCAATGGCCGTATGGATTGATGGCGTAGCACAGCCCCTGGGTACACAAACTGGGGTACTCGTCGGACAGGGAAAAGAGGCCCCCGAGTGGCGTGAGCCGCCCAAGGTTCCCGACTGGAAGCGTGAGCGGCGAGAGGCAATCGACTGGGACGGGTTGCCGCCTCTCAAGACGGAGCAGGTCTCAAGCTCCGTCGTGTTCACCAACGTTTCATCCGTCTTCGTTCGTGGTACGGAAGGTGTCGAGTCACTGCTCGACTCTAGAAGTGGTGAACGCGCCAGAGGCATTGTCGTTGTCGAAGGAGGCAAGATCCGCTGCGCAGGCACTGGCGACGCGTGCTCTTCCTCTCTCAGCACCGATGCCCGGTTGATCGACTTGGAGGGCGGTGTGCTCGCGCCAGCTTTCATCTCTTTCGGGTCCAATCTTGGTCTGCAAGAGATCTCATACGAAGCGTCAACAGGGGACGGTTTTCCATATGACCCGTTCGCCGAAGACGTCCCACGCTTTCTCAGAGACCCCGGAGGCATCGTTCAGGCAGCAGATGCACTGGAATTCCAGACACGAAATGCACTGTGCGCCTTCTACCAGCTCGCTTCCCTTGCTAAATTCCTGACACTTCTTCATCGCTTCCAGCATTGCTCACCGCGCGGGCGTAACCGCTGCGACCTCGCCTCCGCAAGCTTACTTTACAAAGCCGACGCTTGTCGGACTTTCCGCGACATTCCGCACAGGGGCGCCCCACGCTCTCGTAGATGGCGCGATCATACAGCGCATATCTGCCCTGCATTACACTGTCCGACGTCCCGATGTGTTATTGGCTGCCAGCGAAACGCCAAGTATCAGCACGCGCATAGCAGCTTTGCGCCGCCTCCTGCTTGCGGACGCGGACGACCGAGGAGGAGAAACCCAACAGTGGTTCTCGAAGGCAGCCGAAGGCGCCTTGCCCTTGATAGTCGACGTTGGCTCTGCAGATGCGATGGCCGCGTTGCTCCAGCTCAAAGAGGAGGTTGAGCAGAAACGCGGGACGAGGATGCGTCTGGTGTTCTCGGGTGCCGCAGAGGCACCGCTGCTCGCGAAGGAAATCGGTACGTGTCAGCAGGGGTCGGCAAAGTACGTAACTGACCATCCAGTACAGGTAAAGCCAGGGTAGGAGTGATCCTCACGCCGCCTAGGCCCTTCCCTCTCACATGGGACGCCAAGCGCATGTATGCTGGTATCTTGGCGGCGCCGACGTTGGAACTCACGTGTACCTATCAGATTGCCAGGCCCGCCGCTCTCAAACGACACTGCCCTCGTAACTCTCCTTAGAAACAACGTACTGGTCGGCATCGGGACCTCAGATGCGGCCTTTGCTGCCCATACACGCTTTGACCTCGCATGGGTAGGCCGTCCCGAGAGCCACATTCATGCGCTGTGCGCTGATCCGAGATTCATGCAGGCAACGGCAGAGTCGAACGGTAGAGTGTCGCCCGAGCAGGCGCTGGGACTCGCCAGCGTCAACCTCGAGCGGCTGCTGGGAATCGACCAGGCGGTTCAGGACGGGGATATGGTAGCGTGGGCGCGTGGTAGCCCCC
Organism: Gloeopeniophorella convolvens; assembly: GCA_022496205.1. Taxonomy (NCBI): domain Eukaryota; kingdom Fungi; phylum Basidiomycota; class Agaricomycetes; order Russulales; genus Gloeopeniophorella; species Gloeopeniophorella convolvens. The sequence goes on along the minus strand of WTXD01000009.1, from coordinate 594,575 downwards.
TCGAGACGCACAGCTCGGTAGTCGGTGTGGCGTCAAGCGCACGGGGCCTCGTGGATTTATTGTAGTCGCGCGGCGGACATGGCTATGTATGCACCAACATGTGCGGACCTGTATGCACTCGTATGTTCGGACTACATGCCGACCCCGAGGAGGGCGGCGCCCGTGCGGATGCCCCGCCCTTGGTTTGCCATAAGGCTGATCGCGAGGCAGCTGATGACAAACCCCGAGAATCTGTGCGCGGTCTGAAGCACCGCGCAACGTACAGGGAGAGCGGCAGCGTACCGGAAGAACGCAATGCGGGAGAGCGAGCGCTCCTCGCCTGGTGACCGCGATGACGCAAAGATAGCGCGCAGGACCGCAGGCGTGACGGGTATGCGGCTAGCGTTGCGCGGGCTAGGGGGTGTGCCCGCGCTGGTGCTGAAGCCTGGTGATGTGCCTATGTTGACATGCGCAGTGGAGGCAGAGAGCGGATACGGGCGGTGTGCTGAAACAAGCGGTGATGCGGCCGTTGGCGTGGTTGCGTACGCAGACGCGGCATACGTGGCGGGGGTGATAGTGCTTGTGCTGGGTGTCGAACTCGTCGGTGTGAGACTGGAGCTGGCAGAGAGGACCGAAGGCGAGGGAGAAGCCGACATCGGTGAATGGGATACGGCAGCACCGCTCAGCGCCGCGGCGCGCCTCGATATCACGCGCCACTCGCGGCGGCCACCGCGCGCTTTGCTGGACACGCCGCGTGCTGGACCGCGTGGCACCGTGCTTGAACAACTCACTGCAGGTCTGAGCGCGCTCCGAACCTCGCGGCGAGCCGTAACATCCTCACCCTGCTTCTAATACCCAGGGAAATGAAACATCGGCCTATTCGAATACGCTAATCACGGTCGCCCTCGCTCATATTCCTCAAGTGGCAAGCCTTGTCTTTGTCAACGGTCGTTGTTGCACCGCTCATCAGTGGGACAGGAACGGACAGGAACCCGGGGTTCGAGTCGACGTTGAGCCAATACAATCAAACGCATTTGGGTGTATCAGCGCTGTATGTGTCCAGTGATTCTTATCAGGACGGGTGCATGTGGACGGGCACCTGTCCCGGAGACAGTCAATGACAGGGATGATTCATAATTGACTTGAGAAACGTCCAGGTACGAATTACGGTTACAACGTCGAACTGTTGGTTTGCGAATATAATTATGCTTTTACTCTGGCCAGTCTGCGACGCGTGAGAGGGTGGGGCACCCTTCGCTAGGCGGAGACGAGAACTTGGTTTCAACGAAGACCTTTTCCACGCCAGCTTTGCGCTTGTCGAACGACTGATACAACGCCGGGAAGTCGTCGATTGGTACCCGATGCGATATCATACTCCATGCACGAGTCAGGTACTGCGGTACGACAAAGTGTGCGGGACTCACAATCTTGGGTCGAATTTTCCTGTGCGGATGTAGTCGTTCAAGATTTCTTCCCAGTATTTGTGAACTGGTGCTTGTCCGTTGCCAATGAGTCGGACACCCTTCTCCATCAGCGCACCTACGTTCACGCCGTTCGCGAAGCCAGCGTAGGCTGCAATAAGACCGACGGAGCCCATCTTCTTGACGGACATGATACACTCATTGATGATCTCGGGAACATCAGTCTCCAGCATCATCAGCTTCTGGGCTTTGTGTATCAACGACTTGGGTTGGTGGAATGTGCCTACAACACATCGTCGTCAGCCTTCAAGCGTATCGCAAGTGAGCCGAGATAGACCATACCGCAATCAAGGGCGACGTCAAGGCCACCGGGGACAAGTTCTTGTAGTCTCTTTACTACATCTTTGTGCACACTAAAGTCAAGTGTTTCCGCGCCTGCTTGCTCTGCAAGATCGAGCCGAGCTTGGACTTTGTCGATGGCTATGACACGCTTTGCGCCCTTGAGAAATGCCCATCTGACGACGCACTGGCCAATAGGCCCAAGTCCCTATCCATTCATGTCAGCGGCCAAACCTAGCTCATGTGGTGTCTGTTACGCCTTACCCATACACCGACAACGTCTCCTGACTTGACTCCGGTGTCCACGACACAGTGGTATGACGTAGGCAGTACATCAGAAAGATACAAGGCTTTCTCATCCGGCACCTATGGTCCTCGGTGAACGAATGCACCTCAGCGGGGTGAGGAAAGTTCTTACATCGTCGGGCACCGGCAAACAATTCAGATGGCCATATGGCACACGGACATACTCTGCCTGTACGGTTGTCAGAAGTTGTTTTCTTGCCAAAGAAAGGGGATGAGAGCTGACCTGACCACCGGGAAACCCTCCTGTCAGGTGGGCGTAGCCAAAGAAGCCTGCGTCGCGATGACCGTACATCGCATTCATGAGCGACGAATTGTTGGTATTTTCACAAAATGAGGAGAGCTTTCTCTTGCAGTACTCGCATTGTCCACTGGACCGCACGTTAGCGTGCTCCCGTAACAATACCTATGACGCACGCACCACGCAATCTGGAAACTCGTGACAACTCGTTGCCCCACCTTCAGGTTCTTCACATTTTTCCCGACGCGCTCGACTTTGCCCATGAACTGCGTCGATCATAAACCCGTCAATCAACACCGAAGGCTATCACAGACACACATACCTCATGCCCGAGGATATCACCCTTCTGTAGCATGAGAATCTCTCCATGATACAAATGGAGATCAGATCCGCAGATCGTCGTGCCAGTTACTTGAAGGATTACATCGTCGTCCTGGGTGACGTCTGGCACCGGCGCATCAATCAAGCGCACGTCCTGCGAGCCAAACCAAGCGAGAGCCTTCATTGTCGAGCCATCGCCGCGGCCTTTATATTCAGCTTTGACGGGTACTGCCAGTGATGCTTAAGTACACCCTCAGAGACCTGCGTGCCATACCCTCGGCGCACCATCGACTGGACCCATATAACTTTGAGCTGCGTTCGATAAGGCCTGCATGTTGGGTTATTCGCGTCAGAGAAGATGCAAAGTGAAGGGATACTGACGCATACAGTTCAAATACGCAGGGTCGGTGACCCGTTCCACGATTGACATCATGCACCGACCGCTGCGTCACCACAAGTCCACCAATGACGTGAGCGCGCTCTATGTGTGGGAATTCTTTTGCCACCCAAGTCCAACCATTCCTCGACGAGCCCTCGACGAGTGTTTTGCCAATTCCTGCAGAAAACCGAGACTGACTGTCGCGTTGGCCCAAAGTGATTATGCGGCGGCGACAGCTGCCAGACGTCAACGTTGTATCACAGATAAGCAATCCGATAGTATCCGGAGCGCCACCTCCAGCGGCAGTGGAGCGTGTGGACAGCAAGCTCAGCGCTCAGTTCTCATCGGGAGCCTTTTTGGAGCCGCTCAACAGTGATTCCTAGTGGGTAGATTCAGACTGGACAGAACATCATGGTGATAAGCTTTTGCATGTTGGCGTCATCACATGACAGGGAGCGGGGGTCTTATCGCCGAACGACGATCACGAGTGGTCATGCCAGGTCCTGCCCCCTTTCCCCTAGTACCAGATCCGAGATGGGAGCGGTGTTCGTGTACCTGGACGGACCTGGACACTCCTGTCGCAGCCTGACGCCGCCGCCGGGGAGTTCCTGAGTCATACCTCCCTCGCATGTATCATGCATGGATCCTCTTACCGAGAAACACCGATAAACGCCCGGATTCGGTTCCAATGTATGAGTGCCAGCCTCTACACATGCTTCCGGCGCGGTTCCGATCTGACACTCCTGGATGGATAAGAAGATGACCTGTACTCTGTTGAGCGTGCTCACGGCTGCTTCGAGTGGCGTGGTACGATGAGATAGTGTGCGATTGTATCCGTCGCCAGGTTATGGGAAAGCATGGACGAGAATAAGCTGCTTGTTAAGATAGAGATGGTCGAATCGATCTCGGCGCGTCGATCGTTTGGTCCCGTAAGGATTGTTCCCACAAGCTAGGTTGTCTGCGGCTCGCCATGCGCGGCTGTCTGGAATGAAACACGCATGGTGCCCGGCAGCAGCATGAGAGCGTGTGCAAAGGGGTCGGACCGAGGCAAGAGCTAGAGCAGAGCGCTAGAGCTGGGCGGCAGATATTGACGGCTGTATGGCTAGTCGGGCCGGGCGGGCGGGAGCGCACGTTCCGGCGGCGCGGATGCCGCGTTCGGGGGCCGGCAAGGCGTACATCCGAAGAATGGTGGGCGTTCGGGGCTTCGACTGATACGTACATACGAGTGTGGGGGTGCCGATAAGACCGACGAATGTGGTGTCGAGCAGGTGTCGAGCCTCGCGGGCAGCCTCGAGGTGGGGATGGAAGGGCCCCGGCGGGTGGAGCGGGGCGTGCGAGGTGGGCGGGGTGGATGCCAAGAAAGGCAGGTAGGGTGCCTGTGATGTGCCTGTGATGACTGAATGACGCAGAGCGGAAAAGGAAAGGAAGGGAGGTGTCGGCCGTTGAAGCGTGGTGAGCGGCAGCCGTGCAGCGGCTGGCCGAGTTGGGGAAAGTAGACAACGCCCGCCCGAAAAGCAGGGCGAGGCGCGCGACGCCTGGCGTCTTGGGCCGTTCGATCGGGACGGGAACAACTCGATCGCGTCAGCCGCGCAAAAAGGTTCAGCTTGTCTGTCAATTCATACGCAACGCCTTTTCCTCCCGGTGCGCTCTTGCCATCCCAACAAAACCAGCGGCTGGCGCGAGCCGCCTCTGGTTCTGCGTTCCCTCCTTCCTCATCCCAGGGCACTTCCATGGCCCTCTCGCTCGTGCCGCCGGTCCAACCTTCCTCTCCCCCACGCACATCTCGCCGTTCCGCCTTTGGCCTCTCCTTCCTCCCCCTCACCCCCATCTCCTCCATCCCCTCCACCCCCGGCACTTTCTCGTCCGACGATTGGTTCCAGCAGCCCCGTCCATCTACCCCTGATCCCATACCTGGCTCGGCTTCTGTCTCTCTCTACTCCACTCCACTCACGGCACCACTCTCCCCTTCTGCCCTTCCCGAGTGGAAAGCTGTCCCGCCTACACCACCAGCCTTCTTACCCCTCTCCCCGCCATCGAACCCTCCTGTCCGCCGCCGCCGCACCCACCCCCGCCCAGCATCCGCCGTCCTCTCGGCTGCACGTTCCACAGGCGCCCACAGGCGCCTATCTCTACCTGCTCGCGCCGTACACGCTGCCGCTGCCACCATGAGTCCCCCGTCCGCATTCCGTCACCACGAGCGTCGCTCCTCCCTCGGCGGCGCAGCACGGCGTCTCTTCCACATTGAGAACGACGACGCGGGCTCTGACGATGGCGACGACCAATCCATCGCTCCGGACGTCCATGGCGCCGGTCCTGCTGGCGATGATCCTGGCCCCAAGCGTAGCGTATCGGGGCGTCATCACGCACTTCTTGAACTCCTTGCGACGGAGCGCGGCTACCTGGCCGACTTACGCGCGCTAGTCACGGTGCGCTCATAGTGGAGCTCCACCCGACTCGGGCCGGCTACTGATAACCTATCGTCTCTAGGTGTATCTGGAGCAGCTACCAATGCTTCTTGCACCAAAAGTGATTACACTTCCGCTGCTTTCCCCTTCATATTCCGCGACGTTTGCTCTTGGAAGACCAGAAGACGTGTACAAAGAGAAGGATCGTGACAGGGATCGCGAAAAACGCGCCTTGCTTAGTGATGCTGAGTTGCGCGCCGTGCGCCGCAATGCGGCACAGTTGTTGGAGCTACATGAAACCCTCTTGAGCACGTTGACTGATGCGGTACGTGCATCGGGTTGGGTTGCCGGCATGAACGCTCTAGAAGGCTCCGGAGAATACGGGCCGGTCCCGTCCGGCGCTGACGAACAAGACGCGGAAGAGCGGTTCGAACGCGCGCTGAGAGCAGTCGCCGCATTATTCACGGAGCAGGTAAGTAATGTCTCAGCCAGTCTCGTCAACGTTCCTTCCGATCCACCATCAGAATGTTTTGTTTGGGTGTGTGGCTCATGCTAACATTTCTGGGACAGGCCGCGTCTTTCAACGTATATGAGGTGTTCTGTGCAGAACATCCTGGCGCAGTCGAAGTCGTGCACGGGTTGCAGCGCAAGCGTCCTATCGAATGGGATGCATTCGAACGACGTTGTGCGTCTCTCATCACGAAGAATCCCACGCACACGGACTATTCGCCACCGGAGGAAGGTGGCGGCACTGGCAAACTGCGTGACGAGAACAGCGATCCAAAGGAGGGACGGCCATACGATCCCAATGACGACAAATCCGGACAACCAGGGGAACCTTCCCCCGCGCGACAAGACTCAATATCGTCACTGAATACCAATCCCCTCATATTGCGGGGCGGTGCCCGATCAAATCTTGACCTGAAGCAAATGCCTGCAGCCGCCAGCAAGGACGCAAAGAAGAAAGAAAACCCCGCGGAACGCGGCACGCGACCGCGGCTGCATTTCATGGACTATCTCATCAAGCCGGTGCAGCGCATCTGCAAGTATCCACTGCTTCTCAAGACGCTCATCCTGGAACGTGAATCGCTATCCCCCGTCGGTGTAGATGAATACGTTATCAGCGCTCGTCAAGCAATGGCCGGCGTTGCTGCCCTCGTCGACCACGCGAATTTCACACATCTTCGTGTTCAACAAACTTCTCGCATAGGTGCGCGCCTTGCTGCGCCAGCCCCTGTCCTCGCATTTGTCCGCACCCTCAGTCCATGTGTATTGGCTGGCCCATTGGATGTGGTGCAGGTCCCTGCGCTGAAAGCGAAGTACTTCGCGGCGTTCCTTTACGAAGGTGGATTCCTCGCCTTGGCAAAAGTAACCCGCGGGCCCCGGTACGAGTTGCGCTACTGGTTTTCTTTAGACGGGTTCAGATTGTACGATGCGGAGGATGACGATCGTGAGCCATAGGTTCTCGTCGTTTTTGCCAAGACTAACTACTGGATATACTCAGCGTTGCTTCCGCACTCCTTCCGTCTATGCGACCAGATGCATGAATTCGAGATGGCGGCGTCTTGCCCCGGCGAGAAGCAAGTGTGGATGAACGCAATCAATACCTGTCTTGCGGTGACGCCAACCTGGCCAGCCGGCACTGCTCCGTCAAGTCTCGACAAGTCACCCACTGCCGATACCCATTCACCAACGGAGGGCTCGGCTTCACCGCTGCCGACTATTCAGTCCATTCCTGAGATCGAGAGCCCCCAACCCCAGAGTTCACCGTCCCCTTCGCCCGTACGCACTCAAAGGCCCTCACTACGTGCAGAGGTTCCTCATGCACGTGGGTTCTCGGAACCGCCACCAAGTCGGCGTGAATCTACTGCCTCTTTGAAGAGTATATTCGGTTCCGCAATAGACGCCGATGCGGTGATGGTCACCCGCATCTCGCCTCAGGCGCGCTCAACGATCGACGCGTTGCTTGAGGACGTCTTCAGCCCTACATGCCATCAAGCTCGATCTTACGCCGAGGCTCACTCCGAGGCGCTCTTCCACGTCGCACCAACGTTCGGTGCTGCCGCGCGATCACGCCTTACTAAGCGCGAAAGCGTGCTAGTACGCCGTCGTCGAAGTTACATCGATCTAGTAGACGAACCGCAAGGGGCGAAATCCGCACGCAAAGTGCCAATCAAGGCACCCCCGGCGCTCGCACTCGAATGCATAACCAATGCAGGACGAGACGTGACTATCCCGCTGGTGCACAGCCCGGACAGCTTACTCGACTCTCCGACGGTTGTATCTCAATGTTCGTCGGCCAGCGGTTCTCGTGGTGGCTCTAGCTCGGCTAGCCCTCTTGCTGGTGTCCTCGAGCTACCGCTCGCGCTGTCCGATGGCCACTCGCCGTCGAACACTAGCTCCAAATCACCGGGCGCGACCCCCGCGGACCTGTTGGACGTCCACGGGACCCTCCCGAAGCGCTCGCGATCTCTGATTGACAACTTTCGTGGATTCATCCTTCCCAATTCCAGTCCACCAGTGCGGACGCTCTCGGTCTCTCGTATCTCCATTCTTCCAGCAACTACATCCTCATCTTCTGCGACATTCACTCCACAGCGCCGTCGGTGGCGGGAGTCTCTCCGTCACCGTTCACAAAGTTCCCCTTCCGTTCCAGTGGACGTCATCGATCCAGCTGCTGAAGCTGCCATCGCTCGACTCCGACCGGAGACCTCCGCGATGGTGGCCATAGCTGACGCTCAGCGCCATAGTTGGAATCTTGACGAGCTGGGTGGCGGCTCCTCATCGCCATTTTCGTCGGAGTCGGGATCCACTCGCCGTCGGTCATTCTTCAACACCGCATCTTCTCGAGGCCCACCTGCCACGACAACGTCACGCACCATGCTACGATCAATCCTTTCATCCCTTTCGCGTTCGCCCTCTTCCACAAATGTCTCACAAGATTATGGATCTTGATCTGCCACCCCTTTTGCGCCACTTGCGGACAGTTAATGGGGTGACTGTCTTCCTTCTTGACATGGCTTCGACCACCGACGCCACTCGGAATGTCTTCCGATATGCTGCGCGTCGCTTCGCGGCGGGGTTTCATACCTGCTTCCATATCCATATTATAGCAACCATCATGACTTTCTTCGTTCCCAACATGCGATGTGCTCGCGCCTTGTATGTTACCCACGTTATACCCTTGTACGTTACGCAGTCTCGACACAGAGCCCCGCCTCATTTAGATTCTTCCCGCAAGTACAATTGAAAGACGTACGATGCACAGGATAATTGCACCTCGACGCCAGAACCATGCAAGCAGTATATTCAAGTAACATATCTACTATTTAGATAAACGCATGTGTAGATAGCTATGTCCGTGATGACAACAATGATACAATACATACAAAGCAATGCTGCGACGTAAAAGAGATGACCCTGCGTCAAGAAATCAAGCCATGTCGGCGCAGGATTGCGCCCCACCTGTCAACGTCAATCAGTAAAGTCTCTGCCCCACGGCAGCACGAGGCGAATATGAAAGGCAAATGAAGACGCACTCTTCCTTCTCCGACTCGACTTCCGCTAATCGCCGCTTCAGCTGTCTGTCAGAGAAGTGAGCTGAGGCCATACCACGGCTCAAGATCGGACGCCGGGACGTACGTGTTCTCTTTGCGGAATGCATTGCGACTTTCTTTGCTCTGATGCAGGTCACGTGTCAATGCCGTCCAGGCTTCGGTCTCGGGCAGGTGGGCGTCGTTGTACATGCCGTCAAGCTCCTCGTTGAATGCCTGTGCCAGCATATTAATTCATGTCTTGAACAGCCGACGCCGCAATTAGAGGTGAGATGCCTCACCTCATACATGATCTCGTTCTCCGCAGTCGCGTCAGCCAGGAGGCTCCTTACGAGTACGACTTGCCGGTTCGTGTTCTGTAGCTCCACACGCGCCTTCTCGAGAAGGCTCGCTTTCTGCGTAACCCCTGTTAGCACGAGGCGCAAATCATTAATGCGGCGTTCTAAATTTACCTCCTTCAGATCCGCGGCTAGCAGGCTGAGGTCGACAGCGAGGGCCTCCTGAGTCGAGGCAGCGCGCAGGAGGTTCTTGTCGGCCTCGGACGCCGCCTCCTCGATGGATCGCAAGAGTTCCCCGTTCCGGTTAGCGTCAGCGCCAGAGATGGTGATTTCCCTTGACATCCGGTGTTGTGAGCGTGGAGTTGCGTCGCGCTTGCCTATGAGTTGCCGCATCTCTTCCATGCGCTCTTGCGCCGCTTTGGTCTGGAATGAAGTGACGTTAGAGAGCAAGCCATCGGAGGAGAAAAGCGTTGGTACAATCGCGACGCTGTTCCGCTGCGGGGTCATCGGTAGTCCAATCCTAGATAGCTTTGGCGGGTCGTCTTCCGCGTCAGCTGGCGGGTTCAAGGTGGAGGACAGCTGCTGGCCATCGGTCTTGATGCGTTTGATTGCCCTTTGAGACACTTCGAGCTATGAGATGCAATGAGTAACACCAAGATAGGCCATGAAAGGGTGCTAACGTCGTCTTTGATGGAATCTACGAGCTTGAGTAATCTCGGCGGTTCGACGTCGCTTTGAGGTGTTCCAGACGTCGCCGATGTCTTCCTCTGGCGCACTATAGGCGACACTCTCCGCGGTGATACAATTCGCCCTCTCAACTTTGGTGGTGTTCTTGGTAGCATTTTGCGTCCAGTTGGCGAGTCGCCGCTTGAACGGCGTACTGAAGTCTTCTTCTTGATTGACAGGGGCTCAATAATGCTGGGAGTCTTCTGCACGCCATGTGGGACTGGGGTTGGAGTGGATTCGTTGGTCCCTGTCGGCTCAAAGGGCTGTCTCCGGCTCCGGGGTAGAGGTGAGCTAGACTTCGGAGGAGTAGCAAGTGGACGGTTGAGGTTGAGTAGGGTCGTCTCTAGTGCCGCGTCGAGGTCAAACGATCGAGAGTCTGGCTCTGGGCTTAATCTCGGACTAGGCGGTAACGGTGATGGACTGCGTGGGCCGCGTGGACGACTCCCCGATTCATTTCGTGACACCGGACGTTCGGGATAGTCACGATCGTCGTCAAACGACCCTGGTGTTGGTCGATTCGTTGGTGTTGTTGAGCGGTGGCTAATAGCGCTACCCGAAGCCCGAGACGAGGGTCGTATAGGGTCTGGTGGGTTATCTGTCAAAGGTGTTAGCACGGATCAGAAAGAAACCAGCTATCGTGTTACCTTCGTATATCGTCTCCTCGATAGGACCGTCCCACGAAGTCGTCAATTGACTTTGGCCGTGTTGATTCTGACTGTTGCGTCTTGCTAGTTCCAAGCGCATTGCAAGGTTCCATTCTGACTCATCCATGTCCCGCGTCTGGGGAGGGACATCGTCCGGGTCATATTCTTCGTCGACCGCGGGGCTCTGCTCTCGCGAGAATGAACTTGACACGGAACCCGACCGAGAAGTTGGGCGTCTGGGTGAGGTCTCTGGTTCGCTTCCCGATCCTTTGGGCGATCTGCTCCTCCCAAGCAGTTTGCGCGTCCTCGATTTCGGTCTAGACGATCTCGTCCCCTGTGTCGTGTCGTCTTCCATGCTTGAGACACTGGTGGCCGCAGTAATAGTCGAGGTTGAGCGTTGCGAGAAGCGCGTGAAACTCCCATCTGAACTGCTCTGGGCGGAAGCAGATGAGCGGGAGGCGGAAGATTTGGAACGACGCGAGCCGCTGATAGAGCCACCGAAGATGTCGCCGCGACTCGTCCCAGGCAGAGCGTTAAGAAAATTGCGCGAAATCGCGACAGCATCCAAGCCGAAGATCGCGGCGCGTGTGCGACTAGCAGTGGGCGTTGAAGGAACAGAATTTCGACCTGTGTGAAACTTGAAGAGGGCATATTGATGGACTACATCACTCTCATTAATCCAAAAGACGACTCTACAGGCCCATCGCTTACTTGTATGCACAACGCGGTCGGCAACACGACCAGTCTGTACAATATCCTCTTCGTTTTCGTCGCTGGGAGCACTGGAGGTCACCCTGTACCGGGAAAGTCCGCCAGCCATGGGCTGAACCCGGATCGATACGAAAGGTGCCTCGTTGATGCCGAATGGGATTGGGTCCGAGATGCCAAGTTCGTCGATATGCACTACGACTTTCGTCTGCAAGTCGTGAGTACGACCAGAAGGCTCAGGCGCAAGAATAGTCACCTTGTATTGCTCCCGTAAGAATGCTGTTCTCTGATAGACGTTGAAGTATGTGCGAGCGAACGTGATGCGGCCACCACGAGATTCGACCTCTTTATCATCGGAACGCAGAACGACGGATGTACCAGATCGGGCGCGGAGGTTGGCCTGCGAAAGCCATAGGTTCTCGAGGAAACGCTTCTTCACAAATTCCGTGCGCTGCGGGTTGAAATTTGGAGGGTGCGGAGGAAAAACCACAGACAGAGGTCTAAAGGAGCGTCCAGACCATCTATCACTTGAGTCCTGAGGGGGTTTCTCGAGGTAGAGATGAAGCTCTGACTAGTCAGCACACCCACTGGCCGGAAAGGAATGACGTACCGGCATCGCCAACGTCCGTCGCCACTACATCCGGGAGGTCCACGACGCCTTTACAGCTCATCCCATTCTTCTTGAGGCCTGATGGAAGGCCGCTGCCCTTAGCAATCTTCTCCAGTTGATCGAGTCCAGCTAATGCTTGTCCGCTCTTCTCTCCGTTTCCGGATCGTTTTACGATCATGAGCTTGTCGTTAAATAGGAACAATGTGCAATGCAAAGGCTCGAGGGTTGAGCCACTGCCTCCTGATGTGGAAGGGTGGCCGTCGAAGAACGTGTCTACCACATCAATGGAGTCCACTAAGCGGCGGGAATGAGAGATCAAGCCCGGCGGAAATCCATCGACGGTTGTGCGTAGACAGAACATGACACTTGCTCGTTTAGTCTCTTCACCGATTTCTGCGAGGGCGATCTTGCTTGCAATTTCGTCAGCCTCAACGAGCTTTGCCCGTTGTGGATCCCCGGGAGGCATCCGCTTGATCATGGTACGAAGCATCAGGGTATAGCGTGGAATCCGCTGAACCGGGTCCATAAGAAGTTCACGGAGCCCCACCCGGTTCTTGGTGTCGGAGGAGGAATATTTGATTCGCTGAGATGCGATGAGTATGACGGCAGGCGAGCTACGCGGAAGGACTCACATCTACGAATGCCGAGAATCCGGATGACCTTTTGGACATCTCGCGCTCGAAGATGGACTGAGCCTCTTCCCGTTTGACATAATACTGTTTGTACTGCTCAAAACCATGAAGGTCTTTGAAGTGTCGTAAGACAACATCCCCAATGTACCCGACGCTCCGAGGGCCCTCAGGAGATACCATCGTCTCCAGGTCGGCTAATAGCGCTTCGTTCACTGGGAGGAGGTTATCTATGTTTCCGAACAGTGTGTTTGCGTCATATAACGATATGATGGCTGTGTCCTTGCTACGAGCGAATGTGCGCAGTGGGTCTGCATAGTCCGACTTGAGAATTCGGAGGCGTTTGACGTAGGAGCGTTCGGTGGTTACGAATTCGTTAAGGATATCTTCAATAGCTGATGAATTGGTCATTGCCCGCCTGCGGGTTTCATGGTTCTAACACAAACGCGTAAGGCTTGTTAGTCAATGCACGCGACACAGAGGCGCAGCCGTAGTCTGCCTCCCGCTAGTGCGGCTGAGATAAAACTCACAACGCCACCCTGGATCCTCCCGGGAGTACTGGACTGCACCGTGTCGTCCCCGGGATACGAGTCGAGTGGTTCTCCGAGGGACGCGACAAGCTCCTGAACGTCTACAGACACGTTATGCCTCTTCGATGATTATACCACAGGGCGACACACCTTCACTGATATCCATCCCTTCCTCGCTCTCTACCACTACACCACAGAAGAATACGCGCTTTGTGACAGAAGCCACCCTGGGGGTCGAGCTGCGTTCAAAGTCATCACCAGAAGCCAAAGGCACCACCGCCTTCCTGGGCGACGTGCTTAGAACCATGGACGCAAATCAGAGCGAATGAGAAAGCAAGATTAGTTGACCAGCCTGGCAAAGAACAAGCAAAGTAGAGCGAGCAAAGCGGGGGCGGACAGTCGGAGTCAAACCGGAAGCAAAGTTGTTGACGTCTGTTTCCACAACGCGTTGCTACATTACATCACGTGATCGTGTCTCGTGCTATTCGGGTGACCTTCAAGCTCAAGAGCAAAAGTTTTGCTTTGCTTCATCCCGATCATCCTGTTGCACGACGCAACCTCTTTCTCTCCCTCTGAGTAGCCAACTCTTCCATCCTCCGCCTCTTTTCCGAAAGCCCGGTTTGCGAATACGGCATGTGTTCTGCGTCGACGTCCCCCTCCTCTCCCGACTGCGTTTCTGGTGGTTCGGGAATCGTTTCGAGTTCTCCTGGTTGCCTGTTCCGCGTCAGGCGGTCAGAAATCGAGCGTGTATCGCTGCTATCAAGTTCATGCACCTGTTCTTAGCACGAGGGCCGCTTCCGTCGCTCTCCTCTTCGCTGTCGTCGTCATCGTCAATGAAATTATCCCGTAGGGTTTCCTCCTCCTCCTCCTCCTCCTCTTCGGTCGTGTCCGGCCCTAGTCGTCCTTCCATTTGCGCAAACTCGCCAGCTATTTCCAGCAGGCGATCCCATTGTTCTGTTGCTGTGAATTCAACAGGCTCAGGGCTGTCGGTATTGCTGTGCTCCCTACACTGCGGACAAGTAATATCTTCGCTACCTTCGCTGATTTTGGAGAGGCAGTTGTGGCAGAAAATATGCTGACATGGCAAACTCAAGGAGGGTCAGGTCACCGGACCTGTAGGCGGGAGAAGTGAATGATTATCTACCTTGAACACTTGCTTAACTCCATCTCATCCATGCACACCGCACATTCCTCCTTGTCTCCCAGGGAAGGGCCCGACACCGCTGCATAAAACCTTCGCAGAAGCTGGGTCGTATCAGGAGACGAAGGGTCCCTGGGAGCCTGTGTGCTTGCCTTCTTCATTACATGCGCGATGTCAGGTACGCCGTGTAGGAGCTCGTCATGCAGTTCCTCCGCGTCTTTGCGCGCTTCTCTTAGACGTAACTACGGAGTGGTGGGTGTATGAGCGATAGCAAGACCACGCCCAGAACACCAACTTTTCGTATCTTCTTACGATCCGAATCATGAGCCTAGTTGATGATGATACATGGTTTAATAGGGTATCGCCCCTGTTGTGAACATGGCGCACAAACCTTCTTTAACCGACGTACTTCTAGCTCCAACTCTTTTATTTTCATGTTCAGAAGCGAATTACTCTTTCCTTGCGACTTCGCGGACTTTGGTTGGACCTGCACCCCCGCCTCATTGTGTAGGAGATCCAGTTCGTCCTGTAGCTTCCGGTTCTTATGGAGAAGGTCGCCCTGCTCCTTTATGAGGCCCTGGATCCCATGCTGTAGTGCGGAAAGATGGTCCTAGAAACGTCCCGTCAGCTCTGCTGGGGTCAGTGAACCGACCAGGTTCCCGCCACGTGCCTGTACAGTGTGATGTGTCTTGCTACCGTCGTTGGAAATATGTTGCCTTTGATCAGGCCCGCTCGATTCGGAATCTGCATCTACTTTAGAGGTAGATGCTTTGGCTTTGCTCGCCCTGCGGGTGGTTGGCATCACAAACACTCCTGTCCGAATGCGAGTGGAAGAACAAGTCGAAATTCGCTCTGTGCTTACTGATATTTGTACAACTTCTCGTAGCCGTGCCTAGTATGTCGTATCAAATTGAGGCAATGATGATGCAACTATTTAATAATGTAACCAAGGCCTGCGCGGGCCAAACCGTGTCACAGTTGCCGGTAGTGACTTGCCACGGCGCCAGACATCGTACTACTGGTATGCTTCTCAAGCGGTGCCCTGTGCTCTTCAAGGGGCCAAGCTTGAGAACCTCGACGAGTGGTCGCTTACCATTACCCATTTCGGTTTCTCTGTGCCGTTGGCGGAGTCACTTCGCCAACCCGACTATCACTCCGCCACCGTCAGCGGACTTGCTGCGGCCTCCCTCACACATGTCCAACATTAACATCACTTTTCTGGGCACGGCTTCCGCTCAGCCATCTCGCACACGGAACCACTCGTCGCTCGCTCTCCGCCTGAATGGAGACGTCTGGCTGTTTGATTGCGGGGAAGCCACACAGCATCAGATACAGGAGAGTATGGTTAAAATGGGAAAGATCTCCAAGGTTTTCATAACGCACACACATGGTATGTCCCCCAATCTCAGCGGCCGACATGGGTACGACCTATCATTCAGGAGATCATATATTTGGACTTCTCCCATTACTTGCTAGCCGCCTCAATGGCGCAGGGGGGATGGTCGATGAGACCTCGGATCCGCGGGCTGCAAACGTCCCAGGTGATGAGGTGAGTGCTCACGATACTGACAACTTGATGCGTCCCTAAGATCGCCTATAGCCTTTTGAAATTTATGGACCATCAGGCACCCGAGGATATGTGCGCACTGGACTATCTTACACGCACACCTTCCTGGGGGGATCTTACGTTGTGCACGAATTGCGTTTCCCCAACGATCCCCCCGACCCACTCTCCTCGCTACCCCGTCACCCTGCTGAGCTGCCTGGGCGTGACATCGAACAGATTAATGGCACCTGGCCAGAGATATATAAAGACGCATCGTTTTCCGTCTCCGCCGCACCGATCTTGCACTCCGTGCCTTGCGTTGGCTACGTAGTCACGGAAGCCCCTGTGCCAGGGAAGATCGATCCCAAGCAGTACGTGCCGCACCTGAAACGCGCCGGCATACACATATCCGCAATGCGCCAGCTGCAGCAGGGCGGGAGTCTCGAGCTTCCGGACGGGACGCTACTTCACGGCCCTCCGAAGCGACCAGGGAGGAAAATAGTAATTCTGGGAGATACTTACGACCCAAGCCCCATTACGGAGCTCGCGATGCACGCAGACATCTTGGTCCATGAAGCCACGAACGCCCATCTCCCAGGCATCGATCCAGAGACCAAAGCCAGCGATTCTTACAGCGTCGTAGAGGAACGTTCGAGGCTACGCGGACATTCGACACCTCAGCTCGCGGGGCAGTTTGCAACACGCATCGGGGCCCGCAAACTTGTGCTCAACCATTTCTCCTCAAGGTATGCAGCAGAATATGACTCAGACACACAGCACGGAGATCAGCGGCCGGCGGCGAAGGTCATCATGGAGGCGATTCAAGCGCTGACGCGATCACACTTTGACGGTCCCGTCACTTGCGCAAGAGACTTCATGTCATTTGACGTGCAACATAGCGATCAATAAACAAAGTAAATTAATAACGACAGACGAAATATTGTAGACGGCCCTAGTCGTCTGGAGGGTCGGAGAGTTCGCTACTCTCGTCGCTGGCCTCACCTTCTTCAAGGTCCTCCCGGCGCGCTTTCCTCCTCGTTCGTTGGGGCTCGGGTTCCTCTGCCAATTCGCCCATCTCAATGTCATCATCTGGCTTCGATTGGGGGTAATGAGGCGTAGTGGAGGGTGGGGCAGAGCCAGACGAGTTGAAAGTGGGGTGAGTAGTCCGGGCTGTTAGGACGACCGGTGCAGAGTTTCGAGATGGAACGAAGCTATGCGCCTTCGGGTTGAGGGTTGCAGAGAGTGGGACGTCATCCGAGGATTGAACGTCTACGCGACGATCTTCGCCTTCCTCCGCTTCGCCTTCCTCCGCTTCCTCGCCCTCCTCCTTCTCTACCTCGTCCACGACTATAACGATGGGCGAGGCTGAGGGTGCTGCAGCGTCGCTCGCTGCCGCGTCGGCATCTGGTGTACTAGAACGTGATGGCTCCATATCGGCATCTTTGGTCATGAGTCGCAGGGTCCCAATATTATTGATGATGGACTTCAGAGAAGATTTCTGGAGCTGTAAATGGCGGCCTTGAGCTTCTTGGTCCGCTCGGATTGCAGCCATATCATTCTCGAGGGATTGTATAGATCTGTGCACTGATTAAACGGTAATCAAAGCACGCAGAGTGTATGGTATTCACATTTCTAGCTCGGTGCGGGTAGGAAGGGTGCTAATTTTCTCGGCGAAGGTGTCGTATTCAATCTTTCTCCGTCGCTCTACTTGGGCATGTTCCAGTGAGGTCTTCAGCTGTTCGATCTGTCCTTTGAGCGAGCCATGTTCGTCCTCTGTGGCACAGCATGAAATCAACGAACTCAAAGAAAGGCATGTAGGAGACAAACCTATACGCTGTTTTTCCCGATAATACTCTTCCACTTGGCGCGCCTCCGCCTCACACACCATGACAGCCTTCTTCAGCTGGAGGCTGAACGAGGAAAGCTCCAGTAGGAACGCTTCTCGCGCATCATCTGCTGATGTGTTTGTGGATTCGGAGCCAGACGCATCTGCCTGGGAAGAAGTTGTAGCAGTGTAGGTGCTGAACTTTTTGATAACACGACGCAAGGCGCGCTCGTCGTTCGTGATGCGAGAGTGGATAATAGCATCTAAGACATTGAAGAACAACTCGTGAGGGTGTGCAAACGAGTCCGCAGCGCGTAGGCGCACCTTCCTCATCTGCTGGGAGAGGCATTATCTTCGAGACCATGTGAGCGTCTCTGCGGACGACTGCAGGGGGTGTGCGTCGGTTGAGAGTACAAAGCGGAACCCTGTCCCTGTCACTTGTGCTCGCATGCGCTCCGTTTGCCGATTGCCTGTTATGGCAGGTGGTGGACATCAACGTTCCTTTGGTCACATGACTCTGGGAACCGGGGTCGCACGTTCGCGCCGAGCCCTCCGAGCTCCGTCGCTTTTCGCCTTTCCGAGAAATAAATATCGCATACGCCCTTCTCTTCTTGCGCCACACCTCCCCTTCAGCCCAGCACCCATGTCCACCCAACCGCTCCTCCAGCGTACGGCGAACAAGCGCATCGCTCTCCCTGTCCGTGTAGAGCCCAAGGTATCCTTCGCAAACGAACGCACGTTCTTGTCATGGCTCCACTTCACTGTCATTCTTGGCGGTCTCGCTGTGGGTCTGCTCAACTTTGGCGATAAGGCATGTGCATGTCAGAATTAAGTGCTTTGGGTCGTAATGTGAAGCAAACAGGTGGGCAAGATCAGCGCAGCAATGTTCTCTCTCGTCGGTGAGTACACGCTGTCCTTTGGCAGAGGGCTTGCTCAATCGCAAAACCAGCCGTTGGAATCATGGGCTACGCTCTCTACACATATCACTGGCGTGCGAATTCCATTCGCAAAGGTGGCAGGGGGCCCTATGATGATCGCCTTGGTCCCGTGAGTGCCTCGCGCTTCCACTGTGCAAGTCATGCGTTCTCTAAACATGATCTTTGTAGACAATACTGTGCGCCGCACTTCTAGGTTCGCATCTGCTGACTGTCTTCAGAGGGCGCCGTTCTAACTCACGTGCAGTTTCCGTCATTGTCAACTTCGTATTGCGGTTCACGGACGGAAATTAAAATGTCGGATCTGCGTCTCTGGTACCGCTAGCGTCTAATGCTTCTCGGTCTGTACACGGGTAGCGCAGTGCGCCGCGGCACCACTTTCATGGCTATGTCACGATACGATATCCGTGTAATCCAGGCTATCATGATTTAATATATCTAGGCATTGGTTGTTTCTTGCCAATACACTCGATTTGTACAGACCAACTGGGTAACACAGTCGGCTCACCAGGCCGCCCATCCATGACCTGCATTCAGTGATGCTTTCACGGCAGATGCGATCGTCGGAACGCCTCGCATTTGGAGAGTGAAAAAGTGCCAACCAAGTTCTAAGCGGCAGCTTTCGCCTCGGTAGCCGCAGCCGATGGCCTCCCTAAGGTTAGAACTGGAGACTTGTCCTGTGCTGATAGAATAGGAGAGCCCATAAATGGAACCGAAGCGGCAAGCCTAAGCATGGTGGCAGCCGCTAGAGCGGCTTCGATGCTGAAGCACTAGGCCCGTATGAGATTCTGATGCAATCGAAGATACAAGCACGCCACTGAGCACATGAGCGCACAGAAAGTGGTCAAGAAATTCAACGCACCTATCATTGATTTGGCGGAGTACAAAAGGGGCATGTCATGCCACGAGTCGTGCGGACACAGAATGTGCCCCAAGTTGGTGACACTTGTTCTCTCGTGGCGACCACAGACAAGATGCTGCACAACGAAAGATTATTGTGTGATTTCGCCTTTGACGATAACTGACAGCTTGATATTCTACAAAGGAGGGGCGCTCTATGTGGAACCAGTTTGGTCCCCACAAAGCATGCATATCATCAAGAATGGCGGCGGACTGGTGTAGTGATGTGGTGAGACACAGTAGAGACACATCGGCGGCCGTTAAACTCTCATATACTCAACAGGGCCCTCTCATGAGGGCTAGATGTAAGGTTCACGAAACGTCTTCTCAATGTCCAACGCACTTCGAGCGTTGGCGAAAGGAGGCCTGGCGTCAAAGCGAGAAGATTTGCATAAAATAGCACGGACGGGGGTTCAGCAAATAGGTGTTCTCGTGGAGTGAGGTGCGAGCGTAAGGATAAGTACAGGGCGGCCCTGCTGCCTCGTCCTATGACGAGATGGTCGGTGGCTCCGCAGGTCTTCGTCCGGGCTATGGGCGACTTTGTAGGTGCTGAGATGCATCGTAGCCCAGGGCGGTGCCGGTCACAGCAGGGCACTCAATTTAACCCGTTTGCGCAAAGTGACTGCGCCCCCCAAGGACAACGTGGGCGAAACGAGTTGAAGAACTGACAGCAAAGAATGCGCGAGATTCGGCCGCGCACCGGGGAGGCCGATGGAGAGCCGAAGGACCGGAAGATAAATATGAAGGAGGTTAGAATTTATAGCCGGTCTCGCGGAGCCTCGCGGTCGCTGACTGAGGGCACGTTCGAGGGCCGTTATCACGATGGGATCCGGACCTGTCGGGATAACGAGCTGCCACCAGCGTTGTCTTTGGCCTTGTCAGGGCGTCTACGGAGAGTGGCCGGTTTGGAACGCCTACATGGAAGAGCACTGTTACGGCCAAGCGGGGTGCCGGGGCGCCCAGCGGAGGTGGTGCAGTATATAGGAGTGGGCTGACGGCGGTCAAGAGAGAACAAGGAGGTGGACTGGAGACGAAGAGCGGGCCGGGGGAAACCGCAGACCCTCGGTCGGTGTCACAGTGAAGAACGGCATCGGTCGCGTGGGGGAGACGATCTTGGGCCACCCGGGCGGTCCGTCCATTTTGCTCCCATCATCCTTCTTGCTCGCTCGCTCGCTCATCCGCTCATCCATTCCCCCCCTCTGTCCCTTTGTCTGCCTCTGTCTGCTCTCTGGCTAGCTGGCTGGCGGTGCTGGGCTCTCACTAGTGCTTGACTCGGGGCGATACGCTGGGGTAGACTCGATTGCCACCACCGCATAAAGTGCGGTGGCACAGGACGGGCTACTCCCTGCTGTGCTCTGGGTCGCACAGGGCCCCTCGCTGACGACAAAGGCGGCGTCCCCAGCGGCGGGAGCGAGCGTGGGAAGGGTCACGTGGGTGTGGTGGATAAGGTTAAGGTTTGTTGTTTAATGGCCCGTGCGTGGGAAGTTCAAACGGGGGAATGCAAGCGTGGGTGGGCCGAGCTCGGACGGCCGACGCCCGCTTCCTTCGCTCCATCATCGACCGGCCTGTTTCCCTCCTCGATCGCGCTCCCTTCTCCCTTGGCTGGTCTCGCACTCTCCATCTCTCCTTGCTCTCCCACTTCTTATGCTATAAACCCCCCCGCCACCCCTCATTCGCACATACTCCCCACATCTGCCCATCCTGGCTTCTCTCGTCTCGTCTCGCGCTTCCTTCGTTCATCCTCAGCCCTCGCACAGAGCTCAGGACGAGGACTTCATCAATCGCTCCCTCCTAGATTCGCTCGACGCTCAGGCAGACGCAGAGCCTCTCTCCTCCTCTGACTCAGAGGCTCCCAACGCCCCATCTTTTGCCTCCTCGTTGTCCGCTTCTTCCTCTGTCGGCTCGCCTCAGTATCAACCGAGCTCCAATCAACTTCGCCCAGACTCTCCGCACAGTCACTTCGATACATTCGTGCCTCCATCCATGTATAACAATATGCATTCCGAATTCCCACCTCACTCTTCGGATTTCGACCCACAGAAGCTCTCCAAATACGACGTGCCTCCAGGTCCTTATCGTACTACTACTGAATTCAATGCCTTTTCCAACACACGCAATCGCCAGGCCTCCATCCCGGCCTCTAACCCTCACACCTTCCGCGACACCTCCAATCTTTCTCAGAACTTTTCCATAGACTTGTATGGCGCCCCTCAGTCCATGTCCTCCCCACCTCACCGGTCCGCCACTAGCGCGTTTGACCACAATTTTCCACCACGAAGCAACTATGACTTCATGGCGGCGCCGCAAGGGCCGCCTGGTCTTGTTGGCCAGAACAAGGGTCTCTTCACCAACGTCGATCCATTTACCCAGCATAAGCAAGGAGGACTTTTCACCGGTCCAGGTGCTCAGCAGCAGCAATCCCAGGTTCCACAGGCTCAATCATCCCAGCTGAATGGCCTTCATCCCGCCCCTCAGGGGTCGTTCTTGCACGCTCAACAGATGCAGTCCCAGACGCCGTACGGTCCCCATTTGCCAACGAGTGTCTCTGCACCTACCGTCTCTCAAACCAATCATACCAATGGGGCCACCCAGCCCTCTTCTCAGGAAGAGATATCCACTATCTTCGTCGTCGGTTTTCCTGAGGACATGCAGGTCAGTGCCTTTGCTCCTGGGAACTAATACCCCGATTTGGCTGATTCATTGTTTTCCTTTTCAGGAGCGGGAGTTCCAGAATATGTTCACATTCTCCTCCGGCTTCGAAGCCGCCACTCTCAAGATCCCTAATAAAGAACTTACGGCTTACGGTTCTGGTTCCGGTGCCGCCAACAGTTCTATGCGCCCAGGTGCATTAGGATATGCCCACGGTGGCCCCAACGATCCCTACAACCTTGTCACCATCAATCAAGGAGGCGTCGTTGTCGACGGTGGCCGCGACGGCACTACGTCGTCTTGGCAACCTACAGATGACTCGCACTTCTCGCATCTTGTCCCAAATGGTCCTGGCGGGTCAAGTGCTGCCAACATCGGCATATCGACACGCAAGCAAATCATTGGGTTCGCTAAGTTCCGTACTCGTGCGGAAGCGCTTGAAGCGCGGGACACCCTGCAAGGCCGGCGTGTTGACATCGAGAAGGGTGCAGTTCTCAAAGCTGAGATGGCGAAGAAGAATCTGCACACCAAGCGTGGTATCGGTCCTCTGCCTCCACAATTGTCGACCATCATGGGTTCGGGTGGCGGGGCAGTCCCTCCTGAGGCCTTGGCGGGCATGCCTGGAATGAATGGGTTGACATCCCTCGCATCTCCACAGGGCGTTTCCTCTTCAGGGGAGGCCCTCAGCGCACGTGAGCGCGAGCTTGGGACTTTGGGCGCAATGGGCTTTTCGGCCGGGATGAATGGTCGCCGCGACGGCAGGTTGGACGCCCATGAGGAGGAACTTGTCGCTCGCAAGTCTAGCATTGCATTTGGCAACCCTGGTATTCGCAGCGCTCGTGATCGCGTTGAAGACGAAGAACGCAAGTGGAAAGAGAAGACGGATGCAGAGAAGGATCGCAGTGCGCGCTTGCGCTCAAGTGACATCTATGCTTTTGACGCTTTCCACTCAGTCCCATCTTCTCAGCGTCCCGCTGGTAATTCATTACTGGCGGCCACTGCTGGAGAGAGCATAGGTTCTTTACCCTCGCGCGCGGTAGCCGCGCCACCATGGGCTGCGACTACCCGTGAGAATCCATTGGGCAAGATACCAATGCCTCTGTCTTCGACTTTACCTCCGCGGCCTCCATCTCCTCCTTCCCATGCGCTGCACTCTTCATCTCTCGGCCACGGGACGGCCGCGTTCCCCGCAGTTGGTTCTTTTGGTCCCTCGCAACAGAGTTCAGCGCAGCCTGTGCATCCATCACTTCCATCCCGCCCTCGCGCTTATTCCCCAGCGGCCTCAGGTGGTGAAACCGTCGGTCCTATCTCGAGTGCTTCGAGCGCTGCAGGTTCTCAGGGGAGCGTCGACGAAGAGGTCTCTCGATCTTTGGCGTCACTCGCCTTGAGCACTGCTCCTACCAATCCGCCCACTGGGACGGGATCGACTTCGCCACAGTTGCCGAGTCCCGCGTCGGGTGCCAGTTCAGACAGGAGTATACGGAATGGCGCAGTCGACCAAAACCCTCCGGTATGTTGCATCCCTATTCGCACTGTGGGACGCTTCCCTGACCTATCCTTCAGATCAATACGCTCTATGTTGGCAACCTCCCGAGCTCACCTCCGCCTCCGGGTTATGGGCCGAATCATCTCGAGGATAGCCTGAGGAACCTGTTTTCCAACCAGCCTGGCTTCCGTAAATTATGCTTCCGACAGAAGAGCAACGGCCCTATGTGCTTTGTTGAGGTTGGTGTTCCTCCAGTTCCTTTTCAATATCTGCGCTAACCGTTTCGTCTGGCAGTTTGTGGATGTGCCACATGCTACCAAGGCCTTGAATGAGCTGTACGGCTCCACCCTCGGCGGGTTGGTCAAGGGCGGTGGAATCAGGATCAGCTATAGCAAGAATCCACTCGGAGTTCGTACACCCATCAACGTAGCGAATGGCTCTGTCCAGCAGCCCCCGATTGGTCTAGCTTCTTCAGGGGCAAACTTCCCCGCTGAGGCCTTTCAATTAGATCAGCGGTCAGGCCGCGAGGGGTCGGGAGTCACCTCACCCGTTTCAGGCTCTTCTTATGGGTTCAGCGTTGCTTCGCCTCCCCCGCCGCGATTCGTTTCCCCGCCGCCTGGCCCCGCCTCATTCAACCAAGGCATATTTCCCCGTTCTAACGGATTCAGCATTGGCCCATCATCGACCGCATCTTTGCCCTCGCCTTCGTCCTTTTCACCTTTTGGCATTTCTCCATCACCACATTCTTCGACCGGCAACAGCAGCAATCAATTCTCACTGATACCCGAGCAGACGAATCACACGAGCTTCTCTTCCAATCTCATCAGCAACAATAACAACAACAGCAATATCCTCATTTCTGACACCATTGAGCAACAGCAACAGCCCACACATGCCATGTCGAGCCTCCAGCAAACCAATGCGTAAAGGCGGCGGCCAAGGCAAATGTTTGTAGCAGTCTATATATATGAGCACACATTTTCTCCATCTTCCATTCATCTCTCCCTCGGTATCCTGTGTTCACGTACCCTCCATCTACGGACTGCTCGTTCGTATCTATCTATTTATTCTTCTGTTCACCGTGTTCCCGCTTAATCGTCTGTCTTCACACAATTCGCTCCCGTCTGTCCATTTCCACCGCATCCGCCATATCGCTTATCGCCTTCCGTCTTGATGACACATACTCCGTATTCCGTAATTCTACTCGCACCCCATCCTTGTCTGCACCAGCCCCTTCCCTGTGTCTTTCGAACTTCTTGCATACCATGTTGCTGTTTCCGTTTACTAGCCTCCCCGTCGTCGGGTACAATCCGCTTCTGCACAAACCCATGTATACTATTGATACTTGCGAAATCTACCTCAATGTCTGCTGGATATGGAGCCGCGAGGAAAGCAGGAATTGTAGAGAAACAAATACAAGGATACATGTTGACACGAGTGACAGAGAATAACCATCTACATGAAAAGGACGAGATATGCACACGAAAACGACTGAACAGGGAGTGAATTGCGAGGGACACGAGTCGGCGATGACGCACGCGCGCGTTATCCCGTGTCCGCGTCCTTCGCGCCCGGTTCTGAGCGCGCCGCAGCGGGCGGAGCCGACGTTGCCGCCGCCAGCCCCGCCGCGCCGAACCGCAGCCGGATGCGCTTCGGGCCCTCCTCGCCACCACCGCCACCGCCGCCGGCCTTGGCAGGCCGCTTCGACTTGCTGACCAGCCGCTCGAGCCCCATCTCGTCCTCGTCCTCCTCGCCGCGCCGCCGCTTCTCCGGGCGTAACGGCACGAACCCGCCGCCCGCACCTGCGCCCGACTTGGGCGCTACGAGTGACTCGAGCAGCGCGTCCTCGGGGTCGGACGCGGCCTCGTCGTCGTCGGCGTAATCGACGAGCGCGCCGATCGGCGGCGTGCGCGGGAGGTGGATCGGCGCGGCCGGCGAGGGCGTGCGTGGCTGCTGCTGCGGCTGCTGTGGCTGCGCGCCAGCGGTGACGAGCCCTGTGCGCAGCGGGATGCCCGACGCGCGCTGCCGCCGACGCTTTTGGCTAAATTGGAGGCGTGCGAGCGGGGGCGAGAGGAGCATTGGGAGCGCAGGTTGCGGGCCGGGCGCGGGGGAGTCGTCTTCGTCGTCTTCGTCGTCGTCAGCGTTGAAGTACGATTCTTCGTCGAGGTCGATACGGCGGAGCTCGGACGGTTGGCTGGGAGGCGTGTCAGGGCTAGCGATAGGCGAGGACAGAGGCGAGACGTGCCTTAGTGGCGGCGGCTTCTCCTCGGCTTCTGGTGGGGGATGGATGTTCATCTCATACCTGCGTATGAAATTCTTGAAACATGGGCCGCAGAAGCGGGATTCTGCTAGTTGCTTGGCCCGCGCATCATAGTTAGTCATAACATGAGCAATAACGTCCTTCATATTTTCCTGGGCCGCTGTTAGGATAGCCGCTGTCAGGCGAGGCGGAGTGGTCTTACACGACGCATAAATTCGAAGAACTCTTGACACGAAGAGCTAACGAGGGTATCACGGTGGGACTCCTTTGCGGTCAACTCGATGATCGGCTTGAACGTCTCTAGCTTGATGAGATGGTTCAGAAAATTTCGGTTGTTGATTTTCAGGTGTATCCGGAAGAAGCGGAGAGCAGCTACCATCGAATGAGTCCGCTATCGTCACAGATCAACGGAGCCGAAGCTCACCAAGACGGAGGTGCTTGTCTTTACTACTCAATAATGTGGCAACATAAGAGGATATGCCGGAGGTCAGCATGAAAAAATGACTTCTGAAAGAATGCTGCAAAGCGAATGTGGCCAGCAGATCGCATAAAGATAGATAAAGGTTTGTCTTCTCCCGGGTCAAAATGAGCGTGGTGTCTTTACCGGCGCATCAGTGAATGGATCAACGACAAGAGGCAAGGAACCCACCAGGAGGATGTTGCCTGTGTTCCGGAATGTCAAAGATGGGCTTGAGAAGTGGGTGTATGCAGAGCTTGTAAAAATAGTCGAGGAATTTCTCAGTACGAGCGTCGTCTCTTGGCCGAGAGAACATCTTTGCCGGCGTCTGCTAATACAGGGGATCAACAAGATTACCTGCGAGGTCGACTGACCACGCACTGCATCATTACCATCCGATGACGGCATCTCAAGCATAAGCTTCAATGAATCCCCCACCAGCGTCTGCACCGCCAAGTCCCGACTCCGTACCATCAATCCGCATAGTAACGTGAGCAGCGACTCGTCACGGGCGTTGCGTTGCTCGAACTCCTCGCATTGTCTGACCACGTGCTCGCGTACGCCGTTCACGTCATGGTCTAATAACGTGATAAGCACTTCACCCGCGACCGCGATCATCTGCTGTCCTGCTGCTGTTCCTTCGGGCTGGCCCAGCGCCCACTGTACCGCGTGTACAATGCCGCGATCCACGAGCGTTTTGAAGAGGCCTATGCGCGTCGGTAACTGCACATTCTTGCCCATGATGCACAATTGCTGGATCAGGAAGACAACCTCGCGACGACGTTGAGTCTCGTCGACACCGTTCACGTGCTTGTCAGGCTCCGAGCCCGCATTGGCGCTGGTTTCAATTTCGGCACCAGCGCTGGGACCAGAGGATGCATCCGAATTGGGAACAAGGAACAGGTTGACAACGTCCGGCAGGAAGCGCGCGTCGTTCTGCACGTGAGTGATGATGTCGATTTGGTTGAAAATGATGCACGAGTTCAACACGTTGAATGTCGAATCGTCCAGAGCCCGCGCGAGGACGACGTCCTTCAAGAAGAGCAATCGGTACGTATGGTGAATCTTCTTTTGGATGAGCGGGTCATGAATGGTGATGGGTTGGTGGTAATGCGTCATATCGCGGAGGAAGTCGCGGTAGTTGGCCTTGTGGTTTGGGAATTCGGGATCGTCTAAGGGAGAGATTGTCAGAGCACGAGAGTGCAGTGGGTTCAGGGCGTACATTCGAGCATGCCCAGCACACCATAGTAGCGGTCGTCCTCTAGGATGTGCTCGTACATACCATGGTCACTCATCATGACTGGGCGGAACGAGGATTAACGTAGAGACAGACAGAGGGCGCGTTGACTCACGTATCGTTTGCATGAGGGTACACAGAGCGCGAAGGTCGTCGAGGTTTTCAAGGTCCTCTGCCTGATGCATAACGTCAATCATGGCCTTGATGTAGTCCTGAATGCATCGTTTAAGGATGTCCGACTACTATATGCGGGGGGAACGACGGACTGCGCGCTGAATATACTCGCAGATCTTGTCCTTGATTGCGGCTGTCCGAGATAGCGCACGAATGGCCCTGTCTATCTCCATAAGGATGCCAAGGGCAGGCTGGGGCAGATGCCCCGAGCGGATGATGCTTCCAGTTGTAATAGACGGCTCGGGCCCTGTCAGAGGAGACGAAGATTCGGCCTGTCGATCTGCACACGGATCTCGTTCCTGCAACCCAGAAAGCGCTGCGTCTGGTGGGCACGTACCACCGTTGCTCCCACGCAATGCTTGCACCTCAAGGATAAAATTCCACAGCTCCATACAACCCTCGGGATCTTGAAAACTCAACGCGTAGTCAACGCCGTCCGGTTCTGTCCACACGATGAGGGTATCTGTTCGGGCAAAGTCGTAAGAGGGTGCTTGGGAGAGTGTGATTCCACATAAGCGAGAAACCGACCTTGTTGGCGCTGATAGGTCTCGCTGGAACGGATGGTGGTTTTGAGTATGACCTCTGACATATTTGCCTCCGCTTTGGCAATGAGGGCAGCCTCGCCGTCCTCGTACTGACCGAAGCACAAGGCGGTACCCTGGTCAACCCAGCGCGAGTCGATGAGTTCATAGACCTTGAAGAAGGGAAAGAAGGTCAGAGAAACCTCGCGTATGTGGCATGGGCCGGGAACGCGAAAACTGCACGGGTGGAGATTGGGTGTGAAGCCGCACCTTTACGCGTTTGAGCTCGTGGTTTTCATGCTCCGGAAACCACTGCTGACCATCATCTCCGCTGTCCATGACCATGACGCCCTCTCTGCCCTGTACGTCGACGGTCTGGTGAGCGGGGTCGTCTTGGGGGTCGTCCTGGCTTTCTCGCTCCACGATCATGAAGGCATTCTCTCCGACGTCTTGGGGGAGGTCGTCGACGTGATGGTCGAGGATGGGGATGTCGAGGGAGTGGTGGTGGACGGAAGGGAGGGGGTCGGGAGGGAGGGGTGGAGCGCGTGTTGCTCGGAAGGGGGGTCAACGTGGTCTGTGCCGGGTGATGGGGGAGCGGGTGCGGGTGAGGGAGAAGGGGGGGACGAGGAGAGGACATCTGCGCTGCTCATGACCGGGTGCGGTGGCGAAGAACAGGCAGGGGGAGAGTGCCGGATCGAGGAAGCGGCAGGTGGGAGATGGGAACAGCCTCGAACGGGGCGCCTCAACACGCCCGATTCCGCCACCACCCTCCGGCCCGGGGTCCGAATGCCTGTATCCGGCAGCTGTAAGCAGCCGTAGCCTCGTAGCCGCACACGCTTGTAACCATCCGTGCATTGTCTCAACAATTCATTCAATAAGTAGTATTACATGTCCTCAGTCCTTCCGTACCGACCGTCTGGTCGATCGCCGACGCGGCTCTCCCGCGTCCCCTGACGATCTCTTCGCTCCAGCCTCATCTTCCTCCTCGTCCCGCCCCTTCCGTTTCCGTCCCGCTGTCTTGCCTGGCGCTGTCGCTCTTCCTTTGCTCTTTTTGCCCCTGGCGACGTCCTCGTCCCATCCGCCCTTCTCTGCCATCTGCACGATCACGTCCCACGCTGCCAGTTCCACTCGCTGCACACTCAGGCGTCCCCGATGCACCAGATCCATCCCTGCGCGGTCGTGTTACAGATACTCTCTCGCGCAATTGTGAACGCCGCGACTGACCCTTGATAGCCTTCACTCCCTCCTCGCCAACGTACTCCACGTTGGCGGACGGCTCCTCCCCGCCTGCGGCAATGTCACGCAGCAATGGGTACGGCACAAAGTGCTTGGCGCGCGATGCGAACTTCACGTCAACCATGTACCATTTTGGGTTCGTCTCGTCCGACTTCTGCAGCTGTGGCGTCAGAACGGGCCTCGCGACAGCGCGACCGCCGGGCAACACGCACTGGATCATAATATGGGTGCTTCCTGCCCATGACCCAACACCGACGACGTCATCAGAATATAGGAATAGGCAATCCAATCCAGGGCAACTTACGGGTCCCATGCGGTGTCTGTGAAGATCGTGCGCTTAGATTGGACCCCCTGTAACAACAATAAAGGGCCCTTACAATCTGGGTAGGCTTCCTTTGCCACCTACGTTTCGGTGTGTATAAAATAGTGATTGACAAGGTACGGAAGAGAAGAACCCCCGAAATGATTTACCTCAGCAAAGCCAGCGATGCCTGTGAGTAAGGATGTCCGACCCGTCACACGCTGGGCAGTACCGCCGGATCTGACTGACGTACCTGGAGAGACGCAGTTGGAGTGATAGAACAAAACCTGTTAGCCCAACAAAGTAAGCGCGCCCGGTGCGGCGAGTCACAGGCACGATAACGACCTTATCTCCGACTTTCATGCTTTTCATGAGGTTCCTCGCCTCAGCGTTCCGCACCCCCTCCCATGGCGTCGTTCCGACCACCTCAAAGTCATCGACGCTGAACTTGGATATGCGAGTGTGAAGGGATTCGTGGCGATCACGCTAGCTACATTTGTAGACTCACTTTAACGTCCTTTCCTTTTTCTATGCGAGAATTGGGCTCGGCCTTCATAAGCCAGTGTCGTGCGGCTGAAGTAGCCATGGCTCGGACGCGTCCAGTGCGGGTCGGCCACAAGGCGGGGAAGAACATGACGTAACTGGGAGGGGCGTGCCACACAGGGACAAACAAGAGATTCAGCTCGTCCGTCGGCGCTCTCGGCCAGCAATGCTGCAGAGCACCATGAAGGACCAAGAACCTCTGCCCGTCATGCCCCCCTCAAAACTCGGCGAATACACTGTCATACAGGAGATCGCAGAAGGTACTTTTGGAAAAGTCAAGAGTGCGTGCTTCCCACCGCCTCCCTCTCACCCAATCCCGTGCTGACACCCCATCCCCAGTGGCCGTGCACACCCTCACAGGTCACAAGGTTGCCATGAAGTTTATTTCAAAGCACGTTATCAACATGACGCGTACCAAGAATCGCGTCCAGCGCGAGGTCGAATATATGCGCACTCTCCGTCACCCCCACATTATCAAGCTGTTCGTTCACGCCCTTGCCACGCTCGACCACATCTGACAGCCATTTTGCTACCAGCTACGAAGTCATATCCACACCAACAGATATCATCATTGTCCTCGAGTTTGCAGGTGGCGAACTCTTCAACTACATCGTCGCGCACGGCCGCATGCCGGAACAACAGGCGCGCCGCTTCTTCCAACAGCTCATATCGGGCATCGAGTACTCCCACCGGCTCAAGATTGTGCATCGTGACCTCAAGCCTGAGAACGTCCTCCTTGATGATGATCTGAACGTCAAAATAGCCGACTTTGGTCTCTCCAATGAGATCAAGGATGGTGACTTCCTTAAGACCAGTTGCGGCAGCCCCAACTACGCAGCCCCCGAGGTCATCCGGGGTGGCCTTTACACAGGACCCGAGATAGACGTGTGGAGCGCAGGTGTCATCCTCTATGTCATGCTCTGCGGCAGGCTTCCCTTCGAGGATGACGATGTGCAAACCCTCTTCACGAAAATAAGCCGTGAGCGTCTATTTCCCGCCTTCCCCAATGGGATGATATTGACATGCTTCCAGAGGGCACGTACCACATCCCAAATTACCTGTCCAATGACGCTCGGAACCTCATCACGGGCATGTTGGTTGTTGACCCCGTCAAGCGCATTACCGTACCGGAGATCATCCAGCATCCCTTCTTCCAGGTCGACCTTCCGCCGTACCTCAAACCCCTCCCACCTCCACCCGGCCCTGTCCTCGGGACGCTTTCTTCTCTCGTCACTCCTGGGAAAACGATAGATTTCGAGATTATCGACGGACTTGGCCGGATCGAGGAAGATGTCGTCGAGGAGCTGGCGCTCCGCATGGAAGGCGTCGACAAGGAGGACGTATGGGAATGTCTGCGCCGAGATGATGGGTCCCAAGGGAACGCAGTCAAGGTCGCATATATGCTTCTCAGGGACAAGCGTAGGCTGGGGCGAGATCGTAAGCAGCGGTTCTTACCGCCATCTCGCGTTGACCTCACGCATTTTCCAGTGGCTGCCTTTGAGGAGCAGGAGCGCGATGCGCAACTCGCCGCCATGGATGTATGTCGTTTGTTTTTTTATTCTTCAGCAGCTACTCACTTTGCGCAGCCGCGGAACTTGCTGTCACCAGCCGCGCTGTCATCAGGCGGCGGCGACACCGAAGCCAACCCGTTCGAGAGCGAGTTTAACGATTACGATGACGACGACGAAGAAGAAGACGATGAACTTGACTTTTCCACACCACCGCCAGACGAGCAGGAGCACGAGCACAGCAACTTCGCGGTCCTCAACTCGTCCTTGCCCGACCAGTTCCCCGAGCAGCACCACCTCACCTCGTACGCGAGCGCCAAACGCGCGTGGCCCGCGGTCAAGGAGAAGAAGCAACACCGCACAAAGTGGCACTTCGGCATCCGGAGTCGGAGCCCGCCGATGGAAGTGATGCTCGAGATCTACCGCACGCTCAAGGCGCTTGGCATGGACTGGCGCGAGAAGAAGAACCTGGGTGGCTTGGGGAGCACGAGCATCCAGCCGAACGGGCACAGCAGCGGACGGCGGAAGAACGGACATGGCAAGATCGAGCGCGCGAGGGAGCACGATGGTGGCGGCTACGTCGACCTCAAGGCTGCTGCATCTGTGTACTTTGTCGAGACCCGTGTGCGTGTACAAGATGTCGTGGTGCGTTCACTCGTTCGCTCTCTTGCTGTACCACGCCCTGATTCCGTACTCACACAGGTGCTCATGAACCTGCAACTGTACATGGTCGATTCGATCAACTATCTCGTCGATTTCCACCACAAGCGCACGTACAAGGCGAGCACCGAGCCTGGCGCGGGCAAGTATGACATGGCGAACGCGGACACGCTGTCCGAGGCGGGATCCGACGCTGGGCACAGCGGCGGCGAGATCGTCTCGCCCTTCGTCTTCATGGACGTCGCGTGCCGGCTCATCCTCGAGCTCGCCGGGGGCGGGAGCGAGTGACCAATCGGTGTGCTACGTGCTGTCTGCTGTATGTTGCGCTTTGCTCTGTGTTGTGCTGTTGAGTTAGATATCTGCCGTACGGATGGGTGGAATGAGTGTGTATGATAGGTGCTTTGTGTATCTATGTTGTACATCTAGTCGAGTATCGCTTTCGTAGATTGCTGACAACAATCGCAGTTGGATGCATTCACTGACGACTGGGCAGTTGGACTCTTGCGTTCTACCAGAGGGGAGTGGGGCTGTGACAACGATCAATGCATGCGAATTTATTACATCCGCCGACCGTACCCTACACGACAGTAGAGATGGTGCTCGATCTAAGTAGCTGCCGCCTGACGTCTGAAGACCGCCAATAATGAAGTGTGTCTTGTCCTCATCTAGTTCTGGTTATTGTCCAGGTCGCAGTAGACAATGAAGCAGGCAGAAAGGCACATAAGTGCGTGATCCCCCAAAGCGACCCCGGGAGAGAGAGAGGGGAGGGAGGGGGGGGGGGGGGGCTAAGATCCAACCCCAGTCTTGCACCTCCCTATGCATTGCAGCACCGCGCGGGGATTCCTGCGGTTGCGGTCCCTAGCACGGGACTATCTCGGGGCCCTGGAAATACATGCGTGCCCAGATTGATGGAACAACAGTAGTACGCGACGGGACTGCGGAAAGATACAACATCTCGGAGCTTAAGCGTCTGGCAGTTTTAGACCAGCCTAATCAAGAGCAATGAGTGACAAGGACGAGCGCGCCTATGTGTTGTACGCACATGGAGAGGCAGCGCTCTGTGGCCGGCTGACCAAATACGCTGGCGGAATGTACGTGAAACCCACCTGCAGTCTTTGCGCCTGGGTTCTTGGAGGGGCGTCTCATTCAGCTTACCGCGCTTCCAAACCTAGTACCGCGCTGTATGCGCGATTCGACACACCACGGCGTCCATCACTATTGGGGTCTAGGTGGGCGAGGATGCGATCGACATCGCTGGACCGTTCGTGCATTAGTCCGGAACAAGTCTGTGCTCATTCTACGTGCACCGCGGTGGGCCGCGACACGCCGACAGAAGGAGTCGCGTTCGCGCGCCCTAGTCCCACGCGCGACACAGCCCGAATGACAACTGAGTGAAAGCTTATGTGGCGACCAAACACAAGGTGCAAGGCGAGCCGCAAGCAAGTACCCTGAGAGGTATACAAGTCGCCGAAGGGACACCATGGCAGCGGGGTCATAAGATTCAAATGCGGCAAGCGGAAGGGTGAGTCTGAGGCGGTGCTACAAGTATGTACACTGATACAGCTGACCGCTGCTGCCTGCGCACATGTCAGCTGTTCGATTGCTGTCCGAGGCTTATGCACCACGGTGCGGCAAGCTAGGTCCCTGAGGCCTGTCGAGGAGGTGACCAGATCGAAAAGAGCCGGAGAGCGGTGCTCGCTGCTCCCTCGGTGACGGACGTAATCAACGAACCAGTCACGCGCGTCACGTCTGCGCGCTGGCGGTAGGGGGCACTGGTGGAGTGGATATGCGAGCGAAGAATAACGGAGCTAGGATACGCGTTGATCGGGCGGTGGGAGGGAGCGCGAGGGAGCAATGCAGTGCGTTGACACGCGCAGCAGGGGACGGGACGCCGGACGCCCGGGGGGCGGACAGAGCAAAGGCGTGTGATCAGTTGAGATGGAGGAGAGGACACGGTCAGCCAGGAAGGGAATTGCGCAGCAGGCCAGTTTGCGTTTATATCCGTGCAGGTCCTCGCTTTCCTCGTCGCTCCTCCAGTGCTTCGCCACGTTCACCACCCGCGCAGCTGACATGTCCTCCGCAGACCC
Source organism: Gloeopeniophorella convolvens (assembly GCA_022496205.1). Classification (NCBI taxonomy): domain Eukaryota; kingdom Fungi; phylum Basidiomycota; class Agaricomycetes; order Russulales; genus Gloeopeniophorella; species Gloeopeniophorella convolvens. Next base: position 560,042 of record WTXD01000009.1, on the reverse strand, counting down.
CGACAGGAAAGATCGTCTCCCATCCCCGGTTGGCACCTCCTCGTCCCGGGGGAACGTCGTCGACCATGATGCCCCGAATGGTAAGCGCTCACCCCGCTCCTTGACCACCTACGCTCACCACCATCCATCCCATGGATCAAGTCACAGAGGACAGCACGCGTGCCCCTCGTACTGCCCCCGGGCCCAATGGCAAGCATGTCATCAAGGTGCAGCCTCTGAGAAAGGACGAGATGCAGCCGTCGTACGCGCAGGACATGGGCACCGAAGGCGTCACCCATGGTTTCTACGGCTCAATGATGCAGACGCTCGGCGCATGCATCGGCTTCATTGGTGCTGTCCCGTGCTGTCCTTGTCCCAACCCGTTCAAGGAGGTCCGGCAAGGTCCGTCGCCTCCAGCTCTTCCTCGCATCCCATGCTTCTGTATTTATTTCCTGCATGTCTCCGTTCACAGGCTCCGTGGGACTCGTCTCCCGCTTCGGCCAGTTCTACAAGGCCGTCGATCCCGGCCTCGTCCAGGTCAACGTCTGCACAGAGTCCCTCCGCGTCGTCGACGTCAAGATCCAGATCATCTCCATCGGCCGCCAGTCTGTCATCACCCGTGACAATGTCAACGTCGAGATGTACGCATTCCTTCTCCCGCGCGTGTTTTGCGCGTTCGCGGCTGACACCTGGGCGCAGCGACTCTGTGATCTACTTCCAAATCGCGAACCCGTACCGCGCCGCGTTTGGCATCACGGACCTGCGCCAGGCGCTCATCGAGCGTGCCCAGACCACCCTGCGGCACGTCGTCGGTGCGCGCGCTGTCCAGTCTGTCGTCACCGAGCGCGAGGCCATCGCGTTCGAGATTGCCGAGATTGTCGGCGACGTCGCCGACAAGTGGGGCGTCGCGATCGAGGGCATCCTCATCAAGGACATCATCTTCTCGGCCGAGGTTTCCGCGTCGCTGTCCAGCGCCGCGCAGCAGAAGCGTATTGGCGAGAGTAAGGTCATCGCCGCACGCGCCGAGGTCGATGCCGCGCGCCTCATGCGCCAGGCGGCCGACATCCTCGCGTCGCCTGCGGCCATGCAGATCCGCCAGCTCGAGGCGCTGCAGCAGATGGCGAAGAGCGCGAACAGCAAAGTCGTCTTTGTGCCCATGCAGCTCCAGAGCGACGTCATGAGCCAGCTCGGCCATTCTCAAGGCGGCTCATCCAGTGCAGTGCGCGACGAGGGTGGCGAGGGTCTCGGGGCGGTTGGACGCGCCGGGCTTCTCTCCACCGTGTCCGATGTATAATTTCGTGCTGTGTGCCGATTTTATTGTCTTGAGTTGCTTATTTCCCACCGCGCTCTTCTTGAGCGACCCCTTGATACGATACGATATTCGTTCTTCCCATACGTTAATGCTGCCGTGCCCCATGCGGTGTACGAATATTCTGTAGGTGTTGACGACGTGAATGCTATGTCTGATTCGATACCCACCAAAAATTCGTCCCTTTCCTCGTCCCTCGAGCGAGCGTGCATATAGTCATCTTATTGCATTTGAGACCGTCAAGACAAAGCATACATACATTCTAAGACATGAAGAGGAGAGATAAAAGTAGGCCAGCGCCACACCTATTGCGACTTGGGCCAGCGATCGAAGGTCACCGTAGTCACCAGTACAGCAAAAGAGAGGAAAAAAAGACATCAGCGAAATGCGATGGATGGAGCGTAAATAAGCCATATGCTTTATATGAGTTGTCATAGTTGCGAAGGGGATCATATATGCTGCCCGCGAGCAGCGTAGATGGGTGAGCGATAAGCAGGTTTCAGATGCCAAGCACGAGAAAATAGAAAGAAAAAAGCGGGGAGACCAGCAAAGCTGCACGCGTCCCAAACACTCTCAAAACTGCAGCGACGAGCCGTGCATTACGCTCCTGCGGCGCTCACGGCCCCGTGCCTCTGGCACGCCCGCCTTCTTCGACGGGCTGCTGCCCGCGCTGCTCCCCCGGAGCCGCGCTGAGCGCCGCAGCGCGGCCTCGTCCTTCGCCTTGCTCTTGAACGATGGCGACGACGACGCCCCTGCAGCCACGGGCGGGCGCACGTTCTCCTTTGCCGCGTCGCCCTCCTGCGCGCGCTCGGCCTCCTCCTTTGCGCGCGCGCGCGACCGCGTCGTCGGCAGCGCGAGGTGCTTGTCGAGGTGCACGTCGAAGCCGGGGTAGTGCGCCGAGCGGCGGTCCGACGCCGACGGCAGCTCGCGCGGGACGAGCGTCAGCGGCGGCGAGGGCGAGCGGCGGGTGCGTCGCTGCATGGGCGTCGCTGTCTGCGCGATTGCAGCTGCTTTCCGCGGGGACGTCCGGGTGGGCTTGGGTGTGGTCGGAGAGGCGGGAGAGGCAGGTTTCGGGGCCGAGGCGGCGGCGAGGCGTGGAGAGGTGCGTGTGGGCTCGCGTGGGGGTGCTAGAGCACCCGAGCGGGTGGCGGAGTGCGCTGATGGAGGCGCGCCGGGTTTCCCTGAGGGGGGGCCGGCGGCCCGCTTGTGGCTGTCGGGCGCATGGAAAAGCGGCGGGTGGGTGGAGCGGGACGAGCTGGTGCTGGATGGGGAGACGGAGCGCGAGAGGGACGAGATAAAGAGGCCCTCCTGCTCGAGGATGCGCCTCTTCGCGGGGCTGAAGACGGCGCGGGCGAGAGATGGCGAGCGTGGGCGCTTTGAACCGGTTGGTGGTGGTAGGAGGGTGTTTGTAGATGGGGAGGGGGGTTGCAAGAAGCGGTCGAGAGGCAAGTCGATGAGGACGGGGCGGGGCATCGGGGAGCGGGTGACGGGAGACGGCGGACGGGGAGCAAAGGCCCTGGCAAGACTCGAGTCCGATGTGGTAAGACGCGACACGTCACATCCACGTCACGTCACAACAATGCGTCACGTCTCCTCTCGCCTCGGGTCCTATAGTAGCAGGTCCTAGCAGGCCCTAATATACTTTTATCTCGCGCGCCGCGCCTGCTTTCTATCTATCACGGCACCTCCTCCACCTTCATTTGCTCGACCTGCGTCACCACGTCAAACACACCCGTTCCGCTCAGGCTCGGACGTCCGATTACCAGATTACTCGATGGCGTCGAGAGATCATCAAAGTCGCCGTACAGCGTCGCGTCAGAAAGGAACGCTCCCGTCGTCTCGAACGACGCCTTCAGTAGCGGCGATGGGTGCATACCGATGCCCTTGCGGTTGAATGGTTTGTAGCCCCCCTCAAACGTCTAGCGTCGCAAGTGAGCAGCCAGGGGCGATCGTCAAGGACCCAGACACGCACCATATAATCCGCGATCAACTCAAGATGCCGTATATCGACGTCAATGTTGTACACCCCAAAGACGCCGCTCATCTCCCGAACGATGGCTCCGCGAGCCATCTCGACGCCGTACGTCATTAAAAGGGCGTAGATGTCATTCGAGTACATCTCGTCTAGCTTGATCTTCGGGTTTTCATCAGAGCACACAAAGTGCCAGAGTCCTTGGAAGTTGGAGCCGTTCGTTGTGACCTGTGATACGGTCAGTAAAACACGGAGAAACTGACAATGGATCACAACTGACGCTGATCGACCCGTCTTTGTTCGCTTCCTTGACTCGGAAGCAGTCCGTTATCCCAGAGATCTCTCGAACAACGGTCTTCGTGCAAGCGCGCTCGACAATGCCCACCAACAGCAGCTTTGGCATCTCGGACCCAAACTGTAGAAGGCCTACAATAAGCGTTCGGTAAAAAGCGCACCAGGCGCACCATACCTCGATTTCGATGGTGCACTCAGAAGCAGTGAACCTGAACGCGGTGGCACTTGGAAAGTTTTCCAGGAACGCTTGCTCTGTCTTGTCGATCAGGTCCCTGAACGAACCTTTCTTTGCCGGCTTTTTGACTGTTGCACCGCCGGTCGCATCTCCCGCATCCGACGCGTATGCTGCTTCCAAATCGGCCTCAAGACGCTCGAGATCGCTGTCGACATCTTCATCTTCGTCTGATTCGTACGACGTCTGCTGCTGCTTCTGCCGGTGCTGCTTCTCATTGCTGGCATCGCCGTCGCCGACTTCGCTTTCCTCGTCGTCGTCACGTCTTGACGAAGGTTCCGCGGCATCGGCGTCTCCATCCTCACCGTCTTGAGCAGCAGATGCACCTTCGCCGCGAGGCGTTGCCTTGCCCTTGCCGAGCTCAGAAAACTGGCTCCTCAGGTCTGCATTATACTTCTTCATATCCTGTTGGATCTCCCGCTTCAGAGTGAGGGGGAAGCGGGTCCCAAACGCGCCCAATAGTTGCTCAGGGGATATGTCAAACTCGGCCCGGTACTCCTCTTGGGGATAGAATGCAATACCGATGGTGAATTGCTTTCTGCGCGCTTGATTGTTGACGGTGAGCCGCTCGTTGACGGTGACTTTGTCGACGATTTGGGCAACGGTGAGACGGGAGGCCCGACGCGCGAACGCGTCGATCTCGTCGACTGTGAAGCCTTCGGCGACGGTCATCGTCATGGATGGCGTCTTGGGTTTCTGGGAGGCCGTCATGACGATCTCTCGCAAACGAGGAATACCGAGGGTGACATTCGCAGCACCATGTCCTGCGAGCTCCATGAGAGACGTGCGAGGACTTGATAGAAGAAACGCACCGGCGAAATGGAAGGTGTTTAGGGTCATCTGCGTAGAGGGCTCGCCAACACTATCTCAAGTCAGTGGACAAATACCTTCCGAGGACAACAACCTCTTACCCTTGGCCAGCCAGCAGACCAACAGCCTCTCCCGGCTCCACCAAGCTGCGCAGATACTTGAACATCATCATCACGCGGAATTCATTGGCGCTTCGTAGCGCATGGCGCCGGCGGATCGCGACAGTGTCGTGCTTCGACTTCAAGAGCTTGTCCGGATTGCTCTTGATGTACTCATTCAGGCGCTCTGCAAACTTCTCGGATGTACTACCCAGGAAGCGCGAAGGATTGAAACGCTCCAGCGGCGTCTCCATCTGTTCCCGTTTGGAGAGCTTCTCGCCCTCCTTGACGAGTTTGGATGCTTTGAGCACACTCTTCGTGTAGTCCCGAGCCTGCTCGTCGTCCAGCAGACCCATCGCGTCGCGCGGGCGGTAGCGGTCGATGAACGCCTTTATGTTTTGGGCGATGAAGGTGAACTGGTACAGGTGCTTCTGTTTCGTGACGTCGAGCGCATCGCCGCCGTAGTGGAACTGGTACACCGAGCCGTCGCTTCCGCGCACCGTGTTGTCGTAGTGGATGCGGATGGCCTCCAGGTGCTTGATCAGGGAGCGTTGCAGATAGCCCGAACGAGACGTCTTTACGGCCGTGTCGATCAGGCCCTCGCGGCCCGCCATACAATGGAAGAAGAACTCTTGCGGCTTGATACCGGTAAGGAAACGGCTAGCAACATAGCCGCCAGCGATGGCCTTGGTCTCAAAGGCCTTGAACGACGGTAGCGTCTTGCCGCTGACCATGACGGGCACCCGACGACCCTCGAGTTCTTGCTGCCCCAGCGCGCAGGAGATCTGCTGAGCATTGACAGCACTCCCCTTCGCGCCGGACTGGGTCATAGCCTGCATGTGGTTGTGCGGGAATTTGCGCAGGAGCCCGTGGGGCATGACCGCGTCGGCGATGGACTTGGTGAGCTTCGCCAGTCGAGACTTGACGGTCACGTCGAGCCCAGCCATTTTCTCGTCGTCGCGGAGGACTTCCTGAAGCAGCCGCATGAGCGCCTCCGGCTTCTCCCCTTCGGGGGTGTCGCTGAGCGATGGGAAGTTCTCCATTGCGCCCTCCGTCCCCAGGCTCTCTCCGTTGCGCAGCAGCTCCGCGCGCTTCGCGTTGCCGTCGTCCGTGAGTGCCAAGTCATCCATGCGGCAAGTGAATGCTCGGTGCTGCAAGAACTTGGTGAAGAGACGGCTAAGGATGCCGAGCAGCCTTCCAGCGACGTCGGCCCCGTACAACTCATACACTGAGTGGACCAAGCCGAAGTCACTTGCACCAAAGGCGGACTTATCTAGGACGCCGCTGAGAAGTTCGCCGTCCATAAAGATGACCTGGTCTTCGGTAGAACCTTTTCCCCACGCGGCAGCGGGAACCTTGGCCTTTGAAGTCAGATTGAGTCCCTCAGCGTTGTGCGGCGTAGTGTTCAGCAATACGGTTGAGATCTACCCTTTGTGAGCGAACTGAGAAAGCGATGATAAGGTGCACTTACGATCTGTTTGCCCGTCCATAGCGGCTTCGGTTTCCATATCGTCGGAGGCAACGTCACTAAGCGCCCGCTCTCCTGTGTACTGTACTCCTCGGGTCTGAGAGCTCCGTACAATAGCTGGAAGTACTCCTCTCGTGTGAAGAACGTCTCGGGATTGGTCATCCATACGCCAGCCACGACGTGATCCTGGATCAGACCACGCAACGGCTTTCCTGATGTTGGCACGAGATATTGGTTATCCGTGTTCGCTATGAACATCGCCTCCGCACGAGCCACCTCATTTTCTAGGAACGTCGGGAGGAATGAGAAGATGGCGCTGCGTCCAACCTCAGGTTACTCACGAGGGAAGTGAATGTTCATCTCTGCGATAGTTCCAAGTACGATTAGCCATGTTGACTCCGTTCATTTGGTGAGGACCTACCATCTCCATCGAAATCGGCTAGATAGAACTATATTAGATTATTTTCGTGCACTGACGGTAAGAAACGTACCGTTGTAAGAGTTACTATGGGTACAGGGTCAGACTCATGGTGAACAGCAGAAGGGGGATGAAACGGACCAATTGGCGTAATGCATTCGGATTGTCTTCTCCCCGTGCAGCACACGTGCTCTGTGGGCCATCATACTCGGTTTGTGCAAGGTGGGTTGTCGATTCAGGATAAGCATGTCACCGTCTCGTAGGTGTCGATAGACCTTCTTATTGATGGCTGTCGTTCGTGTGGCGAATCGTCGATAGTCAGCATGTCCATCTTGCGGTGTAAGTAACTGGTTGGCTATCGCCGTTCTTTGCTCGATTGTTAGCTTATCCTTTACATCCTGGTCAGTGCGACTCTGTAAGTCTCGGGAACAGCGCCTCGCGTACCAAGTACACTTGATGGCCGTCTTCGTATTCTACTATCGTCGCGCCAGGATAGGTCCGAGGACCGTTGATGACTAGCGTCCGTAACTGGGAGACATTTGTGTGCGTCACAGGTTCAGGGAACGTCAACTTCCGAGCAAAGATAGGAGGGACACCGATTTCGTTTGGCTCGATGTTGACGTCCGGCGAGATGACTGACCGAGCCGCATAGTTTACACGTTTACCCTGACAACACTGTAAGCCAAACGACGACGGAATAGAGGCTACACACCATCATGTGCATCCGGAAAAGACCCTCTTTCTTCTCCAAAACTTGCTTAATGCCGGACGGGGGCAACTTCCCGTTGCTCATCTTTACCGGGTTCTTGCCGCTGTCCATAAAGCTGTTGATGTCAACCTGCAGCTGGATTAACGTCTCCAGAAGCGTGCCCAACACTCTTCTTCGCGCCTCGTTGTCGTATGACTGTGATTTCACAGATGCGGCGCGCAGGTCCGCGTTGAGGTCACGCAGACGGTACGATGTGTTCAGCATCTTCGTAAGGAGCTCGTTTTGCGGGTTTTCAAACAACGTCTCGCCCATCTTTGCCGGCGGGCGGAACCGCGTGGGAGCGACAGGGACGACATCCATGAAGAACATGTCTGCAGACGCGATGGAGATGCCGTTTGTCACAGGAGAAAGAGGGCCGTGCCGGCCGAAGATCAAGGAGCAGAGCACAGACTCCTTTGAGAAGAGCAATCGAAGGTGCGCACGGCATTCTTCTGGCGCAACGACTCGCTCGTTGCGACCTCGCGAGGTTTTGACGCGCCCGTTAGCTGCCCTCGGGAGTGCTTCACGCTGATCTTGCGGCCGACTCTCCGTCTCCCCGTCAGAAAAAGTAGGGTCGCCTTCTCCTTCAGGCTCCGACATGTCAACGTCCGAGTCGTCGTTGGCAGCTTTCTCGTGCTCGGTTTGAGCAGGCGCACGCTCGCGCGTCGCGGATGCAAGGACGTCGCGCCTTTTCAAACCAAGAGCTTCGTTGATATTTTTCATTTTTGGGGACAGGTCGTATTCGATGATTTTGGTATGTCCCTCTTTCCGGAATGTGTAGCCGTTACTGTGATGACCATGAAGGAGCGAGCACAGAGAGAAAGGGACGTGACGCACGCGCCGCAGCCGTGGTTCTGACACCTCTTGATCAATGAAGCCTTCAAGAACTCCTGGATAAGGTCCTTCCGCGCTTGAAATACAAGGCTGTGCTTGTAGTCATCTCTGCTACTGGAGGCACGGAGCAGGTTCAGCTGGACGAAGATGGTTACGCGCTGCTCGAATGCCTCCACAGTCTCGCCTTCGCTCTCGTCCTCAAGATCTTGTCCTTTGGTCTTAACTTTCATATGCAAGTCATCCAAGGCGGACGCCGCATCCAACATGCCATGGTCGAGAAGGCGCATTTTCGCCACATATTTGATGACCTTAAGTGCAACCGTCCGTCATCGACCAAGCGCGAGAAGGCCGAGCTGCACTCACCTGCGCCCTCGGCAACTTGAAATGGTGACAAAATAAACATGTAGCCCTCAGCAGGATGTACATATGGTTCATGAATAACGGGTGGAAGACCGGCGCTGGGAGCTCAATGTGCCCGAAGTGACCTGGGCAGCGGAAGTAGTTCTGGCGGCATGTAATGCATCTGTCTGGATGTCAGACCGGTGTTTCCAAGTAATACACCGCAACGTACATGTCCTGCTTTTCCACGGGCCCCAGCGCGGAGTCGTAGAGACCTCCTGGGTTGGGCCGGTTCAGGTCGTCGAGAAGGACAGGGTTTGTTATTTGCTTGACTGAGATCCGTCGGACGTCTTGGGTGGTCAGGAAGGAAAAAGAGATGCTTTTGACGGTCGACGAGATGGGCTGAGATATGTTCATAATGAGCCAGACGCGCAAGGACGGCCAAAAGGCGCGTCGTGGGGGTGAAGCGAGGTTGGCAGGAGTAGACAGGCACCTGGCCTTGCTTGCTTGCCTCTTGCTCGAGTTTCGAGTTGGCGCAGTGGACGGACTCGGAAGCTCTCGAATGCCCGGGCCGGTCATAAATTTCGAGCAGATCCCCTGGCACCTCCTCATTACGCGAATCAAGATCCTACGCGTCACGCGTCCGCGTCATTGGCGAGTGCGGTCGAACTCGAGCGTATTGTAAATCGTCGTCGTGAAAGCAATACAAAGCTACACTAGCTCTTGAGTTGTAAATCAATCCTCGAAACATGCCACTGATATGTCAACTCATGCCGCTCCCTCGTCGTGAAGGCGCCCTTCCTCCCACAGTTTTCATTTTCTGCGCCTCCCCAACCAGTTCTGCTATTAACTTGTTGTAGGTCTCCGAGTCTTGTTGCAAGGCGTCCCTTATCTGCAATAGATATGTGAGAAGCGCCGACGTATTCTGCGTTTCGGTGCGCAGGTTCGTTAACTGAGCTTCCAATGATGCCAAAGGCAGTAGAGACAGCTGGTCTATTGGTCGGTGAGGACCCCATCGTTGGTACAAACAAAGCGAGATGCGCACCTGGTGTTAGTGCGAGAAGCTCCCCTGTCCTTTGTTCATTAAGCTGCGGCTTAGGACCCAGTCCCAGCTGCGCGACTGCGCCTTTTCGAGTGACTCCAGATACGGGAGTGCCAGTACGCGGCGTTCCTGTTCGCGAGTTATGCAGTGACGTGTGGCCATTCGTCGATGGTGCCCCATTGCGGGAGACGGGTGGCGCCGACATTGGGCGTGTGCTTATTTGCAGTGCGGGCATTGGTTTATGGCCCGCATGAGGAAGAACCTCGTCCAGGTTCACAGGCACGCCGAGACTTATCAAGTTTTGTCTCCGGATGCGTGAGCGTGTCCAGGTTGGAGGTTGCGCGGGTGGTGGTGATGTAGGGAATAGGGATTGATATAACGCGCGGCTGGGGATTCGTGAATCGACGACGCCTTGCGCACAAGAGAGAGACCATACCTGTCTGGAGTCACCAAAACTTGAGCAAGGCCACCCACTTCGCGTACGTCTTCGTCGGTTAATACCTGGCCGAGGTCATCACTGTCCCATAGTGGCCCTAGAATCTCCTCGACCTGGGCGTGTAGAATTTTCCGTGGCGGAAGCGCGTCAAGCTGAAGTGGCTCCCAGTCTCGCAACGAGGGTCCTGCTAATTGCGCAGGACCACCAAAATCGACGTCATCTGCGAATCCGTTATTTGCGTCGTCCGCCTCGCCGAAATCCCCAAAATCGCCGAAATCATCGTCGCCGTCCTGTTCCATAGTGCCTCCGGTTGATGTCCCATACCCGTCGAACTCGTCGAACTGACTGAATGCGGATGGCGCCGGGGGGAAACTCGGGAAGTCTGTTGGCGAGAGGGAACCGACGCCAGTGGCGGGTGTAGTCCATACAGACGAACCAAAGTCTTCGTCCATCGCGAATTGAAGAATGTTGTTGTAACGCGATGGCAGTTGGAGCTCTGTGCAGACGAGATGCTCCCGACAGACAGTGAACGGGAGATTTGGAGTTCAAGTCACAGCACGTCAATGCGGCTACCAGTAACGGGGTGGACGCCATCCATTCAGATCTGACGGAGACCCCGGACATCCCATGGTCCCACATCGAGAACTTACAATCCTCCATGATGCATTTTATTTGCATTTTATCATAGTGACCATGCGGGCATCAACTGGGCGTCGAATATCGAGGCAACGACGATATGTATAAGCAACAGCAACCAGGCGTATATATATTATATCCGTATCTGACATATTTACATCACGATCTGACATCTTCCCAAACGACTTCCGGGTGGTGAGGACTCAGTGGTTGAATCACCTGGCGCTAGGGACTTGCTGAACTGTAGGCGGCATGCCATTCATCCCCGGCTGTATGACTAGTGAATGTCCCGGTTGCTGATGAATAACATTGCCCCCGTAGCCACTCGTCGGGTATTGAGAATAGGAACTAGGGGCGGGGTAACCTGGGCGTGCTCCGTGTTGAGAGGAGTACTCAGCATAACCGAGCCCGGGCCAGCCAGGAGCCTGACCAAACCAAGGGAGCTCTCTGATATCTTCACCCCAGATGTATGGTCGCCCCATCGAGACAGAGCGGCTGGCGAGGGAGATGAGGAATATAAAGTATAGAGTGACTGGCGCAACGCTCGTTAGTACGAGATTTGGACAGAGGACGACAGACGTACGCAGGCAAAAGGTGGCCCACGAAAAAGCCTCCACGACCTTTGATAAGTCGCAATACGAACGAGCGGATACTTGGCAGATCAGGATTAATGATCAATGATTCGCAGCTATAGGTCCGGGGAGAGAAGCGTACTAGTGCCGTCCTTCGTACTTGTCCTCGAGTTCCCAAGAGCATCACACTGCGTCGAACCAATCGAGTCCCTGGGTCCCAGGTCAGTCTGGATTTGGCGGGGAGGATCGGAGACACTCACGAAGACCAGGCTGCTAATGCTGTCATCGAGAGATGAGACAGTTGCGCACGAAGACATGTAAAAAGCACTGACTGAGCCAAAGAATATCCGTGATGAACAGAAAGAACGCGTCTATACGCGGCGTTGATGAGGCAAGGCTGGAGTAGTGGCGAGTTCAGGTATGCTGTGTGACACGCTCGCGATGGGCGGGAACGCACAGAATGATCAGAATGAATATGGTCCACGACGGTGGTATTAGAGAGAAGATGGAAAAATCATCTGGAAAGATGCTAAGCTTTCAGAAGCCAGACTCTAACTAAGGAAGCGACATACGGTGTAGATGGGGGAGGAATATAGATGCGAACCAAGCCGAGATCCCAAGCACCGTTGCGGAGAGTGCCATAATAGCAACTGATGCGTGTGAGGGTCGTATCGTGGACCAGGGCTACTCAAGGCGCGCGTACCATAGCCGTAGATCCTGAGATTTCTGAAGAGAACTGTCATCGCGGTCGTGAAAGTGCAGGACAATGCAAGTTGGTGATGCGGGGGAGGGGAGGGGGGAAGCCAGGCTAGGACAACGTGTCTGCCATGCCAAACAAACGCGTCTCGCTTAAAGGCAACCCATGATTCCACATTGCGTCATGGCGACCCTTGGAGCTGCAGGATCTACCAAAGCGTGAAAAGAACGAAGAGATAAGCATCATGGAGTGGTGCATGAACACCCCTTGACGCAGTGTTCTTCAATACAGCTGTATCCTCCTTGAGACTCGGACTTGGAGGCAGATCGACAAGCGCTTTGCCATTATGCTTTCGCCCCGCGCGACGCGTCTACTTAATTACCCGAGGCCGGCTTCGAGGGCGCGAAAAGGGCAGTCGGTGATTATGTAACCAGACGCGCTGCCCTTCAACTTACTCCTCAAAGTTACCTTCGCGGCTTGGGCTGCCTGCAGCGTCAGCTCATGTCCTTCGCTCGCCTCGGCGTCGGGCTCCTCAAGTCTCGTCTGACTCCCCTCACTCTCCAGCGTTTCCCTGCACCCAGCCTAGCAGGCTCTCTGCTCAGAAGATATGCCACGGAGGCAACCCCAGAGCAACGACCGACGGATGTCAACGCTGCTCTTTCCCGCACCGAGACCCTCTTCAAGACGTACAAGCCCGTAACCCCTGGAATCCGTCACCTTCGCCGTCCTCTCAACCCTCATATTTTCAAGGGCAGGCCTCTTCGTGTGCTCACTGTCGCTCTCCGTAAGAAAGGTGGCCGGAATTCTTATGGACGCATAACGGTCCGCTCCAGGGGAGGCGGACACCGGAGGCGCATCCGCATCGTCGACTTCATGCGCATAGAATCCGGTCCTCACGATGTTGTGCGCATCGAGTACGACCCCAACCGCTCCGCCCACATTGCCCTGATCAGGAACCGGGACCCAAACGTGGAAGGCACGAAGAAGTGGAGTTATATCCTGGCCTGTGAAGGCCTTCGCGCAGGTCATGTTATCGAAAGTTTCCGACAGGGTATTCCAGACGGCCTCGTGGAGGGATTCGTGGACTCGAAGAATATTCGAGGAAAGATGCTGGCCGCGGAAGACGGCGACTCCGCGTCTGCCAACGCGTCCCTCGCAATCGGCCTTCTTCGCGCACGGACGGTCAAACCTGGCAACGTTCTTCCACTCCGCCTCATCCCGACGGGTACCATCATCCACTCCATTGCGCTTAACCCAGAGGGCCGTGGCATTCTCGTCCGCTCGGCTGGTTCCTTCGGTCAGGTCATTGTCCACGAGGATAATGGAAGGTACACCCAGGTTCGCTTGCAAAGCGGCGAAGTGCGGAAGGTGCTCCAAGACTGTGTCGCGACCATTGGGAAAGTCAGCAATCCACTCTGGAAGAGCCGAAGCCTGGGGAAGGCTGGGCGCGCGCGTTGGCTCGGTCGGAGGCCTCACGTCCGTGGTGTAGCCATGAATGCGTACGTGGAGTCTATAATTCGCTTCATGGACAGCAGCTCATGAACTCATAGCGTTGATCATCCTCATGGAGGAGGTCGTGGCAAATCAAAATCTAACAAGCACCCTCGGTCTATCTGGGGTTGGTTGACGAAGGGCAAACGGACACGGAAGCCAGGTCCGAAGGGCCCAAAAGGGAGCAACAAGATGGTGGTGCGGGAACGCCCCCGAGGAGTGGAGAAGAGGAGAGGACGCTGATTTGGACTGGGCGTTGGCTTTCTACGCTAAGACAGCCTCCATTAATGCCATTTGAACAAAATTAGTAGCAGACGGTAGACTGTGTCGCTGAACCCGAGTTGGAATGCACCACTCGGCCAGTACCTCTGCTTGCCAGTTTTCTTGAGCAGCCGCGCAACTGTTGACATTGAGTCGAAATGGGCGCTTAACGTTAACGCTGAACGCGACTCAGGCTCGGCCCTGAGGCCTGAGGATAACGACAGGACCCCGGAGCACCGCCAGGAGCGGATCGGAGGTTTTCCATTTCTGAGTTTTTCGACTGCCATGTCGGAGGTACATCCTCTGAAAACGTTCCTACAGCTGCACCTCGCCTCGGATGGCGCTGCCGTCGTGAACCTGCCCAATGTCATACAACTGCTATCTTCTCAGCATCTCCGGCCCTCCTCGCATACACAAAAATGGTCAACCCGCCTCAATTCGTTGATCCACTCCAAGGATCCAGGAGCGCGTTGGGCCGGCCTTTCCCTCGCGTGTCAAACTGCCATACTTTCGCAGGCTTTGATGTTGGAAAATGCAAAAAGCTGGGTTGGCGCTGCATTGTCTCTGTTTTCAGTCCGTGCATCTATTCGTGTCCTCGTGCAACGGATCTCATCCTTCCAAGAAACAAGAACCCGTGCCAATTCTGAAAGCGGCCGCGCGCCTACTCACTTGCATTTTCTTGGCCGCCACCGAATTTCCCGAGCTTCAGCGACAAATCGCATCTCCGAACGTTCCAAAATTCAGCACCGCACTTGCTGTCGTCGCAGAAGAGCACCTCGACCGTGACCTGAAGGTCCGTCATACTTATATCAACCTATGCTTTCTGTGGGGTTTTCCGCTCACATTCTACTCAGTTGTCCTCTATAACAGCGCTTTCTGATCTGGTGCTCCTATATCCTGGCTTGCATAAGGCGTTACACGGACGGCTTTCCGCATTCTGTCTTCGCTTATTCAACGGTCCACCGCCAGAACGTTCAGAAGACGAGTCTCTGATTCGGGCAGCGTCCTACTTATATTCTGCCCTCCCGGTAACGGGAGGTAAAGTCGCCGCTGCTGGACTGTGGAAGAAATCTGTGGATGAGGTCTTGTCTATCGGCTGGGGGGCGTTTCTCGCCGTAAGAACTACCTTCGCCCACGACGGCAAGTGCAATCCTCCAACCGCTTATAATACGTGAGCATTGATGTTGAATCAGCGCCTCCAAACATCCCTCGGCAAAATCAAGCTTTCGGAGAGGATGTGACTCTCTCTATCCCAATGAACTTATACCGTCTCCGATGCGTCACCAAGGCCCTGTGTGAGCTTCTGAGGTACGCCATCCTCCAGCGAAAAGTCGAAGGTGTGACTCATGTGGTTTGGGCAAGCTCTGCGATGTCTCGGGCCGTTCAGGTACCTTTAGGAGCCCTCGTAGGATTCGTCCAGGCCTTGTTGAGCTGCACGCCTGATGGTGTGAAGGTTCGCGGATCCCTGATCCGCTACACATATAATCAATTAATCCATTGTCCCAGCCAGATGGTCACATCAATACGTCTGTTCGTGCAATGGAAGAGGCAGCTATCCCAGAAATCTGGGCTTTTGCCTGTTGCCTGTTGTCCAGGCTCGCAGTTTGGTGGGTTCAGGGACCATCCCGTCCTCTTCCCCGCGACGTGCTTAATCGAAGATAGCGTAAAACGTCACCTCACGCCCCATTCCGGGCAGCTGGTGAACATCATAGTATATAATTTAGAACAAGCTATCGCGCCGTAAGCTTTCTGGTTTCCTTTGACGTGATGGCGGTCTGACGGTTCCGGTCTTTCCAGAAATCGAGCCGCTATGCTCCTCCGAACACTGACTTCTTTACTGATAAACGTGCACGTGTTGCATCAATCGATTTTGCCGGATCAAATCACCAAGAGACTCTTGTCCTTGCTCACAGCATTCTTACCAGTGCAGTCGGATATGCGGACTGTAAGTGGAAGCACTGCGGGTAGTAAGAGTAGGAAGAGTAGGAAACGCGCACATGATTATGAAGGAGACGAGTTGCTCAAGGTTGCAACTGACGTTGAGTGCCGGAGTTTAGCCGACAGAGAGGCAGTGTTGGCCGCAATTGACGGTACAAAGTTACCTGCGCATCTGTGTCGCGCGTGCACTGATGAAATCCTTGGCCCAGTCCTGCAAGTTCACCTTCACAATCCGTACCTCGCGCCAGCAATCCACTCTCTAGCAAGCCGCGTGATAATCGGCCTCAACCTTTCGCTTTCTTTATTGGACCCCGCCCAGATTTCGCAAGATCTGAAGTTCCATGCCGACATCTTGCACAGGCTACAGGTCCTGTCTTTGGATCTTGGCGCCGGCACACGAAATGCAATGAGCAAGGGCCTGGCACTCACTATACACGAGCTTCGAGAGCCACCGCATATTCCAGTGAGTTCTATCTCATCTCAGATGTCAGGGGCACCTTGTGACACTGCCAAAGGGTGCAATATCCTCTTCCGCTCAGAGAGAACTTGATAAGCTCCTGCACCCTCGTGTCCCACCATTGGTGCGATCTATCCCACATGTCGAGACGCTCTCGTTATTCCAGGCCGAGGAGAGTGCCGATGAACGGCAAGCTCGAGAAAACCTCCGTATAGGTACTGTCGCGTATTCAACTGGCGCACAATCCGACAGTGTTGCACAACTCGACAGCATAGATGCGATCCCTCTGGTAACCTCAAGCTCTGTTTCGACTGCCATTGCGATAGTACCCAACCCAGTGGTTCCCACGGAGGTGACGACTTGGGTCGACAGCAGCGCACCCACCCCGCCCGCTTCCCGACAACCCCAACAGGTTGACTCCAGGAGACATGCCTTGGCCCATACATACGAGCCCAAGATTTCCCCTGCTCCACCGCCATCGCGAAGTCAAGAGACCAGTTCCCCGGGGCCCAGTCCTATTGTAGCCCCTTTGCAACCGCACGACATTACAGCATCGGTGATGGGTGTAAGTGCGGACGCACCCACAAAGCCGCGTTTGGAGCTAGCGCCGGAGGGGACTGATCCAATGGTGGAGGACGAAGAGGATGAGGAAATGCCGAGTATTGACATGGGATCTGATTCTGACTGAGTTTTGCGTGTCCGGAACATGGCATAGGCATTGCGCTGGGGCAATATGATTAGCATGAGTTGGATGGTGTCATGCGGCGTTAAAGGTACATCAGAAGAAATCTCGGAGGTCGGTCGGTCGGGCTAGGTGCGAATCCGTTTACGACGTTGGCCTGTGGGATCTACCGCCATCATGTCATCGTCTGATTCGTTCTGTGCCGCGTCATACTCTGGCGCCAACGTGGCTAGCTATAAACACAATCGGAGCAAAACGCGGGGCGTCAGTTGGGGATGCAAGTCAGCAACATCCTACCCACGGACGCACCTGGCGCATGAATGTCTGTGCAACAACCCCTTCTGGGTCAAGCATCCGGGCACGTTCCAGGTGGTGCTGTGCTTCTCGCAGCATGGTCCGGTTCCATGGATCGACTCGCTGCTCTACATTTCGTAAGGTAGAAATGTTGGAGGGGTCGGCATGGAGTTAGGAGTTAAGGTGCTCTATACGTGCCTTGCATATCACAGCGGGAGTCATCGCCCGCATGCGATGCAAGCCGTAGACAGAGCAGACCCGCATACGTGTGTAACACGGAATTGTCTTGGTACGGGGGTGATGGTAGATACCTCCATCACCACAGTCAGCCCTGCA
Organism: Gloeopeniophorella convolvens; assembly: GCA_022496205.1. Classification (NCBI taxonomy): domain Eukaryota; kingdom Fungi; phylum Basidiomycota; class Agaricomycetes; order Russulales; genus Gloeopeniophorella; species Gloeopeniophorella convolvens. The sequence goes on along the minus strand of WTXD01000009.1, from coordinate 542,699 downwards.
AGCGAGAAACAGTAGAGAAACATCATTCCGCACAGCTCTAACTCATCGAGCGCCTCGCGCTCCTGCCCACCGACTGCCAGAGACAGTACCAGCTCCTGGACAAGCGTTTCGCGCTGAAACGCCGGGGCCGTGAGTAAGGAGCATTGGGGAGGTGGATAGGCGCCGCGCCAGAACAAAGCGACGTAGGCAGACGCGCGCACCTCCTCTGGATGCTGGAGCATCATGATTCGGAGGAATTCACTATGTTGCTTACTCCCGAGCGCATCACCAGGCTGCTTGCTGGAGAGTAGCAGCATCCCGGTTTTCCACATGTCCGTCCAGTGTACCTCCTTGCAGCGCGCCAGCAACCCGAACGCCCTCCGAGCAACGGGCAGATCCCCGCGCTGTATTGAAAGACGCAGTATATCATGAACGCGCCGGAGGTGTACCTTGCGGGCAGTCGAAGGTACCCTCCAGTCGGCTGAGGCAAAGAGAAACGGGCTGGTCGCACCGGTCATGGGTGTCGGAGGTAACTCAAGTACGGCAGCGTCGGTGGGCATCAACGAGGCACGGCCTTGCTCACGCCGGAGGCCTGTTTCGGAACAAAACATTAGCCGCGCTCAATTATGACTGGGTCTATCCGCCGCCAGTCTCACTTTGTCGGGAAGCCCAGTGAGATACCAGATCTTCAACCTTAAATGATGTAGTCCATTACAGGAAACTTGTGTTTCGTTGTCAAAAAAGAGACACAGGCCAAATAAAATTATCGGGAAACAATTGTAGGTAGAACGAAACACTGTTGAAAGTAACACGAGAATACTATATGATACAGGGAGGCAGACAGGATTGATACAGATATTACGGGATAGTCTAGGTGATGAGGAACGGGCTATGGAAATAAGATTGTCTCTTGTAGGATCCCCGGGAAGTGGTCCGAAGCTCGACATTACTGGGAGAGAAGAGGCTTACGCATCTTCCTTCAGCGGCTCCCGTTCCAGGGGCTTCAACGGAACAACACGAGTGCGAAGGATCTGGTCACGGCGCGCACCAAAATACCTCGGCGTCTCGAAGCTCCAGACGAGGTTGCCAATTGGCCAATGCTGGCAGGCTTCGATGTAACGCTTGGCGTCGGCATCTACCTCAGGCCCGAACGACCGCAGGGATGCTTTCGCGGAGACAAAATCATCCATGAGCTTCTTATAGTGCCTTCCGACGTAGTCGCACGCAGCCTGGATATCCATGTTCTGCGTCTTCATGAGAACAGTGATGAAGTTATTGCCTTCCAAACCGCTGTTGAGCTCCATATTGTATGAGTAAAGATCCTGGAGGGCAGAACGAGTTAGAGCTTTGTTTGGCCGCGCTTTCGTACTGTGCACTCACGTTGGCCCAGCAAACCATGTCCACGGCATTGAAGTAGAGACTTTGGAAGTTGGGGTCTGCGAAAAGTTCATCGGGAAGATCGATTCCTAGAATGTACGAGATCATGCCGAAGCAGACGCGGACCGCACTGTTTTCGCGGCGAAGCTTGACATATTCCTCGAGGCCGAGGACCTGCCCACGATCGCGCAGTCCTGCTTCTTGAACCACGGATTCGATGTAGGCCTCGCAGTTTTCGAAAAATCGACGGAAGGTCTTCGGCTTGATCGTTGTCACGAGGCGCGCACGAAAACTTTAGGACTACGGTCAGCATACAGTCCGGTGATATGTCAACCGACGACTTACTCTCCAGTCATTTGGGCAAGCTTCGACCCGTCAGACCAAGAGGGATCTCGCATCACGTGCAAGAAGATGTCCCCGGTCATACGAGCGTCACCGTAGCACTGCTCGTCGCTTAATTCGTCGATTACGAACAGTAGATTGATGAGGTCGCAACAAGTGCGAAACTCCTCGTAGCCAGCGTAGGGATAGGTATGCGAGCTAAGGAGCTCGCTTTGGCCTTGGAAGAAGAATGCACGGCGGCGGTCTGCGAAGACTGCGTAGCTGTTGACCCAACGTCTTGACTCTGCAGAAGCACGCTTCCAGTGTGGGTTGGTCGCATCGTGGAATGCTGTCGACGAGCTGAAAAGGTCGGGGAGGACGAAGTAGTTTGCGGTGGAAGACATGTCAAGATAACTGTGATGTGGTGAGAAGAATAGGATAGAAGACTGTGTGTGGTTGGCAGTGCTCAAGTGCTTTGGAGGTGGTGAGATGGTGTGGTCCGCTGAACCATCGCTCTATTTATGTGCGCATGATCCCAACATTTTCAAAAGGGGGTTGGACGGGCATCCCCATACGACGCAGAGGACGGACATTGGTCGAAGGCGCGTTGACTGCGTATCAGGGGCATGTGAGAGCTTGGGCAGCGCACATGAATCTGGAGTTTCACGGTGCTGGTGTAGTCACGCTGTCGCGCGAGTTTCCGCGCAACCCCGAGCAGTGCCAGTGCAGCTCCGAGCTCCCGAAGCCGGGATGAACTCAGGCGCCGAGTACCAGATCCCTCCTTGAGAACAAGGTGAAGTGACAACCTTCCGCGAAGCATCCCGATCTTGCCCGCCGATACGTCTCGCGGAATGGCGATCAAGGCGCCCAGGGCTGCGATGAGAAAAGAGCCACGAGGCATGAGTATGTAGAGGATCCATTCGAGTCTGAGGTGAGCGTTGAATGGTTCGAGACGGCGCCACGGTAAGAGTCTCCGGTGCGAGGGCGGTGCCAAAAGCGGCCTCGCTTGCAGGCTTGCAGAGATCCGCAGAGTGTGATGCACAGCGATATGAACACTAGCACATGTCGTAGCTTTGGTGATGGGACCGCAGACTCGGCTCGCTGTGGTTGAGGCATCGGCGAAACGAACATGGCGACGGTAACTTGTGTCGTCGCCCGACCGCAGTAGAGCGCTTTCCAGAGATCGTACCGGTCAAGCGCGGGAGGCTACCCGCGGTAGTTCTGTAACAAACTTGTGTGCGCCTGCGACATTGTGAGCAAGGAAAAAAATGGTTTCGTTTGCGTGAGATGATGGATCACATTGAGCCGCCGGGTAAGAAAGACAAACCATCGGAGTGTCCAGTGGCTGTGAGATCGGCGCTTTGTTATGTAATCGGAAGCGGGCCGCCGCCGTCCGTGTCATGGCCGCGTTCTCAGGGCCAGGGCCAACCGGAAGCGCCCTCAACTCAACAACGCGTCCTCCACCATGGTACGCACCGGTCCATGTGATCCCCCGCTTTTTTTACATTCTGGAACGCGGACACAGGCTGCCCAAATTTCTACAGCAACGTCGGAGCTACGTGATACCACAAAAATGGAGCGTATAGGTAATCTTTATCCGTGGTTGTCCAAGCGAGCACAGGCCCATCCCATGCTGTTCAGGCGCGCATTCACACATACGCGGTCTCGGGCTCGATGACCGGTTAGAACCCCGTGCAAACTCTCAGGGTATGGTTGGTCAAGCAAAGGCTAGGAAAGCCGCGGGTATGATCCTCAAGATGGTGCAGGAGGGCAGGATCGCTGGGCGTGCCATGCTGTTCGCAGGTCCGCCTTCAACAGGCAAGACCGCAATTGCCCTGGGTAACTTGCCATAGCATGTGCTAGTTCCGTTAAGTCCTCACTTCCCCTTTCCAGGGATGGCGCAAACGCTTGGTCCCGACGTGCCGTTCACCATGATAGCTGCTTCCGAAGTCTTCTCTTTGTCCATGTCAAAGACGGAGGCTTTGACACAGGCTCTGCGGCGCAGCATCGGCGTGCGTATAAAGGAAGAAACAGAGATCATCGAAGGCGAGATTGTTGAAATACAAATCGACCGGAGTCTCACTGGTGTCGGTATCGTTTCTGTGTGATGTCAACCCGCTTCTAATCCAGTCTTCTCAGGCTACAAAAACGGGGAAGCTCACTATCAAAACGACCGACATGGAGACGATATATGACCTTGGCACGAAGATGATAGACTCTCTTTCAAAAGAAAAGGTCCTTGCTGGCGACGTCGTGTCGATTGACAAGGCCTCTGGTAAAGTATCAAAATTGGGACGATCTTTTGCTCGCTCCAGGGACTACGACGCCATGGGGGCAGACGTGCGTCTTCTGGAGCTATGCATATCAGGTACTGATGCGGCTGGACCAGACCAAGTTTGTGCGTTGCCCTGAGGGTGAAATTCAGAAGCGGAAGGAAGTCGTCCATACTGTGTCTCTGCACGAGATAGACGTCATCAACAGTCGAACCCAAGGGTTCCTCGCACTGTTCGCCGGGGACACGGGCGAGATTAAGCCAGAGCTGCGCAATCAAATCAACACGAAGGTTAGTGAGTGGCGCGAGGAAGGTAAAGCTGAGATCGTTCCCGGAGTGAGTACGACTGGTCACATTCCAGTTACTCGGGATCGCTGATGTCGCTCTAGGTCCTCTTCATCGACGAAGTGCATATGCTCGATATCGAGTGCTTCTCCTTCCTCAATCGTGCTCTCGAAAATGACCTTGCGCCATTGGTAATAATGGCCTCAAACCGGGGAATGGCACGTATACGCGGAACCAAGATTCAAAGCCCGCACGGGTTGCCTGTCGACCTCCTCGATCGTGTTTTGATTGTCAGCACTAAGCCGTACGAAGAACAAGACATTCAACAAATAATTCAAATTCGGTCAGTAAAGTTTCGAGGCAAATTACGATGTACATTCTCATTCCTTCCCTCTATCCCAGGTGCGAAGAGGAGGATGTTACACTCGTGCCAGAGGCATTGAGCGTCCTCACAACTATGGCTGTGCAAACAACCCTACGCTACGCATTGAACCTGATTTCGTGTGCTCAGGTATTGGCGCGAAAGCGGAAGGCGGAAAAAGTCGACGTTGAAGATCTACGTCGCGCGTATACATATTTCATGGACGAGAAGCGTAGCGTGCAGTGGCTGAAAGAGCAGCAAGGCTCCCTTATGTTTGAGGTTGTCGGGGATGAGAAGGACGCCGCCATGGACGTTAGCTAAACCGTATGGTAGCCTGACTCGTGTGGTTACCCTGAGTCTTGTATTAACATTAGCGGCAAAGGCGGTCGCCAATCAGCTCAGGGGGTCTACGACTGGTGACGCGTAACGCATAACGGCACATGAAGGAAGCCGCCCTGCTGGTGCAGTGACGACTCACGAATCCCCGCAGATCATTTTGCTGTGACTTCATTCCGGGAAAGCCCCGGTGAGTGTTTCGTGTAGCTATGCGCCACAATGGCCGAGGGCCTCGTCAGGACCTGCGGCGGGTACGGTGCCCAGCCGAGTGTGACTCGCCGCAGCTCCAAGAAACAGACAGGTTCTGACATGCCACTTGATACTCGGTTCTGGAAGCGCTTAGTTTTCGCGCCATTGATGTGTGCAAGCAGTACACCTTCCAAATCAATGAGATGAGACGGTGCTCGCTAAGACGGTCCGAAGTATCAGACGCTCACCGGTAGACTGTGAAGGGCGTGAGACGGTGCTGATTGAGAAGCAAGTGCAAAACTTACAAGTCGTCATCGGCTCGTCCGCAGATCTGATCTGAAGTTGGTAGAAGTATGCACGGCCATTGTCGCACTTGGGACAAGTTGCTGGTTCGATAGAGTCAGCGCTGGCGGATCGGGCCCAAGTGCGAGTTTGTACCCGTAGTAGAGTCAGCATGTTTCCATGCGTCGTCGCCGCCTAAGACATCATCGACTTGCTTGCGAGTCAATTTCGTTCGCGACGTCATCTGGAGCGGTGAAACGCAAGGGTCAGTAACGTATCCAACATTGAAGCAGGAATGAGTGAAAAAAATGACCTGCTTTGCTATAGGAAACTCGTATGCACACGTGTTACAGGCCCATTTGTTGTAGCCAGTCTCCGCGGATATGACTAGGAGGTTTGCACAAGTTGGACAGAACAACATGGCGAACTACGTGACGCCGACGCGGGCGCTGACTCGGAAGGGCGAGGGTTCGTAAGTTTAAGCGCGTAAAGCGCTTCAGGGCGGGCGATGCGCCCGTGGATAAAGGCGGTCATGAAACGGCGGCGCTCCGCACGGGCCGGGGAGTCCGGCAACGCGGGACGACAGTTGCCGCGCGGGCAGGCGCGGGCCCGCAGAGCCCGCACGTTAGACTGCAGCACTCTGTAACGGCGCCGTCGCCCACTCAGACGCGCCACGTTCCCTGGACAGCGCCGAGAAACTCACTAGCCCGATGGCGATGGACCCGCAAACTAGCTTAGACGGCTCCGCGGTAGATGCTTTGAAGATTCAGACGTTTCAGGTGCGACTGCAGGCAATCCTCTGGTTACCCGGCCGTTGACATCACTGCAGGGGAAGTTCGACGTCAAGGACTTCGTGGGTACGTTCTCCGAGAGGCTCATAGGGAAATCCAAGGCGGACCCAGGACGTATGCTTCCGAGTCTTTAGCGCTACGACCCATTTACAGACTCATCTTAGCGTTCGACCCCAAGCCGTTCATTCATACCTTTGAAGCCGCAGTTGATCGCCTTATCGCCCTCCGGAAAGATGTGCAATCCAAGACGGAGCAAATGGAGAAGAGCGTTAGGATCGCAGAGAGAGAATACTCGAAGAAAATGTCCGATCTTAACCGAGGCTTCGAGGTTCGTCCGTCATGCCATCTAGGTCGCTCGAGACCATCTAAGTCAGTGGCTAGACTGTAGGAGGGTCGTTCACGTCTATGGAGGCGAAGATGAGCGAAGTGGGACGGACCGCAGTTCGCATAGGTGGGTCCATTTTGTTCTCCCACACCGCTCCCTGTTGCGATTATGCGACGCAGGCGAACAGCTCGAATCAGTCCACCTTCAGCGTCAACGGGCACAGGCTGCTTACGACTTGGTCGACTATTATACTCAGTTCTCCCGCGATGATACTTCACGTATCGACTCGCTCAAGAAAGAGGGGAAGGAAGGTCGACGCCAGGTCGCAGTGCTCTTAAGGCGATTAAGCACTCTCGCTAAAGAAGTAGATCTGCCTACTGCAGAGAAGGTGAGGTATGTCTGACTGTAAGAGCAGAAACTTGCTAATATCGTGGAAGACGAGAGAGAATATAGACAAGTATTGCGAGAAGTTCGAAAAGGACATGCTTTACTTGTTTGACAGATGTTATCGGAAGGGTGACCCAAAGATGATGCATGTGGGTCTCACGTCTCTCTTCATCTAGACGACTCTTACAGCCCTGTTCTGACCGCATTCTCATAGCACTGTGCGCAAACTTTGCTTGACTTCAATGGTGGTGCTTCTTGTGTACAAGTCTACGTCAATCAACACGATTTCTTCATTAATCGTGTCCAAAAAAACATGGAGAGTGACGACACTACTCTGTCTGTGCTTTGAGCTGTGTCTCTGTGGCCGCGCGTTTACACCAGACAGGTGGCGTTCCATGGCGGACCCAGACATGATTCCTCCCAAGAGCGAGTCAAGTCTCACAGAATTGCTCGACGAAATCCGGGGGACAGTCGGCCAGGAAGCACAGATTGTTCAGGCGGTGTTTCCGAACCCATCATTCGTGATGCAAGTGTTTCTTCAACGTGTGTTCGCGCAGTCGGTAGTGGCATCTATAGTCCTCCGCGTTTGCTCAGCTCAAATTCTCTCAGATCCAGCAACATATGGAACAACTCCTCACTCGCTCCGCCAACATGTCTGATCTAGCCTTCTTGCGTGTCTTGCAGCTAGTCCATACACAGACCTCGTTGCTAGTCGAGGATCTCAAGAACTATGAGGTACCTTCCATGACCCCAAGATCTCCGGTTCAAGGTGGGGATTCTCGCGCCCGTCGGGGGTACCTTCAGCAGCGGCAAGCGCTGCCAGCACCACCGCCATCAGCTCCATGCTCGAGACAGCGATGGAAGAGCTTTTTGTCCCGTACACAGAGGGCCAGCGCTATCTTGAACGCGAGAGCAAGAATCTTGGGGAACTGTATTCAGGCTATCTGTCCAACTTCACGCGATATCATGTAAGATCTCGTTATGCTCACCCACAACCAATAACACTTGGAAGACAGGAGCGCGAAGGGAAAGCAAGCAAGGCCAAAGGGTCAATGCTTGATCGTATGATGAATGCCACTGGCACTTCCGGCGCCTCTTCAACCTCCAAGGCTGCTGCCGCAATCATGCGTTTTGGGGGCATTACAACTTCGGATCGCTATCAAGAGAAGGCGCCGGAAGAGCAGACCAACGAAGAGGACGGGGTCCTTAGTATTGATGTTGCTGAAATCATGCTGAAGTGGCATGCGGAGGCTATCGGCAGATGCGTAGAATTGAGCCCACCCAACGATGTGTGAGTATTGACCTTCCGCCGGAGTTTATGATCCTCACGGATGTCAGGCCCAAGCACACCTTCGCACTCTTCCGAGCTCTGGCGGAGGTCATTGCCGGGGGTTATATCGAAACCGCCCTCAACACGTAGGCCTTCCATCCTGCGTCGTTGACCAGTCCCTTCACACCGTCTCTGCACAGGGCAGTCGCGCGGCTAGAGGCTACCGACCATACGAGGATGGAACCTAGCATGCAAGCGTTGGCCATACTCCACTCGGTGGATCTCATTTGCCACCTTTGGCAGCAATATGTCAACATTGCGCTGCTTCCTCTGGCTGCTAGCTCCGTGGTCGTTCGCCGTGAGATGGTCGTCTTTAATAACCAAACCGTCAGCAAGGTCGAGGGCGCTGCCAATGCACTCATGCAACATCTCGTGGACGGTTGGTACTCATTTCGAGATCATGCTGGGAGCGCAGGCTCATGTGAAATCAGCTACGCTGTCTTGGACGGTCACACAACTGGCCAAGCAGAAGAAGACCGATTTCAAGCCCAGAAACGAGGATGACTCATTTGCACGTGTCAACACAGAACCATGTGTTGGGTGCTGCGAAACACTTGAGAAAGTTGGCGTAGCCGCAAAGCAGAACCTTAGTGGCAAAAACTTGGAAACCTTCCTTACCGAAGTCGGTTTAGCATTCCACAGGCAAGTTTTCTGTCACCTCTTCTTTCTGGCTCTCATGTATGCGCGCAGTCAATTACTCGAGCATCTCCGCAAGTTCCCTGTGAGCGCAACAGGAGGGTTGATGCTAGCGAAGTACATTCCGACATAGTCGTCTCGATGCTGGTCCTAAGCACCGTTTCAGGGATATCAAATCTTACCAAGACGCCATCGCCACATTCTCCATCCCTGCGCTGAACGAACGCTTCGAGTTCATTCGACAACTGGGCAACATATTCCTTGTTTCGCCAGAAGTCCTCAAATCCTACATCACGGACAATTACCTTGGTCGGATTGAGCCAGCTCTCTTGCGACCTTATCTTGCGCAACGCAGCGACTGGGGATACGTGGAAAAGGGGTTTTCGGACGAAACAGAATACGTCGGTGGACGAGCTGGCACAAAGGGTCTACGTGATCGTTTCGGCATGGGACGTTTGAGTATGATGATGAAGGACCTTGAAGGGCTGCGCCTCGGCGATAGCATGCACATGGGAATGCCAGCGCTGCCTTCTGGCTTCTCAATCTCTTCAAGAGCTTTCGGGCGCGGCGACGGCTCTGCTTAATGGCCGGTGTATGATTGATCGCCATCCTTTTGTACTTTTACATTTACCATGCAGATTGTGATACCAGAATGGACAATGTAGCACTTCATTCACCTTTGAAAACGGGGGTTCTCTTCTCTTTGAACGCCAGCAGGGCTTCGTCACGGTCCTTGCTTTTCAAAAGGGGCTCATAGGCAGCTCTCTCAAAATCCAGTCCTGGGGCTGCTTGAACATCGGATGTTCCGTTGCAAAAGATGGAGACGCACCTGGTTCCAATGAAAGTTCTACAGCTCTTGATATCGCCAGCTTTGCCGAGCGCAAGGCCAAAGGAGCTGGAAAACACGAGTCGATGCCAGACAGGAATGTGCGTCAAAAAGCGTGCGCACCGTTTGCAGCAATATCTGACGCAAGTGAGAGCGCGCGATCTACAGCGGGCATCCCCTCCTTCGCGACATAGTCTACCAAGCCTAAGCAAATGTCATGATCATAGCATTGAGCGAGCCAGTGATAACGCAAACCCCATTCCTCGGCCTCGGGCGCAGTCAGCGAGCGACCAGTGAATATGAGGTCCTTGGCCTTAGAAAGCCCAAGGAGACGTGTGGCACGTTGGGTTCCTCCAGCACCAGGTATGATGCCGAGTTTTGTCTCCGGTAGACCAATCTTCGTTACCGAATGACCTTTGGGACAGTTGAGATATTTCGCGCACGAGGATGGGTGGCCGCACCTGCAACACGCAAATCGCACGCAAGCGCAAGCTCCAGTCCACCACCCAGGGCCGGCCCGTCAATTGCCGCGATGGTGGGCATAGGCAGATTCTCGAGCTTGCTGAGAGCACTACGCAGGTCAATGAGGAACTTGGAGACCTGGCCTTGCGTCATTGTGCGGCGTTCTGTTAGATCCGCACCAGCGCAGAACGACCCCGGAGTAGAAGAGCTCAGAATAAGGACGCGGACAGAATTATCGAATCGCACTGCATCTAAGCAGTCTGTGAGTTGCTGTGCGTCTACCTTCTCAACCAGCGCTTGACATCAGCAAAACAATAGACCGCACCTTGAGAAGTTGAATGGAGATAGCGTTCTTCGCACGGGGACGGTTCAATGAGAGGGTAGCGACTCCAGGATGGGATGTTAAGTGCTCGAGAAACGCTTCATGAGTATTGACAGTAGCGATGAATCTCCGTGCGGTCGACGTTGGGAGGCGCTTCGCAGTTTGTGTGACGGATATACGAAAGCAACTGGCAAACATCGTGTTACTGTAGACGAGGTAAACGTTTGTCTCAACAGTGCAGTTCCGACGGGTAACGCGGACGACTCTGGTCGCCGACCTGTCGGACGATGAGTGTGCCTCTGATGACATAATCGAACAGCAAGCGTGGGGTCTCGGCAAGGTCTCGGAGATCCCCTCCCATGGTTGCCATACTGCAGTGCCCAAGTGAAGGTAGCAATTTGCTAATAAAGTCGCCCGCACCTTGACTTCACCCTCAAACGCTTCATACCGACTACTCCTTTGGCTTGCACACAGATTGTATCGCCCCTCGTACGGATAGAATGGCTGATAAACTCGACGCTTTCTCTAGCGAGCAACCACTGCTCGTCTACCAGGTCGGTGGACACAAAGGTATTCAAACAACCGGAGGGGGGTCACTCCTAATCAAAGCTGCTCTGCCTATTGAACATGAATTTTACCGAAGCACACTAGCAAACCCTGCGTTAGTCTCGCTGCGTCCGTGGGTGCCCACTTACCTCGGGACACTACGCTTGGAAGGCCACAACACGGCTGAGGGCTTCGCGAGTGTAGAAGGTGTCTCAGAAGACGAGAAAGATGAGTGACTCCAAGCCTCAGAGGGTGCAGGTGCTCACAACGTTGTCCTTGATCACAGTCCTTAGTTCTTGAGAATGTCGCACATCGGTTCCGCAGGCCGAACATTCTCGATGTGAAGCTGGGCACAGTACTGTATGATGAGGACGCGTCTCCTGAAAAAAAGGAGCGAATGCAGAAGGCAGCAGAAAAGTCAACATCTCGACAAACTGGCATTCGTTTGACTGGTTTCCAGGTACGTCTGGACATTCATTCTGCGTGCATCCTCCACTGTTCAACTACCAACTGGTGTTTGCTTAGGTTTTTGAAAACAAATCGTCTCAACCTACCGTAGTGCCCAAGTCATACGGTTACTCTATAAACCCGGCAGAGCTTCCGGCTGGAATCGCGCGGTTTTTCCCGGTCTGCAGTCCTGTCACGTCAGAGCTTCCGCTCTTCTCTGGATGCTCGTTTCTAAATTGTCTTTGCAGCGACACGCTTGAACAACAGGTTGGGGAAGCAGCGGGAGGCGGTCTCCCCGGGAAGCTGCTACTTCCGATCCTGAGGTCTATCCGCAGCAGTATCCAACACATACGGGATGCACTGGGCACCATCGAGCTACGGATGGTAGGCAGCAGTCTATTAATCATTTACGAAGGCGACTGGGAGCGTGCCAGAGAAGGTGTCCAATGGCTCACCGATCACCCGGAAGGGTTCGAAAGCGACGAGGAAAGCACGGAAGAAGATATATCAGATGAAGGCTCAGAAGACCATGAACAAAGCGACCAGCCACGCGCAGGAGAAAATGTCCCTACTGCGGCGGCGGCGGAAGGTGACGAGGGGAGTGATGACGATGGCTCTAGCGCAGGTCCGCCCTGCGTTGTGAGGTTAATCGACTTTGCGCACACGAGGATGAGGCCTGGACAAGGTCCCGATACGGGCGTCCTGACAGGGTTGGACACGTTGCTGATGTTGCTGGATGGAAGAATTGCTTCGGTCGAGGAACAGCAGCCATGACGTAGATGATTATGTAACGCGAGATAAATGGCACTGCTCACTGAACGACATCGTTCCTCGAACGTCAACCCCAGTTGCTTCACAACACCACAACACCATCGTCGTCTATCAGCCGTACTCACCTCATGGCACAAGCGATTCTGGATACTTCCGGCGTCATGGGCTCCCCCACAGACACGGCCTATCCATCAAATACGCACGTAGGTGATGTAGCAGCGCGCATACAGTCTCTCGTGAGGGTTCAAGGGATCATGTTCTCATGTCTTGCATTTGACTCGCCACTACACAGAACATGCTTGGCGCGGCCGAGTCAGCCATAGCAATTCAACTAGAGAGAGACCGCGTTGCTGAGGCCATCGCGGCTAGGGACGCAGTCGCTAAGCACCTTTCTCTGGCTTGCAGGTCCATCCAAGAGAAGGTTGCAACAATCGATTCGCTTCGGCAACAAAATAAGCATCTAGAAGATGCAATGAAGGAACAACAACAACCCAGTATCACGCACGATCCCATCATGATGTCCCAGGCTGGACAACTATTTCCTGCTGTGCAGAATATACCCACTTCTGACTACGCTGACGAGGCTACTGGAATCGGCAAGGTTGCACAAAAGCAACGTACAACCTCTGGCACGGCGGGGGAAGAAGAACCTCCCAAATACGAAGCGTGTGAAGGTGATTTTTCCGGTACGATGCCAGGGCTGTGTCATTCAACCTATTTCAAAAGCTCTGCAGCATCCAGCAGTGAGTACGAAGATGCCCGAGAATGAGGTCCACTTAGCACGTCAAGATGCTTTGCGTTTCCTTCGCGAAGCGACGTACAACATTCCTGTCAGGGCCGCTTCCCCTAGAATTGACACACCGGACATACCTGTAACACCCAAGATGGTTATCTCTGATATGAACGACCTAGATATCAAGGTTAATCTTCAGTTTGTCACCCACGCCCATGCTCAAAGGCTCTCAGGTCGTTTTGGACGGACCCCTGAGGCAGGATCCTGAAGCTGAAGAACTAATTAGAGTGAGACATGCTGCGCTCGCCACTCTACCGGTCCCAGAAGGAATACCATCGGACGCGCTCAAACCAATTCTAATTCCCCCGACGTATTCATTACAAGAATTTCTCGCGAGTGCGATCGGGGTGAGTCAACCTCCTTTCAATGGATCTCACGTGTCATACATGCGCTCATCCACCATACAGGCTCTTAGGACCGCGTACGCTGTGACTTGCGGAGACGGGCTTATGTCTAATCTAGTTAATACCCAGGCTGGCAAACCATCGCATTCTGCAGCAGTTGACGACTAATTGGTGCCCCGATCGTGAAGAGCACGGTTACTTCCTAACACCACTCTTTAAATGCAGTACGAATCCGCGAGTCGCAACTGCTCATCGTTGGACGATGGTTGATGTGATTTCCAGGTTTGACAAGCCCACAGGTGCTCATGCATGTCTATCTCGATCCGGCCCGTTCATTGACCCACGGTTTCATGTAGAGTGCTTCTATAATAAGGACGGGAAGTGGTACTATGCCGGCGTGTACAAAGCGATCAGACTAGACGACTTGACACCCAAGGAGTTTGAGCAAATGTCAACTGAGGTATCTTCTTTCTCCGCGACCACCCTGTATCCGATGGTAAATACTCATGGTCGCAGACCACCCAGGCCCTCATCAAAGAGACACTTTCTGGGCGTAAAAATGTGTCACCTCAGATAGTCTACGAGACAACACAACTCTATATGGCTGGGGCTCTCAAGGTTGCTTGTGTTGGTCTTCAATGCGTTGGATTCAACAACTTACTCTACAAGACTATCCTCGATCAAGTGACCAAATGTGCACACAGCGGCAGATGGCGCAACGCGTTTGGTTTTGATCTTAGCTCGAACTCGGATGCTGTCCTCACTCCGCGGCTGTTCTCTCTGCCTGGGACTCCTGTACACCGCTCAGCTGACGGCGACGTTGCGAGCAACTCTGCTCAAGAATTCTGCAAGACTAGATAAACTTCCTTGGACTAGACTTTGATGTGTGCCCTCTGGACCAGCGTAACTGTTTTGTATACCCACTCGAAGAATGTGAAGTTGCGCCCCTGTGTTGCAGACTGTATGAATGCCCAGTTAGTCTACCCGAATGCACGTCACTCCATAATTCTAGATTTCCAGGAGTCACATCTCCATCCCCCGGACCATGTTACCGTCAGGTAGACCCCGCAAGCCGATTCATCGTATCGCTATTATCCCGATGGCCACTTGATCTACGACCTACCATCCGGCATTGCGACTGCTCTGCTGAGAGCTCATGTGTAGCGATGATTTCAGTGCGGATACCCTGCTGCCGACAGGGTATTCATGCGCATATTAGTGTCATGGGCCTTCGGACTAAGACGTGCATTGAATCGTTAGCAGGCGCCTCGTCAGCCTCCCTCGCCATTTCTCTTGGTATATATACCATGTAAGACTCGGTACCCACTACCTCTTGATTCAGCGTGCCTTGGGTTGTCACCGCCATCTTTTCATATCGTCATGTCCGAACACGCTGCCCTGGGCCTCTCTGCTTCCGGTCCCCCTGTAGATCAGGAAGCCGAGAACCGGCGCATTTCCCACCCTGACTTCCCGTACCGTATCTGCCAGGAATTCTGGTTTTCGGACGGGAATGTTACCCTGTCTGCTGGAGCATTCGCCTTTAAAGTCCATCGTGGACATTTACAACGTCACGCGGACATATTCCAGACCTTACTCTCCATCCCGCAGCCCGAACGCAACGATGGAATCATCACGATGTACGACTCGCCTACGGACGTGTTCCACCTTCTGAGGGCCCTGTACGATGGATTGTGAGGGCTCGGCTTCAACCTCAGGCTGGTTGACATTGGCGGCTGACGGGATGGTTCCGACGTAGGTACTTCCGCCAGCCATTCGTGCGGGATTTTCCATTCCTTGCGTCCGTCCTCCGTCTATCCTGCAAGTACTTTATCTGCATCCCTCGACGACAATGCTTGGAACGTCTCCAGACGTACTTCCCTGTGACACTCGCAGAGTGGGACCGACGCGAGCGCATGTCGGTGGCATCCGACGGCCACTATGACCCTCGCCACGAGATCCCGTGCCCGATCCATGTCGTCAACCTTGCCCGCGAGCTGAACGTCGGCTCTATCCTCCCTGCTGCGTTCTACGACCTCTCGCGCTACGGCACGTCCAAGACAGCAAGCGGAACGGAGCCGCTCGCGCACCTCGTCCTCGAGACCTCCGGCGAGAACAGCCCCGCATCGGGCGTCGCGTCCTCCGCCGCGTCCGCTCCCCTGTCGCAGTTCACGTCACCGATGCTCGTGCAGGAGACAGCACCCGTCATGCTCTCGCACGACGACCTCGTGGTCACTTTCCGCGGGCGCGAGGCGCTGCAGCGCTCCGTGGCGACGTTCCTCAACGAACACGTCAAGAACCGCGCGCCGGCCGCAGAGTGCGTGGGCGGGCAGGCGTGCCGCGATGCGTTCTACTTCATCACGCTCAACACGCTGCGCGCGGTCGGCGGCATTGCGGCGGGGCGCGACGGCGATCCGCTCTTCACGCTAGGCCAGATGATCGACATGCTGCACCATACCGAGTGGGTGGACGGGCAGTATCTGCGTGGGCTGCCTCTCTGCGGCAAGTGCAGGGAGGATTTCATCCCGGTCGTCCATGCCGGGCGCCAGGCGATTTGGGACCAGATCCCGGAGTGGTTTGGGCTGGAGTCGTATGAGACATTGAAGGCGCGAGACGAGGAGCTCAACGAGCGTGATGGTTATGCTTGATAGTTTGTTCGCACAGTTATCGAATGATGTCCCTAGCTGAGTGACACCCTTGTCCCATCGTCTCACGGCTGCGCGGTAGGATCATCGTCTGTTATCTAAAGATCAACGACGCCAGTGCCCCGTGGCATCATGCACATGTCTCCTCGAATTCGTAACCAGTCGCATTGCTTCTTTGGAGGTGGCAGGGGACCCGGCGCAATGCAGTGTTGGTGCAACAATGGATGGGTGCGGATTATTGTTCATCAACCATCAGTTGATCCATGGGGGCACTATAGACATATGTATACATAAAGCATTCTGAATCCAGTTCATAAATCCAATATTGTCACCACTAACAGATAGACAAAGAGCGGTCTGTGATATAGAGCAAACGAGATATAGAGGATTCGTGGTATAGTGAGAAGAGAGAAGAGGGTATGCTGTAATACTGCAAAACAACACTTATGCTGCAGCGCTAACAAGGTGGTGTGTGCGGGTAACAGAATTCACATTGTCCATGGGGGGTGTGGGAAGACCTCTGCGCAGGTCTTCATCTTCGTGCGATGTCAGGTGTGTGGAAGATAGCGCAGATTGGGGCTCCGTTTCATCCGCGGTGGGGCGGGTGTAGGGTAGTAATGACTCGTCTGCATCTGAGCCTAGAAGATGCTCCACAAGGGTCCGCTCCAGAGGCTGCGAATCGAGATCTGTGTTACCAGCAGTTGGGATGGGCGGCAGCGCAATGCCAACACGTGTAAGAAAGGTATCCACGAGTAAACGGCACTCGTCAGCAGTCGTGGCTTGCAGCATCAGCTTGCGCATATCCAATGCGAGAGTTTCAGACAATGAAGGGGTCGCGGGAATGCGTTGGGAACGATCGACAGTACCACTAGACGGCTGGGGACGGCGGCCATTCGGTCGTCGGGGTGAATGAGGCTGGTCGTCATTTATAGAAGACGAGCGATTGTTGGGGCGGGACGACCTTGGCCGGTAGATGCCTTGGTGGTAAACCTGGTCTGCCCGCCCGTTCACATTCTCTCGTGAGGCTGGAGTATCGACGATTCCAGCTGAAGCGGGAGAGGCGGGTTCTATCACCGGAGACTCAGTTCGAAGAGGCCTCTGGCTATCCTGAGCGTGGCCATTAACGTCCCTGATTTCAGATGGCGAGATGATAGTCTGCACTTGACTGTTTGCCCGAGAAGGCGTTTGAGAAGGGGTCGGTGAGGGAGTTGGCACAGGCGAGGGCGACAACATGGGGCGTGGCGAGGGCGTCATTCTCGCATCTCTGATCAGCGCCGCTGGAATTCCCTGATCTGCCACAGCCTCCCAGTTCGGAACAGCCTTGCGAACGGACATCTTGCGTGAACGATCATTGCGTGTCGACTGAGGTGGGACATCATCGACAGGCGTCCGAGAAGGCGATGATGGTGGAGATATTGGTGCGAGTTGAGGGGGTGGGGCAAAAGGCGGAGGTACCGGTTTGACGGCAACGGGCAATGGTGGCAGATAATTTGAGCTGATTGACCTCTGTGACGACAACGAAGGCGTTGAAGGCGCGCTCACGATCCCAGAGCCACGGCCGCGCTGCGAATCTTGCATAACTCGCTCTTCTTTTGCGAGATTGAGTTTCGAAATCATGCGCTGCAGTCGGCTACCACTCTTGCCAGACTTGGTGGTCGGGGTAAGGGAGATGGCACTAATCGCTGCAGAGTGGATCGGCTGGATTTCAGGGGGCGGACCTTCTTCGAGAAACGAGATCAAATCGTTCGTGGCTTTGGAGACCACATGCGGACGGGTCCGTCCAGGCGTCGTCTGGCCAGCAAGGCTGGGGCTCGGCTCACTTCCATCTTCGGAGCCGTTCATAATATCATCGAGGTCCATCGACTCGCGATTGCGCTGCACCCTGCGGCTTCGCGGCGGCACGCCGGGGGTACTTTTGAGTCCAGTGAATGGTTCCCGGATTGGAGGCATTGGCGAAGGAGATGGTCCGTTCAGGCCCAAAGAAGGCTTCCTAGCAACACGCTGCCCGTTTGGTGGTGCTATTCCTGGAGCCGACATGGCCCGCATGCGCACGTCCGAGATCGGATGTGCGCCCGGCAGCGACTGGTTTTTCCGGAGGGAAGACGCTGTTTCCTTGGGTTCCTCATCCTCCACGATGGAGCCGACATGGGGGAGTGATGGCCTTCTTGAGTTGTGGGGTTTGGCCTCCGGGGAAACAGACGAGCGGCCATCTTCAGCTGTAGTCGAAGGTGCCCATGGGTGGTCATTAGATGTGCTACGAGGCGTCCTTCGGGTAGGGCGTTGTGATTGCCTCGCCGACTGGATAAGATAACGGTGTGGCATAAGAAAGAGAAGAAGATTACGGGCCAACATGCGTACCTCCATTGTTCGCAGCCTGTCAGGGGTCAACGACACCTTCATCGTGTCCCCAGATCGCATGAGATCATCGAATTCCTGCACAAAGCTCCCCTCCTGCCGTATAGTGAGTATAGCCATGATCGTGAAGGGTTAGACAGGGAGCGAACCTCTGTGTCCAAGGAAACGTTGTCATTAATACCATCACTCTGGGCGCTAAAACTCTTTCCTCCCACATCTGGACGATGGAGAGCGTCCGACGGGCGACTCGCATCGCGATCACTAGAAGAACGGCTGTGTGCCTTGAATAGTTTGATGGCTCTGCCTTTCTCCAGCGATGTTCTCGGTGGCGAATACTCCATCCCCACGGACCCCGAGACCGCGGGGTGGGTGCCGGACTCTGATGACATGCGAGAGCGCAAGAGGGGAGACGAATCTGGCAGGGGTGGCTCTTGTGTCTCGTACCGCTCGGTCCTGGAAAAGGATTTACTTCTCCGTGGCCTCGAGGACGGTTTGAGCGCGGCTTCGATCGCTTCGTGTGCTGTATAGCCGATATTTTATGAATACGATCAGAGAATTCCAAATTAAGGGATCACCTTTGGAAACCTTGAACATGGGATAAATGTTATCATCCTCGCAAAGCGCGATGAAAAGGTCCTGCGTCCCGGCGACTTCCTTGCTGCTGTCCCGCGTAGCAACACGGCCAACGTTAGACAATATATGTCTGGACATGTGAGCTGAGGCTAGCGCGCGTTCAGCAACAGAGATCGAAACTCACTCGCATATACACCTGAAAGGGTGGAAGAACGTAAGCGTTCGGACCACACACAACCACGAGGCGAGACTCACTCGAGGATAGCAGTGAGATACAAAGCGGCAGGAGCGACTATGACTGATTTCGGGGGCTCCATGCCCTGAGATTGCAACCGTTCCTGAATTTTGCCCTCTGCATGCGCATCCTCATCTGAATCATTCAGCGTAGAATAGGCTTCGCACTTGAGGCGCATAAGCTGGAGGATGTCGGTTTGATCGAGCAGGCCGCGAGCGAGAACAGAGTACATGCCTCTATCATGAGTGGGAGGGAGAAGTTCTGGTCAGACACAGAGATTTGGGCTGGCGAGGGTTTGACGGCATTCGGGCGTTGCCAATAGGCACGGAGCTCCATTTCAGCCTCGAGAAGGGCATCCTTTCCTAGCGTCGTGGACAGTGTTTTGAGCAGACCAATTTTTAGGCGGTCGGTGAGAATTGAGTAAGCAGAAGAGATGACGCTTGCTAGAATCTCATCGAGGAGGCCGTTGAGGAACTGGAGGGCGTCTACTTGGAGCTTGAGGGGCCGAAAGTCGGAGAGGATAACCTCAGCCGAGTGGGGAGAGATGTACATGGGATCTGGGAGGTGGTCAGTATGGGCAAAGGCAACAGCGAGAGGGACGACTGACGACGGCCGGGGGAAAGAGTGGACATGCGCTGTGGTTGTTGGCAACAGCAAGGGGGAAAGCTAAAAAAGAGAACGAACGAGACGGATTAATATAAATATAGGCGAATATATGCGCGATGTTTGCAGAACCGCTTCTTGTGAGACGACCACGGCAACTGCCGGGCCGGGCCCCGCGCTGTGCCGTGTCGTCACCGCAGGTCACCACCTTCTGCTCCTCCTCAACGTCAACCAGCGCATATAATAGCACGCCGGCTATGACTACTCTTCTCCCCCTACTCGTCTATGCCACCCTCTCGCTACGCAGACTCTGTCCTCTGGGGAACACATGGGGTGCATTTGCCCTCTCGGCTTCGATTGATTTCTTCTCATTCTCGTCATCTTAGTTCAAATTCGGCGCACCCCCGCCTTTGTCTTATCGACCACACGAATCATGTAGGGAGTCGTTCAACGTCATTATCTCTTGATATTGATCGGCGCACTTACAGGGACTGGGCGCCACTTCTTTCATGCTCACTCGCCGTTTTACGACCCGTGCGTTTCCAAGGCCCTTCTCCAGCATCTCGTCCCTCATCCACTCGTCCATCAGCCGTCTCTACGAGTCCGCAATCGGGGGGATTCATTCTGCCGCGGCTGCGGGGCTGGTCGAGGCCCGGTATTTGCATCGTCTCATCTACGGAGGTCTTGTGCGTCGTCTTGCTAGAATATGTAACACTCGTCTAACCGCACTTTCGTAGAGCGACCCGGCGCGCCACCTCCCCGCTGAGCTCGGCCATGCAGCTGCATATGAGGCATTCAGGCATTGTCTCCATCACCCTCTTATCTATGACGAAGTGCAAGATACCGAGCGTCAGTGCGAAGCCGTGGTCGGTCTTGCCATCGCGGAGGGTATGTAGTCCTATTTATTTTTAAGTTGTTCACCTCTAAGATGCGCATCTCGAAGCTGCCCACCTACATCAGGAGCACGAACGTTTTGTTGATCCCCGCAAGCTGCAGATCTCCGCCCAGTCGGCCGCCGCCACTGCCGCACTCATTCATAGCCAAGCGCGCGATCGCCAGCAGCTTGGGGAGGGTGGCGTTCTACGCGCGCCCCAGGGCATACATACTCGGAGGTCTATGAGGAGGACGACGAGGCACTACAGCGCCTCACCGACTTCAGTCGCGTCTACACCCCCTCACACTCTTCATCGACGTCAACTCCGGCCGGTAGCCAGGCTGACCGCGGCCTCGTAAACGACCATGAATACAGATTCACAGAAACCGGCTTATTTGACGACTCGCCGCCCGCTGCGGTGTCCCGCGGCTCAACTCGCATTGGAAGCACTATCTCCTCACCTCTCCTCGAGCCCCCCACCCGCACTGATCCCTACTACCATCAGCGCACATCCAAGGATCTGGGCCCGGCCCGGCACGCCGTTCATTGGGAGAGCTCGAGTGCAGATGGAGCGCGTCCCTTGTCATATGGCATACGCCCCCGCCCGGATAGCACACACAACCACCGCCACGGACATGGTTCTGGTGCCTCAAATAAATCGTTCAATCACGTTCCTGAACCGGTCAACCCTGCCACCATCTTGGGTAACTTGTCTCGTACGGAGCGATCGTTCGGAGCAAGTCGCCTCGGGGACACATTCATGGACAAGGGTCCCGCGTACCGAGAGCCGCGTGATGTCGGGCGTCGACCACTCGTAGCGGAACCCACCCCAGCCGTCCATCGCAGCTACCTGGACCGGGTGCTCCGCCACCGGGGGCGCCTCGACCGCGGTGTTTCGTCTGACTCGGAAGACGACCAGCAATGGGATTCACATGGCGGAGAAGGGTCACGTAGCGGTGGTCAATCCGGGGCTAGCCCTCGACCCGTAGCTCACACATATCATAGTCCCGGAGCGGCTCCCGTTGCAGGCAGCGCTTTTGGTGGCGGATTCCAGGGGGTCTCGAACCCTGCTGGGACCCCGCAGGCACCCACCATTCCGGTACTGGGGACGAATGAACGTGTCTGGGTGTCACCCATGGCTCCCGGCAGTGTTACCATCGTCCTACATTCACCCCACCGCAAGCATAGGCATACCCACTCCCATCATAGTGGAGGTCGCAAATACGAGAAGAACCCACGTACCTGGTGAATTGTACCCGAAAATTATGATATCCTCTTCCACTCGTCAAGAATCAATTTCCCTACCCGGTCACTGTATCTGCGCACACATTGATTGAACTGAAAGTTCTAGCATCCTGTTACCACCTACGACATGCGTAGATAACTGTATCATAATTGTCATAGCGAGACGCTACCTCGAGATGTATAACCCAAGCCACATTATCACTCGTGCGAGATCACAGAAGAGCCTCCACAGCTACTGAATCGACATCCATCGAATCCAACCCTTTCCCACTGGCATCGCTCGTCGGTGTCTCCGGCGCAGGATCGACTGATGAACTGCCCTCGCCCAGATCCGAACTAAGGCCCGGAGAATCCCCGCGCGCAAAGTCCGCGCCGTCGCGAAGGAGACGCGAGAGTTCAATAGAGTCTAGATCGCTGTAAAAGCGGGGTTGTGCGAACGCGGCTTTCTCCAAGAAGTCATAGTCTTGTTGTCCTAGCAACGACGCACTCGCCACTGTTGCGCCGCTGTCACCAGAGGTTGGTGGCGGGGGTACACCATCAAGCCGCTTGTCCGTAAGGCGTGTCATACGACGAGGCTGGGATGCGGAGCTAACGCCGTCCCGCAGAGATGGCGTGGTGATGTGGCCGAATGCCATGTTGAGTACCTGTACCGGGCGTCAGCATGTGAGGGCATGTGCTATCAGCCGCCTTACCCAAGGCCCGAGGCGAGCATGACGCTCTGTGGAAATAGAGGGCTTGGAGGCGAGACGAGTTGCAACCATGTAAGCAGGGAGCGTGTTGGGAAGCGTTGATGATGGCTTCAGGACCGGCGGTTGCGGGAGAGCAGAGACAGCGGATCCGTCGTTGAAATGTTCTTTTTCCTCATGAGCGGCGAGTTCGTCAATAGAGGAGAAACGCTCGTAACAATCTAATAGATCATCGTTTAGTGTTTGCCTTGTGCGTGTCCGTCTGAATGGACACCTACCTTCGTATGTACATCTTAGTTCTCTGTCCACATGGCGGTCGAGGTGGGGAGGGAGGCTGGACTTTTCGCATACCATGCGGCAATTTTTCCATTGACACGAGACTGTCTGGGGGACAGACCGTAGCGTCAGCTCCGGAGATCTGAGTTTGAGCCTGCGCAATGACCACACCGTTGTCTGTCCGACTGGCTCCACATCTAACCGATGTTGCCTCACATGTCGCTTCAGAGCATAGATCGAATTGAGAATTGCATGACATCCATTCCATTGACATTGACGGGGACATAGGCGATTCGGAAGCTCATGATCATGGTATTCTGACTAGCTATACTGAGCTCGACCACGCCACCTTGCAATGTTTACGAACCTCTGTTGCCAAGTGATCCTGGTTCATCGCCTTTTTGTGTCATGTTCATCCTTCTGCGTTTGGCGCGAAGCAGGTATTCCGGCGGCGGCGGCGGGACTAAGACATAAACCTGCTTCATGCGTCGTACACGAGACGACTTTGCCGCCGCACTTGGGGCCACGGCGGAATTTGCCTCAGTATGGCCCAAGTGTAGGTTTGAGGGAGTAGCTTGCAGGGTGGCGCTCGAGGCAGATGCCTCTGTTAGGTCTTCGGGTTCTCCATCTTGTCGGGGACTTCCAGCAGTTTGTACAGGGGTCGCTCCGCCCGCAATATCCAGCAGGCCTGCGCGGCGAATGAAGACGTCAGAATCCGTAACTGACGCATTGTCATGCGACACTTGAGCGGGAACCAATTCTAGGGAAGATGCAGCGCCCAAGGAAGGGTTCTGCAATTGGTTACCTGGATTAGTAGCGCCTGTACTCTGGTCGTGGGTATCTCGCTCCGAGTCCTCAACAACGCCTTGCATAGTTTCAGATAGGCTTGGATCTGCATGGTCGTTGAATGCCAAAGCGGGAGGAGTAGGGACGGGAGAGCTGAGTTTCTCGGAAGCTTCGTCGTCGTTAACGGGCGTTATTGTAGCTGCAAGTGGGGGTGTTGGGACACGCGGGGCGAAGGGAAGGGTTCCAAAAGCAGCGTCTACTACAAACGGGACGAATGAGATGTTGGTCGAATCATGGAGGGTGGTATCTGGCGCCAGTTGAGCAGTGTTGTCTAGGGGGCCAGAGGTTGTGGGAGATGCAGGGGATTTGACAGCGGAGGGGTCGTCGGAGCCATCCTCAAACGATACAGCGCCGGTAAGAGTGGAATAAGGTGAGAACGCGCGCGGGGAGTCGTGCAGCACATTCGCAATCGCGGTCTGGCCCGAAGCATCCTTCGTGTCTCGCGGCTCCAACACCTGCGGAGAAGGGGTGCGTACTCCGTCCAACACGTCAACCTGCCTGGGGACGGCATCAGAACCGCTATCCACGAGCGTCCGCTTGCGGGGTTCCGCAGCGACAGAGTTGGATCGCTTTGGCGGGACTGCATCTTCAATGACGCGCCGCTCGGTCGAGATCGACCGTTTCCGCTTCTCCCCATGAGAATTAGGCCTGGTCGACGGTCCTGGAGAAGCCGCCAGCCTCTCTGCATTCAAAGATCTTTTGATACTCGCTGCAAGACCTCGCAGACTGTACGGAGCTGCCGACACTTGCTCGCCACCTATCAGAAGTGACTGCTGTGAACCTGATTGTGTGCTTGATGGTGCAGTCATGGTGGAAAGAGGACCGGTCGTTGGCGCCGTGGATGAGGGTACGACAACGCCCTGAGGACCTGTGGTGGGCTTGTGGGGTTCTAGAACTCCTGACCCACTTACGACCTCAGAACGGGGTTTCGTCCCAAGGGATGATTCGTATGTGTTGGATGGATAGGGAGAAGTAAGGCTAGGCGGCGGTGCTGGATGGACATCATGGGGGGCAGGCTGGCCTGTACTAGGGCCGGCTTCCGTGGTAGGGTGCCAGCCGCTAGATTGTGCTTGATGGTTAAACTGCGTACTGTTGGGCGTAACAGGAGCTCCTATTCTTGTATGTTGTGGCTGGTGATAGCCTTGCTGTGCTTGCGGTACGTCTGGCCTTGAGGACGGCTGGGCCGCAGGCTGCACATCAGAGCGCGAGGCTGTATGCGCCCGCGACTGGCCCTGCGAGCGCTGCAGGGCTGCCTTCACCATCAAATTAGCACGTTCCGAGCCATATGCCTGTGGAGCGAAGTATGCAACGGCGGACGGTGCGTGTATAACAAGGAACATACCTCGGTCCATTGGGCATAAGCCCTGGTAAGTTGCTCCCTCTGCAAGGTAAGCTTAACACGATACATGAGCCAAGGGCAGAGCGCCTACCATGCGGTCTGATCGGAGACGTTGGGCGTCCGTCGCACTGGGAGCACTAGCATGTGTTGACCCATTCCTCGAAACAGTAGCTGCTCCCCCTTGAGGCGGCAGACTCTGCAACCCGTGGGATACAGGGACGGGTAATGGCTGCTGCTGCGTGGGTGGAGGTACTTGTACATTCGACTAATCCAGGCATGCATGAATAAGTTGAATTGAAAGAAGGTGCTTTGGAAGGCTCACATGACGCATCCCTTCGAATTCGACCGTGTTTCTGGCCATGATATTTTCAGGCGGCGGAGGCCGTGCACTCTGAGGGGCGACGAATGGCGATGGGGAAGTAACAGAAGGATATTGCGGCAGCCACTGCCCCTGCTGATGACTAGGGTAAGTTTGGTCCATCACATGTTCCCGGTAATGTTGGCGGTGCTGCGATGTCAAGCCACTGCTTGCAACCCCGAGGCCAGATTGCACATGGCTGGGGATCTGCTGTGCGCAAAAAATCGAATGCCATGAGGACACACGGCGTGGTAATCGCGTGAGAAATATACCTGGGGCACACTCCTAGCACCTGGCGGCGCAGATACGGAGATTCGTTGGTGGTTCGACGCAGCTCCGTGGCTATGAGGCACCTGTGAGACTATTGAAGGAAGCAGTTGTTGGATCGGCTGTTGGCTATCGCGAAACTCAGCCAGAGGACCCGCAGACGGTATCAAGCATGCGCACCTCCTGCCGGCGAGTTGCTGGGCCATCTGGATCACACGTAATCTACTAGCGTATGACGCAGACA
This sequence comes from Gloeopeniophorella convolvens, assembly GCA_022496205.1. Classification (NCBI taxonomy): domain Eukaryota; kingdom Fungi; phylum Basidiomycota; class Agaricomycetes; order Russulales; genus Gloeopeniophorella; species Gloeopeniophorella convolvens. Next base: position 516,774 of record WTXD01000009.1, on the reverse strand, counting down.
ATCGAACTGGCCAACACAAGAACTCACTCTTCCTGCCTACGCTGCTCTGCCTGCTGGGCCTGCCTCTGGAGATAGATCTGTAAGCCCATGGCATTCATACGACTGTAAGCTTCGAGTTGACGAGCATTCTCGGCGAATTGTTCGGGAGTGACGCCACTCTGGAGTATTTGATTAAGTTCCGTAGTCAGAGTAGTTTGTGGCCGATGTCCATGGTTGTTTGGAAGATGGGGATGGTTGTTCTGGCCGTTCATGGAGGGACACGGAGGAACCTGAGTAAGTGCTTGCGGGGCTCCTCCGAGCTCAAGCACACGCGAGTCACGGTCGCGTCACGTTGATCCTCGTTGATCGTGAACCTAAACCGGGAATCACTCGCCGCTCGGAGTCTGCCGAGATTGCACTTAGCCGTCGGGCCGGAGTGTGCTGGCCACGTTACTCGCTACAGCGATACTTACTCAGGGTTGTTACAGAATTACGCTGGTCACTGCCTGCGCATACCGCCTGCGATGATCACAGCCCACGTCCAACGAGCATTGCGGGCGCGTCCCCCTGCCTCGAGACCGCTTGCTTCTATATCTTCCTCACAAGTCAGCCCTACGCTCAGCCCTTTCCAGGTCTTCGATAGACGGGCCAAACTACTGCAAAAAGACCGCGCCGCTGCGCGCGAGGGAGGCACTCGAAGCAAGACCGTCGACTATGTTCGTGACGAGGTCGCTGATAGATTGGTGGAGAGATTTCTGGCCAGTACCACTGTTTTAGAAGAAGTCTTCCTACCCCCGCTGAGAAACTATGCAGGATATAAAGAGACAATTCACGTCGATTCTTGATCTCGGCTCTGGTCCAGGACATTTTTCCAAACTCTTGGAGTTAGACCGGACACAGAAAGTGACAATGCTCGACCTTAGCCGTGAGATTTCCAGCTTGATTGCCGCTCCAGGCTCCATTCAAACCACATTCTAGCAAAGACCCTCAACCGTGATGCCGACTCAGAATTTGAAGGTTGAGACATTTCTCGGTTGTCCTGGGCACTCGGTCTTAGTGTGAGGCAGTTCCAGTTGAAAGACGCGTCGTGGACGAGGAATCCTTGCTCGAAACCATCCCGCGGAACTCTCAAGAAGCCATAGTATCATGCCTCAGCTTACACTGGGTTAATGACTTGCCAGGTGAAGAACCTTCGCATTACTAGCGACAACAGTTAATCAGCTTATATGTGTAGGGGTATTGGTGCAGATCAAAGAGGCGTTAAAGTCTGATGGCGTTTTCATTGGCGCTCTATTTGGTGGCGATACCCTCTTCGAACTTCGAACCGCGCTTCAGCTTGCGGAGGCTGAAAGAGAAGGAGGCATCTCCCCTCACGTGTCACCAATGGCTGGCAAGTCAGATTATGCCCTGACAGCCAGACAACTAACTCACACATGTCGATCCAGATCCCCGGGACATGTCCAATCTTATGGGCCGCGCAGGTTTCACGCTGCTTACTGTGGACGTCGACGAAGTCAAGATAGGATACCCTAGCATGTGGGAGCTCCTTGACGATCTGCGTGATATGGGTGAAAACAATGCTATTATTGGACGGTGCGCGTGGTTCATCTAATATGTCTGTGTATGGTTACGACGTCGGCCTAGCCGCCATTTCTTGCATAGAGACACGTTGGCTGCCGCGGCTGCGATATACAAAGGTCAGTGTCGAGTCAGAACCCAAAAACACGTGAATTTACCAACATCGTAGAGCTCCACGGGGAAGAGGATGGTACAGTCCCAGCTACCTTCCAAGTCATCTACATGGTCAGATCTCGCAGTGCCAGCGCTACGATATCCCCTGACCCGTCGCTGCAGATCGGTTGGAAGCCTGCGCCAAATCAGCCAAAACCGTTGGACCGAGGCTCGGGTCAGACGAACCTCAAGGATGTCCTATAATACGCACGGGTTACACAGATAGCTCTTCGCCTTCCACCGTAGCCGCATCCACAACCTTTGCCCCCTCGGACGACCCCCCTTGTGTGCTGCCAAGCTGGAACTTGCGTTTGGGGATGACTGCATAGAGGGCTTGTTCCCAGTCTCTCGTCTCCGTCCACTTCACCAGAATCTCGAACACTTGGTTCACTGTGAGAACTTTTCGTGTTGGTAGATGCGACAGGTAACGTCCAATTGGCAGCTGGGCGGCGCGAACCCCCGTTTGGGTAGCCTTGTCTAGGCAAAGGTTCTGGAGAATGGCTCCCATCAGGATCGAATATGCTGGGCCTCAAACGAACCTTATATCGGTTGTGGTCACAGATGCCACCGATAATATAGGTTTCCCCTTCTTTGAGCTCGCCTAATATCTCACTAGAGTCGGCAGTGAGATAGACGATGCTGTCTTTCAATACTTGAGGTTCGAGCGCGTCTCTTGTCTCTGTCCCTTCTGGCTCTTCATCATGCCCTGAGCCATTGACCACACCATCCTGATCGTGGACACTCGCAGTGCTGCCTCTTGTCCAAAGCGCATCATAGCTTTCGGACCACCATTCCGTCCCTGCCCACCTTTTGTAGCCACTGTCATTGAGTTTCTCCAGTCGCGCTAATGTTCGGCCATTCAGCGAAGTAAACAGGAGAGTGGTAAACGGATTTGTCGAGCGTCGGTTGGCGCTGTAGACATATGCTAGTTGTGAACATAAAGATGTTACTTCCTTGGTTATCAATGTAGTTACTCTTGAACAATACGCGATCTTGTATGATGTTCGCACCTTGTCGCCCATCTTATCGTCGAACCCCAGATCAATCACTACTCTCGCAGCAAACAGGTTCTTCACGACATTAGACTTGGGCCGTTTTTGGCTCATTTCATCGTCTGAGACCTGTTCTCCAGCTGCTATTCTCTCTGCTCTTTTCCTCTTCTTCTCCTTCTTAGCCTCTCGTTCCTTCGCTCGACGTTCAATTTTGCGCTCTTCGAACCTGGCCTTCTTCAGGGCCTTCTTCTGCGCCTTTTTAGAGAGTGGTATGGGTTCCGTGGTGGCGATATCTTGAAGGGGTATTGGCGACAAGGATGTTGGCTCATCCTGGTCGGTTAGGGGGGAAGTGTGTAGCGACGTTTTGTCCATTTTGCAAGCCGTGGCAACGGCAGCAGGTGGAAGCCCTGCAGGCGGAGCGTCCGAGATGCGTGATAATGGAGGCGTAATCGGAACTGCGGGCAGCTGCGGACCGACACCCGCCATGGGGTTGGTGACAACGCTTCCGCTGCGGGCAAGTGTTTCGGACAGCGGATCCTCGCCGGCCTCCCTAATCGCTGATCGTTGTGCCCCACCGCAGACGGTTTCGAGGGGTTTTCCCACTGCTGCTCGTCGTGCATTTGCAACCATGGCTTCTGCGTCGTCCCTCCAGACGCTCATTCTCGATCCTCTCACCCAGCACACCGCAACTGTCGTCTTCCTTCACGTCAGTGCCTGCCTAGCCGTTTGAACCAATCAATGTATCCTGATCATCGGGATGTCAGGGACTGGGCGATACAGGACACGGATGGGGGAGCGTTGCAGAGCTGTTCAGACGTGACCCTGGTCTCCAACACATCAAATGGATTCTGCCCCATGCGTAAGTCGGATATTTGTGAACTTCCTCTGCTTGCATCGGATCATGATTTTATCCGCATAAACTAGCCCGAACATCAAGGTGACGGCGAACTTTGGTCAAAAAATGCCGGCATGGTGCGTACATCTCGTGTACATCCCATGCAGCCTCCTCGTTTCTTCCTACCTACCCGACTAAATTCGAGTGTACAGGTTCGACATTCTAAGCTTTGACTTCGATAACGCTGTCGAAGACGAAGACGGCATGCTGCATACTGTAGAGTCCGTCAGTCGACTCATCAGACAGGAAGGGGAATCTGGAATCAGCTCCGGGCGGATCGTGATCGGGGGTTTCAGTCAAGGCGCAGCAATAAGCCTTCTGACTGGCCTGAGTGGTGCAAGCAAATTGGCGGGAATCGTATCACTGAGCGGCTGGACCCCTCTCAGGCATAAACTGAAGGCTGTGCGCGGGCTCCCTGTTCTCCGCGCCTGTGAAATGATGTCTGACATGTCCACGCCAGATGCGTGCTGACCACGCCTCGTCGATACCGGTCTTCTGGGGCCACGGTATCTCCGACCCACTTGTCACATACCCCCTCGGTGTCGCCTCTGTAGAGTTCCTCAAAAGCGAACTCGGCCTTCCCACGGCCTCCGTCGATACAGCAGACGCTGAGCCGCCCAATGGCATCGCCTTCCATTCATACCGCGGACTGGGTCACTCGTCAGCACCAGAAGAGCTCGCTGATCTGATGCACTGGCTCAAGAAAGTAATTCCCAAGCAATAATCGTGGGTGCTTCGATTCCGCAGTCTCTGTTCTCACTGAATGTTCCCACAGATCGGTAACATGTGTAGGCACCGGAGACCGAGCGTTAGAGCACTTTGTATTCCATCGAGGGAGGCTACATGCATTGCACATGACCTGATAGTGAGGTTGCTACCCCTTATAGACAGGCGAACACCCAATCCGACAATTTAGCCGTTGGCCCACTCATCCACATTTCACACTGTCTGCTGCCGAACCGGCATCGAATGACGGCCGCCGCAACGTAAGCTATGGAGTGCTCCACCCTAATTGCCTCGTCGTACGGCGCCTAGCTTGCTCGATCTAATCGCTTCACCGACTGCGCTCCGCATGTGCCGTGAGAGAAATGCACACGCTGAGTTTGTCCCAGGCGATCGTAACCGTTTCCAGATGCCGCCCATGAGAACATTTAAAAGGTCGTGCGAGATGCCCAGACATGTCACCCACATCGCCCGTCCATTGAGCCCTATTTCCCACCCAAAGTAGCGATGTACGTCCCAGCTATTGCCTCGGTACTTCTGTCCTACGCGGCTCTCGTAGCTGCCCAAGACCAGACTGTACGTCTCTTCGACCCTGAGGTTCGCTCTCCCCAACTTAAACGTTTATAGGTTACTGTCAACGTCGGGGCAACAACGTCCACCCAAGGGGGTGCCTTCCAATTCATCCCCGATAATATCAATGCTACCGAGGGGTCAGTTGTCACCTTCAAGTTCTCGGGAGTGTAAGTCGGGCTCTATCTCAACATGCCTTCCCTTTGCTGAATGCCAGTAAGGCCTGGGAACCACTCGATCACGCAGTCGTCCTTGACAAGCCCGTGCCAGCCGTTGCCCAATGGTTTTGACTCCGGCTTTGTCTTCTTAACATCCGCAACTGAAACCCCCACCTGGAACCTCACTATCACTAATGGCACTCAGCGTAAGCCAGACCACATTCACGAGTTCGCTAAATTTGACATCGTGTCACAGCTATCTGGTTCTACTGCAAACAACTAGCCCCTAGCCCTCACTGTCTCGCTGGAATGGTCGGGTAGGATGATTCCATCGAATGAACGCCCTACGACGTTCCTGACGTCCGCAGCGCCATCAATGCTCCGCAAAGCACATTCGCCCAATTCCAACAAGCCGCAACTTCTTCTTCCGGTAACCCCGGTGTGAGTCGCAACCACTGTCGGATGCTCTGTATTCTCACCACACTACCTTAAGCAAAATGAGGGTGGTCTCGTCGGCGTCGGCGCTTCTGCTTCGGCGCCACCCAGTCCCCTCACCGGCGCTGTGACGGGCTTCGGAAACCCGACTGGTGCTAGCGGCGCTTCGCCACCATCCCCGTCTTCGAGTTCTTCGTCCTCGTCGTCTTCCAATACTGCTTCTGCACCCGGTTCTTCGCAGTCCAGTTCGGCGCAGACTTTCGAAGCCAGCGGTCTTCTGATGACGTTTGCGGCGTTGCTTCTTGGAATCGCCTAATAGGTACATATAGTAACCCATATTGCTCCTCAGCTCAACCCAAAGGGCATTTGGAGTCGCATATCTATAGTCTTCTATATCACACTTTTCAGCGCTCCCGAGGTAGAGGCGGAGGGTTTTCTGTTAGTCCAATGTCACGCACCGCCGTTTGCGTGATACACTGGGCATCGTTTGTGATCGGCGCTCTCGGACACTTGTGATTTCTTCAAAGAGTACCGCATTCTCTAATTACACCCATTCGCGTGGACTTCGTAATAGAGTGGGTTTCATTCGAGTTGTGATCCACTGGAGTACATGCTGGATGTGACATACACTTTGCTCCGACAGCTATGCTAGAACGGATGGAACGCGTTCCTGAGCGTGGAGTGAAAGCTATAATGTAGAGATTACCAAATACAAATACTCCACTACTGCAGTTCTAGCGACACAGCAATGCCCATAGAGGCCAGCTCGGCGCACAAATACCGAAACACGAAGGGAATAGCTACGATATCCAAGTCGCCGCTGTTTGATGATTGACTTCTTAGAACATGCCTTGATGGGAGTGCGACAGTTACGTCCCCCTGTCCAGCGTGTTGCGCTGGGGCCGGTGCGCCCAGGGCCTCTTCCTCTTCGGGGCTTGCGTTCTTTCGGCATATCCGGCAGTATTCACCAGCTGGACCGAGCGCTCTCGTATTATTCCCACCAAGCGAGCCGTCATCGTAGCCAAGTGATATGAGGCTACCACAGGTTCGACACACCCAGGCTGTTGAGTAGTCGGAGCAGTTCATCAGCCTATCTTGAAGCAGGAAAGAAGTGCCGTGCGCTATGAGCGCGTCACGCTCCATTTCTCCAAACCGGATACCACCAGCGCGTTTTCGGCCCTACAGGGACGATCAGACTTGGGTGGTACGAGTTGTCTCGTCGCGCCCACCTTGACGGGTTGCCTCGTCAATGGGTCCACAGGCCCGGTGGTACGCACTTGGAATTTATCGAGAACCATATGTCTCAGCCGCTGATAGTAAACCACGCCGAAATAGATGTCAGCTGCGAACTCTTGCCCGGTGATTCCCGAGTACATTGGCTCGCTGCCATAATAGTTGTAGCCAGCGGCGCGAAGCTGCTTGCCGAAGTAATCAATGGCGGTATCTTTCTCCGAAAATCTATTGCTGTGATCAGGATAGAAATGCGTTGAGGGAGCGATTGCACAAACATGAACGGGGTTGCATCTTGCGCAAGGCCGTGCATAGCACCGGCTTTCCCTGCCATGCTCTCAACCAACATACCTATAGTCATGCGACTGGGAAAGGCATGTGGGTTGATGATGACATCAGGTTGAATCCCGCTCTCGCTAAATGGCATATCGATGGTAGGCCACTTTTGAGAGCAGACACCTTTTTGTCCATGTCGGGACGAAAACTTGTCACCGATAACCGGCGAACGTGGAATGCGCAGTGTTACATGGATTTTCTGTAGTTCAGAGTCACCCGCGTCGGTGCCTGAGGTTAAACGATGAGGGATTATCGTTATACAAGAGCAGTACAGGGGACAACACACCTAGAAGTCGGACTTTATCAACATATCCCGTCTCGTCTCCCTTGTACTTGACGAGACACGTTCGCCCAGTGGTGTCATCAACGTAAGCCGCGATGGGGTCGCCCGACGTTAGTCTCGTTCCGACGAAAGGAAGACCGTCCAGATCTAGGAATTGACAGCACGGGTGCTGCTTGTCTTCCGGTTCCAATCTGATGTCTCGCCCCAGGCCAAAGTGTAGAGTAGGCGAGGCACTTGACTTTGATGCTCCTCGCGTCTCTTTCAGATCAACGATCTGTGACTTGTAGACAGTTCCATAACCGAACCCTCGTTCGTGCCCAGACTTGTTCAATATCATCGCATCCTCCATATCGTAACCTGTGTACGAGACGACTGCGACCACAGCATTGGTTCCATTGGGGAAGGAGTCCATGCCGTATGTGTTGTGCAGCTTGGGCCGAACTAGAGGCGTTTGTCCTGATTGCAACCGGTAGAGCTTGTTGTCCGTACGGTGATTGAGCACTGTTGAGGGCGTCCCCATGGTTTGCTTCCCCATCTTTTGAAGTTCAGTTTCGTAGACCAAGGCAGTAGTGCACTACGCACCTGGCATTGGTAGATATTACGAGGGCTCTGATTGAAGTCCGAGAACGGAGTCATGTTAGCCAAGATCGAGAGAAAGTTTGTTGGTGCATGCTCCACATGCGTAGAGATCGTGGGCTCTACCTCCTCGGGCGTGATGGCGATGTCCATGTACACTTGTTCGAAAGACCCGATCCGGTCGTCCTTGCCGTTCGAAATGTATTTGACAGGGCGCATCATCCGCGAGCGCGACGCGAAGAGAAACAAGCCAGGGTACTGTCCACCTTCAGAATGAGGAACGAGGCCTATTTCCAGGTCTAATGGAATATCGTTGATGCCTTCAGTCTTCCATACGCGAAGAGTAGTAGCGAGGTTTTCTGCAACAGATTGTCTAGCCCAGCCGATGATGCGCCCGTCTAACTGCACGCATATGTTTTGACTCCCATTGACCGACGGCGTAAAAGACTCAGTCATCCCTTGAGTGACAAGCAGGGCAGGGATGTGTGCGACCGCGAGGGGGGCGGTAACAATGCAGCAGGTGCGGGATAGATGATTAAGTAGGCCACATGGAGATCCGTCCGGCGTGTGGACAGGGCACAGGAAGCCTAGAAGTAGTTTAATTGGGTAGGAGTGGTAGTCGAAGGATGAGACTCAACCCCAGGCCTCCGGAAGTAGCTTGCGCACGGTGGTCGTTTTGAGCTCGGCAAAGAATGCACCACGATGAATACACCTGAAATGACTGATGTATCGATGCCAATTCAATTTTTCTGCGACAATCGTAAAGCCGGACGCTTGCTGTAAGTCGAGACCCGTCGGCGACACGAGGTTGCCCGTCGCAAGGAAATTTGCCAGGCGCGCTCCGATGTCAAAATTGACGCGCGTGAGGACCTTGTGAAGGTATCGATCTTGAAAAGGAATCAGAAACGCCGTGGCGCAAGATTCATATCATACCGTTAAAGAAGTCAACGGACGGCTCCTGTCTTCGAACATCTTGAGCTATTTGATTGCGGATCTGACTGAGAGCCTCTTCTAGCTTCTCCTTAATTATCATCCCATACAGACTACCGGGAAGAAGAACTTCCTGATGCTGAGGAGAGTCGGGATTGTCGACGCTACATGTCTTCGACACAATTGAATACAACTTCCTCAGCATAAACCTGCATGGATAGTGGGTGGGAGCAGTCGAAACCCGGACAACGAGGGACGTACAAGAGCATTCTGAACTTGTCCCGGGGACTGTCAAGGTGGACGAGGACCAGTTTCCGGACAAGCCAAGTGCCGACAGCTAGATTAGTCCAATCCTCGGGGAGGCCCAAGACAACGCGAAACTTGTCTCCCAGATAGTCTAAGCACTGGTCGCCAGTGTGCAAGCTATAGATCTTGTAGCTACGCAGCAACAGCTCGATACGATCTATTAGGAACGTGTCTTTGTAACCTTGCATGATAACGCCTTCGAAGATCTCCTTGTCGGAAGCACCAACCAAAGCCTTCAGAAGGAGCATGATGGGAACAACGTATTCTTGTTTACGCCAGCTGAATCGTAGCATTGCACTACCATTAGCCAGATAATGAAGCGTATTTGTGACACTGGTCTGATCCAGTCGGACGCAGCGTATTTGAACAGCATAGGGCGTGTAGGAGGGGCCTCGATTCTGAAATGAGGGTCGATTAAGGGCGATGACATGATTTCGCCGAGGAAGTATGAGGTAGCGAATGAGGCGCTCGTTCCCGTTGATGACAAAATAGCCACCAAATTCTTCAGGTTCTTCGTGATGTCTTACGAGCTCCGCTGAAGACATGGAGCGGAGGTTGCATCTAACGGACTGCATACGCTCGTGAGAACCTGGCTCAGACGAGGGAGAAGAGACACTCACCCGAACCATGATAGGAACCAATCCGCAGTCTTTTGTAAGGGAACGTACTGCTTGACCTGGCTGATCGACCTTCCAGCAAATTTTGGCCGTCATGCGCCCACGGTAAGACGTCAATCTTTCCCTAGCCTACAGGATAGTGCACATAGCTTGAGCATGAATTGAATATTAGCGATACCGTCGGTTGGGCACTCACCTCAGCTGGAAATACACGACGTTCCACAGCCGAGTGATCCTTATCAGGGACCATGGGTCGTGCAATAGAGACCTGCTCAATCCAAACTTGGATTCTTTAGAGAGTGTAGACCGAATATAAAAATCCGGGCGCTTACTGCTCAACCTGTTTCCCCAACCATTCGAACTGCGTCCAGTGGCGACCTGTCCTGTTCCATCGAAGACCACTCTTTCGCCGATGTCCCGCACAGCGAGACTTAGGAGCCCGCGACCATCACCGTCTCCGGAAGGTAGGCCAGAGTCATCGAACAGCGCGTTGAACGATTCGAGATGTGGTGCAACAAACTCATTCAATATCGGAACGCTGGATTGGCTGCTGGGCGGGTTCCTGAATGTATTTTCGCGTGTTAGAGCGTTGAATGTGTGTTTGCTGGAATGCGATCTTGGAGAACCGTCCGGCATGTTCGTTTTTGTAGCCTGGGGCTGCGGGCGTGAACACCACCAATAGGAATGGACAGTTGTAATCTAGCTTTCCGCTGCAAGCTTGCTCGAAAATTATGCTTACGTGATTGACGTGCTCCTTCCCATCCCAAAGAGGGCACGCGTTTTGGGGCTCCGACTAAATGTGGCAGGATGCGTCCGCGCGAGTCAAACAGTCGCCGGAAGCGGCCCACTTATCACCTTCAACACCTCCTTGTGCTGCACTTGCCCCTCAGCACTCTTCCCTTATGTTTGGAAACAGTGGCATCCAGTCCTCATGGGCTAATCCGTCTCAAAACCAGCAGCAGCAGCAGCAACCGCAGCAACCGCAGCAACCACAACCAGGGGCTGTCTTTGGACAACCAAGCGCGTTCGGTTCCGGAGGGGGAGGTATGAACGCGTCCTCTCAGTGTACCTCGCATTTCTCATGGATCATCCCCCAGCATTTGGTTCAGGTGGTGCCTTTGGATCGAACCCCCAACCACAGCAGCAGACCAACCCCATGTTCGGCAACCTTGCTTCTAACACCAGCACAACACCGGCAGCGGGAGCTTCGGCGTTTGGTTCGTCTTCCTGCGCTTCTATCGACGACCTTGCTTGACAGGTGTATCAGGGGCATTTGGCGGTGGCGGGAACAGCAACCCATCATGTTCGGTGCTACAAAGCCTGCCACGGGTTTTGGGGCGTTTGGAGGAGGGACGTCCGCCTTCGGTAGCGGCGGTGGGGGATTTGGCTCGACGAACACTCCACAACCCGCTTCATCTGGGACCGGCCTGTTTGGGCAATCCAATGCGACTACTGGTGGCGCGTTTGGGTCGGGGGCGTTCGGTGGCAAGCCTGCCACAAGTGCATTTGGGACAACAAGCGGTGCGTTGTTTAAGCCATATTTTTCTGTGCCTCTGTAACTTACCGCACTGTGTGTCTATAGCAAATCCAAACGCGGGTCCCTATGACGGTGTTCCTCCCGTGACAACTGGCACGGCAAATCCCACCTATAGCGCCTTTGCCGAGAAAGACTCAGCGAACGCAAGCGTGACCCTTCAGTACCAAAGCATCACTTGCATGCCGCAGTATCGTGGTAATTCATTTGAGGTCAGCTACATGGGATCCTGCTTTGTCCCCTAGATCAGCTTTATCTACACCTCAAAGTATAGGCTAATCTGATCATAATTACCCCTCCCTAGGAACTGCGCACGCAAGACTATCAACAGAACAGGAAAACTGCTGGTTCGAATGCCTTTGGTCAATCGGCATTCGGCAGCACATCACAACCCGCGACTACGGGTCTCTTTGGGCAAGCTGCCCAACAGCAGCCTGCGAACCCAGCATTCGGATCCTTCGGCAACACTGGGGCAAACGCAAACACCGGCAGCGCATTTGGACAAAACACTCCGCAGTCGACGGGTGGATTTGGCACTTTCGGCCAAGCCTCTCAGCCACAGGCTCAGCAACCAACAACAGGCGCCTTTGGATCTTTTGGTCAACCTCAACAGCAGCAGGGCGGCGGGTTGTTTGGAGCAGGAGGTGCTGGTGCTGGTGCTGGTGCTGGTGGTGCGTTTGGGCAAAACAAGCCGTTGGGTGGCTTTGGTGCGCACTATCCGCTCGGTCCTCGCTCTCTCCTTAATGCACCGTAGGCGCAACTGGCACCGGTGCGTTCGGGAGTAACACAAACGCAACCGGACCGACGGGCCTCTTCGGGCAAAGTAACGCAGCTCAGCCAGCAGCTGCTCCGACTGGCGGCCTGTTTGGTCAGGGTCAACAGACAGGCGGTGCTTTTGGGGGAAATGGATTCGGTACGACATCTTCGACCACTGAGCTTGGTGTTTCTCAGTTGTATTCGAAAAGGCACCAACAACGCCGCTCAGAAGCCACCTGTCTTCGGACAAACGGTCCCGCCACAGCCTGCTTCAGGCGGTGGCTTCGGTTTATTTGGACCCCAGCAGCAGCAACAAACCGCTCCAGGACAACAGGGGCCCACAGGTCTCTTTGGGAACCAGCCAGCATTTGGGCAGTCAAGTACGCCCCAAACTGGGCAACCCCAGCAAGGTGGGGGTGAGTCGTTTGTGGTATGTCACTCGGATGCTCACTGATGAATACCGATACGCGTAGTTTTTGGTAATACAACACAGCAACCCTCTGGTGGATTGTTCGGCAACACTGGTGGCGGGGGTGGACTTTTCAACAATACGCAGCAGCAGCCGGCCAATCAACAGCAGCCTGGCCAACCTTCGGCCTTTGGTCTTTTCGCGAACAAAACCGCTACTCCGACGACGGGCGGTGGTATTTTTGGAAACAACGCGCTTGGCCAGACGAACACAACCACAGCCCCTCAACAATCGACGGGCCTTTTCGGTTCATTCGGCCAATCAACGACCCAACCCGCAAACAATGCGTTCGGGAGCAGCACAAATCTTTTCGGGGGGCGCCCTTCCGCCCCTGTCGCTAACGCGGCCCAATCCATCGGGCAGCCTCTCGGGGGCTCTATGTTTGGCAGTACACTCGGCGCTTCTGCCCTTGGTGGCCCGGCCACAGGCCGCAAGGCAGCCTGCAAGCATCTATCGCCCAACCGATTGCGACGAACCTTCCCATCTTCTCCATGCTCCCCACGTCGAGTTCCCCATCTCTGGACTCGTCCGTCAAGAAAAAGGTCAACTTACTGGACTCAGCCAGGCCACCTGTTTCCCGATCGATTGCATATCAACCTGTGCAGACTAGGCTGCGCGGTTACACATCCATCACGACGAGCACCTCGTTAAACAATGGCCTGAGCCTATCGTTGACAACTGGGAAGCCTAACGCACTCAGCTTATCGGTAACTGCGAGCCCCGGGAAAGGGCAGACCGGGCCTGAAAGCTTCAGCTCGAGTGTCCTCAACTCTGAATCGAGGTCGAGCTTCAAGAAACTTGTGCTCGACAAAAAGATTGACGCCGCTGACCTGCTCAAGCGCTCGAGCGCGTCACCGAGTCCGAAAAAGCCTACCTTCAATCCTTCCCTCACAGTCGCCGCACGCGAAAAGGAAGCGGCCACCCCACCCCCCTCCGTAGTCCCGACCCTCACACGACCCTCCCACGGACGTGGGACTCCGCGTGCCGCGTCGGGAGACCCACAGTCCAGTGACGATAATCACAACGCCTCCCTTCAGGATGGGGACTACTCCGTTGAGCCGAGTCTCTCCACGCTTTCCAAGCTCGGCTACGAAGCACTCGCCGAGGTCAAGGGCTTGGTGGTAAAACGCGCAGGCTACGGAGAGATCCAGTTCTTGGAACCTGTCGATCTCACCACACTCACGAAGCTGAGCGATTTGCTCGGGGAACAAGTCCGCTTCGACGAGATGGAGTGCAGTGTGTACCCGGACAGTGACGACGTTGACAAGCCACCGCCAGGCAGCGGACTCAACGTGCGCGCGCGCATCACCCTCTTCCGTTGCTGGCCGCTCGACAAGGCGACCCGCCAGCCGATCAAGGACGAGAAGCACCCCTCCGCGATCAAGCACTTGAAGCGTTTAAAGAACATGAAGGAGACCACGTTTGAAACCTTCGACATCACGGAGGGCAAGTGGACATTCACCGTTGACCACTTCTAGTCTGTCCTCGCGTCCTTTGATTCAATGTGGTATTTCCTGTCATCTGGCTTCCTATCGTGCATCCGTTATGCCCTCATGTAGTACTGTGTCTTTGTTTACGTAGTATATGCAACCCTTTACGGTTCAGTTGTTTGACCAGGAGGCCTTATCAATACAGCGTCTTCCTGTCCATGTTGCCAGCCTGTGGGTGGTGTCAAAATCCGGGCGTCAGACGCAAAGTGGGGCCAGCAACATCAACTGCGCATGACCACACTTAAAGCGACACTGTAGTAGTCCCAGAAATGGAGGCATCTAATACTTACAGAGCTGTTTGCACCGTGGTCCTCGCGCAACCCTTGGCGAATCCCCGCTTCAGTAAAATGCACTGCGCTGCCCAGGTCGCGCCCATCGCGCGTACGATGCGCATGTATACAAGACATCATATCATATTATGATACGACAGGAGAAGCAACTACATAGACAAGATAAGATCAATTCTAGTCAGATTAGCTGTGAACTCGCAAAGCGCCAAGCGGATATGTCGTGACAGAGCTCCCAATCATATCGTAAAAGGTCATAACAGCGTCCGATACAGCGCCATGAAGCGCCCGACACTCAGCGTCGCAGGTTCTTCGACCGCGCAGCAGGTGTCATCCCCGCGGATCCGCTGCGCGTGTGGCTCGCCGACGACGCCGACGCCCCTGGCGTGACCGTGCGCATCAGGGGCGTCGACGGGTAGTCGAACGTCCCAGGCGCTGTGTCGTACGCCGGCCGCTTGCTCTTGCCCTTTGCCTTCTTCCGCGAGGGCGGAGGCGTGGACAGAGTGTCGTTCGAGGAGCTCGCGAGGCTCGACGCCACCGCCTCGTCCTCGTCCGTCTCGGACGAGCTTGGCTCGTTGGGCCGTGAGAACAGGCTTGCTGGTGGCACCACGATGGAGGGGTCCGTCGAGGTGGACGTGCCTGGCACGCGCACCGACTTACGAAAGGAGCGGCGACCCGAGGAAGAGCTCGCGTCAGGAACAGGCACGACGTACGGCGCGTGAGGATCTACTGTAGACAACCTGGGGCTTGGCGGTGCGGCGCTTGAGGGTGCAGGTGGCATGGTGAATGCTGGGGTCGGCGTGGCAGGGGAAGGAAGGGGTTGGGAAGCATTCGATGGGCTGGCCACAGACATTGGTATGAACCCTGGAGGGAGCTGGCCATCTGGTAACGCGATGACCTGCGGGACGACGCCCCCCACGGGGCTGGCCGCGGAACCGTCGTGAGGATGCGCCGGAATCGCCGGAGCGGAACGCGGGTCTTGTGTAGGGATCGAAATGGTTGGAATCACTGGTCGATGCGCGACATATTCGGCACTCAACAACTCTCCATGAGGCGCAAACGGCGTGGCTTGTGGCGTCTGTGATTGAGGACGGGACTGAGATAGGAATTAGAGTCGCTCGAGTACTGTCACACAGTGCACACTCACTGGGGGCTGGATAGTGATGTCAATGACTGACGGAGAACTCGCTATGCGATTCAAACTCCTCATTGAACCCAAGGGCGTCCGTTCGTCGCCATTTGTCGAGCTCGATGTGGTGGATGCATAGCTAGGTCTGCGATATACGTAACGGTTCGGTTCAGGGCCCAGAACATTCCCCGGGGGGAGCTCTGGCGTCCCCGGGGTGGAAGGTGGCTGAAGCTGGTAGTCGTCAGTTTGAATCCGCGACCGTGCGTAAGAACGAACCTGTACATAAGGGACACTTGCAGAGGAGACCGGTCGCGACGTATGTCCTGTAGAGATGCTCCTGGCCCGGTCAGTGACCGGCGTGTTATTGCCGCTAACAGCCTCTGGGATAGCGGTAAGACTCGTTCGGTTCCTACGAGATGGGCGGGAAATGGGGCCATTAGGTTCGCTGACTAGTTCAAATTGTGAGATAGTCGTTGAACCAGGGGATCCAGGTTCCATAGGTACGAAGTCGCGACGGACGCCAGGATTGGGTACCATGAGTGGCTCGGTATCCAAAGATCGAGGCTGGTCGAGGATGGGCGACGAAGGGGCGATGGGCCGCACCATCTCATGTGGGGGAGGTAGACGGATCGTAGAGTTGTTGTCGGCATGAGGTATGAAGCCATCCTGGGGGATGACGCTCTCAGGGTGGTGTAGGGGTGGCGGAGTGTTCCTAACCGGTATGGGTCGGAACTCTCCTGGGGGTGGGGTAGCTGCTGGAGGCGCAGGTGCGGGCACTGGTGTTGTGATGCTTCGCGGTGACATCTCTGGAATGGGGGATCCTGCAGCAGGAGGTGACGGGGGGAAATTGAGCATGGGACCTTCGATAGGATCCAAGGGCGGCTCTGAAATACTGGAATGGCGATGGTAAGACCTGACTTCATCAGGGTCGTCCGCAAGGGAGTGTTCGCTTGGTGCCATGCGGGGAGTTTGCTGGTCCAGAGTCGAGCGAGCGTGTTCAAAGCCAAGCCTACGGCCGCGAGCAATACCTTCTTGTAAACCAAGCCGCCTCCCTTCCTCTCTTGCGTATTCAACGAGGCTTTCTTCTTTGAGTCTCCTCGCTACGCTCCTGGCCTTGGCGGCACTCGACTCGGCATCACGTCGCTGGGTCTCCATGGACTCTAAGAGTTCTTGAGCCTTGAATATCTCTTTCTGGGCATAGTCGAGCTGAATCTTGTACAGCTTGAGCTCTTCGTTCGCCCGGGCAGCGTCCTGCTGTGCGGCAACGCGCGCTTCGTTGATGGCCTTGAACTGCTGGATAGCCTCTCGTGTGCGGCGCTCGTTGTCGTCAGCTCGCTGGGACTCCTGTTTGAGCTGCTCGGTTACACCCAAGAGCATCTTGCGGAGCTTGTTTACTTCGCGCTCGTCGGAAAGGAGCATGTTGGTGATCTTGGTCATGGAGAGACGATCTGAAGAGTGACGGTGGACATGTCGGTGGCTGCCACTTTCTCTGCGGGTGGCATGGCTGAAGATGGGCTCTGGAGAAGACGGGGTGGAGCCCGAGTGTGCAGATACCATGTGGTTTGGACTAGACAGGAAAGTGATTGGTCGCGGGGTCGTGTCTTCGTCCAATAGAGCAGATTCAAGTACAAAAAAGGTTGGCACGCGCGTGAGCTGAGCGCGGATGACGTCTTGTACGAGCGCGTTGCCTCGCTGCAGGATCCAGGAATCGCTGATGGACGAGCACCGACTCGTCCGCGTGATCAAGCCAACCAGACGCCCACGTGACCGTTCGACGTCAAAGACCCTCCGACGAGTCAAGTACTACATCGATGATCGGGTCTTTAGCGGGCTCAGGGCTTGTTCGATTGTCTGCTTATTCGAGACCGTAAGCTTAAGGACTATCTGGGCATATCTCACTCATGCGCGACCTGGCTTGCGGCAGCAGCAACTTTTATTTTATTTTACCTCTGTCCGTGGTTACCGAGAGAGGTGAGGTGAGCCGGCACGCCGCCGACTCTGAGCACGTTGTGCACGTTGTGATCACCACATTGCGCGTCGGCTAGACTTGAATATCTTGCGGCGAGTGGACACGCGGCCGAATCATGGATTGCTCAGAGGTGTCGGGAGTCAGGATCTTCCGCCACAGTGACTTCAGGACCCGGGGCACGCGCTGGAACGCGTTGCGGTGGAGATGACAAGGAGATCGAATAGGATCGAAGCCAAAGTCTGGTGTTCTCAGGCACGGTGTTCTGGTTGGGTTGCACTGGGCAGCTGCGCGATCTTCTTGGGACAGCCTGAGAGCGGGACGAAGAGTGAAGATCTACTATCGATATTGGTTCTCGGCAGTCGCGCGTGGAATTCTTTCGCGTGCAAAGACGATGGTGCAGTACGTACAGCTCGATCGGCGTGAGAGAAAGGGGAAAAGCGACAAGAGTGGCTGTGACGGCCGTCCCAAAGGCGCTGTCGACTGGCGCGGCCTGGAGCGGCAGCGGGAGGAGGAAGGCTTAGCTAAGAGGAGGACCGGAACTAAATGAGCAGGAGAGAAGCGAATGATGCGAGGGCAGGCGAGGGCAGATGCCCGGGTGCAGATCACACTCAGATTCCGTTTGAAGCGATCTGAACTCAACGAAAAGATGCCAGCGCTGCCCACAGCGACCCCGCCGCTCGGCGCTCCTCTCATAAACTCAGATCAAGAGTCCGCAAAGACCAATCCCCTCCCGACTCCCGACTCCCGACACACTCCTCCTCCTCGCCGTTGCGCGCGGTGCCTCTCCTTTAAATCCCCCACCGCACCTCCACGAACCCCTCCTCTCCTCTCCCCACCCCACCCCTCTCGCCGTCACATCCTCTCCGTCTCCTCAATCTCTTGTCTCGCCCCCGGCGCTCACTCATGTCTGTCCCATACTCGCCCTACCCCCCTCCTCAAATCCCCGCGCACTCCTCTCCAGCCGGCCTTCGCGCGGTGTCTCCCGCTGCTCTTCCTCTCGCGCAGCGTCAGCCATGCGTTGGCCGCGACACCCCGCCTGCCTCCTACGCTTCTCCGTCAGGACAGGCTACCTCGCCTGCTAGCGCTGCGGGCAAAAAGAAGCACGTCTGTCCTATCTGCTCCAAGGCATTCACCACCAGTGGTCATCTGTCGAGACACGCTCGCATCCATACCGGCGAGCGCAACCACAGGTGCCCTTTTCCTGGGTGTGACACCCGCTGCTCCCGCCAAGATAATCTCCAGCAGCAGTGAGTTCCTCTTCCATCGAGTTCTCTCCCCCAGCCTCCCCCCCCCCCCCCAATCATATGTCCCGTCCGTTCACTTGGATGCGCTGACCACTCGTGATCCGTAGTTATCGTATCCATTTGACGCCGGGATCGCGCCGTAGTTCTGCTTCAGCGCGCAGCCAGGTGTTGTCTGGCATCAGGAAGCGCTCCAAGGCTCCCCCCGCCTCTGAAGAGTCCCTAGACTCCCCTCCTTCCACCCCGCCTGCTCTCGAGCTCGCTTTTGTGCCGCCCCCCTACCCCCCTTCAGAACCATCGCCGCCGCCCTTGTCAGCCCCGCCAAATGTGTATCCTTCAGCGCCAGAATACGTCAAGCGCGATAGTCACGATGCCACCACTTCCTCACTTTATTTTGATGCACGTGGCTCCCCCTGCCAGAGCTTTGACGCCGACTGCCCTCCGGCTCCCGAGTTTATATCCTCTCCCACCGGCCTCCCAATGGGTCCCTCGCACGGTGATCCCCGCGATAACCTGTCTGGCGTTGAGCATGAGCAATATCCGCCCCAGCGCCGCGTTTACTCCTCAGGTGGTGTTGTGATGGCCGACACCCAATCCATAGCTTATGGCATGTATGACACGTATGCACCTCCAGCCCATCCACCTCCCCATCATGTCTCTTCGACACGGTCAAGCGGCGCGTCAACTCGCGCGGACGCGCCTCTTGTTCAGCCCCAGCCCCGGACTCACCTCAGCAATTTTCACGACCACCCCTTGCACGCCATCGTCCAGTCAAGTAATCCCTTCTCATCCCCGATCCCCCTTTCAGATTCACCATCCCCTGTATCATCCCTTTCTATGTCATCCGAGCATAGCTCGGAGCACTCACCCTCGATGTACCACAAGCAAAACGTATCTATACCCATACCGAACGGCACGACATATGCGCTACCCCCGCAAGTCCAGAGAACCCAGCTTCAAAGCGGGTTTGCAGTAACGGAGCACTACCGCACATCTCAACTCATCCCTACCGAGACCAACTACGGACGCGCCGTCTCTGCCGCGTCTTGGCAAAACGCTCTCTCTGAAGCTAGAGGCATGCCTACGGCGCACGATGCCGGAGTCGGCTTTGCCCTGTAATTGGCTGTAGCAGTGGAACACTCAGCTCAGCGCTGTAGACCCTCAGATGAAATCTGAGCATTACCCGAGGGGTTCTGCTTCATCTATGGCCGGTTGCAAGCATTCTCTCTCCATGGGCCTTTGCTAACCGTATCCACTGGCATCCATCCGTGACACATAGACCACCTTATGCCTGTGGCAATTAATCGAAGGAGTCGCGTTGACGACAGTGAATGGTGTACGATCGGTAATAGAAAGGGACTCCGCTCTGGTCACCCGACTGGTTTTTTCTCGTGCTGTCACACTCACCCACCTCATGGAAACTGTAGCTGTATTACCCTTTGCATTAATCGACGGTTTCCCGCCCGTGTAAAGAAATTAAAAAGACATGTTTACACAGTTGAGAGTTTATTGCGCAGTGGTGCGCAGTTCGCCAGAGTTCGCCCTGGTTCGACGGTCGCTCGACGGAGTCTGACAACAACCCCGGATCGCTTCACCCAAAAGTACGACTCGTGTGTGCAGTGTCACCGGTGTGATCTACGTGGGCTTTCCCCAGTTAGGAAAGCCGCCGGATTTCAGCGTCAGCAAGTATTAGTCATCACACAATATTAGCCCCCGCTCCGCTCACGCTCGCCAACTCGAGCATCTACAACCGAGATGCCCAGCGACCTCGACAGGTGAATCTTTCAGTCACCCCCCCCCCCCCCCCGCACCGTACTCATCGAATCGCAAGTCAAATTGAGCAGCTAATCCAGTGCACTCCTATATCTGAGGAGCAGGTCAAGCGATTGTGCATCAAGGCCCGGGAGATCCTCATTGAAGAGAGTAATGTACAGGTCGTGGACGCGCCCGTCACTGTGGGTAGCTCATCGCGGCCATGACTCCTTTTGCTGCGCGCTGATGGCGTCCATTTCGGTCTGGTCGCCAAGATCTGCGGTGACATCCATGGTCAGTTCTTCGACTTGATGGAGTTGTTCAAAGTGGGGGGCACCTGCCCGGAGACGAACTACATATTCATCGGTAAGTTTTCGTGACACTCCGCTCCGCTTGTATTCAAATATTTATGCCCTTCATTCTAGGAGATTTTGTGGATCGAGGCTTTTACAGCGTCGAGACCTTCCTCCTTCTCCTTGCGCTTAAAGTGCGCTACCCGGACCGCATTACACTCATTCGCGGGAACCATGAGTCAAGACAGATTACGCAGGTGTACGGATTTTATGATGAGTGCCAGCGCAAGTACGGAAGCAGCAACGTGTGGCGGTGGTGCTGTGAGGTCTTTGATTATCTTGCCCTCGGCGCCATCGTCGACGGCCGCGTATTCTGCGTCCACGGCGGCCTGAGCCCAGCCTTGCAGGCTATCGACCAGGTCTGAAACATTCTCCCTGCCGCCGCATGCCTGACTCACGCGTGCGCATGGCTTACGCAGATCCGTTCGATTGACAGAAAGCAGGAAGTCCCGCACGACGGTGCTATGTGTGATCTTCTATGGTCTGACCCGGATGGTAATCTCTTTCTGTTCTCGTGGCCTGACGGCCAGCCGAACCAATCTCAGCCAGAGCTGACGTGCCGATCTTCTAGATATCTCCGGCTGGGGCCTCTCTCCGCGTGGAGCTGGCTTTCTCTTCGGAGCGGACATTACGAAGACCTTTGCGCATAACAACTCTATTGACCTCATTGCGAGAGCGCATCAGCTTGCGATGGAGGGTTATAAGTTGATGTTTGATCAGACAATTGTGACTGTTTGGAGTGCTCCGAACTATTGTTACCGGTCAGTGTTCGCCCCTTTCACGCGTTATCCAGACCACCTTTTCGGTGAAGAGGGATGCGGACTCCCGGTTGGCAACACGGCGGACATCGGCGCTCCCCTTTTAGCTTATGGAGTTACTGATCGCGTATCCTTAGTTGTGGCAATGTTGCATCGATCCTCGAGCTCGATGAACACCTCGCACAGGAATACAAGGTCTTCCAGCATGCCCCGTCGGTCAGTCATTCTGATGTATCCGCAGTGCCCCCTTTCTGATGCGAAGCTCAGGACGTTCGCTCTGTGCCATTGAAGCGACCACCTGCGGATTATTTTTTATGAACGGTGTTTGAGGGCGAGAACCGAAGACGGCCCCCGCCAATCCCGATGGCACCCGTGTCCAGTACTAGCCGTCGGGCTGCACGCCTTGCACACGCTCGGCCAAGAGCCGGTCTTCCGCCGTGTTGCATAGGTATCGGGACAGCCTGGTGTCGTCATTTCAGTCGGCCGATCAAAAAGAGGGCCTCCTGGAAAGGGCCTGATGCGGGTTGTGGGGGACGACGGGCGTGTCTGGGCGTGTATCTAGACCATGTAATCGGACGTGTGGAAGAGTTGAATGGGTCACTCGCATCTGCAGACGTGCGATCTCGCCCTCACGGCGGCGTTTCTGTTTCGTACATCAAGGAGGGGCTTTCCCCCCGCTAACCGAATCCGTCAGAAGGCGATCTCGATCGACGTTGCAGTAAGTGTCGCGAAATGGCCCCCTTACCGCCACTTCGAAGCCCTTCGACTGGGTGCGCGAACGAATCGATGAGCAAAGAACGTGCTCGGCACACTAGCGTGCCTGCCGTTCATTCGCAGTTTTGATGGTAAGGCAAACATTCATGTGCCCGAGAGCATCTGGACAACTCAACTTACGGCCTGCGTGATAAGGGGCATGTCACGAGATAGTAGCATTGATATATATTCGAAAAATTGTCAAGTGGTCCAAAGGCTAGCACGACGAGCACCGACACCGCCGAGGTCACGCGGCCTCTATCGCTCGGCCCATGGGATCCGACTCCTATTTTGGGGACTCGGATCTTCGAACTTCTCCGTACTGTCACCTTCAGTATCGTCTTCTGGCTGGCTTGCGTCATCGCTTTGTGAAGTGTCACTCTGCCCCTCCCAAAGCAGGTTTTGGGACTGCGTGCGGGCAGGGGGGAACACTGGAAACGGGTATACAGATTGGCGGGAAGCAAACGGTGCTGGAGTTGATGTTGCAGGAGGGCGTTGGGATGTCGGGGTGGCAAACGCGCCCGGTAAGGAGGGCTGCGAAGACCGCGAGGGGGTCGAGGGGGGAAATGTGAACTCGGGAGCCGAGCGCACGGTTTCTGAAAAGAAGTGGTATATCTCCGACTTTGCCCCAGATCTGCGGTCCTGCCGCGCATTTGCAGCAGGTAACCAATAGGCAGGGCCACATGGCTGTAGTGGAAAAGGGCAGGGCGTAGACTGCGTGCCCCCCGATGGCGAAGAGGTTGAAGGTGTCTGGGAGATGTAAGGCCCATCTGCTGCGGCTTGACATGGTATAGAGATGATCCCCAGTGGATTTCCGCTGCGAATATAGCCATGTCAGGGGTAATTGTTTAGACGACGAGCAAGAGCCGACGAACCAGACACGACAGCCGACGCCCTCGCGTACGCATCCACACGCACTCTTTATCATTTTAACAGTAAAGCAACAATCAAAGTAGCGGGAGTCCATCCTCACGACAGTTTCCGTAGCCGCTCCGCAAGCAACCCATGTCCCTTGTCTGCGGCGGGGCTGCGCGGACGCATGGACTAGGGCACCACAGCCGTTTGTCCGCCTGATGCGCGAGTGCGAGGGTCTCCGCACCAATAACGGTGGCCGAAACGCAGATGCGCGATGGCGGGCAGGTGGGTCAAAGGCTGAGGGGACGTCAGGAGAGACGGTCGAGTCGCAATCTCGTCGTCTACCGCCACAGAATAGCATATATGGGAGATCTCCATCCCCGTCTTCGGGGTGAGTTTCAGCATCCGGTGAATATAGGCGAACGTCAGGCGTGCCAGAGGATGGGTCCCCTAGATCAGGGCGAGAGCGAGTGTACCACCTCCAAGTGCCGTCTCGCTCCGCGTCATCGTCGTCTGTTTCCGATGAATCTGGCTCCGGGTGAGCGGCGGTGTGAGATATGGGAGAGCGCTGGGATATATCGAAGAGGGGGGGTGCGGATGGTGTAGGGTCTGTATGTGCGGGCGCAGCCTGGCCGGTGGATGTATCGCGGATGGCTATGGCGCCACGGCGACGCAAACGAGAGACTTCACCAGAGCGGACGAGGTCCGAGAGGACGATGGAACTGTCCGCATCGGTGACATCGGTCAGATGCGCGGATTGTCGAGACGAAGGGCGAGAGTAGGTGACCGGCATTGCAGAGCAAGCACAAGACGCGGCAGGCACGGGCTCTTCCGAGGGTTGACGTACATACTGTACTACAGACACGTGCTCACTGTGGAGTTAGATTATGTCATCTCTCCGAAGGCTCCCATCGGGCGGAATCTGCACGATCTGCCTTCCCTACCCTATGAGACAACGGAACCTGTCTCGATCTGTAAAGATCTATCGTTATTCTTATCTGATTTTGGCTCCAGTGGTGCTCTTCGTATTCGATACGGTCATTTTTCCGTCTGCATCCGTGGCGCAGCGAGCGCGTTCGCAACTGACTGGCACCTGGATCGTGCGAGGGTCATGGCGATACGACTTGTGGAATGGCTCGACGACCTCATGGTTCGAGACCGTCGTAAGGTGGTGCAATGTCCCGGGACCGACAATCGCCACAGTGACGAAGATAGGCGAAGATCGGAGTGCCAGCTCATCTCAGTGGAGAACTTACCGACAGCTCGACTCGGAACTCGGGTTCTGTTGCTCTGCTCAGATATTCCCTTGTTCCTGTCTCCTGATGGCGCACTCTTGGGAAGGGGACATCCGGTTCCCAATAAGTACGTTAGTGAATCCATCCGGCATGTGTCCTGACTCTGCAGTAGAGGAGCTCTTCATGCAACGACGCTTCCCTGTAAAGGCGAGGAGCGACTCCAATAGGCGATCGGTATCTACGGAAGAAAGCGAATAAATGGCTGCAAACGATAAGCCTACGTATGCAAACATAATCATAAATTTAGGAAAGCCAAATCATGCAGCGAACGCCGTCAATCTCTCCGCACTTGAGCTCGCGAGCGCGGCAATGTCGGCTTCCATCCCCGGGTTGTAATGCATGTACGGAGAGCCCGGCGCCCCCGGAAGTGAGACATCTGATGCACTACGGCGAATGTGAGTTGACCGCACTGATGGCGAGCGAACTGGTAATGGCGAAGGTGAAGCAGCGCGAGGGAGTGGGGCTGGTGACGATGCTCTAGGTAAGGGGCCCGGCGAAGTCGCGCGTCTCAGAACGGGTGATGTCGTTGTGCCTTGCGGTGTTAGTATGTGACGTGCGAAGGCTGCGGGGCTCGGGTGGGGGGACATGGAAGGGGGCGGGATTGGAAGTGCATCGGCAGGAGTGCGCGGCGAGCTCGATGGTGCGCGATCGCGTTCCGAACGGGAGCCTCCACGCGAATGCGTCGTTGGTGGAGGGACCCACACCGGAGACGCCACGCGAAAGTTCTGAGGTACGTCGGGGCTGACAGGCGAAGACTCTCCACGCCTTTGGGTGCTGGCGTTTGTTGAATATTGGGGTTGTAGCCGCGGTTCGTCATAGAGTGTTGGGGGGTAGCGGATTGGAGATTGGCGATAGGAAACGTCCGGCTCAGTGACATCGGAGGCACGCCGGCGCAAAGTAGCAGCAGGCGACAGTGGTGGCGGCGGTTCGGATCTAGTTGGTGTCGTCTGCGCGAACGCCACAGGGAGGCCAGAGGATCGAGGCGACGCAGTCGGAGAATAATATCCAGTTGGAGGGACTTGCACATGTATTCTGGGAGGATCGTGAGGAGACGCGAACCGACCGCCGTCGTGAGAAGGTGGGCGGGGGGAAGTCGTCGCGACGAGCGGTTCATGCCGCCCGCTCGTCTCTGCCAGGTAACGATCGGAAGAGCCTCGAGGTGGTGTGAGAGGTGGAGCCTGAGTTGATCCGGAGACTGTCTGTGGTGACGGGACTGAGTGTGCCGTACGTTCGTAGACGCCCTGAGAAGAAGGGTGGTTTCGACTGGGGGCGGACGCAAGGGTAGAGGGTAGGTTCATGTCACGATACATCATGTTGTTCGTCTCGGCTGGCCTCGAGCTGGGGACAGGACCATAGGAACCGTGACCATATGACACACTTGCATTAGTAGGCTGTGGAGTACTAGTAAAGGGGGCAAGGGGGGCTGGCATCTGGGGTATAGGGCGCCGCCTCGGGGGGCCATCGCGCCGTGGTGGACTCAAAGTATCCTGGAGCAACGGATAAGTATACGCACGGCGTAACTGGTAGAGGAAGCAAATCACCTGTCTTCCACCGGCCCTCAACGTCAATGAGTCTGGATTTCGAAGCTCGTCCACAAGCCGCAAACCTTCAGCATGCCTTCGAGTAGACCCAGGGACTTGGGCGGCTCTTGTGTGTTCCTCTGCCGAACCCCGAGTCACATCAGGCACTATCCCCGCATCAGCGCTTGCGGTCGCAAAACTATCGAAACCGCGAGTCGGTGTCGGAGGGGAATAGATGGGCGCAGCGGGGCCTGGGGGATACCCGCTGATAAACCCGGGCGGCACATTGTCCACAATGCCTGGGGGTGGAGGAAAATACATAGGAGTGTGACTCGGACGGTGTTCATTGACGAACCCGGATGGGATGTCGTCCACACTCCCTGGAGGCGGCACGAAGGCTGCGCTGCCCTGTGAAGGCGTGTACAAAATTGTGGGGGGCACCACTGCACGTGTGGGCGTTGGGGGTGTTCTGGGGCGAGGGGAATACCCCGAGTGTCGTTGAGAGCTCCTCAGGGACCTAGACCTGCGGGATGCAGAATCAACTTCAGTATTCACAACTTCCGGGATGGTGGGCATGGGCGGAGGTGCGCGAGAGGACACAGGGACAATGGGAGGAGCCGCAGGCAGGCTGGTTGTACTCGATGAATCAACGGAAGGTGTAGTGCGCTGGACGGCTCTTGGGGATACGGGGGGTGCGTAAAGAACCTCAGGCTGAGATGGCAATGAAGGAACGTAAAGATCGTCTCGAGGGGGTATCACGGCAGTGTTTGGGGACCCTGGTTCATTGAAAGACTGTGGATCCAACCCTCTGGGGGTTTGCTGTAATGCCGGGTACGTTGGTGAGGGGGACTCTCGATGTTGTTGGGGCGGAGGGTCTATATTGGCTTCATAGATATTCGGGAAGGGTGGAGGCTGGTCAAATTCATCGAGCCTAAATCTTTCATCATCAAAGAGTTCGTGGAATCTGGGCTGGTCTGCGTCAAGAGCGGGACGGGGCTCCCTCCCGCGGATTCCAGAGCCTTGGCCTTCATGATAACCAAGGCGCTGGCCAGCTTGTACGCCTTCATGATACCCCAGCTTGCGACCCTGCTCCCTCGCAATCTCGACGAGACGCATCTGCTTCATTTGTCTGGCGTCAGCACGGGCACGTGCAGCAGATGCCTCAGCCTCATTGCGCAGAACCTCCTGGTCTTCAAGTAGCCGTTGCGCGTGCTGGATCTCACCTTGTGCTTTGGCCAGTAGTGCTTTGTACTTGCCCAATTCCTCCCGGACGGAAGAAGCCTCGCGCATCGCATTTGCCCTCTCATCTTCAGCTTGCTGCACGCGGAGGAGCATGTCGAGTGCGAGCTTCTCGGCTCGTGACGCTCGCGTACGAGATTCATCCAGTTTATCAGAGGCAGCGGCAAGGCCCCGTAATAACTCTTTTGCGTCACGTGCAGACACGGCTAACATGTGAGCGACTTCGCGGGGCAAATGGCTATGTCGGCCGTGGTTGGGTCGACTGCGTCGTCGCGGTTCCAGAGAAGCTGCAGAGACAACAGAAAGACGATTATCAGGCTGTGTGTCGACTGCTGCATCTGGAGCAGGAGGCTGTGGGTCAAGGAAAGCAGGATGTTGCGTTACAGCTTCCAGAGTGTCATGTCCGCTCGAAGTGCTAGGTGAGCCACTTTCCGGGGAATATCCACTACGGGACGAGCTCGACCATCAAGAAGGAGATAATTGCCGGCCAAGATAGTACTCACAACGGTTCGCCGTACGAAAGTTCGGTACTGAGAGATTCGGACATTAGATGCAATAGCAGGATGGGTGGTAGTCTGCGGGTCAGTGATGCGCTGTGGCCCCTGCTAAGACCGCGATATTCGCGCGAGAAAAGGCAACGCCAGAACGCGGCTACCCTGGCGCTGATAGGTGGTGGCAGGTGGGAGCAAAGGGCGATGTCAGCCGGTCATTGTTGGCTCGGGAATGGAACAATGGGCGGCCACTGGTAGAACACAACGGTAGTGGGGAATGCCGATGACCTCATCCCAGGGTTAGGGCCAGATCGTTACGTAACTCCGCCGAAAGTTTGTCGAGGACTTGGAGCGAAATCGATCGCCTGCTTTCTTTTCAGACTACCAACACTGACCATGGCTCCCTCTGCGTCAAAGCAAAAACGCCTCGCCGAAAAGGCAGCAAAACAGGCCGCTAGGGCCAACGGCGCAGACCCCTCCGCATCGTCCTCCACCCCCGCTGGCTCAACCAATGGCGGGAGCGCCATAAACACCCCCTTGACTAGCCTCTCTGCCGCTACCAGCCAGGAGGACATTACATCAATGGCCAAGCTCCAAATTGCCACGGAAAGGTGAGACGCACTTCTTAACCAACTTGTGAACACAATCTCACAACCCTGCCTCACAAGGAGCGCCGCTGGTGTCCTTGTGTCAGATACAAAAGGCCGCGATATCAAGATCGACGCCTTTACTCTGTCTTTCCACGGCAGGTTACTCATAGAGGGTGCGGAGGTTGCTCTCAACTATGGCCAGAGATACGGGCTCCTTGGTGACAACGGCTCGGGGAAGGTACGTCTAAGCCTTGCAATACCATCCACAATTATCTCATCCGCAATCAGTCGACCTTCCTGCAATCCATAGCTGAACAAGACATCGCTCTTCCACCCCACATAGATATATATCTCGTCCGTGGAGAGGCAGAGCCGTCGGAGGTGAATGCCCTCGACTTCATCGTCGCCTCAGCAAAAGAAAAAGTAGCAAAGCTGGAGGCCCGCATCGAGGAGTTATCAGTGGCCGACAATGTAGATGAGCTCGCTTTGGACGCCGCTTACGAAGAATTGGACGAAATGGATCCGAACACCTTTGAAGCGAAGGCCGGAAGCATATTGCACGGTCTTGGATTCTCCCAAATTATGATGAAGAAGCCGACCAAAGATATGTCGGGAGGTTGGCGCATGCGCGTGGCCCTGGCTCGTGCTCTGTTCGTCAGGCCCCATCTTCTTCTGCTCGACGAGCCCACAAACCACCTGGATCTGGGAGCGGTCGTCTGGTTAGAGGCCTACCTATCGACTTATAATCACATTCTCGTCATCACCTCTCATTCACAAGACTTCATGGACAGCGTCTGCACAAATATCATGGATCTCACCCCCAAGAAAAAGATGATGTACTACACCGGTAATTATACCACATATGTTCGGACGAAGGGGGAGAACGAGGTCAACCAAATGAAGGCGTACACGAAGCAACAGGATGAGATCGCTCATATAAAAAAGTAAGTTGCACCTATATTTTATCACCTCTGCTACTTATCCGCTCACCACGCCAGATTCATTGCCTCTGCCGGTACATACGCGAACCTCGTCAAACAAGCCAAGTCCAAGCAGAAGATCATTGACAAGATGCAGGCCGCAGGCCTCGTGGAAAAGATAGAAATACCAAAACCCCTCAACTTCCGCTTCGAAAATATTCGCAAACTCCCTCCTCCGATTCTCGCGTTCACCGAGGTCGCTTTCTCGTATTCGGGAAAGAAGGAAGATTACCTCTACCAGAAACTTTCGTTCGGTATCGAGTGGGTTTCTCATCAACCTTTTTGCCAACTTTCATTCACATATATCTGGATAGTATGGATTCACGTATCGCCATCCTAGGCGCGAACGGTGCTGGGAAATCAACACTCTTGAACCTCATTACGGGCGCCCTCCAGCCAGTGGAAGGTACCGTTTCCAGGCACGCAAGTCTCAAAATGAGCAAGTACTCCCAGCACTCTGCTGACCAACTACCATACGATCAATCCCCTCTCGACTACTTCCAACAGCTCTTTGCACAGAAATTCCCGGAAAAAGACCTCCAAGTATGTCATCCGCATATGAATTAACGCGTTATGTTGACAGTTCGTTAGGCGTGGCGCGCGCAACTTGGTCGTTTCGGCCTTTCTGGTACCCACCAAACATCACCCATCCGGCAACTCTCTGATGGTCTGCGCAACCGGTATGTCACTCGTGCAACGGTCTCGACACAAATCTCATTCGCGCAGTGTTGTGTTTTCGCAGCTTGCCATGGAGCATCCGCACATTCTTCTTCTTGGTAAGCTATACCAAACCACGTACTCCCGGTCCAGAAATCTCACCCGTTGCATAGATGAGCCGACAAATCACTTAGACATGTCTTCCATAGACGCCCTTGCTCGCGCTATCAAGGACTACGAGGGTGGCGTTGTGATCGTCTCACACGACTTCCGCCTTATATCTCAAGTCGCTGAAGAACTCTGGGAGGTCGCCAACTACAAGATCCGCAATCTTACAAGGGAGGATATTTCCATTGTAGACTACAAACGGGGTCTCGTTCAGCAGTCGATGGCGGCAATCGAGAAGGCGAAGCTAATCAGCAAGACGGCCACGAAGACCAAGACTTGAGGTGGCGATGGCTAGTGGTCTACTTAAACACACTTGTATCCCTTAGCCTGCATCTGTTTCGATATGCGTATCGCCGTTTTAGTACGATAGACTGTGCTGTATAGCCTCTCATACTCATGTCCACTTCAATTCACATACGCTACAGCAGTCTTTGACTCTGTGTTCGTTAAATCTGCCTGTCGCTACAACTGATCGAGTGAGGCTCCACCGCCCCGTTCAAAGTGTCATGATCCCAAACACTATGCATCTTCAGACAAGTCGACAACGACAGCTCTGAGGGCCCCATATGTCGCGGCATTTACAAACACTGTGTGAGTGGGCTTGTTGCCCGGGTGTGCCCACTCCCCAGCTTTCACGCCGTGGGCTTCGTGAATATGGCCAAAGAGATGTAGTCGCGGCCGCAACTCCGTGAGGCGAGCGCTGAGGGCCTCGCAGCCGACGCTGGAACCGTCATCGACCCGGTCGAGGATGCCATGTGGGGGGCCATGGGTAAGCCTGAAATGGTAGCTTTTTGAGTCACCCCTGGGAGACCAAACAGCAGTACGCATAGCGTACAAGATGTCCGTCCTGGGGAATGAGGAGACTAGATCTATCGGGTGTGGGGTGAATGTCTGACCAACCAGAGTGAGAATAACAGTACGTTGGGCAGGTTCTCCGCGCGGATAATTGAAGCCCCAGTTCCAAAAATCGGGGGTCCACTAGAAAAATCCGTGATAGTCATTATCCTGGCGTTATCCGCTAGGGCGAGGTTGCGCCGCGGAGGCAAAGGCAGCATACAGGTGAACCATATACAGACCACTGCTTGCCATCTGGTCTGCACTGGAATACGTGGGTCTGGTCTTCGAGATAGACGATCCCTGCGTCGCGGGATGCCTGTCCTGCGATGAGCTCTCGTATGGCCTTGGTCGACTGCGGGCGAACTTGAACAACGTGCTGCAGGCAGGCCGCTTGGTAGGGTATGCAGAATCGACGTACCTGAGCTTGGGCGTGCCAGCGCCCATAGTTGACCTGGTACCAACCATCATGCAGCGACAGGTCGTGGTTCCCAGCGATAACTCTGCAGCCGTCCTGAGATAACCAGATTTCGGAAAAGGCCAGCGTCGACTCACATCTTGATCGGATGAGGGAGCTGGCGCAACCATTCGACGGTGGTCTTCATGCCCTTGATCATGCCTGTCCCGGTCAAGTCGCCGCTATGTAACAATACATCACCCGGCGGCACGGGGAAAGTCTGCTCATGCGTGTCGCTAATGCAGACGAATCGCGTCCAATGTCCGTTCGCCGGCTTTGGTGGGATGGCGGCAGCATCGTATATGTGGTAGATGATTGCACCGGGCAGATCAAGTACAGCCGGCCGAGCATTGGACGCATCTTGGTTTGGGAAACTTAATGTGGGTGGAATGTTTGACATGTTCGACGTTGCAGTCTCGGGTACGAGAAACCTGGCGCTTCAAAGCTTCACGATCAGCACTGCACGCTGCTTGGAGTTCGTTCGAGCGCCCGGCGGTCCGCATGCAGAAAGTAGGAGGCAGCTCTTACATTACTAATTACAGGTAGCTCGTGAATCAACTACACAACCAAGAAATGCGACGGGAGGCGTGACGGATAGCGACTTTGTAACAACAGCTACTGCAGATGACATCAGAAAGGGCGAGAATCAAAATTGTACAGATGTAATGAGGAATACCCATGTACTCCAGACGCTACTAATTACTTTGGGCGCGCGTGCCACATGGCACCTTAGTGGTTCGCGACATTCGCCCAGCTGGACGCCTCGCTGCCCGCGACGGAAGCGGTACCGAAGTCATCCTCGTCATCGCTGGATACCTGCGATGGGAGTGAAAATACGTCAGCGTCCCTGCGGACAACCGGATTGTCTCCGGCATCGGAAAGTAACTCCACATCCGTGTCAGACCAGGACCGTACTCTACTTAGGGGGGCGAGAGGAGAAGTAACACCGTTGTATCTATCAATCCGGCCGTGATTGTTGCCATCAGAGAAAGGCGATCCTGGAAGAGAGAAAGACGGTGAAGCGAGCAGCTCGTCGCTCAGGCTTGGAGAAGAGGGAGTTGGGGAGAAAACGTCGTGGGCACTGTTGGGTGACAAGGCCCTTTCGTCATTCGGTGTCATGTACTGGTCAATTGACAGCACCGATGAATCTAGTAAGTCCACTGATGGAGAAAGGGTTCTGAAGCTGTCATGAGATAAAGAGACGGGCGTTGGGAGGTCGCCAGGCGGAAAGGCTGGGGTATGTGGAGGCGCGTTCTGTGTCTCGACGAAAAGAGGGATCTGCAAGTTACTTCCACGCACTTGCGGGCGTGGCGAGGCGCTGCTGAGGCTGGGGCTGGGTGAACCCTGCTGCGCAACCTGGCTGGGGCTCTGCGCATCTTGACGAACAGAGCGAAGCAGGATGGGGGGCGAAGTGGAACTTTCCGATGCATCGGCGCTGCGTTGGGGCGAGAGAGACTGGTGAGTTACGTCAGGGACGATGGCACGCTGCAGGGAGATGAGGGGTTCTGGGGACTGTCCCGTAGCCGTAGTAAGGCCGCTCCTTGACTGCGTTGGGCGGACGTGCGGTCAGAAGAGTGCGGGATGGACAATTTGGATAAGGGATTACTCACGTCCTCATGACGGCGCCTATGGAGCCCCCTGGAATCCCTGGCAGTTGTCCTCGGGCGTATGCTCGAGGTACCCCTGTCTAGATCTGTGCTGCTTCTCAGGGACTCGGCATCGCTAGGAACGAGTCTCTGAAGTTCTATGTGTGATGTATTGTCGGAATCAAGCGAGCGCCTGGATTCCACATTCCGACTGTTGCCCCGTTGGGATGACGGACCACTGTCTTCACCGTCAGACGTATCTGGCGACGATGGGCCATGCGAGTATGGAGCAGCCCTCCTGCGTCTGCTGTCCCTCCATGCGTTAAATTTGGGACGGAGATGGGTCTCGTAGATGAACTGGTAGGGTTATACCTCGTCAGTCCTCGGGGAGTAGCGAGTGGGCTAGGGCGATAGCCGGACGCACCTCCTTGAAAACGAAAACAGCGGCTACAGTGCCGATGGCAGCCACGACATATACGGCGGGCGCAGGCATAGTAGAGGAGGG
This sequence comes from Gloeopeniophorella convolvens, assembly GCA_022496205.1. Taxonomy (NCBI): domain Eukaryota; kingdom Fungi; phylum Basidiomycota; class Agaricomycetes; order Russulales; genus Gloeopeniophorella; species Gloeopeniophorella convolvens. Next base: position 483,345 of record WTXD01000009.1, on the reverse strand, counting down.
TGATGAAGAGGGAGACGCTGTACGCAGCGGCCTGTCGCCTGGCCGGGGTCACGCCCATGCAGGCGCTTAGCCTGTTCCGCAGCCTCGGGCCGGGCTCCCGGACCCCATCCTCTGCGCTGCGTCCCATGTGCGTCACTCATGATATGCACGATCGTCCAGAGCGTTCGTGTTCACCACGCCACTATATCAACCAAAGGGTGATCTATCGTTAACTATGTAAAGCTTTGTCCGTGACGCAAGTCCAGTCAGAAGGAGCGAGGGTTGGGAACGACAGTAAAATATCCATGTAATAGACGCGAGGAGATTATCCGATCTGTCCGTAATGATACGATACCGAGAGATGCATGCAGCAGAACAGGAATGCGGTGAATAGTTCGTACAAGTGTGAGTAAGGTCCTTATGATTCAGACAAGATCTTGTCGATCGACTCGTTCAAGAACGCCTTCTTCGACGAGAGATCCGCTTTCGGGAAGCGTGCCATGATCGCCTCGCGGGCAGTTCTAGACGACGAAACAACTTGGTCAGTATTGCTCAAAAGGTATAAGTGCAGATGGCCCACTTCTTCGTGACAGTCATCAGATCTTGCGTGCTCAGGTAATTCCGCAACGCGTGGAAGAGCTCCTCGTCCGTCGGGTCTGGGTTCTGGCTTGGCCCGGCGAAAGGATTGACTGAAGTTGCGAGCGAGAATGTCGACAAGGGCCGCTGATCCGCGTTGACGTTGGGCAGTGAGGGCGGCAGTGGACCCGTAGCAGACTGAGAAGACGAAACACCACCGACCATAGGACCACCAAACGTGCCCATACCCGACACCATCGCGGTTTGAGGGATCCCGGCCATCGGAGGCATGCCGTAAACGCTTCCAGTATGCTGATATGGGACGGGTGGCATAACCATTGGGGCTCCTCCATAGTCCGAACCAGCAGCTGAACCATTGAAGCCACCGAAAGGCAAGAAGGGGAGTTGAGGCATTCCACCGTATTGCGACATCGAAGTCGGTCCAGCGTTCTGGGACATGTTACTGAAGGAGGGTTGGCTGCGGAGGTTGGGGTTCGACAACGCGTTCGTGTTACGGTAGTAGTCACCCGACTGTGACGCCTGCTGATAACTGCGCGGGGAGTCTACACCAGGCTGGTGCGCCCGGGAGCGCGGTTTGCTGAGCCCAGTGTGATGCGTTTCCTGGGAACGATGGGAGCCAGTTTCCCAAGCCTCTGCTTCGTACTCTGTGGGACTGACATGAGAAAGGTATGGCCGAGTGAAGAACAAGCCAAACGCACCGCTGAACTTCTTGAGAGGGATCATTGAGTCGTCGAACTTCTCGTCCTCGTTCATGATGACCTTCTTGCTGTTTCCTTCACCGACCACCAAACGCGTATTACCCCATCCGAATTCGTCCATGCACCAGAACGAATAGACGGGCAACAGGAAACTGTAAACGGGATACCTAAGAGGGAGGGGGAGGTTGAGCACTCAACTCGTCACGAGTGTCAGAGTGAGATTCTTACGAGATGAGGTAGACAACCATCCAGCCCACCAACATGAACTCTCGTCTGATGATAAAAATGAGGGCCTGACAGGCGTCAATGAGCGGGTGGCGCACAGACATTGCCGCAACAACCCACCTGTAATCCGTAGACTGCAGCAATCATCACAACTGAAATGAGTGGGAAAGCAGAGTGTCCACTGGACACGATGACGATGAGGTAAATGAGCTGAGAGTATCAAATGAGCGGATAGTCTTCGAGCACGCATCGAAACTTACATAGACGACGGTGGCCGGGAGAATCTTAAAAGGTGATGGTGAGCCCCAAACCCATGGAGAAGCTATCACAACAGACTTACCAATGTGCCCAGTAGGTCAATGAACACGAAGAACCGCATAGAGAAGCAGCAGAAGCCGAACAGTTCGGGGAGTATGATAAGTTCGCACAGGTTGTGCACGGTCGAGTTAATCCAGCGACGGCGTTGGGACAACAGCACGCGCCAGGACTCTGGAGCAACTGTGTGGGCCAGGGCGTCTTGTGTGAACTTTGTCTTGAACGTGGGAAAGTGTTTCATAAGGAGTGTCGTCAAGAATCGATCCTCTCCGAGAGAGAAGAGGTTCTTTTTGTGTAGAGTGTCGACATTACACTCCGAGTACTCATCGATGATACGATTCGAGATGATGATCGGACGACCCTTGTCAGCCGTGCGAATGCGGTACACGGAGAAACAGCCGGGCAAACAGGTCACAGAGCCGAACAGACTCTCGAACGCCTTGGAAAGATTGTGCGAGATGTAGTACTCGTAGACCTGCGTTCGGAAGCAGCTAAATCATAACACATCAATGGGAATGTTCGGGAAGCGCACCTGAATCATCGTCCACCAGGAATCCTCGGGGTTCTTGAGCCGGGTTTCCCCGCAAATTCCAATGATACTCGAGTCGTCGGCAGCGGAGGCCACGAGGCGGTTCAAAGAGTCCGGGGTGACCGTCTGAAACAACCGTTGATTCATTCGGGTTTTCTCGAAGGGCATAGAATAACTCACGGTGTCCGCATCAACTGTGAAGATGTACTCGTAGAATGCTGGGTCGATGCCAATGACGTTGCGCATCTGGTGGTAGATTTCCAATTCCAATGGTGACATTGGGCTGTCGAAGTGCACGCGATTGAGGTAGTGCATGAGCAAAATCTGACTGTCGCGCTTTCCACGATTTCCGGGCTTCGAACGCTCCGTTGGCTTTCCGACCTTCACGATGACCATATAACTGTGGCATTTTTTTAGAATAGGGGGGTGCAACTCGGCGGAGAGACACATACGGTACAACGTGGCCTTCAAACTCGTAGAGACCGGAGTAAACCTTGCCGTAATTGATTTGCTTCGAACCTTCGCCGATTGATTTGAAAAGCAGAGGCTCAGGATCAAGCTTGGGATCCACTCCAAGGATATCCAACACGATACGGGGCGTCGTTCGGTCGTTGCCGCTTCCGATGATGTTGCCGTCGCAAATCACGAAGATTAATTTGCGCTTATCATCGTAGTTGAGAGCCGCGAGGGAATCGATCGTGCGACGCAGGGAATCTTCCCCCTCGGTGTAACAGGGGACCTGGCAAAGCACGAATTTGTCGAGTAGCTCCGGGTTGCGCTTCCCACCCAGTTGGAGTGCAGCCAAGACTAACAGTCATAGTTAACCAACTGCTACACCTCTAGGCAAGCGCGACTCACACTTGACCACCACAGATGCCACAAGGACGCTTGACGCCACGAGGAGAAGGTAGTTCTGCACCTGGCACCGGGCTTCCTTACGGAAATCCCTCTCGCCAACGTAGAACATATTCTTCAAGCATTGGATATTCTGCTGGGCGGTATTCGCATCCAACTTGGCCAGCGCCTCGTTAAACGGCTTGGTGATGTCCTGGCCTGGCTGTTGCTGGAAGATATCGGTAAGGTCGCTATTCAGGAATGTGAAGGGACCCGTGTTCCCCGTGTTGGCATTGATAGTGAAAAAATAGTCCGTGAGATCGTAGATGGACTTCTCCCAGACAGCCCATATCCTACAGAAAACGTGTTAGCTACATCTCACGTGACGTCGACCCAGCTTGCCTTGGGTTATCCGCATCGTTCGCAGCAGACTTGATTGCGCCAGAACTGACGACCAGTGGCCCTTTACGATACTGCTTGATCGTAGGAAGGAACCGCGAGGTGTACCAGTCCGAAGCGTCGAGTTTAGTGCCCTGCGCACGCTGTTGAACGCCGGAATTGTGCAAGGCAGTCGGGATAACAGGGCTGAAATTCTGGTTCTGGAGGACGAGATTGGGATCATTCACGAGGGAGGGACAACCAAGAACGAGAGGTGGAGGGAAGTAGTCTGTGAGGTCTTGCCCAGCAAGTGCGTCCAACGAATCCTGCGCGTTGCTAGGCTCGCCAGATATGTCGCTGTGCTGGCGCTGGATAAAATTTGTGAGATCGTAGACTTGTCCCTGGATGGCTACCCAGTAGTCATTCTTGCCGGTGTGCTCGCCAACATCGTGGATGGACCAGGCCTTGTTGAAGTCTGGGCACAGGAGACGTCCGAACTCGACAATGTAGAATATGACAATGGCGTTCATAAGGAAGATCAGGATGCAAATTGTGACCTTCTCCCGCCACGCCAGACGAATATCAGGGCGTTTCATGCGACCGATCGACGAAAGGCAGAAAGTGGGGATCCACCAGGTTGACGCCCAGACGATGTACAACCAGACCCGGCGAGACCGACTGGTCGGAACCTCTTCAATAGCATTCGGGGCCTCCTTGACGACGAGGCCGCCTTCCTTGGATTGGGTCGGAGAACCGTCCAGTGGCTCCTTCTTGTCGTACTCAGATCCCCAACCGCTATCGTCTTCCCTGTAAGGGGGAGCCGAAAGGCCTGGCGTCAGGAGACCTCCCTGTGCGTAATTCACGTTCGGATCGCGATACTGTGTTCCGTTGGTGCCGACTCGGGTGAGTAGGAGGTTGTCATCACTTTGACCAAAGTACGCGCCTTGCGGCGGGAAGGCAGGATCTTGATGAGTGTAGTCCGTATTGTCGTCGGGGTAGTTGCTCTCATCGTCTGCAGCATCTTGGAGCGGCTTCCGCAGCTCCTTCTCCGCAGAACGAATGCGGTCTTCAACCGTCTTCCAAGCCCCGTACGACAGCCAGATCATCCGGTGTCCGATAGCGAAGTCGATCCCTTCATTCCAACCAGTTGCTGAAGTGAACTGCCGGATCCGCTCTTCGGTAGTTCCCTGGACCATCGGAACGTAGCGCTCACAGAAAACTTCCTGTTCGAAGTCAACGGTGTACTCGACGTTCCGGCGCGCAATGATGTCCGGGAGGAGCAAGGATCGTATCTGTGCCTTGACTCGCCGTTTGTCGAACGAATTTGGCGAGCCAGAGTCATTGGGACGAATGCACGACACTGTCCATAGCCGAGTGCGATCAAGGTTCGCGACAATCTCTGACAGCGTGAAGTTCAGCTGCGTCGTCACAGGATATGCCTTGGATGGGTCAAGATGTGGATGCTCTTCGCCCGACTGGGCACGGGCAGACATCGTGATGGGAGTAGGATGGCGGAGCGGCTTGGACGAGACCTGGGCTTGCACAACCATGCTTTCGTCCTTGCTGTGCTTCTCGGCAGCCAAGCTTGGTCCGGAAAAGAGTTTCGAGACGAAAGGGTCGCTGGAGCTTCGAAGGAGAGTGACGAATGCGGAATCCAGTATGTCCGTATCCTTCTCGACGAACCCGGAGGCATCGTAGGAGCAGCCACCGGCGTAGTGATTGATGCCGAAGAGATTCCGCTCGGAAGCGCCGGAGACGCTAGGGCTGACGACGAATGAAGCGTGAACGCCGAATCGAGAAACGAGGTCCTGCAAGAGGTCCTCGTCCTTCTTGTCACTAGCCTTGCCGGACTTGTACGATGAACAAGCCTTGCTGATGACACCAAGCATCCCGGCTGGTTTCTTGTGCGCACGTTCATTGAGCTGTGCGCCACGGATCAGCTCCACGCAGGCGGAATTGTCCATTGTCGTAATGGCCGGCAACGATACGCCGTCCCCAACCATGTGACCGTTGTAACCCACAGCATCCTCGAAAATGTTTCGGGCCACGTATGAGTGCAGGAGTTCATCAGCGAAGTTGATGCAGAACTCGTCGAAGCCGTTCTGCCCGTAAGCGTGCACGAGCGGCGCGTTGCCCGTGAACATGACAGAGCCACTGGAAGACGGCCCGCGAGACTGGAAGCCTGGTTGGTCCAACAGGACAATTTGCGAGTATGGCGGGGGTTCCTGAGCATTGGGAGCAACTCTGTGGTTGGCAGTCTCTACGACAAATGCGAAGAGGATGGCATAGAGGTCCCGCGCAAAGTGATCTCGTTGCAGAGAGCTCTGTTCCGCATTCATGAGGACCGTGTACAACTCCTTGCGCACATAGCTGGTCCTGTTTGTCAGCGTTTGCGCGAGGTCCTCCGATGAGACGCCAAGTAGTCGAGCGATGTGGTCGAGGACGGGAGTGTTGACGACGTAGGCGGAGAAATCGCTAGCGTCACCTTCCCCAAACTGCAGGTTGCTGAGAAGGAGGATGGAAACAAGGAGGCTGAAGATAGAAGCTACGTGCTTCGGCTTGAAGCCCAGAGTACTCATGGCGTCCCGCAGCTGATCCATGGCAATGGCATCGTCGCTGAATGGCCCGGAGGGGAGGCGGTAGGTGCCGGAAGATGCAAGTAGAGCATAATCAGATGGATCCTCGAGAGCGAAGAAGTCGCGCTCGCTGGGTGATGCGCCGGCGAGCAGCTGGTAGAAGACATGGTACGTGCGTTCCTCGTGACTAAGCCGGTTCAGTCGGGACTTGTCGAGACCGTATGTCAGGACCTTAGCACCGCTAATGCGACCACGCTCGTTGAAATGAAGCTCGAGGAAACGTCCGTGGCGGGAGGCATTCGGGTTCATCAACGTCTTGGCGTTGCCGAAGGAATCTAGCAACGGCGTTAGAGCCTTGACGTGTTCTGCAAGCTTGTTCTCCCGTTTCGAGTGAGCGGAAAGGCGCAGAAACTGGTTGACGACGAGATCTCTGCTGAAGGATTTCCCGGAGCCAGTGATACCACTGCGTTTCGAGTGAGCGGAGGTTGGTGGGTTTAAGCGGGCTTGGCTTACCGTAGGATCACAGCCTGAGACTCATTCGTTCTTCTCATCAACAGGTAGACCCTCGCCGCCAGTTCGTATAGATGGGGTGGCAACGGCGACTGCGAAGAGGGTGCGGATGGTGGGGAGGTATCCTTGTAGCTGCGTTCTTCGTAGTCCTTGGCACTGATCTCATTGGTATTTGCCAGCGACTTGTAAGGATTGACTACGACAAGATTTGAGGTATTGATTCTTGTATAAGGGTGGTCGGCGCGGAAACGTGCTTGAAGCACTTGAAGGATGGCATCATCGGTAGGGTAAACGGTGGCGGATGCGGAGGAAGAGACGAGGTCGACGAGGTCCCCTGAGCCTGATGCAGGTGACGACGAGGACGAAGCCATGGTCAGTAGGGAAGAAAGGAGGGGAAGAGTCCGCTCGAGGTCGGCTCGTTGTCACCGTCTGAGAGGTCGCAAGGAAGTTTGTGGGAGCAGCCGCAAGCGGGCGTCACTGCCCACCGCCCTCGGCCGGCCTTTGCCGTACCCCATATTGGTCATCGTCAACACACGCTTCAATTCCTCTTCCCAACGGAAAATTAGAACAGTCCCATTTGCCAGTGCACATTACGAGGCTACAGTCTGCTAAAGCACCCGATGCCCCCGTCACGCCTACTCTTCCTCCTCCTCTGACTCCGCTATTGTCACGTTCGGGGAAAAGCGAGGCATCAGTGAATGGCCCAGCACCATGGCGCAAGTACATACCCGAAACACCATTCACGCCTGCGCTCGTGGGATGCTGTGTCCCCTTCTCTCGCGTCACGGCCTCGGTCCATCCCTCCTCAAAGAGGCTGTCCTGCTCCGTCGGAGATGCGATAGCAGAGGCAAGCTTGGGTCGGCCCTTGCTCCGAAGATCTGTGCGCCAGGCATCGACAACTTCAGGAACTTTGCTAGGGTACGCCATCAGTAAAGTGCTCTATAGGCGACGGCTAGTGCAATACCTCGGGGCATACGTGCGCGCGAATAGCGCTGCCTCCGGTATGCGCTGCGTCTTCGCAAGGAGGTCTGCACACGCATTGGCATCTCCGAGCTGGAACAATGTTGCAAAGGCAAGGTTGTTCTGTCCCTTCCGCTCTATCGAAGACCCGTCAGAGCTTTTTGTAAAAAAAGATCGAGACTTGAAACCCGAATTACCTGCTTCTGTCGCCAATTGCTGCAGCCCGCTTCGATCGCCAATAGACAACAAGAGTAACATCAATGCGTTGAGATCTCCAGCCTTCTCAAAGCACTCCCGTGCCAAGTCGAAGCGCCAAACGGCCAAAGCACGGTCCCCAACAGCCTTCCATTTTGTTTCAGCTTCGGCCTCGGGGACGGTACGGACGATATCCAGCGCTGAGTCCAGATCATCCAACTGCAACGACAGGTCAAACTTGTGGTCGGGGTCGTTTGTGACTTTGAATGCAAGCTCTTTGAGGTCTACACAGAACATTAGGTACCAGGGCGAACGCTGGTGACACTGCTCACCTCTGCTCTCCAAAAACCTAGCAACTTTGTTGCGCTGGTCCTTGGGTACAGAAGGCAGGAGCTGTTCAGCTGCATCCATATCTCCTCTTAACACGGCACTCTGATACTCAATGACGCTCAGGGCTAGAGAGTATCCGGACACGTTCATGTTCTTGTCCGTGACATAGACACGGTTGTGCGCTGGGATGTAGCCGAGCAGGGACATAGGCCTAAGGTGCGTATGGTGAGCTGACTATCACAAGCATATCATATGACGCGCCATACCGGTCGAAATTCGTGATCGAATACGATTCGGTGCCAATGAAGTAGCTCAGTCGGTTAGCAGCGTTGGTATAGACGAAACATTCGCTAATCCATTGGGCCGTCTTGATCCTGGAGAGAGTAAGCGAATGAAGACAGACAATCAAGTGTGAACGCACTTCTCTGGCACTTCTGTGATAACTTCAAACGCTTCCTCAACACCTTCATCACCCAGATCTGCGCCGGCTTCAACCTTCGCAAGGTAGGCATCACGGTCGAACCGAAGGATATAGAATGATTCCTCGCATGCGATGGCAACCAATGTACCCGTCCCGGACCAAAAGATCTGTACATAGCGACGGATTTAGCTCTGCGCGGACGAGGGAAGGCCAATATCCACATACGTTTTTCGCCTCGACGTCGATCCTCCGCACAATTTCACCGCTTTCCCAGTCCCAGAAGACGACGAAACTGCTGCTGCGACCACCCAAGAGGGTCCCACCATGGAGCCCATCAATGAGCCAGGATCCCAGACCCTTCATATTCGGACCCGAACGCTCCTTGAAGCTCTTGAAGACATGTACTTGTAATTTCCCCTCCAGAACGGCATAGGTATTGGAATCACCCGCCCAGGCGAAGGAATTGCCTGTACCGAAGGACTTGTTCCGCCATGCAAGGGCAGTGTAGATAATGTACTCTCCGTCCCCGACGACAGTAACGAACCGGCCATTTGGGGAGTGGTTCAAAGATGTAGGGAAAATCTCTGTGGAGCCGAGTTCCTTGATAGACAAAGAGAGGCGATTGCCTTCAACGAAGGTGTCTTCAGATACCGTCTGAAGGTTCGTGGATAGCACCTCGTTGTTGCGGGTGTAGATGAGCTTCCCAGAGGGATCCATAGAGAATGTCGGCTCATCGCGACCAAGCTGACCGATGTTCAGTACGTGTACATCACTAAGAGGGCCAACGCAGGCACACCTTCAAGACAACAGAACCTTCATCAAAGCCCACAGCAACTTCGTTCCCTTCCTTTCGGACAGCCACGCACCAAGCGCGTTCCAAACCATAGTTCAGAGTGTTTTCCAAGCGATATGTACCGCTGTTCCATATCTTGACGGTACCATCCTCGCTGCCGCTGATGATGACAGGGAGATTGGGGTGGAAGACTGCAAATGACACATTGTTGGTATGGCTTTCCATCGTTTGCACGCAACTCTTGCTGAGGTAGTCCCAGATTTTGACTGTCTTATCGTCGCCGGTGGTTACAAGGTATGGCTTGTCTGCGCCAGGGTAGAACTCGACGTAGTTGACACCCTTATCGTGTGCCTCCATCGTGAAGTTCGGGACAGGCGAGCCAATGGACCATATTTTCACTGTCCGGTCGAGACACGACGAAGCAAAGGTGTTAGGATCTTTGGGATTGACTGCAATATTCATAATGTAGTGGGTATGGCCTTCGTAGGTCTGCCGACAGATCAACCTTGGATGATGGAAACGCGGGAATGTCACAGACCTGGATATTTTTCCATTGCTTTTCCCAGTCCCAAGCTTTGATGGTCATATCGTCGCTCCCAGTCAGGACGATGCTCGCAGTAGGGTGCACTGTCAGACACCGAATGTAATCCGGATGCGCTTCGAACGCCGCAGCTTTCTCGTGCGTATTATAGTTGAAGATGCGTAACTGGAAATCGTCGGAACCAGCGACGAACCAGCTCTTTCGAGAGATGAATCGACAGCACCGAACAGGGACCTCTGCGACTTCGAACGTTTTGACCAAGGCGCCTGTGTCATAGTTGTAGATATTGACGGAGCCATTATACAGCCCAGCTAGAAGCCACGGCTCTGTGGGATGAAAGTCGACGGCCTTGACGCGGTCGGACCTGTTGAATACTTTGCGCTAACGTCGCGTAGCTTGAGCCTGAGAGGATGCAACGGTGTAAAGAGTGTACTCACGTTGACGTCTAAGAGCATGGCGTCATCAAAATACTTGCACGGCTAATGGTATGCTACGTAGAGTGACCAAAGATAAGTAGGCGCGGCAGGAGGGAGGGGTGTATGCGGTACGCCTGTGAATCGAATGGGAGATGCGTAGATGCAAAGCTGGGCGCCAATTCGGCGGTCTGACGCGTCAATATCCGGTCGCCAATTGCCACGACCGTCCCTTCGTCTTCAATTCCCTGGGCCTTTGGTGTCCCCAAGCTCAGGCCAGACAACTTGCACGCACGAAACACGAGCACCGCACGTATAACGATTGTAGAGACATGGTCGCTTTGCCTCAGCGCGTGGGCGGCTGACCCCAACTTACTGGCGAATTCTGGACCCAGGCTTGGTCCACGTGGCCTCCACGTTTTCTTTGTCGGCCATCACTTCCACACGCGCCACGCTAATCATGTTGCACACAACACAAAACGTTGCAGTCGGCGCGACATTGCTGTCCGCGCGTTCCGATGCCGGGCAGCATGATGGCGCTCCGTGAACAGGCTACAAGTGCATGTCTTGGAACACGCCACGTTGTCTCGATCAGTGAGCTTCTCCGGGGCGCCCTTGTCCTCTTCAATCTCATCCCGTAGTTTCCGCAGTGAAGTAAGCCAGTCAAGCATATGTATTCTTGTGCTATCTAACATAGATGCCTTGACGGGCTCGTCTTGTTCTTAGGCGGGTCGTCTTACACCATCATCTCCTCTGAGGACGTCTTTTTATGCACCCCCAATTGTTGGAGCGCACGTATTGCAACACGTGTATGCCTCGCGAAGCTTACTGCGCCCCTCACCTAATTTGTGGCGGCGCATGGTGCCGATGATCTCGTGAAATGGTCCAATAGAACCTTCACGCCGGTCGCCTTGCGCTGGTCAAACGTGTCCCCGCGGCGTTGTCCTCAATGGTAACACCAGGTTGCCTCGCGTGCAACGGCCGCGCTGTGTGAAATGTCGCGATAAAAGCGCAAGGCTGGCGATTGATCCCTCGTTACACTCCCCTCATCTTCCCGCCCACGCAAACCGGCGCCCGCCGCCCCTTCCTCTAAGCACCGACCTACGACATGTCGAAGTCTCAAGCATCCCCAAATGCAAAGTCGATCCGGTCCCGCATGGGCACAATCATGAGGCGCTCCTCTTCTGCTCTCAGTTTCACAAGGCCGGGTACGCCTTCCAAGTCATCAACAGAGTCCCTTAGACTCGACGCGAAGGCTCAAGCTTCCGGTACCGAACACGGGATACCCAGTCCTGTGGCTGAGTCGCCCGCTCGTGAAGCCGCCGAGTCCATGCCAGAGCAAGCCGGTCCTTCAAAGTTGTCGGAGACTCCTATCACTGCTCCAGAACCTGTGCCGGAGCCTGCGCCGGAGCCTGCTCCAGAACCTGCGCCGGGACCCGCACCAGAGCCTACGCCGGAACTTGTGCCAGGCCCTGCGGATCTCCCTCCCACCATTCCGGCTTCCGACCGCGAGCCTCCACAGGAGCCAGCGCCTGCTGAGGTTGTAATAGAGACTGCCGTACAGCCCGCCGAGGAGCCTGTCCAAAGTGAACCGCCGGAACCCGCTCCAGAACCCGCTGGGGAGGTCCCGGCAGAAGCCCATGCCCCAGAGCCGACTCCAGAGCCATCTTCGTATACGCATCCAGAATATCCTTCTGAATCGACACACGACGCCGAAGCTTACATCACACACTCCCCAGAACCTCTCAGCCGTGCTGAGTCTGAGCACGGGGCTCACCAAGTTGTGCCCGCCCCACGGTCGGAGGACAGCGACAGTACCGAATCGCATGGAGAAGTCATCCCTCCGCAAGACAGGCAGCTACCCACGGAGATCCTCGCATCACCGTGGGAAACCGGGCCACTCATCGCTGAGCGTTCCTCCCAGCCCGCGCCAGAGGCGCTCCCAGCCTCGAAACCCCCTTCCGTTCGATTCAACCCTTGGTCCAGTAATCTATCCGCAGCACCGGTGCAGGCGGATCCCCCGCCTACCTATTCAGGCCATGTGATGGGCGAAGGTTCAACTGTCCGGCCCAGTGAACAACCCGTTTCTGAACAGGCGCCCGCGGAGAAACCAGCTATTGCTGCAGGAGTCCTGAAAACTAGGACTCGGGCATCTACCGTCTCTTCTCAGGTTCCTCCTCGCACTCCACCTGTTCCCAACGGTCGACTTTCGGCAAAGCCGAGCACAGCCTCCCTCGCGTCTTCAGCTGCCGTACTGACTGGTCAGCCTCCGCGCGTCGTGTTTGCTGAGTCTCGTCCAGAAAACGTGCCCGTTCATCCAGCTGGAAGGTACGGCGCCCATTTCCCGAGTCCTCCTGTGCTGATATTGCGCATAGTGTATTGGATGATCCCTTCGCCGACCCCGTTGAAGGTGCGGCATCGGAGAATGTGTCTCTCCCCACTGAGCAACCAGCCATCTCAATGCCAGAGTAAGTCAAACCCTTCATATGCTTAGCGCCTCCGACGAACCTTATATCTAGACCGATTCCAACTGGTACTGTGGTCAGAGACATCCGTGCCACAGCACCCGTTGATGTGCCCCTCCCGCCTCCGAGCCAAGTCGTGTATGCTTTGTGAGTTGCCTACGTGGTCACTCAGCCTTCTTAGTCTTAACGGACCCCAAGGCCTATACAAACAGCCCCGTCAAACGTCAGTGCCGCAGGGAAGACCAGCATATTCTCTCCTAGGGAGCCCATAGATTATGACACCGAGTACGCAGCTTCCTACCTTCAACCGTGCCTATCTGACACACAATAGCGAAACTCGCCCGCTCCTTCAACCGTCTGCTGTCACCTTGAAATCCACCCCCAGCTACGGTCAGAATGGGCCTTCACAATCTGTCTCGACGTTCGCACCGCAAGCGGAAAGGTCTTTGTGGCCGGTGCCCGCTCTTCCGTTTGCAAGCCTCGGGTGGCAAGAGTTCGGATTGCCTGATGGCACGCGTTACTTCACAAACCCGTCGCTCCGTATCGTCACGGATATGGACTTGCGCTCCATCGACAGACTCGATGCAGTTTCAGCATTCCTCGACGAACGCGACAATGAAGTTTTACCCCCACAAGGGTGGGAGCTATGGCTCCGAGACGCGAACAAGCCTACAGAGCCTTTCGTCCCAGCAAGTGCCTGGGTGCATCACGGTGCTCGAACGGTGACGTTTGAACGGCCAATGGAGGGACAAGGCATCCCAAGGAATAACGGGGGTAAGCTTCGCCGGAATGCCTGATCACTGGCGTACATCCTGACGCCGGGCCGGAAGCAGAAACAGAATTCCAGTATTGGTCATTCCTGGAATCCCATCCAGCTCATGTCCCACTTCCCTCGTCATGTATCTCCGAGGCCATCGACGCCCTGACATGGGCATACACTGGTTTGTCAACTGCGTTCGAATAATGATACGTTTGCTCATTCTTCGTCAGATCGGCTGCTGCCGTCATCACATCCAACCCCGCCTCCATTCACGCAAGAGGAATGCCAGGAACTCATCTCGTTGCTCCGGTCCTTCAACGGCGAGTTCTCCGGCTGCACGCCGTGGCATTCTCTGAGATTGCTGTCCCAACAGATACACCCCATCAGAGTACTTCGGTCGTACGTGCGCGTATTGTGGCGAAGGTGTTGCTCCGCATCTGTAAGGTCTGATCCTACTTGAATGCTGCCTCTGCTCATTGCAGACACTCTTCAGCTGCATGGCGTCAAGGCCACCCCATTGAGAACCTGTCGTCCCAAGATCCGCGCAGGGGCATCAACCCCTCACCACCCCGAGTCCCATTCCGCCGCACCGCGGGGGATTTCGTCATCTCGCTTGTCTGCCTCGGTCTTCCTTATTTATTCTTGGAACGGTCACACCATCAAAGATTTGACACGGAGAGCGGCGTACGCAGCATTGCTGGACCCATGCTTGTTGTTGGCGCGTTCGCGTGTCTGATCGTGAGTTGGGCGCCGGATGCGTAAAATGTGATTTAATGGCGCATCCTTTTAGGCAGCTATTATTCTAAGCGCTTCTGTAACATTCATATCACTCCCTGGAATTGACGATGTATCTCGAATCGCTGGCTTCATCGCCATCCTCCTCTCTGCATCAAGCCTCGTCTCTGCTGTCATCACACTATTCAGATATAAATCGGACATAGAACATCCAGTAATGTACCCCCGCGGAGAAGGCCTAGTACTTCTTTCGGTGCGCGGCACAATTGTACCGCATTCAACCTCGACTTACTGAGCATGTCACCTTACAGCGGCGCAGCGTCCTTCTTTCCCTTCCTCTGGTCTTCCTACTGTATGCGATCATAGCGTTCATTACAGGAGTCGCTATATACGCCTTCCGGGGCATGGCCACCACCATCGGTGGTCGACATTTCGAAGACTTTACTCAGTGGGCAGTGATTGGGAGTATCGGTGGTCTTGCGTGCATACTCCTGACTGCGCAGCTCCTCAGCCATTGATACGTGATCTCGGTTCTCCACCGCTCGATGTACGAGTAAATCTGTATCTACGTATGCTGTCACCCTTGTCGATCTATTGTTGTCAATTCCATGTATCGCCGCGCGAGCGACAGAAAGCATCCTTCGCGGATATTTTGAAGTTGGCCGGCTGCACACGGCCCGCTCGTCTGCAGGGAAGGCGGCTGCCGTTGGCTGAGTCAGTTCTTGACAAGGTTGGCCCCTACGCATCGTCAATGCGCGTGGCACAATATATACAGTCCAGAACATGCCAGTGAAAGTTGTCAGGCTGAAACTTTGTCAGTTGGACTACTGATTCCCCCCATGATCTCCCTACCCACCCCACTGTCTCTGCGAGATGCACACTTGACTAACGTGTTGCTCACTCTGGGGTATGTTCTCCCGCTTTACTTCACCAAGTACACACGCCTTTCGTTCTCCAAGACCGCGGCAAATGGCTCTCGCCTCAAGGAGTCGTCAGAGCGCTGGCGGGACGATCCTGCAGTCATCAAAGCTCGGGTGCTATCAGTCTCTATGAGCACGGTAGCCTCGTTGTACTTGACACATTCCCTGGTCGTGAGAGGGAGCGCGCCAGTGACAGTAGGTGGCCTCTAATCTACCACGTTGCTCATGAATCACTGACCCTCGTCAGCATACATGGGAGACGACCGCAACGTACCTGGGTCTCTCTTTCCGCAAGAGTGACCTGAGTGCGCTCCTGGTAACCCCAGCTCTATATCTCGGCCCTCTCTATGGCCGATACCTTGCGGATGATCTACCTTTCATGGTACGCTGGACGATCAAAGAAATGTGGTGGATACATTTTTCAATTGGGTAGGGGTGCGGAACTACGTTGCTGTACGTCGCACTCATCGGGCCTTGTTTCATTGCTCGAGTGACGCGTTCTTCGTGTAGGGTCCTATCTCGGAAGAGCTGGTCTGGCGTTCGTGCTTAATCTGCATATACCATCTCGCCGGCGCCTCCAAAACTTTCATGATATTCTTTACGCCTGTATCATTCGGCTCTGGTATGCATGCTTCCACCATGTCTTGTTTGCAACGAGACTTAGGTAGATCCAGCACATTGGCACCACGGGTGGGAGGTATACAACCGCTATGGTCGCACTCGCCAGGCATTGAAAAGTGCCTTGGTATCAACGCGTAAGGAGTGCTTGATCCTTCATGGTGCTTCGCGTGCAACTGACTGCTACAGTTTTCCAATTCACCTACACGACGCTCTTTGGGTTGCATTGCTCCTTCCTGTTCCTTCGCTCCGCCTCGGTGATCCCACCGATAGCCGCTCATGTGTTCTGCAATATCATGGGGGTTCCACAACTTCAGGCTGAGTTACGGTGGTTCCCCCATCGCCAGCAAAGTATGCCGAGCCCTGATTCATCGTGACCAGCGATCTAACGTTTCTACCATCCAGGGATCCTGTGCGCGTACCTCGTCGGCATAGCGCTCTACATATATGGGATGAGGAACTGGACCCTGCGAGAGGATAGTTTATTCTGGCATTAAGATAGCGAGTGATCCTGAGAGCTGACTCGGGAAACCCAACTGGAGTTGACTGACAGTCAGCCCCTAGTTGACAATAATTGAAGTAGAGGGCTGTCAACCCATAACTACAGGGTGGGAGCGGGTCGAATTCTGGGTTACTGGGCCTGACTGATGTCGACGCCCGTTACTGGCTAGTGCTGGTAGTCCGCGTGCATATGCGGACAGGCGCTCTCAGCGTCCGACGCGTCGTGCGAGACTGACGAGGACCGATCGGCCTGATCACGGAGTCCCGACTCCCCAGGCGGCGCGGCAACTATAGTTGTCTTTCACTGCCCGCTTGCCTCCGTTGCACCCCTACTCCTAGTTGCACGTAGACAAGGTAGTCTCCTCCGCGCCCAAATGGCCCCGAACAACAAACGCAAGCGAGAGGATGGCGCGGATGACGACGACATCCCATACGGGTTACGCCAAATACTCCCTGTTGCAAACCTCCCCATTGACTTCGCCGATGAACCTATGGATGGTATGCAATATCTCTTCACAGTGAGGTACGCTTCTCCTCCAGTCCGAGTGGCGTAGTCCTAGATGTCCATTTTCTTAGGAGGGACGCACGAAACCTGCCTGGTATAACGCGCGCCGCGAATCCGTACGAGATTCCTCCTCCAAGGACCCCGACATCCGCGTTTCAAACACCTTCCGAACCTCTAGGAGATGCTAATGCACCATCCTCGCTGCCCAATGAAGAATGGCGCAGCAAATTCGAGCGCCATTTCCGCCATTTCCGTGGTGTGAGTCTTCCATGCGATTGTGTGTCGTCATACTCATTCCGCCCAGAACATAACCCAACCTACCATGCAACGTCACACAGTAGCGTTATCGAGGAAATCGATGCCTGACAAGAAGAGCAGGGATGCATGGTGGGCCTTTTTGCAAGGTGCCCCAGAGTCTGTATGGAATCCTCCACGAGCGGCAAAGCAAAGCAAGGGGCGAAGCGGGCAAGGTCAAGAAGGTGTGTTTGTGATCTGTGCACGCTCGAGCTCTTCTGACCGTCAGTAGGTGCTCAACCGTCGCCATCCACCTCCCCTGAAGATGTGCATACTGTGCAGCCAAGAGAGCTTTCGCCGGCACTCCTGCTGCAACTGGATCACGTACGTGTTGCCGTTGCATCAGTACTGCCGAGGGTGACCTACCCCACCCAGCGTTTCTCTCTTCACCTCATCATGTACTTCAATCATTGGTTCAGTTTGTATCTCGAGTCTTTGGACTCCAACCCTGAAAGTCACAGCTCCGTGACGTATGCGCCCACAGATGTGCATATGCGATGGGTGTTTTCCCTGCTCACTCGAATTGATCTCCTATGCTCCGCGGACGAGGTCAGCTGTCTGCGCAGCCTCGCAAGAGCTTGTATATCTCTCATTACGATCGTTCGTCGCCGACACAAAGAGGTGCCGAACGCGTCCCACCAAGGAGAGCAAGCGGAGACCAGCACTCAAGGAGGCGATGTTGCAACGAGTGCAGATGGCCCGTCTCGTCAGGGGAAAAGCGAACCTACTCCCCTGAGCGAGAGCTCGATGTGGGTTGTATTTTGCGCGGTGACCGGTTTCTGGGGGCAGCGGGATCTGTGGGACGATGCCGAGGAGTCACTCCGGCAACGACATTGACAACATTGTGTGTACATTTCCATCGTAGACGAATGTCAATTTGATCTTGATGATTGGTGCCCACCGTACTGGAGAAGAGGCAATGCACAGAACCGTTATGGCCTACACGGGGGCTAGGCGACACGAGCGGCTCGGGCCGCTGCACGTTCCGCGTAGGCAGATGTTCTACCCCAGCCGTTGGAGGATGCTCCGCCACTCAAACGGGCCCGGGTTGGAAGAGAAGTGTTCCAACGACGGCGACGACGCACGCGAGGGTGACGTGGACGACGTACAAATAGGTGAGTGAAACTCGATATTTTGGACAACTCGCGACCTCGCTCTGCCATTCTGGGATCTTGACGGCGACTCTACTGGCCGCGAGCCTCCTACAGGCTACTGCTGCTTCTTAGCCGCGCGCACGGGGCCACGATCCTCCTTGGGCGCGCTTCGTTTCTCGGACCTTCTCGTCGTCCTTCTCTAGGTTCCCCTCGTACTATTCGCTCACACTCGCGGTTGAGTTCTGGCCTTGACTCCGGTGCAGACCGTGGAGCAACCTTGGGCACAATCACAGTGGATGGTTCGGAGTGGATACTCGGTGACTCGGGCGATCAGAAACTAGCGGGTTGCATATCAGATGTCACACTTTGCGATCCTACGTGCGATATATACTCCGGTACATGATATAAGAACATTACGGAAACCGACCTCTAAAGCGTCGGGTCCAAAGAAAATACTGTACAAGCCTTTCAAAGGCCAAAGAAATCTAGCGTCGGCGGCGTAATCGGTAGTGCATCTCTCTACAGCATCTGGGTTACGGCTATGCGAAAGGGTACTTGGAATGGTCAAGCTTGTGCGGCCGAGGGACTCCGGTGGGGAGTTGCGGTACTGGAGGCACCGGAGGAAGGGGGAACTCGGCAAGCGTGCCACTAAGCGTACTAGGTAACTGGTCTTCGTGTGCTGAAGAGCAGTCAGAACCAGAACCTCAACAAGGATATAGGAAACGCACGCAAGGTGTTGAGCTGATCAAACTGCCGCGCCTTCTCCAATACGAGGCTATCTCGTGGGCGGGGGGCCGGCTTATGGTGACCGTGTTCCCTGCGTGGACTAGCACCAATGGATGCGATAGAGTTCGACCTCGTCAGCCTGTTCTCCTCAGTCGGGGACAAGTGGACATGCGATGCGACGTAGGAAGACGCAGGACGCGCAGTCAGTGGGCTGCGGTTGACCGCCGGATGCGCGGGCAACCCGCTCTGCCGGGCTCCCGCCCTGAGGGTACCGTCTATAGGCGATGTCCTGAGAGTTGGAAGCGGAGGCAGCGAGCCAGAGGGTGGTGTTGCGACACGCGGAGAGGCAATGACTGTCCCTGAGCGAGTGCGACTGCGTATGGGAAAGGCCGGTTGCAGTGGTGCGACTTGGTCCATATCCAAAGACAATTCTGGACCAAAGACGGCTTCGTGCAACTCCTTGTGGCTTCGACTCGGTCTCCTAGCAGCAGACGGCGGAGCCAAAGTAGCATCAACCACCTCGGACCTCGGATCGGGGAGAGGCACTGCCTGGACAGTCACCAACTGTCGCTCTATCACCAGGTGGTTGCGCAACACGGCAGGATAAAGGTCAAAGTAAGGGTAGACTGGCGGATCTAGGAGTTTGCGTTAGTGTCTTCGAGCGGGAAGTGGCGTCGCCCTCGTGCTCACAAATGCTCAAGGCAGGATATCGGATAGACGCCGAAACCAGGGATGCTATTCGTTCACTCTCCTTGTGCGCGAGGCCCGTGCGGTAGATGTCGAAGTACGGATAAACCGCTGGGTCTTCGAGGCTGTGAGACAAGAAAATGGACGTAGACACGAAATGGACTGACAGATGTCGAACCGCGGGTAGACCGGTTGCAACGGGCTTTTGGGGCGTATCCCAGCGGTGCTTTCCCCATCCGAGACGTGACCAGGGTATATCTCGAAGAAAGGATAAACCACCGGGTCTAAGAGTATACTTAGCCTAGTTGGCCATTTGAAGAATTGTTGAAACGTACATAATCTCAAACGCGGGTAACTGGATGACAAAGCACCCCGGACGTTCGTCTTCTCGTCGTCCCTAGGGACCATGGGATAAAGATCAAACTCAGGGTACACTGGCGGATCTGTACAGGGAGTCTCGTCAGCCTCGCTTCATGCGTTGGTCGCGATAGCACTGACAGATTGAGATGTACGGGTACGCTGCAGGGAGATGGGTAACGAGGGGTTGAGCCTTGTCAGGGCTGGGGGCGGTGGGGTCCTTAGACTCAAAATCCACTTGAACGGCCGGGTAGATGGTGAAGACGGGGTAGAAAGGAGGTTCTGGATTTGACCATTAGACAGACGCACAGATAGCAAGGTTGATGACACCTACGACCGCTCAAGTAAAGGCGTCCAGTAATTGGGGGCTTGCTATCAACCGAGTCGACGTTGGCAGACGCATCCTTGCTCACGATACATGGTGGGTAGGGAGTAACGAAGGGATATACCGACGTATCTAACACGAGTCAGACCAGAACAATAATCAACGGACCTGGACCAGGGAGACGCACATATATCTATCCCGGGATAGGTGGCAGGAAGATGGACGGATAGAGATTCTAGTGCTGGCTCTGTCAGTGCAACTGGTGGGTAGATGTGCTCAAGATTAGCCGGGTAGCCTGCAGGATCTGTTAACTGTCAATAATCGCTTGTACAACGTGGTAAAGGATCCTTACACAAATCGAAGGTAGGGTAATGAGCACCAAGCTTGATGGGGCCCAGATTATTCTCGGAGTCAGACTTTCCAGCATCCCGTACTGCGCCAGACTCCGCGGGCAGCTGGGGATAAATTTGGAGGTGAGGATAAACGGTGGGATCTAAGTCTTGTGTTTAAGTACTGCTGGTAAACCGCAAGATTTGTTAACTCACAAATACTCAAAGCGGGGTAGCTGCTTCCCAAGCGAACTGATACTCCTTCCACGTGACGATGCTCTAGATAGACGTTGCCCGGGTAGATCTCGAAAGCCGGGTAGGTGATAGGATCTAGAGACTTTTTCAGTATCATACTCATAGATCTCAACGAGGCATGCTCACACAAGGAAATCGCTGGATATTTTGCACTCAAACCAACAGTAATGGGGGCGCCCTGTTCTTCAGCAACGCATACATGACCCGGGTAAATCTCGAAGTGAGGATACACAGTATCATCTATGACATCCGCCGTTAGTGGTGATCAGGAGACAGTTGAAGGGTACTGACAGATGTCGACCGCAGGATAGGACTTCCTCAGTTGCACCGAGGCCGCATTTGCCGACACATTCGTCTCTCGGAACGGCCACACTAGGTTCCACGCCTCCCGCGTCTCCGCTAGGAAGTAAGGGAAGACGTGGGATCCGGGTTCAGAAAGGGGTGCAGTCCAATCGCCGGATTCAAGACCCATCTTCCGCGAGACCGACTCCGATATGTCGTTAGAGGTTAATGGAGAGTCGTCCAACATGCGCAAGCCGAGGTCGGGTGAAGGAAGGCGGAATGATACGGACATGGGAGAGTACGCCAATTCTTCAGGTCCCCATGATGTAGCCGTGGAAGGTGTGGGAGGACAGTCCTCGATCAGCCGTTGGCCGAGGTCGGGCGAGGGAAGACGGAACTGGGTTGACACTGGGGAGAAAGCGAGGGACTCGGGACCCCATGAGGTCGCCGTTGACGGGCTGAGAAGAACAGAGCCCCCCAGGCGGCGGTCAAGATGTACGGACGTTACTTGGGACCATGAGACCGCGGAATCAAGTGGATCATAGTCAAAAGGGCCAGCTGAAGACACAGACCATGCGAAGTCGTCAAGGTTGAGCTCCTCAGCTTCGTCCACATCCGCCGGGAGTTCGATATCGCTGAGCTGGACATGGTTGGGGATGTGCACGGGGTCAAGGCTGACTTGGCCCGCTGCCGCCATTGGCGTGGGCGCAACGGATGAGCTCGCTCTCCATGATTTGACTCGGTGCTCCAGGTCGATCTTAGCCGTTTGGGGCTCCTCTTCCTGCGAAATTGGCGCTAATGAATTCGGTGCCTCACCGGCAGCGCCAACCATAACATGGACCGGACCCGAGGCCACAGACAGTGTCTCGAATTTGTCAACAAGGGACAGCTTCCTGGGAATGTGACGACTCCCGTGGGGACGCGAACCAGCCAGGGGTGCTTGCAGTATTTCGGAACGATCGTCGCCGCGGTCGTCAGGAATGGAGGTCTTGCTGTCTTCACGCCAGTGAGAGAGAGATGGTGGTACCGACACCGGAACGTCCACGGCATGTCTGCGATCAGCTGTCAACCAAGCATCCAGCCAGCGCGCTTTGCGCCGGTCGATGTCGAACTCAATGCGCCCGCAAATCGGAGTCTGTGGTGGAGAGGCTGGGGACCGCGCTTCAAACAGGTGACCCCAAGCGCAGGCCATATCTCATCCGAGATGCGAGGCGCCATGGTGAAACCATGCTCGACAACCTGCAGGTAGAGACAGAGGCCAACGGGGCTCGGAAAATTGAACTCGCGAGCAATGGCGGTGAGCTGGCTATACATCTGACGCAGACACAATTCAGTGAAGATGATGAGACGGCAAGTATCAGCTTACGGTCGGCATTAATGGCATGAGAATGCCCTGGGAGAGACGTTGCGACGGGCCAGAAGCGAGGGTGTGGCCGAGCGGGCCATGTTCGTGCGTCAGCGTGCCGGGAGGGATAATGACGACGAGCCAACGGGACTGTCGCGGATTGCCTCTGTCGCGCGGGTCCCGCAGAGGAGAGTTGTGGTAGGAGAGGGTGGATACGCGCCGAACTGGAGCGGCCATGGAAGAGGAGTTGTGCGCGTCCACCTCTGCGGGTCCTGCAGCACTAAGGGAGGCGAGAGTGGGATGGCCACTGGCCAGAAAGTCTGTAGAATCGGTCTCCGGGGGAGTCGGGAGTTGGTTTGAGCGGCCAAAGTCGATGGGAGGCGGCTTATGAAACAAGGATGAAGTAAGGTGGGCCATGACAACTGAAATGAAGGGGCAATGGATGACAGTCGTGGCGAGAGCGGCGGGGACTGTGGACCAGCGTCTTGCACCGGAAGAGATGGAAGAAAAAGAAAGAACGAAGAGGAGCTAGAGAACGCGTAGAGAAGAGGAGGGGTAAGAGAAAGCGGGCGCCCGTGGATGATGTGAGAGGGATGATGAATCAAAGATGGTTGCGAGGCACATACACAATTATCAATGAGAACGAAAGAGGATGAAGTAGCAGCACCGCTTGGGAGAGACAAACCAGTGTCTTCCCAGTCCGAGACGGTGGATTAGAGTCGGCGCAGCGACGAGCAGTGACGAGCAACGGCAAAGTGAGGCGGTGAATCAACCCGGTTCGATCGTTCATCCTCTGGCCGCTCCGAACCCGGACGGGTCACGGCGGACGCGCACTCACCGTTACACACAGTGACCATGGACCAGAAACTCACCCAGCTGTCCACTTTCAATCAGAAAGACAAGGGCACTGCATACCTCGCCCTCCTCTCAGAGATCTTCGTGTCCCAAGGAACCTCGAATATCGCTCAGGATGTCCATGCACTCGTAGACCATCTCATAAATCAGGATGCTGGCATCATCGCCGGCAGGCAGGTTCTCTCAGAACTTGTCAAAAATCTCACACCAGCTGCCATTCCGGACACAGAGCGCCGTAAGGCCATCGTCGAGGATGTCCTCGCCATCGTGCAGCTGCGTGCCACCAGTTATGAGGAGCAAGTGCGTCCTTAGCGCCTACGGGGTGGCACCCACCTCCTGACCTGCCATCAGGTGAATCTGCTCAAGTTTCAGCTTGCCGACATCCTAGAGAACGATGAGGACTGGTCTGGCGCTGCTCGCGTCCTCAGAGGCATCAACCTCGAAGCCAGCCAACGGTGCATAGAGCTGTCCGAGCCACCTTCGAATCTTGTACCTGACTTTCTATGTTTCTGTAGCACGGATGAGGACAAGCTTCGAGTTTACATCCGCATAGTGCGCCTGCTCCTCGAAGAAGAGGATTCTGTCCAGGCCGAAACTTACTACAACCGTGCCGCCTCCCTCATCCACTCTACCAGTGACCGAGAAACGCTTCTTTCCTACAAGCTCTGCCAAGCCCGCATCAGCGACTACACCCGCAAATTCCTAGAAGCGGCAAGTCGATACCATGAATTGAGCTTCGTGGGCGAGATCGATGAGGACGAGCGAAGGTATATGCTGTATGTCAACGCAAACCATCGCCTTCTCTGCTTGCCCTCTGACGCGCGCCTCTAACTATCCCAGGTCTGCCTCAGTCACCTGTGCTGTCCTTGCCCCTGCCGGCCCAAACCGTTCTCGAATCTTGTCTTCCCTCTATCGTGACGGGCGGACTTCTGAGCTTCCTACCTACAACATACTCTCCAAGATGTTCCTCGACCACATACTACGTTCTGCCGAAGTCAAGGAATTCGAGAAAATACTCAAGCCGCACCAGCTCGCCAAGATCGCGCTTTCCGCTAATGACCGGCTATCCTCAACACTTGCAGACGACGACATCGCCGAAGGCGCCAGCAAGCGTACAGGGCCGTCCACTGTCCTTGATCGCGCAGTCATGGAGCACAACGTCCTTGCCAGTTCACGTATCTATAACAACATCACATTCAGCGGCTTGGGCGCGCTGCTGGATCTCACGCCCGGTGCTGCAGAGACAATGGCGCGGAAGATGATCGAGCAGGGCCGACTGAAGGGGCATATTGACCAAGTCGACAGACTCATTTGGTTCGAGGCTGCAAAGGAGGAGGACGATGCACAGGGAAAGGCCGGCGGATTAGGAGACGTGAACCAGGATACAGAGGATACCGGTTCGCTGTTCACGAAGCGATGGGACTTGCAAATCCGGATGACAGCTGCCCATGTAAGTTGCTGTCCCAACGCAGCAAATTGTTCGCTGCTAACATGGACTGTAGGTCGAGTCACTCGTGCAGCACCTGACGGAAAGCGGGTTGGTGCGATCAACTACTGTAGCAGTATGATGTTTGATAGAGAACCGTGTACTGAATAAAGAATGCATATTAAGATGGGTGCGATGGTTGCATATGCTACACAATGTGTCAATGGGAACAAGCGATCACAGCATCACTAAGCTGCGCCGCCTTCAACCTTTCTCCGCTTCTTGGCGCGCTCGCGCTTCGTCTCCAGCTCGTGCCATTCGCCTTCTAAAGTGGACAGCCCTACCGGCAATGCTGCGGGCGGTTGCTCAGTCAGGAAATACGGTGCTTCAAGGGCTTGCACGGCGGTGGCCCGGTGAAGGGGGTCGAAGGTCAACAACTCCTCAGCCAAGTCAAGGCCCGCCGGGGATAACCACCTGCCAGATGTGAGAACACTGGACACCAAATGCGGAAGGGGCGCACTCACTTGCGGAACAGGTCACGGAAGTGGTTCGGTATGAAGTCCTTGGGTCCGACCAGTTCGTACCAAGGGAGGTTAGCCACACCGGGCCACCGTTCTGCAGTTGGGGTGCCAAGGATTTTGAAGATGAACTCGAGCTGATGGATCTCGTCATTGCCCTGGAATATGGGCTTCTTCGTGAACAGTTCCAACATGATGCATCTGGATGTACAATTCAGATCCCGGCATAGACAATGTCACAAGGAGCTTACCCTGCGCTCCACATATCCACCTCAGGTCCGTAGACGGTTGTGCCGAACAGCAGTTCAGGGGGTCGATACCACAGTGTGATTACTCGGTTGGTGTAGTCGCTCCGTCGCCGCTTGTGGTAGAACCGCGCGAGACCGAAGTCACCAAGCTTGAGCTCGCCACGATTGTTGACCAGGATGTTCGAGCCCTTGATGTCACGGTGAATGATGCCCTTGTGATGGAGATATGCAAGCCCAGCAAGCATTTGGCGACACAGCGACTTCAGGTTGGCATCAGTGAAAGTAAACTGAGATTGAGAGAGGATGCCGGTCAAGTCGTGGTCCATGTATTCGAACACCATGTATACAGAGCCTGAGAACCTTTGAGCAAGGGCGGAAAAGGTGCGCGCCATCGAGAAACGGACATACCATTGGAAACCATCATCTCGTACAATTGGACGACATTGTCGTGCCGCAGGGACTGCAACAATTTGATCTCTCGCATGGCCGTCACAGGGAATCCATCGCGCTCTGACTCCATGCGAATACGTTTCAGTGCAACATGTAGTCCACTGACGGTATTGCGAGCCTTGTAGACTTTGCCAAAAGTGCCTTCGCCAACCTGGCTGACAATGGAATACAACTCATCACGAGAAGTTTTGTTCGGCGTCGGTGGTCTCATATAGTCCGAGTCGTGAGGGTGAGGGAAATCGTGATCGCGTACTCTTGTCATGTCTTGACCTTGGGGTGGAGGATATTCGTGCCCATTGTGCTGGGGGAAATGGCGATCATCGCTGTACCCAATCAGCTCCCTCTGGTCGCGATGCCGGCCCTGCTCGGGATCATAATAGTGGACGTAGTCATGCATGGGAGGTCTGTTATAGTCCTTCTCTTCATGCTCGGGGTACGACACGGGATGAATGGGCGCAGCCTCAAGAGGTTGAGCGGAGGGCAGATATGGAGAACGAGGACCTGGACCGTAGTGAGGACGGTGGGAGGGCTCGCCAGGATGGTGTGGTGCTTGTCCGTTCTGAACGAGTGGCGCAGGCACAGGAGGGCGGTAGTGTGGTGCAGGAATGAGCATCGGTGGGACTTGAGTGTGCTTTTCAACATCTTCTCGTTCATCCTCGTCGCCTGGGAAAAACTTTCTGACAGCGGAGCTCGCCTGTCCTATGGGCTTGAAACCTCCAATCTTGAAGGATGCCATACCTGCGGGAGTCGCACGCGATAAATCAGGGGACTGATCGGGAGGTCGATGAGATAGCATGTCGCTGTCGGACAGGTGTACGGGCGATGGTGCGCGCTCATGACGGGCCGCATGTGGCGCTGGAATCAGAAGATCATCGCGAGGTTGGTGCGCAGGGGGGTGCGCGTCTTCCAGTGGCGGGTAGACCGAGGGGTGTGCGAAATTTTCGCGGGGTTGGAGGAGAGCCTGGGACGGAAGAGCAGGCGGTGGCATTGATTCAGCAGGGTACTCTTGAGCAGGGCGCTTCGACCCCCTCGAATGCCCATTTGTTCGACCTCGCTCTCGTTTGGGCCATCCGTTATCCCTGGGTGGAAGCTTGGTTTGGTTTTGGCTCCGTTGAGCACCCCGTGGAGGTGGTGGGACGGAAATGTCCTGGATCGAGGTTGCAACTGGTAGCCTATGGACTGCCCGTGGTCGATCACTGGGACTCGCGCTAACGCTGCGGCTGCGACTCCTACTTCTACTTGAGCTGGAACGAGACATTGGAGTATACTCTCGCTTCTGACCGCGGCCCTGCCGTGGAGATTCCGCTCGGAGCGGGGACATCGCCCTGTGTGGCGATGACTCGTTTGGTGACGAAGGCCGGAGAGGAGACGATGGTCGTTCAGGTGAGCGAGAGTGGGATGGTGAGTACCGTCGCTTGTGACGAATCTCCGCGCGAGGGGAAGGCGTGCGACTTCGATTATTTGTAACGCTCGAATCCCTTGCTCGTGGTTTGGGGGATGGGGATTGCGACGGAGAACGACTTCGATCTGATGGATAAGAACGGTAAGAGTCCCCGGGAGAGCGTGAACGTGAACGTGAAGGGCGTTGCTGGCGTTCTTTGCCTGCGTCCTTCCGGGGGTTCCTACTGGGACCCTCCCGTTTTGTCCAGCTGAATAGATTCCGTCAGCCATCGTTTACAAGATTGAGAGCGTTGGCCTACTTGTTGAGATGGCTATCGTCCGGCCTGAAATCCCGCTTTTGCTGAAAGTTGAAGCGGCCCTTTCTACCACCTTTACCATTCCGGTCCCGATTTTGGTAGCGTCGGTTGCCTTGATTGCGTTGGCCCTGATTCCCTCCGCCGCCTCCGCCGCCTCCACTGCCGCCGCCTCCACCACCGCCACCACCGCTGCCTCGCGACGACTGCCAGGATGCAGAAGGCTGCCACAGCCGGTCATCCGTATGGCGTTGAGGACGATCGGCTTGAACGTCCTTGCGCTTCCAGTCATTGTGCTGTCGGCCGGCGTGGCCTTGCCTTGGCTCCCATGAGTCATTCGTTCGCCAACCCTGGTTCCGTCCATCGTCTCTGTGCCAGCCCTTCCTCTCCTGCCGCCAATCAGACCCTCCCTGCCGTGGTAGATGTCCGGGGGCCCTATCTGCGGGATGAGGCCAGGTGTTGACTGGGTCGTGTGCGGGAGGTGGATAGCGTTCGGTCCACTCCCGTGCTGATGGTGGATACCGTGTGTCTTCTGGTGAATGCGCTTCTGGCCAACCGCCATGCGCATCCTCTGGGTGAATGTAATCATCTCGTATGCCACGTCGATAGGGATCATCTGGAGGGATGTGATGCATGTCGTATGCTGGATGTGGTGGTGCTTCAGGGTGGTGCCAGCTGTCACTGGCCGGTCGATGTTGCATAGATGGTTCTCCT
This sequence comes from Gloeopeniophorella convolvens, assembly GCA_022496205.1. Lineage (NCBI taxonomy): Eukaryota > Fungi > Basidiomycota > Agaricomycetes > Russulales > Gloeopeniophorella > Gloeopeniophorella convolvens. Next base: position 454,948 of record WTXD01000009.1, on the reverse strand, counting down.
CGCGGGTCGAAGCCGGATTAGGGGAAACCCAACCTCCCCGAGAGTCGTAGTAAGAGTAGGGACGCGTGTAATGCTTGGGAGCTTGCTCGCCCATGACGAACCGCTCTGGTACGCGGGAAACTAACAATGGCATGTTTGAGTCATCATCATCTCCACTGGGTGTCCCACGACGAGGACCAGCGTTGTCAGCAGGCTTCATAGGTCGAGGAAGATGAACGCGAAGTGGGTGTGGCAATGGGAAGACTTGACAAGAACCAGGAAACCTCCGAACAGGAAATTGGTGCTTGTACCCTCTGGCAGCGCAGGACGCCGAGAACTGCCAATGCCGGCCGAAAATTGGTTCGACAACAACGTTGTCTAAGGGTGGGGCTTTCAATAACGCTCTGAGGCAGTTCGTGTGATAGAGAAAGCTAGAGGGTCTGAGAGGACGAAAGGCAGGTCAGCAGGACGCCAGCTTGAGTGAGAGCATCGAAGGGCAACAATACACTTACATAACTCGAAAATCACAACGTTGCTGCAAGACCCGCTGCTACAAGGCCAGACCTAAAAACTAAACAGACTCGGCAGCGCAAGACACGGTCGCGGTCGCCCTAGGTCCGAGTTTAAAGCTTGGAGCTTGAAGCTTGAGGTTGATAGGGTCGGATTTCCCGGCGCGAGCGGTTACGAGCTGGTGTTGTTGGTGTCGAAACGAAGTCCGCCGACGCAGCGCCGGCTCAGTTCCTCCAATCCACCCGCATCAGACACAATCGCCACCCAGTGCCTGCCACCCTCCAACACCACCTCGACGTCCCAAACGGTTGCCTTGAGTATCCTTTCGACGCGGAGAGAGGCACAGGCCGGTCTTCCGGTTGTTTGGGGGACAAAGCCGAGGTGTAAATATCTTAATCATTTTGAAGACTATCTGCCTCGTGTGTGTACATAATTTCCTCTTGCGACTCCGCAACGAAGCCCCAATACAACATCATCTACACCGTGCACCACCTGCTACGCCGCAAGCACCTGCAGAATTCGCAGCGATTGCCGGAGGTATGCGCTCCGCCGACATACAGGTGATCCAATCACCAGCCTAGTTTGATTGAGCTGGTGCTCGATAAGTACCTAAAAATTCAAGGAGGCGCGATAAGCTCAGTCTCTCTAGGGCCGCTTCGCTGTGTCGCGAGAGGATTCTTTTCGCTTGACGTATTCTAGAGTACTGGCTTTGGCCTTGGACGGGCGCAAAAAGCTGGAGCTTGTTGGAGCTCGGCAAGGATAGGCGACGATGTGGGGGCGCACCTTAACGGTATAGTCAATCCCACTAACCGCGACTACGGGGAGGTGAGGATGACCCTCGATGACGTTCACAATACTGCCATCGCCTTCAAGGATATCGAGCAGTTCTCCCGTGCCCTTGTCCCACATAAACCAATTGCCGTCATCAGACCCCGACACAATGAAGTCTTCGTTTGGGCCGAGGAAATTCACTAATGGTGTATTAATGAGCGGGACCCAAGGGATCAGGGACAGAGGCTTCACCATCCTTGATTGTCTCAATGTTGCAAGCCCCTACAAACTTCCGACGAGGAAGAACGGTGGGGACCGAGCCGTGGGCTGCGCTTCTGCGAACTCCGGTGACGTCTTCTTCGTCGCTGTCAAATTCAAAAGCGACTTCCGAAGCATACCCTAATAAGTCTGCATCTTCTTCGACTTCGGTGTGTGTAGCGTCCTCGTCCTCGTCTTCATCTTCGTTATCATCTCCGGCTTGGTCTGGGATCGTATCTTCAAGAGCTGAGCGATGGTTGCTTAGAACTTGCTCAACGAATGAGGATGAAATCTGGCCTCTCGGCGTGGTTCCCAGCTGACCCTTACCCGGGGTCTCGGCAGGAGGACGTGGTCCCGGAGATCTGACGCTTCCGTTGCTTCATCCCGTGTCGAATACAAGTATACGGCGTCCGAACTGAAGGCTAGTAAAGGATCAGAGCCTTCCAGGGCGCTAGCCTAGATATGAAACCCACAGAGGAGGACCTACAATCAGACGTGAGCCCGAGCGTTAGCCCAATGAGCTCGCACGCACTTCATGAGCATTACTGGAGGACATCCTGGCACTGGTGATGTATTCATCGCCTTTAGATTCGCCCCAACCACGCGACGTTCTACCGAAGCGTCGCACGCAAGTCGTATAATCATCGGCCTTCAGAGGGACGCCCCATTCCTCCTTGATGAACCGCCCCGAGTGTCGACGGTCGAACAGAAACCCCTGAATGGAGACTCAACATCTCTCCAATTCTATATTCTAAGATACGCACATATGGTGACCGGCCTGCCACAAGAACCAGGTGAGAGGCCAGCTGCGAAGTCGAGAGTGTGCATAAGGGGTGTGGGAGTTTGACCAGCGGGGGTGGACATCCGCTCCTGCATTGGTGCGAAACGCGAGTATCATGTTGGCGTACTGTTCCATCCTGAACGGGTGAGCATAGCTACGCGAATCTACGTTGGATCGTTTACCTGTCCCACTGTAAGTAATAAATCCGGGCTATCCTCTGTGGCGATGCGCTTCGCGCGGCCAGTATGACAGTGTAAGACGGACAGCGGAGAGGCACTTCTGCTCTCGTTTCCTGCAGCAGATCGTGCAGAACGAATCAGATCGAAGATGCGGATTTGCCCATCCCCGGCAGCGGTAGCTCTAGCAGAGAACGTAGGCGGATTTCAACTGGACGGGCAGATACATACATCTTCGAGCTCTGTGGTAACATCTTCACGTTGAAAATGTTCCAAGTATGACCAGTGTCGATAACGTCCCGGCATTTGAGTGAATGATGATTCGACTCTCCAGATCCAACTTTCCACATACGAACCCTTACCTTGTCCATAAGCACATGTAGCGAGAGTGTCTAGATAGTACGTACGTCGTGTCATCTCCTCCACTCAGTAGCATGTCCCCATTGTTGGTCCAACTGAGTGCATTGACACACCTTCGTGTGCCGTCGGCTTGGACAATGCCCAACGAAATCTGCGACACCATAGTAGTTACTCACCCCGTGTGTCCGCTCATGTCATCACCCAATACGTCTACGCGGTCTAGGCTCCGGTAGAGGTCTGTGGCCAGATGTGTGCGTTTCCATCGCTCAGATAGAGATGTCTGCGACATCGAGCGAGGTGCAGGGAACGCTCTGTGAGCAAAGGCCCTGCGGCCAACAGTAGTATGCGCGTAATCAGTATGCATTGGAATTGACCTGCGGTCACTTGCAGTCACAAAGAGGAGGAAGAGCGACGCTAGTAATTGGGATATTGACTAGGCGGGAGTCCGTCGGATTTTCACGGCCTATCTGCCTGTGGGGCTTTCCAGCTACGATTCAGATAGGATTATTCTTGAATCTGAGCACGGTATCGAAAGAGAACAAGTAACTGGTAGCCGTTGATGGCGTGCTGGACGGCGTTCACTGAGCAGTGTCACGGTGCTTAGGGGATGGTCTTGGCCTGTTAGCGCGCCGCGCTGTTGCGCGCCACTGGCCGCAACGACGGCTTGCCAGCGGATGACCGGCCCGCGTCAAATCACCGTTCGCGATCCGCGTTGTCCGTCGCTGCCACAGCTGGCCCCGAGTTTGCTTATAGCTGCTCACAACTCGTAGCAGGCGAACGCGTCTTGCGCAGTGGTAAACCAACGATGCCATTCATACGTTGCCGGGTATTGTGCTCCTAATCACCACTCAATGCATACTGACTGCGGGGCCACAGAATTTTGACGAGAGCGGTTCACGAAGAGTCAGCGACAAAGGTTTTGAGCTCCCGTGCCACCCCAATTGCGACTTTATACATCCCAGCGATCCTGGGTGGGACAGTGCCAGGCCGGCGGGCTCTCGTGGGAGGGGCGGGTTTCATTCTCAACGCGGCCGTGGGCGAGGCGGACCACCTTTCAGACCATCAGGCTCAAACGCCAAACCCCTGAACCCAAGTCGTGGCGGCTCTTCGAACTCCTGGGGTGACTATGTGGGCTCCTTTGGCTCTGACTCTGCCGCTACTCCCTCTGGATGGGGAAGTTCTCAGCCCCAAAACGGCGGCACTTCTACGGCGACCAGCGGATGGGGAACCGCCAAGGCCACCGACGAGCGGGGATCTGTCGAGAACAGCGGCTGGGGAAACGAAGGAACCGATGGCGGCTGGGGCACTTCGGCGAGCAGCAGTGGATGGGGTGCGGCCGACGCATCAAGCTCTGGCTGGGGTGCCAGCACAAGCAAGGCCGCAGATAGCACTGCTGGATGGCCGGATGACTCTCCGTCGGGCGTCAAACCTCCCGCGACCAGTTGGACGGCCTCTTCAACGACAGGTTGGGGTTCCTCGACGGAACGGGATGGCGTCGGTGATGGATGGGGTTCTCACGAGGCTGCTACAGGGTCTGGCTGGGGTCACGATTCACGGGACAATGGCAGTAACACAGCCCCAACAGCAGCACCCCTCATGCATGCAGGTGCAACGACCGCAGATATACCATCGAAAGGCGACGAACCCAAGCCCAAGCCTCCGAATGAAATGCAACCCTCCTTATCTCTGGAACCCCCTTCTCATACCGGTCCCAGTGGGCGACCTGACGATCATCGCGACGTGCTCTCTTCGCCTACTGTCGTCGCTAGCCCATTACCTATAGAGTCAGAGCCATCATCCGAGACTCTCGCTATATACCGCCCAGCAACGGACTTGGTCCCCAAGTCGCAAATGCAAGCAAAGCCCGACGACGATGGCAGGCCTGTCATCGTAACTTCATGGGATTCTCACAACGGTGTGAGGTACGTGTATCACGTATCAACCGCACAGAAGAAGTTCTCATTCTTCGTTCACTTGTCGAAAGTGACTTGGTACTCTACGTCGTAGCGACCCAGCGTCTGCGGGGAGTTGAGGGCCAGTCTCTCAGATGGGAGACGTTGCGCAAATCTCGCCAATTCGCGATGAGCAAAGCCGCCAAGAACGCGGTGCAACACAAGTACCAAGGGTTTGTCAACGCGCGCCTCGCTTTGGAGGCAGAGCAAGAGACACGTTCTCTGCGCTTCGCGCAAATCGATTCCATTGGGTTCCCGTTAACCACGCTCACCTCAGCGAGTCAAGTGGACGATAGCCAGCACGTAGACCAGTATGCTGTTTGGCTTGTGAGGGCTGGGGACTTCTTGAGCTCTGCTCCACCTCCAAAGAAACCAGTCGAAATCGAAGCTGGGTAGGTTGTCCGTACCTTTAGTACTACTATATGCTCTTATCTATTTGCCACCATAGGTCCTCGGTATCTCCAACTCTCAGCCAGTTGAAGCAGATTGAGAGCAAGATATACTCTCTACCTGATATTTCTCAAACAGGCCAAGATATATCATACTATGAAGGCCTCATAGACCAAAAGCTACAGGAGAAAAGGGGCATACTAGTTGCTGCTAGTGGCAGAAACCAGGAAGGTGCTCAAGATCAAACAATTAAGCACCACCTCTCCTTACTTCAAAGTCAAGAAACTAGCTGGGGTCAGAAGTTGCAAACTCAGGCTGAGGGACTGGCACAAGCATTGTCTGATATCAAGCAAGTTGAAAGCTATAGCAGTCAAAGGTCTAGCTTGCAAGAGAGCAAAAAGGGACCACTTCAACAGGTAATTCCCATAAAAGGTGTCCTTTTGGCTTTCTAACTCTAGTATTAGCTACAGGCAAGAATTGTTCAAAGGCAATCACAGTTGGAATCTCTACATAGGGATTTAGCACAGTTGACTCAAACCTTTGAGACACTAAAGAAACAACAAGAGGAGCCTACAACTCTAGTATCATCTATAGAACCTCACATCAAAGCCTATGTTCAAGATATAACTAGGCCTCAGCTCACTGCTGCTTCTGATAGTCTTATATTAAAGCTAAAACCTATGCAGCTTAAAGTCCCATCAAACACTCTTAAAGTGCTACAGGCTAGCATGCAGATGGCTGAATTGATACTTTCTTTAGATACCCCCCTTAATGAGGACTTGGAGATGGCAGCAATAGACCAGTCTTTATAGGTTACTTAATATATTGGGCACACATACACTACACTCAGTCCTATATCTATACTTATTCTCATAATGGCATTTGTGTCACACTCTTATTTATAACTGTTGTGATCAACAAGGCTGATCATTGTTTCACATGGTACACTATCCGATACAGGTTATACAAAATATCAACAAGGATAGCCACTTCCCGGATGTGCAGATGCAAACATATTCGAGACCAGGGAGGCTGCCTACTTCTTCCGCGTTCCCTGCCCAACCCTCCACCATCACCGCCACGGGTCCTCCACGCCGTGCGCTGGCACAGAATTCCCATCCTCCCCAATTGGCCGCACTCTCACTGACAGCGTGCGCCCCTTGATCTTCAGAGGCTTAATAGGTGGGATAGATGGCATCGAGAGCACCGCCTCCACAGGAGCCGCCACGTACCCCCGCGAGTCGGTGCTTTTCCTCGACAGTAGTGAGAGTGTGTCAACCGTGGAGTCGTCGAGCGCGCGCAGCCCGAGCTCGGGCAGCGGCGATATGTTTTCGGCGCGCGGTGCGCGGAACACGACCTGCGGCGGCGCCTCGAAGATGCGGGGCGACCAAGACGGCACCCTGCGGGGCGCGGCAGGCTGCCGCGTGCCGCGGAGCAGCCGGTCATGCACTTCGCGCGGCGCGGAGGCGGAGGAGTAGTTGCTCGCGGTATCAGGCGACGACGAGCGCGGCAGGGGGCGCCGCGGCTTCTTCGCGGGGCGCTCGGGCCGATATGCGCTGGGCGGCGGCTGCAGCGCGGGGGTAGGAGGCGAGGGCAGAGTAGCTGGAGTGTCGGTAGGCGTGGGGAGGTCCATGGAGGGGACGGAGACGGCGCCGTCGGAGTACTTCCGCGACAACGGATGCGCGCGCGGATCGTCGGAGAAGTGGGTGCGTTGTATGACGATGTCGATGGATGGAGGATTCGGACGATTGGCGTCTCGCGAGCGCCGCGCCTTGGCCATAAGGCTTCGGCGGGGATACTTTTCGTATGGAGCGAGGTCTGCGTCTGCAAGGGTGAGGGCGTCCTTCTCGAGGTCGGAGAACTGGCGCTTCGTGTCGAGGGGATACGCCTGCTCCTCATTGGCCCTGCGCCGAAGGACTAGCCACAGGATGAACACGGCAAGGTTAAGGCCACCGAGGGCTCCGCCCACGATGCCAATGATGGCACTGTGGGTGAGGTGCACCCCCCGGGAATTCGACCGAACCTGTAGCATGCCTCAGTCAAACGCTTGAGGTGTCGGAAGACTGCAGCACGTACATTTTCTGACATCTTGTTCAGCGGCTGTGCAGCCTAGGACGACCAGAGGTCCACGCAGCGACTTGGGAAGCAAAGGTGTGGTGGGGGGGGCGTCGCTCATGGGCACCGGACATCCAACCACACATATGTACGCCCTGTCATGGGTCCGTCGTTGGCGGTAGGCGGGACCGGAGAGAGATATGCTCGCGTGTCATATGGTTGTACCCCGCGAGGGCGGTGGAGATGCGCAATGCGATAAGGTACGCCCTGGCGCGCCAGGATGAGCTGCGCATGCAACTCGTGGTAACCGATGGTGTCGAAAGCGGTGGATGTTCATCGTGAAATGCGGTGGAACCCCGTTGCCGCGCGTCACCGCAGGTCACCGCGTGGACGACCGATGGCAGCAGGTGCTCGACTGAGGTGGTGACCCCATCAGCACGTTGCCGACGCAGAATCGCCGGTCCCCCGCACCGGTTAATTGAAACCGACAGCGATAATCAAGCAAGGCCAGGTACGCCATTCAAGTCTCCGCCCAGGCTCTTTAAATCATGAGCTTTTGTCTCACGTTAGCTGGTCGGTAATTCATGATGCACGATATAACGCAGTGACGCCTCGGTAGACGGCTCAATGAAATAACCGTGAAGGTAGTGTATCATACAAAGACAGCGTAGCATAGCGGCTACCCAGAAACTGGTCAAGGAAGGCCCACATTGGTGACGCCGCGACGACTCATGCGGACTTGGCGAAACCAACCGCGTTACGACCGAGGTCATAAACGGTGAAGTAACGGCGAAGGAAGACGTCGCCTGTAGAGGTGCGCCAGTTAGGAACGCTTTCTCGACACGAGCCGTTTATGACTCACCAATGATCCAGAGGGCACCTCCAGGGAGGTTGATATCCATACCGGTGAACGCAGAGATACAAGTGCCCTGGACCTCGAGGACGTAGTCAGAGCCCTTCAGTGGGTAAGCCTTCCCATCGAAGTAGAAGGAGAGTTCCGGAAGATCAGGAACTTTGGCACAGTCAACCTGATACTGGCCATTCCAGGACTTCTTGGCACCAATCTGGGTGTTGAGCATCTCAGCGATGTCAGTGGGTACGACAATCAGAGAGGTGCCTAAAATGCATCAATATGATGAAGACAGGAGACTGGAAGAAGTATTACCAGTATCGATAGCGGCGCCGGTGCTCTCGAGCTCCAGCTCGTCATCCCCGAACGAAACCTTCTCCAGCTCGACCTCCCAGTAAGCCTTGCGGCGAACAGGAACATAGGTGATCTTGCCGGTGTATGCGCTGTGATCAATGCCGCCAAAGACGGCCTCACCGCCGTCGTCCTCAGACGAACCGAGGCGGAACGAGAAGACGGGCTCTGCGAGGAGGCCCTGGTTGATCATCTCGTAGAAAGGGGGCGGAACTCGGTTGACAGAAATGGTGTCATAGCCAAGACCAAGGATCCCATCGAACCTACCACATAATATCGTCAGACACCGATGAATAAGAAGGCTGTTCAGCGCACTCACTTGCCAAAGGCAAAAGCGAGACCCGGCTCCTTCGTAGCCTCAGCAAACAGCTGGTCTTTGATGGTCAAATCGCCGATCGTCAAGTGATCCCGAGAGATGAACCCTTCCATGGAGCCAGAGCCGTATTGAATAGAGAAGGAAGTTCCGTTGGCCTTGTGAGTGGAAGAAGACTTCGAGTCATACTTGGTGTGGAGGAAGCACGCGATGGACGTGCACTGTGTACTCGGCACCCAAAGGTTGCTCGAACTGGAGAGAGCGGTCAAGACGGGTCCCGGTCGGAGAAGCCAAGCACAACGTGACATACCCAGTGTCGAGGATGACTTTGAACTGCGTCAAACAACGGTCAGCACCCCTCGTGCTCAGATGAGATTTGAGCTTACGTTCTGAGCAGGGGTACCAAGGGATATCTCGGTGTAGTATTGTGCGTTCATAAAGTCTACATATGTGCGTATGAGGTGGTGACTCATAGTTGATATACTCGACGCACTCGTGAGGGGAACGCCGTGGCCTCCCTTGAGAATCTCTTCTTGGGTCCAGTAGAGATCGTCGCCCTCATGGTTGGGGCGGGAGTTGAGGCGACGACCCTGGCCACCACTGCCAAGGAGAGGCATCTGAGCGGGGACTTGAGCACCATACTTCTCCGCGAGATATGCGCCTTCGAGGGAGGGGTTGACGGGTGCGGTGTCCAGCTTCTTGAGCTTGAGCTTGTGGACGCCTGCCGCGGCAGCGTAGGGGAGGAGCAGGAGGGGAGCAACGGCAGGGAGCAACATGGTGGTTGAAGGGGAAGCGAACCAAGGGAGGCGACGCGCAGCGAGGAAGTACCCCAAGACAGCGGGAGTTGCCGGAAAGGCGTGGGGGTGGATGACGTAGCTCAGCGTAGCTCACCCTCAAAGGCATTCAACGCCCGGGCCGTCCCGGGCCCGGTTGCTCAAGTGCATCCGCCGCGTTTCCGACGGGGAACTGAGTGAACTGACAGGAACTGACGCGCTCGGGCTGCTACACAGCTACATCTCGGCCCTGTCGTCTATGTGCACTAGGGAATGACTCGCTCACCGCGCTACTCTGCTCAGCCAGAGTCAGTCCAGCCAGACTCCCTCAACAACCTCGAACGCCTCATCCTCGCACAGGCCGTCTACGAGCTCGGCTCTGAACACTGGGACGGCGTCGCACGTATCCTTTCTCAGCACCCTCTCGTCAACAAACGCGACAGCGCCGCCTTCTCCCCCTCGGCACGTCCTTCTTCGCGCCCCACGGCCCTTCCGCAGCTCATGCCCCTGCACAGGCCTGCCAGGCTATTTACGACCTTCTTCTCAAGGACGTTGGGCTAGACAGGTGATCTTACCTCGAATCTTCGCATTGCATCCCAGTCATAATCATACCTCTCATAGCTCGGAGGCAGAGAAGCAACCTAGAAATGGTGCGCCACGCCTCTAGAGGCGGGCTTATGACGTCTGACCTGCGTGCGCAGCCCACTCCAACAATCTCAAGCTGGCGCAACGGATGTATCAGGCGAGGGTTGTAGAGCTCCGGCAGCTCATACTCGCGGAGGAGGCCCGGTTCAAGTGCGTTTTCCTTTCCCCGAGCTTCGCTGAGTTCTGTGCGCTCACGCGCCGTAGGTCTGTTGCTGCCGAAATAGAAGCGATACGCGCTGGCAGATGGGATTCGAAGGTTACAGAACGCCTTGCGGCCAGTGAGGATGCGTCCGAGAAGGTACGTCCTCCACCTCCGGAACGCAAGGCGCATAGTTCCCCGTTACCCGCGCACGGATTTCTGACTTCTCACACAACCATCCAGCCTCTCAATGGCGCAGAGGAACCCGAGTCGGACCTGACTGGTGTCTCCGACTCCAGTCCATCTGTCTCTCATGCTCAGGTAATCAAATGGATGCGTCTCTGCATTTGACACTGAACACGTGAATCAGATAGATCAACCTGTCCCGGAAGAGGAGGCGGTACAAAGGCAGCTCAACGAAGATGTCCCAATGGCTGATTTACCACATATATCTGCGCTTGAGGCCACAGGTCAGGATGATGCTATTGCCGCTGCGCGTGTCCCCGAAACACCCTCCCAGCCGAGCCCCGCCGCGGGCACTCACGTTGACGAGGAGGTCCATCCACCACCTTCGCCACAACCATCGATAGAGTCACCAGACCCTCTCGATGTCATCCCGCACACAGATGAGGACGGCGAAGACGGGTCCGCTTCCATCCACGGTGACTCGGAAACCGTTGTGGCACCACCTGCCTCGTCTCCTCTGCAGGATGAGCATCCCGACGACGTTGTGCCTGCAGAGGGTCAGCAGTCTGATGTTACAGAGTCTTCTGAAGTCCCTGAAGATGCTGATGGTTCCGACTCCGTGGAACACGCCGAGCCTTCTGAGTCCACGGAACGCCCCGAATTAGAAGGTGGGACTGCGCCTGCTGAACATGCGGGGACACCATCGTCCCATTCCGCGGTTGAAGAGACCCCAGAAGTAGTCGAATTGGGAGCCTCTTCAGCGGAGGACGTTTTGGTGGCATCTCCTGAGCCTGCCCAGGATATCCATTCTGAGGCAGCGCCGTCGCCTGTCGAGGAAGCCGCTGATGAGGCGATGGCTTCAGCAGTGGGTACGCCTCAGGCGGAGGATGTTGAGTCAGAAGCAGCAGGTAAGCCTGGAACTTGCGACTTGGTATCGGCTAACATGTGCTTGTGCCAATACAGAAGTGCCAGGTTCCCCCGAGGTAAAGGACGAAGAGATGCAACCCGACGACAATCAGCCCGAAGAAACCCAGGAGAACAAGGAGGATATGATGGATGTCGAGCCACTCGATGAGGCTGAAGTGGCATCCTCGACCACTGAGCCCCCTCGCCGGGAGTGTACGCTTCGGACACACTCTTCCCTACGCGGCGCTGACAGCGGGCTCCCAGACAAGCGCAAGGTCTCGGAAGCCACGAGCACGTTCTCCGACTCGACGCGGGACCGGAAGAAGGCCCGCGAGGACTCGCAGCCCGTTGACGAAGAAGAGCCCGGTACGCGCCCCGCCCAATCACGCCAACGCACCCTAAACCCGCCAGCAGGTCCCGTGCGCCGTCGCGGGCGCCCCCCGGCCGGCGACTCACAGACGTCCAAGAAATTTCAGACGGTCATCATCATGGTACACTCGCAGATCTCGCAGCACCGTAACGGCAACATCTTCCACAACCCTATCAAAACGTCTGAGGCTCCTGACTACTATGAAATAGTGAAGCGGCCGATGGACCTTAAGACCGTCAAGGCGCGCATCCGGGAGGGACAGATTTCAAACTCCGCTGAGTTCCAGAGGGACGTGTATCTTATGTTCGCTAACTCTCTGATGTACAACCGACCCGGGTCTGACATATATACCATGGCGGAAGAGGTATGCGCTTTGTGCTCACTTCCTGCGTCTCACCGCTCATGTCGCGCACAGATGATGCTGGAAAGCGAGGCGCAGATTAACACCTTCCGGCAGACAGAAGGCATCATCAAGGGCGGTCACCGTTAGCGGGCCCGATCCCGTCCACCACTTGCTTCATTTTTGCTTCTTAATACATGCACTCTGTTCTGTAGGATGTACTATTGTTACAATTGAGACTATACAATGATACCAGCAAAGCATTGCAGACAAACACGAAAGCAAATACAGCAACAAGACATTAGAACCAGGGCGAATAAATTTCCGTCATCTTCATAAGGTTGATGGGGTCTGTCGCAGAAGCGACGAGGTTGATGATGGTGCCCATCACAGAGTTCTGTGAGGGCGCCGGGTTGTTCGGATTGTTCCTGGCCTGAAAAGACGAGTCAGCGCGCTAAAATGGGGGGCGGCGAAACCAGCACACACCTGATCGTGCTCAATCTTGCACCCCATGGTCTCGATACGCTTCATGATGGTGTCAATGTTGACCTGAACATTCTGCCGGAAGGCGGGATCCATCGTCCAACTTCTACCTCGGGCTTGCATCCACGTGATCATTTCATCTCTCGCGAAAAGACTGAGTTGATCGCCGACGTCAATCTGCATCCGGCGTCAACCATGACGGACATCAATCTTGAGAATCACGTACCTGCGGATCCGAGAGGGCGTGGCCCATAGCCATCATGGCAGAGATGAGGATACCCTCAGTGAAGTAGTCACCAACGAAGCGTTGCAAGTTCGGCGTAAACCTGAAGGGCACCACATCGTGGGAGGCGAATACTGGGAGCTGGTTTTGGTTGGGCAGGGCCATCATTGCCGCGGGGATCCCCATTCCTGGGAGCAGCTCGCTCATGGCAATTAGACCCGTCCTGCGCGATATATGGTACCTGTTCGGCAGTCTGCTCGTAAGGAAGAACGCGTGTGTCATAAAACATGCTGAAGCGAGCTGGAGGGTGAACTGCTTGCGCATGCGCCAGAGATCGGATGGCGTATCCATTGTGCGGGTCATATACTGCGCAACACGTCAAACGTGTGTGTGCAAGCCAAAGAAGGCTGCGTACCTTGACCAAAATCGTTTCGGGAACCATGTGAGCTACGATGTCATCGAGGATGTCCTTCTTGAGAGCGAAGTACTCCGTCTTGTTTGGCTGATCTTTGACGTGAGAGTCAGGACAGAAGCGAGTACAGGACGGCATACCATGCGTGTATGCACTTCCCGAAACTTCCGCAGCGTCTCCTTAACTTTCTCTCCTGGTATCAGGATAGGGTCCTCCCTGGCCATCCGGGTGTCCTCGCAGAATTTGTCAAAGATATCGCCGAGAGTGACATATGACGAGTCGTTCTGCAGAAGGCGCAGGTTGGCACTGCAAGAAATGGACGCTGGGATATGGAAGTATAGATGACGCTTGCGGCTCTCCTTGTGGCGGTTCAATACCCTGTGCCGGAGTTAGGGGAGCACTGAGAAAAAGGGTTACAGAACATACCCATTGAACATACGGAACGATGCCATCACACGCTCCTCTCGGCGAATGTGACGACCAGAGGGAAGCTGCACCGAGAAGGTGACCTCTGAGTTATCCGACCCGTGAACGGTGAAGCGCCTCCAGCAGTAGCCATTCGAACGACAGTTCTCAAACTTGGATCCGAACTTGACAATCTTGGCGAAGTTTTGATTGCTGTCTTTGTCCTACAGGCTGTTTAGGCGTGGAACATAGGAAAAAACGGGCACGGCGCGCACCTCAGTGTATTGACCTGGTATTTCAATATCGTCGAATTTGCCGTGCTGGAACTCGGTGAGGTAGTGGCTGAGGAGATCGAGCGGCTGGAGTCGCGGCCTTGAATCCAGATTACGCTCGTATCTGTCGCGCCAGCGCTGGAGTCGGCGGATATACTCAGAGAAGGTGAACTTGCTCTTGAGAAACTCGTCTTCGTACTCTTTCTGAAAAGAAATGAGCATGTCAACTGCCTGGGTGCCCGTGCACGTACCCGAGCCTGGCCAGATAGATTTGTAACCATTCGATGGAGGTTTGTGTTAGTGCCAGAGGGGAGCGCTCCGTCATCATCCATGGAATTCACACGAAGTGCATAATGCTGGAACATCAGAACTGATTAGTAACACAGAACGAGAGGTCGTAGGATAGGCTCCTACCTGCATCGCATCTTGGAGGAGCATGCAAATGAGGCGGTAAATCTCCTCTTCCTGTGTTGCTTTGAAGCGATGGCTGATTTGGTCCACTGTCGTTTCCATGCTCAGGATGAGGAGAGGGAATGCTGTCTTCAGCATGTTGACAACTTCTTCGACATAGTCCCACGATCGTTGCCCAGGAAAGTTGAGGTTGTTCTCGACAGCTTTGGCAGGATCGGCTCCGGCAGCGTTGGCCTGAGGATCAGCGCTTGGGCGAGGATCTTGATCCATCTTGGAAGCCTGATTATTGGCTGAATCCTGTTCGTTCGCCGACGCAGTCCCAGCCTGTGCACGCGCAGCCGCCTGAGCCTGCCTTCTGGCAGTAATTAGGTCCTCTCTCGTGGTGCGTAGGTGGAAGAATAACCCCTATAGGGACTTGAGACACGCCGACAGACTGGGTAGTATGCGCTTACCTGGGGATAGAGCTTCGCGAGATTGAGAAGGATATATCGCGCTTGCTTGAATTCCCGGTATCCGAGAGACAAACAAAGCTGTGGGATCAGCGTGATCCAATACCAGAATGCAGCCTCTCCTTTGTAGGTGTCGAATGCGCGGGAGATCGTGAGGTTGTTGTCATCTACGCTCAACAGCCACAGAACACGTGTGAGGAGCGGGCGACTCTTGGCACTCTTGTAAAGACCAACGGCCTGAAGGTAGCAACTGACAGCGCTTGCCGCATGGGACATGTCCGTGGGTACCTCTTTGAACATGTGATCACTGTACTTCCCCCATTCGGCCCAGGCCTTGGCTTGGTGCATATCGAGTTGCACAGCTTGACCGTACGCAGCGTTCGCCTCGTCGTTGCGCCCGAAACGAGCATGGAACATGCCCTTCAACGTGTAGAACTCCGCTTTCTGGGCAGTCGAGAAGTAGAGGAGGTTGGTGTTGTTTATCACCTCCAATCCCGCCTGAAGGTCGTTAGGCTTCTGATAATGACACCGGGCTTGCTCGCGAAGCTTGAGGAAGGCTTCTGAGATCTCGATGTTGGGGAGGGTGTAGATCTTGTTCAGCAAGCTGAAACAGACCTCCAGTAGGTCGTGCTTGCGAGCGACGTGTGCAAAGCGATTGATGATCCAAGCTGTCTCGTGGTAGCCGCGGTAGCCGTAGGTATTGGTATTGTTGGCAGTGCCGTTCCCTTGCGGGGCAGCGTTGATCAAAGGGATGTACGCCTTGTTGATAGCGTGGAAGACATTCTGGCGCCATGCCACGAGGTCACTCCAGATACTGATGTCGTCATCGAGGTTTGGAAGCCTTTCTCTCCAGGCTTGCAGAACCATCTTCAGGTCGGATGATTTCTTCTCTAGATTCTGGGCGGTGGTCGTAGAGAGGGATCCAAAGATCTTCACAGCCTCCTGCAGTTCGACGAACTGTTGGAAATGCTGTAACAACGGGATATGGGCGGGAGACAGATTCGCGGGCAGGGACACCCATTTTCGAAGGGTCAACTGCATGGCGTCCTCAAGGATTTTGGTGAACTCGGCATTCTTCTCTGCGGCCGAAGGAACCTTTAGCAAAGCGATGAACGCCTCGAAGACACGGCGGCGAGGGGTCGCGGCTTCTGGTAGGAGGTTGACCTGTTCCTCAAGTGTGTCACAGTTCTCGGCCCAGTTCTTCGTTCTCCAGGCGCTCTCAAGCAACAGCTCTTGGTTTGACTCGTTTCGAGCAAAATCGTACAACGTGTCCCATTGCTGGAGCTTCTCCGCCGCGAGAATCCAGTGGTCTTCCCAGAGGCAGTACTCCTGCTCCGAGAACGCGAGTCCTCCAGCCCGGGATTTCGATAGGGCGTTCTCGTACATCGTGGCGGTATGCTCCCACATGCCGTTCTGCTCGAATGCAAGGCCGATGTTTGTCTCTGAATGCAAGCATCTCCGCCTCCAAAGCCCATAGAATAGGTCATCTTCAGCCATTTCTGCGTATAGTTCTGCCAATGCATCCAGCGCGGAGTCGCGGAGCCCATGTTCAGGTTCTATGTGCGAGCTGATGGTCTGCAGGATCTCTGCACCCGCGTGCCATGCGCTGAACATTTTGGCAAGGTACTTGATGAGATGGGGAGGAAGCGTCATAGTGGGTTCGCATAAGTTTGAACCGGCAAGGAGTGTTTGAATGATGTTGGGCCGCAATTCTGCCTGCCGCATGTGGTAATCTTTGCTAAGAAGGGATATCATGTGATGCGTGGTGTCGACCTGTTCGCGACGAGAGAGCGAAGCCCACGCGATGGGGAACAGTGACAGCCAAGTCTCGTGAGCGACGTTTGGGTCGAGGAAGACCAATCGTTGGATAGGTTGGATGAGATCGGCGACACGAAGATGTGGCAGGAAAGGAGGCAGTGTGACATTTGAGGTAGAAGACACGTGCTCTGATCCCAGAGTCATGTCGCCGTCGACGGTGCTGAGTACGAGGTGGATGGCGACATGGATCCAGTTGGTGTCGGCCAGAGCTTCCCAACTTTGGACACCCAAGACGTAAGATAGTCGACTGAACAGGCTTCGGGGGACACTCCCATCCAACAAGGAAATGAAGCGTTCTCTGGTGCGAGGTTCGCGGGCTCTGCACCCAAGGAGGAAAGGCTGCTCCAGCTTGGTTGTGAGGTCGCTACGTCGAAGGGACGGCTCCGTGTAAATCTCCAGGATAAGCTCCAAGTAAGCGTTGAATAACACTTCTCCGCGCGTTTCGAATGTTGCCATCTTTTGCAAGACGCTAGCTTTCTCCTTCATCGTGGGGTAGGGGTCTCGGCGGTGCAGAGCCCAATCGCGTGTGATTTCGAGCAGACAGCGGCAGAGCGAAGCACTCTTCGACTTCTCGATCAGCTGGGAGAGCCCGGCTAGGAGATATTTCCTTTGCTCGCCGAGGTGCGTCACTGAGGTCTGGCAGATTTCCAAAATCGACGTCAGAAGGCGCACGCCGCTCTCGAAGCTCGGGGTGGCAGATTGCGCTTGGACATGCTCTTTAGTGAGCTTGTTCAGAAGCCTGATGAGGGGCGCGCCAAAGGCTTCTATCCGCTCAGGCGTGACACGGACGGCGCACTGCAGCATTAGAAGCGTTCCACGCAGGGAGGTAGCGTTTTGCAATCCGTCGTCGATGGCTTTGTACACGAACTTGTGGAAATTAGACATCTCGGTTTGCTCCTCGTCTTCCTCCTTTGGGAGAGGGAAAAGTCGGACAAGGCGATCGAAGACAGGATGCAGGGCGTCGTGGATGGCGGAGTCCTCTGTCACCATTCCTTTGCGGACCAATCTCTGCAATGTCACAGCATTTTCAGGGTCGGCGAACCACGAGTCGGGTTTATCAGCCACAACCGCTTGAAGGACGTTCGCTGCGCATAACGCTTGAGCAAGAGCGGCTTCGCTCGAAAGATCGGCCTAAGTCGAGAAAAAGTCAGATGCAGATTAGAAGTCACTCAGAGGATCGCACCTGCTCCAGGAAGCGGGAAAAGAAGTTTAACTTGACAGTGACTTCAGTCCAGCCATTAGGCCCCACGATGGAGCGCAGAAGGCTGAGAGCGCGGGGCACGAGTACGTTTCGTGATTGTGCATCGAACGCCGTGGTGATGAGTCGCACAAGGTAACTGACGACGCTCTCCCGAAGTGGCAACGGAGTTACCCAGGTTGAGGGGCCAGGCACTGCGCCACTGCCACCCGAGGCGGCCCGTTCTTTCGAAGATCTCTGCTCCCAGTCGTAGATGGTCTGGGTGATGTCGATCGACAGAGACCTCGATTCACCGGACACTGTGGAGTGTAACCCAAGTTTGGCGAGTGAGTTGACGATGTGGGGTACGAATAAGGCGCGGACTGGGTAGAAAAGCTCTGGCTGACGGACGATGAGGTGGTAGACAGTCATGATTAAAGATTGGCTGGTATCCTCTTCCAGCAAGCGCCGAGTAGTCTTCGCCCACATAGGGTAACCAACCTCCTGGGGTATGGAAGGTGCTAGTATGTCCAGAGACTGGTTCACCAGCGATCTGGTTTCGCTATTAGCAGGTGGAGGCTTCAAAAGGCCAGTCCAGACGGTGAGAATGAACTTGGGAGGTGTGGGGAAGTTCTTGAAGAAGCGTGCGGCAAGAAGAAACGTCGTTTGTTTCACGTACATATCTTCGCTGTTGATATATTGCCAGGCACACTTGATGATGTCCTTACGTGCCACCTCCAACAAGGAATGGTAGTGTTCGACAAGTACTGCGGTGAGGTGCAGGAGCTCGACGTGGAAAGCGTCATCCGCGTCAGCAAACATCGTTCCGCTCAGCATCGGGATCCATATACGGCGATGGATATGCGAAACAAGGTCCTCGTCCAGGAGAGCGTGCTTGGAGGCCGAACGAGCGCAGTAAAGCAGCATAGGGGTCACGAAAAGCCTCATGAAATAAGTCTTCTCCGACCAACTGTAAGAGGTATCTGAGAACCTGGCCAGAAATCGGAACAGCACACTCCTTTGATAAAAGATGTCGTCACTGAATGCAACCTGGTTCAGAAGGAAGCGAGTCATGCGAATGAGATCCATTGGAAGGTTGCGGGTATAGATGGTGACGAGATCGAAAAGGATGTCGACTCTTGGCTCTCGTTCAAGGACGCCTTGCAGGACAGAGATAATGAGGGCGTGCCGCTTTACAGCGTCGGAAATGGCGGAGGCGTCATCCTCCGCTGGGGGGATCTCAGCGCGCCAGACATCTAGCAAAGCCTCGATCACGAATGGATGCTCTGACGTCCAATGAGGGTCAGCTTCCGCGAGGTCGGAGAAGACTTGCAGAGCAGGCATGATCGAGGCTGAATTGCTCCCCCGCAAGTAGTCACGGATGATGACTGAGGTGCGCGAGGCCAATTCCCGCTGCAGGTTCATCGACAGACGGGATTGGATGATGCTTCTGAAAGTGCGCACGTGCCGGGGAAGGTGGAAATGCCGCAGGAAGAAGTCCATAGCCTCGATCGGGTAGCGGTCCAGATACTTGGCCAAGGGGGGAGAGAACGGACTTGAACCGGAGTAATGCATCTGGGCTTCCGCCTGCACAACAGCGTTCACTAGGCTCTCGAGGAAGACATTTGCGGCCGAGGGCAGCAAGTGGAAGATGTTCGCCAAGCGTACGAGTTTGGTGATGCCTTCGTTGTCAGTGAGAGGGAGTTTGGAAAACGTCTGGGGATCTGCGACTATCCGAAAGTGGTCGAGTAGCTTGTAACCTATCTCTACTTTGAAGTAGTTGGTCAACAGCTCGAGCAGGCGCGCAAGTCCCTCGAGGCCTAATACCGACAGGCGCTTTGGATCAGCAAGGTTCATGAGGATTGGTCGCAACCCGGTTTGCAAAAGTTCCTTAGGTAAACGATTCTGATGAGTCAGCACTACTCGGAGGCCCTCGTGCGCAACCTCTTTGACGTCTGCTGAAGGTGAATAGAGCGACTTGAAGTAAACACTCGTCACTCTATACACGCATTCATAAGCTTCAATAATAGCCCCAGAGGGGATTGCAGACCAACCTCTGGCGGGTTTGCGGCTGCTTCGAGAAAAACTCGGTGATAGGCATCGATGCGGTCAGGAGGCGGATCGCAGCTACGCGCAACTTCGTGATATCCAAGCTCCCTTGACGTGCGCTACCTCTGCCTAGTAAGCCGGCGTCCTCCGCGTCTGCGAGTGCCAGGGCCTCGTGTAGAAGCCGCAGTAATTCGTCGTTGGGTTCGGGAAGCGGGGGGTCGAGGCTCACACAATACCTCATCGCTTCAATGATACCGATTTGGATGGGGAAGGGCAAGGCGCGCAGAGGCTTGGTGTAGATTCCGAGGAGCATACGCTCGCGATGAGGCATCAAAAGGCTCGGTATGGGTTGCCCGGTGATTTCGGAGAGGAGTGCAATGCACGCCTCGCCAGCCTTCCTGACGATGGCATTGGAACTGGATAACTCCGTGAAGAAAATCCCGGTGAGATGCGCCAGCTTGAGTGCAGTCGGGTCTGGAGGCTGAGCTGGCGTGTCGACATTGCTGAGACGAAGGACGCGGGTAAGCGTGTTCATTATGTCATCGATGTCTTTGGGTGAATCATGGGGCATGTCCTTCAAGACGTGCAGGAGTGTCCGGACGAGATCCACCTCGCGATCGTTGATCCATTTGACCCCGAAATCAGGGATATTGAGGATGAGTTTGATCCCGCTGCAGCCGGCCTTCTTCCGAACCCACGATTCGTCAAGGCAAAGCGCACTGAACCGTCCAGCGACATGATGGAGCAGCGGTATCAGGTCTTGTGCGGATGCTTCACCCGAGCTTCCCAACGTAATGAGATCCTGAATGAGAGAATTGACAAGCTCGATGGCCTTCGACGCCTCGACACTATTCTCTCTTGACAGACCATGGCAGAGCCCGTCGAGGAAAGCGGCAAACAACAGACTTGCGTAGCGCCGCATTGCCTTGTCGAGGGTAACTGCTCTGCGGATCTCAGCACTGAAGACGTAGTGGGCGAGTTGGCGAATAAATGATTCGGCCTTCTCCTGCACGTCCGATTGGTGTATCGCATCGAACACGCCTTCCAGACATCGGACAAATACATCCTCTCGCTCCCGTCCACGTAGCCCCTGACAAGATGATGAACAGTTAGCCGCTGCTGCGAAAGCGAATCAGCGAGTACATACATTACTGAGAAGCGTGGCGATGCTGCCCTCGAGGAAGTCGAAAGCCTGCTGCCGGTATGGAGAGTTGCTCCGTTTCAATATCTTCAGGGCCACTGTTGTGACCGATCCAAGGTCAAGGCCTTTAGGGTTGCCTCCGAACGACACGAGCACCTCAGCGGGATCAGATACATGGTGGTACTTCAGCTCGGGTTCCTTCTCCAAAAGGCGACGATTCCGGCCTCCGAGCTTGCCCAAGATACGTAGTGTCGTATGCGCATGAAGATGGTTGGCAGGAACAGGTTTGAGGTGACTTTGGAGCGCTTCCATGAGCTCCCGCAGAACGGTGTTCAGGGTGGGATCGAGGAAGTCGGGGGTAAGATTGTCGATGCATAACTCCAGCGTTCTGAGGCCCTGCGCTACGAGCTCTGGTCCGCCCCTAAGAGCGAGTACGAGAGGTCTCATCAGGTAGGAGAGATGCGGTAGGAGATGAGTGAGGCGCAGTGGTACCGTTAAACAAAGCTCAACAAGCATATCCCGGCTGTAACCGTCCGAGACGAGAAGTTGCCGATTGAGGTTCTCCAGCATCTCTGGTAAAAGAGGAAGCACCTCCTTATAGAGAAGCTCGAAGCGACCTTGGCCACCACCAATAGCTCTAAACAGGCCTCGGAGAAGATGATAGTAGTTCGTTGGCTTCGAGGCCTTGGCGGCTAACGGGAAACACTCCGTGACGAGTTGAGATAGGTGGGAAGCGAGGATAGATTCGTTATGTGAGGGAAATATGCCGATAGCTGTGAAGGCCAACTTGAACAAACGAATGGCGATGACGGCTGTAGTATCATCGTACTCTCCTAATTGCGGAAGATTCGCGATGAGGTGACGGAGTACGACGGAGACGAGGATCGGAGAGGTTGTCTCGCGGCCGAAAAGTAACTGGCAGATTTGGAGGATGTGTGGCCGCTTCTGGGCAGCCTGGAAAAAGAACTCGATTTTCAATGTCCAGACCTCCTGGAAGACGTGGGGATTGATCTCAAGGAGTGCACCGACTAGCATTTCCGTCGGCTCGGCTCCTTCCCGCGGATCCGCGTCGTACAGAGTCATACAACGAATACAAGTCTCAAACAGCCTCAGCATGAGCGACCCATCGGGGACCGGAGCGTCGATCTTCTTGAGGGCGCCAAGGCAGGCACGTAAGCCGTGCGCGAAAGTCCTGAAAAGGAGGCGGAACTCTGGGAAACCCTCAGTCAAGGTCAGGGCAGTGCGAAAAGAATTCTAACGACTCACCCGATAGGACATTCTCTGGCTCGTCGGCAGCGTAAACGGCTGAGGCGACAGGACGCGCTTTCTCGATTGAATACACTTTTCCTGACTCAGTCTCTCCGCTCTTCTGTCGTTCATGGCGCTGCTGTACTTCCTCCAATACAGCTGCAAGGGATTCGAGCCTGTCAACACAGGTTTCCAAAAGAGCAGAGAGGACTTTGGCGGCGCCTGCTTGCGTGTCCTTGCTGATTACAGTCTCGATCAGGTTGAACATCATCTTCCCTGCTAGCGTATGAACGCTGCTGGCCAGGCACGGGTTATGGATCACGCGCGAGTACACATGTATGAAATGAGCAAGCTGGCGAGGTGATAGGTCGCTGCGAAGATAGTGAACTAGATCCGCTGCTGCTGCGTAAGCGGTTGGGCTATGGGAAGAAAGCGAGTTTAGCCGATAGGATTGCACCCCTCGGTGCACGGAATCTCACCGGAGGGCTTCTCGACTACCGAAGCTAGGACCCAGAAGGACGTTCTCGTCCAGGAGTTTGTCAACTTGAGGGAGAAGCGCGCCACGATACGGAGTTGCAACGAGGATTCGGAAACATGTCAAAAGTTCCTGCATTAGTTCAGTTAGATGGAAATGCGAAGGACAATTTGGGGCCGGGTACGAACCCGCCTCGAGGAGATGTCGTGTGCCGGAATGTCCTGCAGCAGACGTAACGAAGCAATCAACAAGCTATCGCCATGGGACTCATGCTGCTCGCCAAGGCCACGTAGGACGTAGGCAATGTAAGACAACATCTGCATAAGGAAGTTTTAGAGTCGGGACAACCATAGGCTTGTCAGGCGCGGCTGACCTTGACTTGGGCAAGAATGAGATCGCTGTAGGCTTGAGCATTTCGAACAGCTTCTGACATGCCTGACCAGAAGCCCCCCATAGCTTCGAAATCCTCCCTGGCTTTTTTCTGCGCGGGTGCTTCGACTGCCAAAACCTCGAAGTGGAGAGGCAGGCTGCTTTGAATGAGTGCAACGATAGACTGTCGCTGATCGCGCATGAAGGCAGAAACAACGATGCCCATCTCCTTGAGCACTTTGAAGCTTCGCATGCTTGGAAGCACGACATTTGCGTCCAAGACAGCAGAGTTCTCAGACAGATATTCTGTAGCGAGGGAGGGAATGTTTCGGGAGAGTTCTTGAAAGACAGTCATGAACTGGGACACAAGATCCTCCGGGAGAGTGCGGTGAGTTCGGATGATTTCGCTGAGTGTCTTGCAGCACGCGACGCCGATCTCCTCGTTGTCGTGTCGCAAGAGGTGCAACATCCCAGGAAACACGGAGGACACGAGAGAGCGAGTGCCTTCTATGGGAGCAAGGCGGTGCAAAATTTCCACGACGACACGCCGAAATGGGTACTCCAACGTGTCCTTTTGGAAAGCTGGTTCGTTCGACCGGAGGAGCTCTAGCAGAGCAGGGATAGTCTGGAGGAAGACCCTAGTAGCCTCGGCATCGCGGACATTGTCGATCATATCTCGCAGCTCGGTTGCAGCAGCGAGCCTGCGTGTCAAGTCTGGTGCAGCGGTTCATGGGTGCCAATGAGTGAATAGTGGCGGATTGACGCGCACCTAGGGCAGGGTCTGCAACGCGGGCCGTTCGCATTTCGAGATCTGCGGCGGTCCCGAGATGGGGTGCCGCGTCCATTTTGGTGGTGATGATGAAGGTGTATGCGTCAAAGGGGGGAGACTTGACGCGACGGGGGGGCAGAAGCCCACGCAGCGGGATGGGCGAAAGGTGCCGGGCGCGGGGACAGGACGCGCTTGACCCTGACAGGCGTGACATCACGTGATCCACATAACACCAGTCACATCCAGATTAGTAGATTAAATTGATACAACAAGCTCCAACTCGGTCAAACAATGACTATGCTACAGGCCCTCCCCTGATCTCCTTTACAAGATTCTCCCAATAGCTCCAGTCAGATCCGTCCGACGCTGCGCCTAGACCAGCAGGGTTTGCGGAAACACTCGCTGCGCCCGCCGTTGATGGTGTCGCACCGAACCAACCAGAAAGGTCGGCACTCCCAAACCCTCCCCAAGGGAGCCCGGCGAAATCCAAGGAGCCGTCTCCTCCAGGGCCGCTCGGCATACTGACGGCATTGTACCACTGATCCAAGAGATTCTGAGCAGCAGATTCGTCTTCTGCTGACGGGCTCCCGGAATTTGATGAATCGTTCCCTGTCATTTCTCCCTGCAGACGCTGGATGGTGGGTGAAGGTAATACCTGACCTAGTGGGGACGTCGGCTCGACACCTTGTCTCGGAGATATAGGCCCATTGATGGAAAGTGATGTGAAAGAGCCACGCGACGCGGGCTTTTGAATGCTCAAAAGGAGCTGCGCGTCAGCGGAGGCGAGAGGTTCCATGGGTTCCGGGAAGCCTGGGGATTCGTTTATCGACGCTTCCGCTTGAGACGATTTCACCTTCAAGAATTCGATTATCTTGAGCTCTCTTCTTGTCGTCTCGTCCATTTCCCTGAGTCCTTCGTGATCCTTCATGAACGTATCCAGGATGGTGTGCATGCTGTCGGCCATGCTCCCGCGCGGATATAAGACGAGGTAGATACCGCTGATCATCGCACTTTGAAAATCGCGATACGCGATGTTGAGTGCGACTAGTGTTTCCTGAGGGAACTTTGATGCTATGGTCCTCCTGATTTCAAAATCCTTGACAGCGGATTCGAAGCAAGCCCTCCTTGAGCGGGAGTACCGGTCAGAACCAAGGCGACGCAACAGATAGGGTCTGTGTAGGCTTATACGAATGAAGAACACCTCCGTGAGAAGAAGAAACCGGTGAGCCGGGAGGTACTGGTGAGTGTCATCCAGTGATGCGTCGTAGTTGAGTGCGAAGTGTGGAGGGAGATTGTCAAGGAATTTGAGGATATCGTCGTCGATGGTGAGGACGTCGGAATAATGGCTATGCTGTCGAACTTGTTGGAAGTGGTGAACTATCCGGCCAATGATGCCTGCAAGCTTGTGGCGAAGAATAGCGAAAGTCATGCGTGTTGGTGTTGTCAATGGAGGTGGGCTGCGCAGCTCTGATACGCTGACTTCGTCCTCAACGTTCAGGGGTGGAAGGGTCGATGAGTACGCATCTTGAATTGCGTTGGGTCGCCCCAAGAAGAGAGCGTATGAACGATCGGCATGGTAGAGATACGCCCTACCCAAGATTATTCTTCTTGCCTAGCAAGGATAGGTGCATACATACCAGACGCGTCGGCGGTATTCGACCTGCGCTGGCTCCAGCCCCTGAATCATGGTTAGAGCAAGCCAAAAAGTATTTTCAGCAATGTCTCACCATTGTCGATGCGTCACGATGCAGACCCAGTGCCTTGAGACGATCACGGTAAGAGTGGGATTGATTCAGCGTCGTAGATGACTTACTTGTGCTGTTCTGACTGCTGCACCCAACTGACTCCAGCACTCTGTTATTCGACGATCAAACGTCAGATAGCGTGCGCTCTGCCTCAATTAAGCATTTATCGAGTCGAAGCGACGCGCGGCGGCTGACCAGGAGTCGTGTCAAGACCATGTCAAGAGAATCAGGCTGTATTGCTGCGGCGATAAGCATGGAACGCCGTGCTGCGGATATGGATATTGAACAATGTCATTAATGGGTCGTGGATGTCTGACTTACATGACCAGTAGTACCTGAGAGACGTCAATCTCCTACTTCTGGCGTCTCCTGCAATGGGCTCCGGCGCTACCCGTACAGCAATCGCCAGGACGACGAAGAGTAGTGGGAGGAACCGGACGTCATTTGGATGGACGCTGACGCCATTTGCGCACACTGAAGCGTACGACTTCCGGAAGTCTCGCTCAGAGATGGGATACCGTGTCCAATTCCTGGTATGTTCAGGCGCGCGTCGTCACGAGAAAAAAAAACTTACACTGAAGCAAAGTAGAAGTCAATTAACACGTCCGCAAATCTCTGGGGTGGCAGCTCCTGCACGAGCTCGGTGATTTTGTGCGGCGGAACGCCACAATCCTGAATGAGTGTTTTGAGATTGTCCGCCGCAGTAGGTTCAGCGTCTTGCCGGACTGAATCTATGGCCGCCACGAAGGTCTTCGTATCGTCGTGCATTGGTGGGTTGGAGAGCAAGGACGATGAAGATCCATTCTTGGTGCCAGGGACGGCATTCTGGAGCTAGACGTGATTTCAGACAACGTTCGGGGATGACAGAGCGTCGTGCTTACCTGCTGCAACACGGAAGCGGGCGCAATGCTCCCAGACGCACTAGTTCCATACCACTTTCCGGCTTGGAAAGTCCCACCGCCAAAATCGTCTTCTTCAGCTTGCGAATGCGCACCTGCGTCGGCGCCAGGTGAGATAGACCGACCGCGATCTCTGGACGTGCCATCCCTAGATGAGAAACTCGAGGCCGATGCAAACTGGGGCAAGGCGACTTCAATTATGTGCTCGAGGCGAGCCAGGCGAAGGTGGATATCTTGATCTGGTTTGCCGGGCGTATAGGCCTTGCAGAGCTCGGGCACCTTGCGGGCCACGCACTACAAAATATTCAGAAACCCTTTCATGATTACCCTACGTATTGGTAACATACGTGCGAGCAAGGAACCTGGCGGTCACACTGGCGGAAAGAGATGCGGCGTGAGAGGGGGCTAGTATTGGAACAGGGCACGAACCTTTTGTTTGCGGCGATGACATTCCCCACAGGAGTAGCTGGTTCCGATCACCGCGACGAGTCAGAAATATTGGTATGTCTTGGGATGGGAGAGGACGGACCTGACGCGGGTGCGAGCCTTCTTCGATCCGTTGAGGTCGTCCTCGTCAAATTTCTTTCGCTTCATGGAGGGAGGCTGGGCAGACATCTGTCGTGGAGAATCATCCGGTGGTACCGACGGGCTGTGGACCATCGGGATGGCCTGGCTTCGGGGTGTCTGGTTGGGAATCAAGAGAGACGAGTCATGAACGTAAACCTGCGTTCACTACTCCACCTCTGGCCACGTGGGAGCCGCCGTCTCGCGGATTACTTACCAGATCCAATCGAGCAGCAACCACGTCTCCGGGCCGCTCGCTCAAACACCCTCCCTCGCGCATGGCAGAATCGCAGGACCTGCAGCTCAGACTGTCTCTGGAGCGCCTCTACAAAGATGACCAAGGTCGCCCCATACCCACTGTTCTCGATATTCTACCAGACGGTGAACATATCTACGAGCCGTACGGCGCCAACATTGACTCCGCCTCTTTCTGTCCGCTCATGGCGCGCCACACAGTGATGAACCTCCGGGCGCGCAGCTCGGGGAGAATCTAAGACGTATGTTCTTGGAGCGGGGTTTGGACTTTTTTGATCAAGACGCGGAGCAGCGACGGAAAAATAAGCAAAGTGATGACGACCCCGACGCAGAACCTCAGTCAACGGAGGCTGCACCCCAGTCGACCGATCCCCTGAATGTAGAATCCGTCTCCCCAGAGGACTTGCTCAATATGAGACTCGAGATTATACCCCAATTGCAGTACGTTCCAACCGTCCCTGCATGGATTGCGCTCAACCGATGTTAGCATCGCCCTCGGCGAGATGACTCTCGCCAAGGATGTGCTTTCTCTTTACATAGCGTCGACTGCACCGCCCAACCTCCCATCAGCATCGACTGCTACGACGACATCCGTCCCCGCGCTCCCAAACGATATACTTTCCTCCTCATCAGTGGCGACGCCGCCTTCAATACCATCTGTGCAATCCTTCAACGCGCGTCTGGTGACGGGAGGCAAAGATGAAGCATTAAGAAAGGCTTCTGACCTGTTCAAATCGGCTGCGAACGCGGTAGAACGGAGCCACGACGTCGGTGCGCGGTATTGGATCGACGCGCTGAAGATCAGGCGCGGGAATTGGGGCCTTATTCCTGCACCTCTGCCCTCGGGGGCACCGACGGGGCGAGGCGCGGACCGCACAACAAGAGACTTTATGGTGTCGTTTGGCCTCTCGGAATGTGTGTTTCTCAGCGGATCCCTGTATGCGCGACTCATTCGTTCTCCAAGCATCTCCTGCTTTCCGCCAGAGAGCGACCGGCCAGCTCGCTACTCACGGCTTCAAGGAGCCCATAGTGTTTCCCCGCAGGCAACGTACGATCCTTCGTATCAGCCTCAGATCTGCCGATCCTTCTGGTGTGGCTCGCACCACCTGCAACAAGCTGCCAGCTATCGCTGAAGACCACGATCCTGTGCATGCAATCCTTCTCGAGGCGCAGCGTGAGGTTCTTGAACAAGAGATATTCTCTCTGTTAATCAGAGATGCGAGTGCACTGCCAACAAGCTCTGTGCGCGTCTCGGAAAGGCTCCTCGTCGTCGAAGCGACCCAAGAGACAGAACTACGATTCGAGCTGGTAAGCCACAAGCGACCGCGTGCTGATCGACGGAAGTAATTTCGAGAGCAGGTCGACCGAGATACATTCGGAACCAACGAACCAGGCTCGGACCTCGCTTCACAAGCCAAATGCGACCTAATCTACGACCTGCTCCGTCTCCTCCTTCTCCGCGAACACTCACACAGAAAATCTGCCAGAATTGGCGCTTCCGCTGTGCCACACCCCAGATCGCACGCGGACGCCGTACTCAGCCCGGCAGGACCCACACCGCCCAACGCTGCGATCCTCCAGCCGGTGATGGACCTCTTGCAATACGAATCCTTCTGCGTCCGCGTAAGAGCAGAGATGAACAACATCGTTCAAATCCTTCGCCATGCTGGTGTTCCCATCAAGTTCCGGTTCGACGCTGTTGGCGACGAGAGTACGGAGGTCCTCCAATCCTTGGCTGGCGACGGCAACGGGCGCATTGGCGGCGCAGCTGTTGTTCGGATAGATAACAGGCAGGTAGTTGAAACTGGCTAAATTGACGCCACTGATTCAGCATCCCTGCAGCCGGACATTACGCTTTACTTTTTCGTCCCCCTCATCCCTCACGGCACACCTGTCGCAGGCCACACTATCAATTTCCTCTATAATACAGCTCGCGCAGCTTTTGCGCGACGAGACAGAACAGTGCCTTCTTCAACGCATCTGCGACATGGGCAACGAACTTTCTGAACAGGTCAACGGCACCTGGCTTGTTGATCTACCTTTGAGCCGAGCTGTCGGCAAGTGGGAGGGATGCGCACTGCAAGTTTCAGTTTTCAGAGTGTTCGACCGTATACTGACTCCCCAGTAGAACCTTTACTATCGCTTGCGAAGAAGATCTTCAATGTTCAGTGTCGCAGCTGATACGGGTTCACGGGCGTGAAGAAACCGTCACCAAAACGCTATCCCTTGGACAGTCAGTCCCCATGTTCTCGTGGATACGGCAGGTCATCGAAGAATCATTGGTGGTGCAATAAGCCCATATCTCTGGTTGTAAGATACTTCAGGCCGGGTGTAATTCACGCAGAACGGAGTCAGCAAGCGCGTTGGCGTGCAGCATGATCGTTTTGGGGTGGTAAGCAGACATGAGACATGCGGAGGTGGCATACAGAGAGCATGGTGCAGAAGGCGCATATAAGGCGCTCGAATGAGATGAGACCCAATCACTCGTCGTCCTCGTCCTCATCCTCCTCGGCAGCGCCGCCACCAGCCTTGAAGGCCTCGATCCTTGCCTGGATTTTGGCCTTGCGCTGCTCGTGGGTAAGGCGTGGAGTGGCGAACTTCTTGGTCTCGGCTTTCCAGTCCTTCGTCTTCTCGGTCGGCTTGAAGGTCGGGTCTTCGCGGATAGCCGCGTGGGCGTTCGTGTAGATCTCCTCGATATCCTCGGAGCCAACGCCGTCGGCGAGGTATGTCGCAAACTGCTTTTTGAAACTGTCGTGGAGGTCAGGGCAAGATGAATGTGCGCCAGAAAAGAACCTCACCGCTCGTCATCTTCCTCCTCCAAGCTCTCCATGTACTCGGCGACGTGGCCACCGAAGATGTACTTCTTCAACACCTCTGCGTCCAGCTCCTTGGACTCTGGGTCGAAGCCAGGGAAGCGCTTCTCGTTGTGGGGGATGTAGAGACCGCCATCGCTGGCACCCTTGAGGGCGCCGAAGACACGCGAGCCAGTGGAAGTGCGCTTCAAGCCAACATCGAGGTAGCACTTGAATGGCCGGGGTGCGTCCTCATCGTCGAGAGCCTCGGTCAAGGCGATAGTGCCGTCAGGCTGCGTAACACCCTCATACTTGTCGGCAAGGCCCAACTTGTTCAATGCGCGGCGGGCGACAAGGAGACCCGTAGCGTACGCTGTGAGTTTGCACGTGAGAAGAGAGGAGGCCCTGCATGGAAACAAAGGGGCATACCGGCAGCCCAGTTGGTAAGACCGTGGTTGATGCCATAGCGGGGCAACTCTCGTGAGTGGGCAGCGGCGAGGACGAAGTCGCCCTGCAGACGCGCGTAGATAATCTGCGCAATGATGTCCTTGTTGGTGAAGCGAACAACAAGGCGGTACTTTGGTGCGTTGCTGAATACAAGTTTGAGCCAGGGATGGATGCACCGCGAAGGTTAACTTACTACTTGTTCTTTGCCTGTGTTACCAAGCGCTTGCGGGCATAGTCTGGCGACACTTGTCAGGGAGAACGAGATGAATCCAGAGCAGGTCGACGTACAGTCGGTCTTTCCCTCTCTCCGGCGACGGTATTTTACTTGGAATCGAGAGAAGTACGCGTCAGACTTGAGTTTCTTGACGAACGGCATCTAGTAACCAAGAGTTAGCGAATGATCCAGGGAGACGTGCATCTGGGCCCCGGGACTAGCATCCACCACCACGGAGCGAGAATTTTGTCTTCGAGACCCCATAGCAGGTCCAGGAAGGAGCACCAGGTGTCAACAAGAGCAATGCGGGACGTATAGCTTACCTTGAGGAGTCTGGAGGGAAATTTGGGGGGTCGACGATGGCGTTTGTCGACACGGCGCGTCGCAATGATTAGAGTTCGCTAACCGGGAGGCCCGGGCCGAACAGGCATTACCTAATCGGAAGTGTGTCGCCTCGCAGTTTCGACTCGCGTCGCTTCTTCCATCTCTACCCTCGTGAACACCCTCGACCGTCTCAACATGTATTCAAACTACAGCCAGGGTTACTACCAGCAAGGATCTTCATCTTCCGATGTCAATCCCTACCATCAGCCTTATCAGGGCCCCATGTACTCCACGCCCTCCTCGTCTTCTCACAGTGCCCCAGTCCCTGCAAACGCGTATGAATACGACGTTGGCATCCTCGCTCAGCAATCGGTATATGTTCCAGGTGCCATGATTGACAAGAAGGGTGGTTCAGGAGGCAAGTTGGCAAGGGGTGGCAAACGAACGACCGTCTTACGAAAGGGTGGCGGAAAGACTTGGGAGGATCAGACGTTGCTCGAGTGGAACCCCTGTGCGTAATTACCGCTCATCGTTTTGGCCCACTCTAACCTAACTTCTTAGCCTGGTTCCGGCTTTTCGTTGGTGACTTGAGCAACGACGTCTCCGACGACGTCCTTTCCAGTGCGTTTGACAAGTATACGTCATTCCAGAAGGCACGCGTTATCAGAGATAGGTTGAGCCAAAAGGTGCGGCGCATACCCATCAGCGGTCCCTTTGATTCTCACCGTATTTCAGGCCAAGTATGGCTTTGTGGCCTTCTCTGACCCGGAAGATTTCCTCAAAGCGTGGAAGGAGATGGACGGTACGCCCTATTGTCCACTGCGACGTGCCCTCCGCTCAACCCGTCCTGACATCCACCAGGTAAATATGTAGGTAACCGTCCCATCAAACTGAAGAAGGCAGATAACGCAGCTATTCGACCCGTGGAGATTGGCCACCGCAAAGCGAAGCAGCTAGAGATGGAGTTGAAGAAGAACAGGAAGCCGTACTAGATGATTTTGCTTACGCGACCTTTGACTGATAATGAAGTGTGTATCGTGTTCTCTGATGATGTTTCCTCTCGTTGGCTACTTCTCTTTTTACCAGGGTTGCAGGCGTCCTGGTAGGGCTGCAACTTTATGGTTCGTAATCTCATGCCTTTTTGTTGCCGCAGGCTACTTTGTCCGTAGGCGTTATGGTCCGAGTGGGTGTAACTTTCCTTTGTACGGGTTGCAGATGGCGTCATTTGTCTGTTTGTCTGGCCTTCCGAGGCCCGCGATGCCTATCAAGGGTTTCGAGCTCATGTGAGCCGTAAGTTCATTGGCCGCGGCTACGTTTGACCTCGGCTGGGTTATGACCCCGATGTGTATATTACTCTTGAACGAACGTTTTGGACTCACGCAGTGTGATGGTGCGCAGCAAGCGGCTGAGTGCGGTGTGCGAGTGGCCGTGCAGCTGCGGCCAAGCGTTGTTTGTGTCTGTTGCTGCGCACGCGGAGCAGTGAGACATAAGGCAGACATCATCGCGATAGCTGGACACCGACCACGATGGCGTCCAGCGAACTCCTGCAGCAAATACAAGCCGGCAAAAAGCTCAAGAAAGCAACTACCAATGACCGCAGCGCGCCCGCCATCGACGGCTCCAAGAGCGGTGGCGGCGGCGGGGGAGGCGCTGGACGCGGAGGTGGCCTCGGTGCATCCCCTCTGGCCTCTGCGGGCAGCGGCGGCCCACCACAGCTGGCGGGCCTGTTTGCGGGTGGAATGCCCAAGCTGAAGCCCGCAGGCAGCTCAGGTCCGTACCTCGCCTCCATCGCCCAGGCGCTCTCCTCACGGTCCGCCCTGCAGCGCCCGCCAGACCACCCACGTTGGCCAAGGCACCTGCGATACCCGGGAGAGGCCCACCGCCAAAACCCCCGCCGCCAACAGCTGCCCCGCCCGCGCCTCCCGCACCTCCAGGGAGACCTCCGCCACGCCCGAGTGCGCCCGCGCCGCCGCCCCCGAGTGCGCCAAATGTGCCCGCGCGTGCGCCGCCGCCCCGCCCGACTAGCTCCGCTCCTCCCGTCCCGGCAGCGCCGCCCCCTCCGGCACCCGCGACGCCGCCGCGGCGGCCTATACCACCCCCTGCGCGCCCGAGCTCGCCGCCATCACGACTTGCGCCCGCAATACCCCCGCGGAAGCATTCGCCACCAACATCTACACCCTCACCCGCGCGACCCGTACCCACGCTCCCTGCACGCAACGTACCCACACCGCCAGCGGTGCCCGCGCGGAGGGCGCCAGGCCCGCCGATCGTGCCGGGGCGCGCGCCGCCCCCACCCCCGCCCGCGCGGCCCGTCTCGTCTGCGCCGTCCCGCATGGCGCCCCCGCCCCCGCCGCGGCGGCCAGGTGGGAACGGGGACGCGTCTCCAGCGCCGCCTCCGCCACCCGTGCGGCCGCGGGCGGTGTCGGAGAGCGAGCCGCCGCCCGTGCCTGCGTCGGCGTCCCCGGCGCGACGTAGCGTAGCGCCACCACCACCACCACCGCCGAGTGCGCCGCCCCCGCCGAGAGTGCGTGCGATATCGCAGAACGCGGCTCCACCGCCCGCGCCGCCGCCTGCGCCGCCAAGCCACGCTGCGCCGCCTGCGCTTCCCATAGGGCGGCGTGGTGCCCCTGGCGCAGGCCCGACCACGAACGGAAATTCTGCACCGTCCCCGCGTGCTTCTAAGAGTACGTGGCCGTCCTTGGGCGCTACCGAGTTGTGCGTGTCTGACGAGGCGCATGCAGTCCCGACGCCGCCGCCGAACGTAGGGTCGCACATATTTCCTACAGATTTCCCGCAACCCCGGCCGTTCCAGCGAGGCACGAAGCGGTACGCGGAGGGGCGGACGCGGGGGAGTGATTTTGATCTGAAGCAGCTGTAATTATTATTGCTCTGAGAACGCACGGACGTGGCGGGTGACATATGATACATGATACGTGTGCTGGTATCAGTTGACGAGTTGCGAGTATTTTGTGACGTGGGACGGACAATGTCCGGAGGAGAGTCGCCGCACACGAGCACGAGGAGAGCGGTCAGCTTTGGCGGCGCTTTGGCGGGAGTGCCACGTCAGTGTGCTTGGATCATTAATAAAAGCACCTGTCAGCTCGGCCATTGCTCATTCCCTCTCTTCGTCTCCCTCCCAACTCCAGGATGCGTCTCCAGTCGCTCCTCCTCTCCGCCTCATCCCTCTACCTCTCCTCCCTCGTCCTCGCCGCGGAGGGCCCCTCCGACGTCTTCGACCTCACCCCCGCAACCTTCAAGTCGGTCGTCGACCCAGAAAAGGTCATCCTCGTCGAGTTCTTCGCCCCATGGTAACCCGCCGTGCCCGCCGTACCTGCTCTCCACCGCTGACTCGTCTCCATGCAGGTGCGGGCACTGCAAGGCGCTTGCTCCCCACTATGAGGAGGCCGCGACCACCCTCAAAGCAAAGGGCATCAAGCTCGCCAAGGTCAACTGTGTTGACCAGGCCGACCTCTGCCAGGAGCACGGCGTCCAGGGATACCCGTCAGTCGTCTTTTAGCACCCACTGCCCGTTTATCCTGACGGCGGCGGCTCGATCAGCACCTTGAAGGTCTTCCGTAATGGAGAGCCTACAGACTACACCGGACCGCGCAAGGCTGACGGAATCGTCAGCTACATGGTCAAGTATGTCCCTCGTTCCCGTCAGCGTTCATTTCACTCAGATTGGCTCTTTTCTTCAGGCAATCGCTTCCTGCTGTCTCTGACGTTACCGCCGCCAACATTGAAGAGTTCAAGGCGGCCGACAAGATCGTCGCCGTTGCATACCTCTCGTCGCCCTCCGATGCCCCCGCCGCCCAGTTCCAAGCCACCGCCGAGAAGCATCGTGACGACTACCTGTTTGGCCAGTCGACCGACGCTGCAGCCATTGAGGCCGCCGGCGTCTCCGCCCCGGCCATTGTGCTCTACCGTGCATTCGACGAGCCCGTCTCGGTCTACCCGTACCCCATCACCTCGGCGACCGTCGAGGACATTGAGAGCTGGATCAAGGAGCTTTCCATTCCTGTCATCGCCGAGGTGAACGCGGAGAACTACATGATCTACGCGCAATCCGGCAAGCCGCTCGCGTACCTCTTTGTTGACCCGACGTCGGAGGACGCGGACGCGCACATCGAGCTCGTCCGCGCCGTTGCGCTCGAATATAAGAGCAAGCTCAACTTTGTCTGGATCGACGCAATCAAGTTTGGCGACCACGCCAAGGCGCTCAACCTCGTCGAGAGCAAGTGGCCGAGCTTTGTCATCCAGGACCTCGAGAAGCAGCTCAAGTTCCCCATCGACCAGAGCATCGAGCTCTCGACCGCCGTCGTCAAGGGCTGGGTCCAGGACTTTGCCTCTGGCAAGCTCCAGCCCCAGCTCAAGAGCCAGCCGATCCCGGAGAGCCAGGACGAGGCCGTGTACACCCTCGTCGGCAAGGAGTTTGACCAGGTCGTGTTCCAGGACGACAAGGATGTCTTTGTCGAGTTTTACGCTACTTGGTAAGCAGGCGCGCGTCTATCGTCGGCTGGGCACAGAATTCTGACTTGGAGTAGGTGCGGCCACTGCAAGCGCCTGAAGCCAACCTGGGACTCGCTCGCCGAGCACTACGCCGCCGTGAAGGACCGCGTCATCATGTGCGCACTCGTTCCTGTTCAACTAGCGTGCTCCGCAGGCTGACTCTCCCCACAGCGCCAAGATCGACGCGCCCGAGAACGACCTCCCGCCATCGGTGCCGTTCCGCGTCGCGGGCTTCCCGACGCTCAAGTTCAAGCCCGCGGGCACGACCGAGTGGATCGACTATGAGGGCGACCGCTCACTGGAGAGCCTGATCGCGTTTGTCGATGAGAATGCGAAGAACTCGCTCGAGGCACCACCGAAAAACGAGAGCGCGCCTTTGGAGCCGCATGTAGAGTTCCACGACCAGACCCACGACGAGCTGTGAGGCGTAGTCGGCATTGCATGTTTCCGTACATTATATCACGCCATTATCTGCACGACCCAGATTTTGTGGTTCTTGGGACTGAGATCAGAAAATTACGATTGAGGAACGTGCGTGAGGTGTCGTCATCGGATCCTCTCCGACTCGGGTAGATATCGCAAAGATATCTACATGGACCTCGAGATCCGGTGCTTCCGATGGCCATATGACTTTATCGCGTCTCATGAGTAGGAAGGGCATCCACCAGATACTTTAATTCTACACCCAACGCAATAAGATTATCAGTTCCAACTGATACAAGGGGTTGGTCGATCTGCTGCACAACGATAAAGACAAAGACGGCGGCGCTCAGAGCTTGACCTCCTTGAGGCCGTCCTTCCAAAAGGTGAAATAGGCTGCGGGGCGCGGTCAGGCGCGGGGCATGGGGATGGACGACGGTACTCACGGGTGACGCCGTCCTCGCGGTAGTTGAGGAGGGCAACCATGCCCTCCGGGTTCATGGACTCGCCGGTGTACTGATGGATGATTAGTGGTTCAGACCCCATAAAGGCAGCAGATGGAAATTAGAGACGCACAAACTCGTAGTCCTTAAAGTTGGCGACGAGCTTCTTGGCAAACGCCTGCGCGCCCTTCTCAAAGGCAGCGACGCGGTCCTCCGGGAGCTTTTCCTTGATGGTCTTCATGTAGCCCTGTGATCAGAGCGGGGCGATGTATAGGATCTACGCGTCGGCGTGTAGCAGGCAGATCGGGGGTCGCACCTTGAGATACGAGAGGAAGGTCTTTTTGTCGAAGGAGGTCTGCTGGAGGCGGAAGGAGTGGGCGACGTTGTTGACCTGCTCGCTGCCCTCTTCGACGCCCTCGTCTGCCTCCTCGGCGGAGGGGTTGGCGCCTGTGTGCGGGAACGGAAATCAGTGGCTAGGCAAGGGGGGACGAGGGGCGCAGACGGACCGATATCGACGTTGGCACCCTTACTGATCATGACGTTCTGGCAATCGACCTCCCAGACGATGTCGTCGACGAGTTTGCTGGGGTGGCGGGTCAGCGAGAGCGCGGGTGGGAGTGAGGGAGATGAGGAAGCACATGGGGAAGGCGTCGGAGAACATCTCGTCCTCGGTGAGGATGTCCGAGTAGAGCAGCATTTTTGAAGAGTGTGTGTATGGACAAGAAGGAGAAGGAGAGAGAGAGTAGAGGAAAGAGGAGAGAACGAGTGGATGCAAATTAGAGCTGAGAGCAAAAGATGATCGATTGAGCCACGTGACTCGAAAATCCTCGGGAATACTCAGGTTCGAGTAAGTCACACTTGAAGGTACAACTTGAACTTGGTACAACTTGAACGGAACGACTGTTGGTCAATCTAGGAGACTACGCTCAGCGCACTCGACGCTAGTTACTGGGCACCGACTTCTAGAGGGCTCATTGCTGGTCGCTGGCACGGACAGGGATGGACTACCAGCCACTCGTCGTCCCAAGACTCCCAAAGCCCGCTCCAGCCAAACATAGCGCAGACTCGCGCTACTGGCGCTCTTTCAAGAGCCCCGTCTTTGTCAAGGAATATGCCCCCGTCACCTCCATCCACTTTGCTCTCTCGAAACCCCACCGCTACGCCGTCACCGCCGCCACCAGGGTGCACATCTACGCACCACGCACCCAGAAGATCGCAAAGACAGTCGCACGCTTCAAGGACGTCGCCCGCAGTGGCCACATCCGTGCCGACGGAAAGCTCCTCGTTGCAGGGGACGACAGCGGTCTGATACAGGTGCGCGACCAACTCCCGTTCTTGTCCGCCTGCCGGCACTCACACAGCTCTGCCCAGATCTTCGACGTCAACTCGCGCGCCATTCTCCGCACCCTCGACGCCCACAAGCAGCCCGTGCACGTCACCAAGTTCTCCGCGCTCGACCACACCCAGGTCCTCTCCTGCTCGGATGACACCACCGTCCGCCTCTGGGACGTGCCGTCCCAGGCGTCCATCACCACCTTCACCGCCCACACCGACTACGTCCGCGCCGGCCAGGTCTCCCCCGCCGACCCACACCTCGTCCTCACTGGCTCGTACGACGGCACTGTGCGCCTCTTCGACGCCCGCACCGGCGCGTGCGAGCTCCGCATGGGCGTGCCCGGCAGCACCCCAGCCGGCGCAGGTGCCGGCACGCCCGTCGAGCAAGTGCTCATGTTCCCTTCGGGCACCGCCGCGCTCTCCGCCGCCGGCTCCATCCTCCGCGTGTGGGACCTCGTCGCGGGCGGGCGCTGCCTGCGCGCGCTCTCGAACCACCAAAAGACGGTCACCGCACTCGCGTTCAACACGGGCGCGTCGCGCCTGCTCACTGGCGGGCTCGATCATATGGTCAAGGTGTACGACGCAGCGACCTACAGCGTCGTGCACACGATGCGCTACTCGGCGCCCGTCATGTGCCTCGCGCTCTCGGTGCGCCGTCTCTCCCCGTTCCGCTCTGCCCGGCGCGCGCGCTGCTAACCCTAGCATGCTGCACAGCCCGACGAAACGCACCTCGCGGTGGGCATGTCGGACGGCACGCTCTCCGTGCGGCGCCGCACGCCCAAGGCGTCCGAGGGCGCGCCGAGCAGTGACCCCTTCTCGGCCGCGGCGCTCCGCGCGGGCACGTTCGAGTCCTTCCTCGGCGGCACGCTCCCCGCCATCGGCCAGCCACGCGTCAAGGACCGCACCCGCGCCAAGCCCCGTGGCGACGCTGACGAGTTCAAGGTCGAGAGCAAGCGCAAGCGGCGGCTCAGGGAGTACGACCGGCTGCTCAAGGGATTCAAATACTCTGCCGCGCTGGACTCTGCGCTGCGCAAGGTGCGCATTGAGCATCTCTTTCCGGCGCAGCCGGCTGATGCGCCACGTGTCTAGCAAGTGCCGCCTGCGACGGCGTTCGCACTCATCAGGGAGCTTGTCTACCGCGACGGGCTGCGCACGGCGCTGGCGGGCCGCGACGACGTGCTCCTCGAGCCCATCCTGCGGCTGCTCCTCAAATACGTTGCGGACCCGCGCTTCGGCGAGCTCGTCTGCGAAGTCTCGACGCTTGTCCTTGGTGCGTCCATCCGCCCACCACACGAGCAGCACTCTATATCGCGCGCGCAGATATGTACACCCCCGTGCTCGGCCAGTCGCCCACGATCGACGCGCTCGTCCTGCGCCTCCGGCGCAAGGTCGACGCGGAGCTGCAGGTCCAGAAGGACCTCGCCAAGGTCAAGGGCGCGCTCGACATGCTGTTCGCGTTCGCCGCGCTCTCCGCGTGACCGCGGTGTCCGGATAGAAAAAAAGTATGTCTGTACGTAAGTGACTGCATTGTAATGTCAGCAGCTCTCCAGGAAGGCCATCAGGTGCCCGAGGATCTCCCGCTGCGAGAGCGCGCCGGACTCGCGCGCGTCCGCCTCGTCGATGTTGTCCTGGAAGACGCGCAGCGTCGCGACGATGTCCGCGAGCGACTTGCTCCGGCGGTCAAGCATCTGCCGCGCGTGCGCGCGGATCTGTGGCAGCGTCAGCCCGCGTATGTGTGATGCAGGCGCTCGCGCACGCACCCCGTCGTCCTCCATGATGATCCACGCCAGGATGTAGTCCACCGTCTGCAGCGTGTAGAGCCCGCCGTCCAGCCGCCGGAGGTACCACCCGTCCGCCTCTTCGGGCCCCGCTTCCTCCCCGCCCGCCAGCATCGCCTCCTTTTCCGCCGCGATCTCACGGTCCACCGCGGCAAGGCGCGTCTGCGCGCCGGTGCGGATATCGAGCAGCTTGTCCGTCTTCTCGTAGTTGCTCTCGACGAACTTGGTGAGGAGGCGGATGCGCGCGGGTGCGTCGGACGGGAGGTTCGTGAAGAGCGATGAGAGGATGCCCAGCGTGTGTGTCGTGTCCTCTGGCGCGGCGGCTTGTGCAGAGGATTTTTGCTTTTTCGTCGGCTGCGTTGGTAGTGTTAGCTCTGAGGAGGACACGCGCGGAGTGGGAGACGTACCTTGCCCATGAACGCGCTGAACAGATACTTGAGGCCGGATGCCTCGACGAATGTCTCGCAGGCCTCGGTCCCCTCCTGCCCTGACATTGCGTGATCCAACGCCTTGACTGAACGCGAGCGTGCTTGCATCTTATCCCTGAGATCGACATGGTTAGTCGAACGAGGCATGGTGGGGGTAGACGACACACTTCATCATCAGAACCATGAGGTCGACGCCCTCGCTCTTGAGGAACAACTTCTTGATCTCGGCCTCGGCGAGCGCAGAGCACAGCGAGTCAAACACGTTCTCCATAAACTCGGCTTCCTCCGCGTCGACGGGGTCTCTTCGCCGGAATTGCTGCAGCGACGTGAGACGGGAGAATGAACCACACAGGCAGCCACGACCCACCGAAGCGATGCCGAGCAGGGTCTCGACGCCGTCCTTCTTCCCCAACTCGAGCCGGTTGGGCTGGCTGTCTTGCAGCAGGATGGACAACAGTTCGGCGGCATAGCCGCGGTTCTCGTCGTGCGTCTTGGATTGCACGCGCTCGAGCAGCCACGGCAGGAGCTTCGTCTTGAGAACCAGCCTCTCCGCCAGCGGTGGCTTGG
This sequence comes from Gloeopeniophorella convolvens, assembly GCA_022496205.1. Lineage (NCBI taxonomy): Eukaryota > Fungi > Basidiomycota > Agaricomycetes > Russulales > Gloeopeniophorella > Gloeopeniophorella convolvens. Next base: position 414,422 of record WTXD01000009.1, on the reverse strand, counting down.
AGCCAACAAAGTTCTCAAAGATGCCCAGGATGTGGTATATCCCCTGACGGTCCGCTTCTTCTGCCTCGTTGAACCGGGTCATATTGTCGACGAGCAACTCCAGAAGCGAGTAGTCCAGCTTGATGGCGCTGAGCAAAGCAACGCGGGAGACATCGAACAAAATAGACGTACTAGTGCATCAATCAGACTCTTCAGAGCCGCTTCTCGCTCTTCAGGGTCGTCCTCGTCCTCCTCGTCCTCGTCAGCCTCTTCGCCGACGTCCTCGTCAGTGAGCTCGTGAACCAGCTCGACGATGTCCAGCGCAATGTCTGCGTTCTCATGGCTGAGCAGGCCGACCAAGGCCTCCAGCTGCCCCGAGCCAATGAGAAGTGGGTAGGCGACCTTTGGAACTTGTGCGAGTGGCAGCAAGGCTTTGATGGCGGCGTCCAAGTCGGCTTCCGAGTCGATGAATCTGGCATCAGCTGTAGCGGGCGCCACCACAGAGAAGGACGACCAAACGTACTTTGTAGGGTCGTCTGGGTATTTCGACCGTTGTGCTTGATTCAGGTTAGCGGCCCGTTCTAGTCGCAGCAGCAGCTTCTTGATGCCCGCAGGGGAGAGCGTCGCAGTCTGGCCAAAGTCCAAAGCAACAATGAGCGCTGGAAGACTACATTGAACACGACTACGCACATCGTCCGGGACTGCGCCACCCTCAGCGCTGTCGAAGATATTCAGGATCTCCTTCTGCTCGCTCGTGAGCCCGCCGCCGAAGAACCGCCCCTCGTCATCTTCCTCCGCGAAGTAGTCCGCGTCGCCGCCCGGAGCAAAGTCCTCCCCACCGGCGCCGCCCTCTTCGTCATCATCTTCTTCGGCATCTTGTACCGTCGCGACCCGCTTGGGAGCGGAGGTCGAAGGGGCAGGCTGTGGCGCCGGGGCAGCGCTCTCAGCCTCTAGCCTCATCCGTTTGAGCATTTCGGGCGAGGGGGCATCGGGCATCCGCCGCTTGTTCCCACCTATGGGGATTTTGGGTACCTAGAGGCTGTTAGACGGCGGCGGAGGGATACCGCACTTCCGTATGCACACCTTGAAGAGCTTGTCAATGTCCATGGCACAAAGCTAGGGCGCTCGAGGCGACAGAGGGGATTGACAGGGGTGGCGCGACCAGACTCGTATATTAGTTTGTCTTCCGAATGATCCGATACCTGTTGTTCTGTAGAAAAGAGAGATCCGGCGAAAGCTGAACACACAACGGGAAGTTTCAGCGCCAGCGAGCGGCGCTGCGTTCGGAGACGCGTCGTGCTGCACGTGACACCTCGCGCCCGCCCTGCCGCTCTCGAGCACACGGTTATAATCAGTAGTACTAGTCGACCGTAGGATAGTCCTTGTCATTCCTCGTACATATCATGAACGAAGCAGGTATCTGACTAACGTGAAACAGTACGACACACTTAGTTCGACCGTAATTTGCTCCGCAGCGCCGGCGACGCCGATGGCGCGGGCCGCGGCCCACGTATCAGCCCTGCCCTGCTGTGCCTTGGGGACGCAGGGAGGCCCACCAAGAACTTCGCGGGGGCCCTTGGCACCTTGACCTCAAACAGCACCTCCGCACCACCTTCGAGTCCATCGACACCGGACGCCTTGATGGACCGCGTAGAGCTCTTCCGTGACTTGGTGCTCCGCACGGACTTCGACGACCTCGAGCCTAGCCTTGACTTGGTGCTCCGTGACGATTTCACGCTCAAAGGCCGCGCCCCTTCTGTCGTCGCCGACGACGGCTGCTTCGAATCTTCCTGGGACATCTGCTCTTCGACAAGTGGGAGCTGCGCCGAGAACCGCGACGCCCATGACTGGTATTTTGTCCGTCCGGGGGAAGGCGAGGCCATCGACGACGAGGGCGAAAGTAATGGGGCAGGGTTTGAGCGCCGGGACTTCATGCGGTCCTTGCCTTTGCTCGAAGGCGAGGACCTGATGATGTCCGAGCCTAGGATGGTCGAGCTGGGGCTCAAAAGCTTGCCCTCCCACTCGGGAGAGGGAAGGCCATAAGAAACTGGTGACTTCTCGGGCTCGATGGAGATCACCGGCCGTGGCATGCTTAGGCCGTTGCTCTGCTGTTGTTTCCCGAACGTCTTCCAGATAGGGCTCGAGTAAGACAGGATCTTCTCCTTCCCCTTCCGGGGACGATCTTCCGCTTCCACCTTCTCTGCAGGTGGTGATGCGTCTCTGACAAGCACCTCTGGAGTGGAATTGCTGATTGGGTGCCGTGAGGCCGTTGAGATCACAGCGTCTTGAACACTGTCCACGTGAGACGACGCAGAGGTACTGCGGATGGTTCTTCGGCCTGATGACGGTGGGGTGAAGCGCTCGAGGTCTTGGTTCGCAAGTGAATTGACGGAAAATGGATGGTTGTCGATGACATAGACTTCCTCGGCGTCATTCGCTCGCTGTACTGCAGGGTCCTGAACGACTACCCTTCGACTTGGGGCACGAGAAATCAGTGCAGGGTCTTCCAGTTTAGTAGGGACGGGGCTCTGACGGCTGAGGGAAGCGCTGAATGCGGCTATAATGTCCAGTTAGTTTTATTGCAGGCAAGAGAGGGCTGTGAATGACTGACCCATGACGACGAGCGCCCCGATGCTGAACAGGATGAACTCGGCAACAACGCTAGTAGCGGTCGCGTTCGGTACAACAACCAAGAGGTCGAAGAGGAAAAGGCTCCCTGCTTGCATGATCCTGGTGTCTTGTAACATACCGAACTTGAATCGAGGAGACTCCACCAGTGACAAAAACCGGATGGCCATGTAAATTTCCAACACGAAGTACACGATGGATCCAATAAGCGACGTGGGGAGGAATCTGTGTCGTGCTTCAGGTTTGCTAACAGAACAACAGGAAGACAAAGCACGAAGCTACCTCTTCCTGAAACACACTGCGATCCCCGACGGGGCTGGTACGGAGCTGATTGATCGTCAATTTGGATAATCTGCATTCAATGAAGATGGGCACACGCACATTATCTGGCCGGATCCTACGCCAGCTGTCACCGATCCGAGAACTTGATGCCAGGGTGAATGGGGAGTCATGAGGGGAGATGAAACGAAAACGGACCTATTAGGACGGCGAGGCCAGCCCAAAGGACAAACAACTCCCCCAGATGGACCTTACGACACTTCAAATCAAGGCTCAACATCAAGAGCCCAAAAATACGGGAAGCCTGGGAGGCGAGTGCACTTGCAGCAATCACGAAGCCTTCGCAGAATCAGGGTCACACGGTGTTAGTCCGATCGTCTGAGATGCACTCACCACATGCCGCGTTGCCACTACCCGCGTCGAACGTCAAGAGCGATAGGAAGGCCGACAGACTGGATAACAGAAAGCCCATGCATAGCAGTAAGAAGAGGGTGTCCTGCTGCTCGTGTCGATATAGATCCGCGACGTGAACCGAATAATGGCGCATTCCCGCCTTCTCGTGAGCAGAGGCCGCAGTGACATGGATCTCCTCGGGATTACCCTGTATGCGCCGGGCAATACCCTTGCAACTCCATGCGAGCTCCCGGACAAAAGACGAAAACCAGATGTACCGAAGACTGCTCAAAAACACCGATCCGAGGAAGAAAACGGCGACCAATCGACTGTATTCGCAACTCGCGGGTTAGTCCCGGAAGGAACGCAATACAACAGCATTGCTCACTAGTCGGGGTGGTCGATGAAGTCATTAACGAATCGTGCGCCTTGGACTTGCGTGGTCGTTAATGAAGACCTTTGCCCAGACATTACCCGGCTTCCGGAGGGCGGGCGTTAGAAGTTCGACGGAGACCCGCTCCGCGAGGAAATATCAGATATACAGAACGAAAGTAGGACGAAAGAAGGCGAGACCAGCTCGGAATGAGAAAGAAGAAGAAAGGGTGGGCGATAGGGGCAATTTGGTGGGTCGCAACTCTCCAGAGGAGAGACCTCGAGGGACTAGCGCATCCCCGGTCCATCAAGGCTGTATGATATGTAATGTGTAGCCGATCGAGAGCGAATAATTTCATAATCTTTGAGCGAATATGCGTGCACGCGGTAACGGATGGCGGGCCTGACGGTATTGATTGCGGGTAGGCCTGCGTTTGATAGCTACGGCGTCAGGTGTGTAATGGTAGCTACAGTTTCCGCCTTACGAGGCCATGGAGAGGTCGCGATTCACACTGGTTGCGAGGACGAACTGAAAGACCGCCACGAAAGGCTCAAAGTCCGGGTGCTATACGGTCTGCAGATGTTTGGGAGTCTGATGAGGGATCCTGGAGAAACGCGACCATATTGGGCGCCGATTGGTGCGATGGAGACAGGCGCCCGCGAGGGCCACCGGCGGATCTGGCGGCAGGGCACTGCAACTGCACTGCATCGCTCTCGGTCATCGAGCGGCCATCAGCGCTTCAGCCCAGATCGCGCCGCCACGAGCTCCCCGACTGTGCCTTCGCGACATCGCTGCGTTGTGCTGACGTTAACAGACGTTAACCCGGCGCGCAGCTATCTTATCTGCACGCTCGGTCTCCGGGCTCTGGCCCCTGGGTCAGTGCCGCGGATGATTACATAAGCTTTCTCGGGCCGATTCATTAAATATAGTCTGAATGCAAGGGTTACTTGTGCACCTACACTCACATCTTGCAAGTATATATTGTGCTCGATGTTCTCGGAGTCCGAGTCCTGAGACCATCAAAACGGCAACGGAACGCCCGCCATTTCGGTCAATTGAGAAACCACCCCTCGGAGCTCCCGCCAGGCCGAGCATCCGAAACCCGAGTACGACAGTGTTGCCCAAGTTCTTGGCGCACCAAATTGGCGTGTGTGAGCGCTGCAAGTGGCTGCGCTTGTCGCCTTCTCGCTCCTTGTGTGACACTGCGCTGGTGCCTACCCTGTGCTACCGCGTGTTCTCCGTCCTTAATCCTTCCCATGCAAACGATCAATCGCTTTCTATACGGACCAACGCCGGAAGAGCGGGTCCGAGCCTGGCAGGCCAAGCTTCGCCAGGAAAGTAGAGTCTTAGACAGGGAAATGAGGCAGGTCCGACCTATGGCTACGGGCGACAGACCCCGCATTGACTGTGCTCTCAGTTAGACATTGAGACCAACAAGGCGCGCCAAACCGTCAAGCAGTTGGCAAAGAAGGGTGACGTCAAGTCGGCACGCATACTGGCGCGTGAAGTCGTGCGTAGCAACAAGCAGAAGGACAGACTTTCAGTGAGCAAAGCCCGGCTCGGCTCAATAGGAAACCAGCTTTCACAACAACTAGGTGCAGTTCCTCTCCTATGCCTTTGTGGGACAAATCGCTTATGTTTCACATATAGCAATGGCCAAAGTGTCTGGCTCCATGCAAAAGTCCACGGAGATCATGAAGCTATCTAATGACTTGATCAAGCTGCCCCAGGTCAGCCAGACAATGCGAGAGATGAGCATGGAGATGACCAAGGTGAGCTTACCGTGAGCTGATCTGACTTACGCTTATCGTGGACAGGCCGGCATCATGGAAGAGATGCTCGATGACACACTGAATGTCGAGGAAGACGAGGAGATTGAAGAGGAAGCCGACGAAGAGGTTGACAAGGTCCTATTCGAGCTGACGAATGGAAAGCTCGGCCAAGCAGGGACTGTGGAAACTGGGTTACCTGTGCGTGTATCGCATTCTGCCAATTCATTGCTTTATGATTCCTCTACAGGCCGTTCAGGTCGACGACGAGCAAGCGGAGAGGGAGATGGAACGATACAGAGAGCAGCTCAATGGACTACTCAGCGGATAGACTTTCGTCCACCATCCTGCGCTCGCAGAGACGGTTTCAACGACACGAGAGATACTCTGCATTGCCTGCTTTGACATTCCCATTGTACAGTTATCAGTTCCTATCACTTTCCCAATACTTTGTTTTACCAAATGGGTCACGAAGATATATTCTATCCTATGGCAGCGTCCTTGCCACCCGCATCATCCCGGTCGCACATGCTGGTGGGCGTCACGGTGTCAACTCAGTGCCAGGCGTCGCGACTCGCGCGTGATTCCGATCACGTGCCATGATGTCCGTTTCTTCCCGGGCCGCCAGAAGAACACTCCGAGTTGCGTTTTGCCCATTTTCTCCTTGCCATGTTATCCTCTCGATCCTTCACCGGTATTGCGCACCGTGCGCTTTCGCACTCACAAGTCAGTGCAGACATGCCGCTACTCGCGTGAAGTACTCACCTTCATAGGTTGTCCGGCGCTACGCGTCTGCGGCTCCCACTGCTGCCTTTGCTGGGCAAAAGGGAAGCAACGTATGTACCCGCATCTCCTTCCAGCTTTCGCGGGGCTTACTTCCGTGTCCTTCACAGGGGAAATATACCGTCACACTCATTCCCGGAGATGGTACGGAGAATTTATGATCTTGTGTGGTGGACTTGTGGTAACCAGGAATGCCAGGTATCGGCCCCGAAATCAGCGAGTCTGTCAAGGCCATCTATGACGCCGCCAAAGTAAGACAACACGACCCCAATGCTCGCTGCTAACTGGTTGTGCAGGTTCCGATTCAATGGGAGGAAGTTAGCGTCACACCTGTCCTGAAGGGCGGCAAGACTGTCATCCCGGACGTGGCCATCCACTCCGTTCGCAAGAACACCGTCGCGCTGAAAGGTACGCTCCTATCTTAGAGAAGCATGATGGTATTTAACTCCTCCCAGGACCTCTTGCGACTCCCAGTGCGTGTTGTCTAGATTCTTGCCCACTCGGGTCTCATGCACGCATCAGTCGGCAAGGGTCACGTCTCGCTCAATCTCACGCTTCGGCGTACCTTCAATCTCTTCGCCAACGTTCGGCCTTGCGTGTCCATCAAGGGATACAAGACTCCGTACGATGACGTGAACACCGTGTTGATTCGTGAAAACACCGAAGGAGAGTACTCCGGCATTGAGCACGAGGTTAGTGCCTCGCGGAGCGGTGTGTGGATCACGGCTGATGCGCATAATTCAGGTGGTGGACGGCGTCGTGCAGTCGATCAAGCTCATTACTTGGGATGCATCCGAGCGCGTTGCACGCTATGCGTTCCATTACGCTCAGGCGAGCGGAAGGGGCCGGGTGACTGCCGTGCACAAGGCGAACATCATGTGAGTATTGGTGTTCGCGTGACGTCATTGACCGGTGGTTCTGAGCTTGATCAGGAAAATGTCCGATGGGATGTTCCTCTCCGCGTGCCGTGAGGTCGCGAAAGAATTCCCGGGCATTAAATACGACGAGGACCTTCTGGACAGAGTCTGCCTGCAGGTATGTCTGACGTCCCAGTGCCGTCAGCTAACCTCACACGAAGTGCTGTTCAGGTCACGCAAAACCCGAGGCCTTACGCGGACCGTGTGATGGTCATGCCTAACCTCTACGGTGATATTCTTTCCGACATGTGTGCCGGCCTGATCGGCGGACTGGGCTTGACGCCCTCGGGTAACATTGGAAGGGTATGCGTACTGTCACTTTAGGGTCGTTCACGCTGAATGTGGGTCAGGATGCGTCCATCTTCGAAGCTGTGCATGGATCAGCGCCCGACATTGCCGGTACGTGGTGGAATGGTTCGTACTAGCGCTTGACCGTAGATGTGACGCTTCTCTTCAGGCAAGGGGCTAGCCAACCCGACTGCTCTTCTTTTATCGTCTCTCATGATGCTGAGGCACATGAACCTGAACGAGCACGCGGACAAGATCGAGAAGGCCATCCTCACGGTATGACAGTTCTGTTTGGCGGCGAACGGCTGGTTTTGACATGTGCCACAGACAATTGCGGAGGGCAAGACGATCACGGGTGACCTGGGGGGCAAGTCATCCACGAAGGAATACACTTCGGCAATTGTGCAAAAGCTGTGATACGGGCTGGCCGCGTAGAGGGCAGTCTAGAATACCCGTAATTACTAGTATCTTACTCGTGTGGAACGGATAGAAAGGCTTGCTTTACCACTGCCGCTTGGGCGGATGTCTGATGGATGCGTGAGAAGAAAGCGGTTCGGACTGTGAATTGAAGTAGGCAAGGCGTCGAGCTCGTCCGCACTCGACTCTCGACCTGACGACGATAAGCATACGCATTCCACGCCTATCCGAGGCACCCACTCCATTTACCCCACACTCGCCCTACAGGGCAAAGCCTTCACATACAATTCGCCAACTTTTCTGGTGCGTCGACGTCCCTGCCGCTACATTCACCGCATATATCATAGCCCGCCCGCAGCTCTCTTCATTCTCTCTTGTACACTCACACATACACACCCAAAAAGCATAAATCCCTAAAAACATCTCAAACACCTCGCACTACGCTTCAGCCTTACGAACGAAATGACTGACGAACAGCAAGACTCCTCCAACAAGGATAATAGAAAACCCTCATCCGGCACCCCTGTCGGCAACAATCGTCCGCCTCGTCGGAATCCCTCCCTTTCCAGACCCTCCAACGGCGGCCCTCAGTCCGCTCCCAGGGCAGGCCGCAACAAGAAACCTGACAGTGCTCCCGCAACTGAGTCTGGCTCGGACAATGGCAAGAGAACTAACGACGGCAAGAGACCCGATCAGCGCCGCCAGCCACAAGGTGGGGGCCAAGGAAAGGGTAACCATCGCAAGGGCCAGTCCACGGCTGGGCAGAGCAACCGTAGCATCAGCCAGCCTTCGATGAGGCCAGCAACGTCCGCCGCGGGCCCTGCCGCCGATTCGAGCGACGCTCTCTCATCTTTACAACGGGTTATCGCTGATCTGAAGACGACCTCACCGCCCAATCTGAGCGCTCCGCTCTCGCAGAGCACTCTTGTCAGTTCTACTTCTATGCCCATCCCTCAGACGACTACTTCGAATCTTCCTCCTAATGCACCTGTCTTCCAACCTGGAGCTTCCATCTATCCTCCTCCCACATCATCTGAGCCCCCTCCCAGGCACCGTAAGGCTGCCTCCATGGGCGCATCGGGGCTCTCAAGTAATTTCAACAATTTCGCCCCCCACCTTGGTTCCATGAGGGAAGATGCGGAGGAAGGCCAGAACGGTTTCGAAGAGGGAGAGGTTCCTGAGAGCCTTTACAGTACGCAACCACAAGGCCATCACCCTCGCTCCCAGTCTCAGAGTTTTACCGCTCCTCGTTTCGCTGCTCTCGCCGCCCAGCAAGAACAGCAACAGCAAGGCGATGTCTTAGGTCCGTCCGGCCGGCCGCAACTCGCACCAGGTTTCATGTTCGGTGCGCGTAGACGCCCAAGCTCAAGCGCCGCCATGGGGCCACCTATCAATGAGGAGGACGTTGGCTTCCAGTTCCCACAACAGCTCCCTCAACAGCAAACTGCTCCTAGCTATTCTGACCAAGACATGATGCAAAGGAGGGGCGAAGGCGGCGAGATCAGGGGGATCATGGCTGAGCAGGTAAGTTTGACATCTGTGAGAGCGCTCTATGACTGACTTCCCTTTCCTGCATAGATTGCCATCCAGAACGAAATCGAAGCGCTTCAGCGCCATCAGGCTGTCCTGTATCAGCAGCAGCTCGCTTCGAACCAGGTGCTCTCCTTCCAAACCCCTGGCCTGGCCCCAAACCGCCAGGCTGCGCATAGACGTGTGCAGAGCACAGTTCCTATGGCCCTGGGCGGCCTTGGCGGACAGCAAGCCCTCATGAGTCAGCTTGGCCTGGGCAACGTGAGCCTAGGTCTTGACGGACAGCCGCAAGGCATACCGCGCGGTCACGGACGCAGGCATAGTGTCAATGTTGTCAACAAGTCCACGAGCCAGTCGAGCATTGGCTTCAATCAGGATGGATTCGACGATGGATTCGCTCCCCCCGCGGCACTTGGTGGCCACTCGCGCCAGGTGTCTAGGGCCGACTCTTCGTGGCGTATGTGTATAAGTGCTGCCGCCGTTGTCATAGTTCACTGACAGTCTCTTTATACCTCCAGACGGCGGTGTGCAGCAAGGAAACCAGGTTACCGCTGACCTTGCTCAGGCCCAGGCCCAGCTAGCTAGCCTTCAGCAATTCCGCGCCGCCGCCGGTGGTCACCACCACAAGATGGCGTCTTTCAGTTTCCCCAACATGCTTCCCAACATGATGGCTGCGAACATGATGGGTCTCGGTCTGGGCGGCATTAATCTCCTCCAGCAGCAACAGCAGCAGTTCCAGTCCCAGTTGCAGCAGCAATCCAGCCAGCCACAACGCAAGTCGCTTTTCGCTCCTTATCTCCCTCAAGCATCACTGCCTCCGCTGCTCGCCACGGGAAAGCTGGTAGTCGGCATCTTGCGTGTGAACAAGCGCAACCGTTCAGATGCGTACGTGTCCACGGAAGTTTTGGACGCGGATATCTACATCTGCGGCTCCAAGGACCGTAACCGTGCCTTGGAGGGCGATATCGTTGCCGTCGAGCTCTTGGACGTCGATGAGGTCTGGGGCACGAAGAAGGAAAAGGAGGAGAAGAAGCGCAAGAAGGAGGAGAACGCCGCCTATGAGGTCAAGTCGGCAGCCGGCCGAAAGAACGACAAGAAAAAGGATGACGTCGAAGTTGAGGGTCAAGGCCTCATGCTCTTCGAGGACGAGGAGTAAGCGCTCAAATGGTTGCGCCAAGCTACTTGTCTGACATCTCTCCAGGGTCACCGACGAAGTGAAGCCTCAATTCGCGGGCCACGTCGTGGCTGTTGTCGAACGCATGCCTGGACAGCTCTTCTCTGGCACGCTTGGCCTCCTTCGGCCCTCCTCCGCAGCGACGAAGGAAAAACAGGAAGCTGAACGCCGTGAACGCGAAGGCGATCGCGGCGACGAGCCACGCCGCCCAATCGACCGTCCTAAGATTGTCTGGTTCAAGCCTACAGACAAGCGTGTTCCTCTGATTGCCATTCCGACTGAGCAAGCCCCTACGGACTTCATCCAAAACTCTGAGACTTACGCCAATAAGCTCTTCGTTGCTTGCATCAAGCGTCATGTAAGGCCAGCACATTCAGACTGACGCGCGCGCTGACAGTAAATCAGCCTATCAGCTCCCTTCACCCATTCGGAACGCTCGTTGAGGAGCTGGGTCCTATTGGGGACATTGAAGTCGAGACGAGCGCACTGCTGAAAGACTGTAATTTCCCTGCGGAAGACTTCGGTGAGAGCGTGCTGAAGTGCTTGCCCCCAATGCCCTGGAGGTGAGTGGAAGTTATCAAAATTCGAGCCTATCCCGTCCTGACAGCCAGCGTCTTCTTTCCAGCATCCCCGAACACGAATATGAAGTCCGCACCGACCTGCGCAAGGAACGCTTATTCACCATCGACCCCGAGGACGCGAAAGACCTTGACGATGCCTTGTCCATCAAGCTGAACGACGATGGGACTTATGACGTTGGTATACACATCGCCGATGTTTCTTTCCACGTCAAACCGAATACTGCCCTGGATCGTGATGCACGCAAGCGTGCCACGAGCGTGTACCTCGTTCAGCGCGCCGTCCCTATGCTCCCACCTGCCCTGAGCGAGGAGCTCTGCAGTCTAGTCCCCGGACAGGAGAGGCTCGCCTTCTCAGTCGTCCTCACTTTGACGAAGGAGGCGAAAGTCATCAAGAAGTGGTTCGGCAAGACGATCATCAAATCAGCTGCTAAGTTGTCCTATGGAGTGGCTCAAGGTGTCCTTGATGGCAAGCCGCTAGGCGATGTCCCTGTAATCCCGGAACACGATGCCTCTGCAGTCGAGAACGATGTCAAACTATTGTACGACCTCGCGCAGACGCTCCGCACACGCCGTTTCCAGAATGGCGCTCTCAGCCTGGAGTCGCCACGCTTGTCTTTCAAGTTGAATGCTGCAGGTCTGCCGGTCGATTGCTCCCGGAAGGAGAGCTTGGATTCGAACAACCTTGTGGAGGAGGTACTGTGATATTTCGTTTGACTCATATAACAGCCATTGGCTGACCTCTCCAGTTTATGTGCCTTACCAACATGATGGTGGCGCAGCAAATCGCGGTCGCTCTTCCTGAACAGGCTCTCCTGCGCCGACATGACATCCCAATCGATCGTCGCCTGGTACGCATTTGGCGTTCTGTAGCCGCCATGTACTGACATACGCGGCCGTAGAACCTGCTGGTAGAAAGGGCTGAACGTCTTGGATACACGCTCGATGTATCATCTGCTGGAGCGCTCATGCGCTCGTTCGACACAGTTGAGGATCCTACGGCGCGCGGAATTCTGCAGTTGCTTTCTAGGAAAGCGACACATCGCGCGAAATACTTCTGCGCGGGCATGCTTGACATCGCCAAATACGGCCACTACGCTTTGAACGTTCCCCTGTACACTCATTTCACGTCACCCATTCGTCGGTACTCGGACATCATGGTCCACCGCCAACTAGAATCAGTTCTTCTGGGCTCTGGTACGACACCACACGCGCATTCATACCCTGGACCATGTTGACCTCGTTACAGCTGACAACACCACCAAATTCAATATGGACCGCGATGCAGTAGCCAAGGTCACCCAGCAGTGTAACATGTGTGTCTATCATATGCTTCACCATGTTTTACACATCTAACCACCCTACCAATAGCAAGAGGGACTCCGCGATACTCGCCCAGGAGCAGTCTGCTCACCTTTTCCTGTGTATCCTCATCTCAGACTTGACTACTCGCTACGGGCCGGTGATCCGACAAGCGACGGTCATTGGCGTGTTAGACGCTGCGTTTGATGTCCTCATTCCCGAATTCGGCATTGAAAAGCGTGTGCATGTGGACCAGATGCCCATCGACGTATGTGCTCCTCCATGTTCTGAGCACCTTATTGACATTCTGGCTTGCATGCAGAATCATGTGTACGATGAGCATACGCACACCTTGCAGATCTATTGGTCCGACCGTGACGTCATAACTTGGCTCGCGGAGAACAGCGACGACGAGCATCTGAAGAAAGTGAAGCAGAATGCAGAGCAGCACGCGGTCAAGATGGAGGTTGCATCGCGTTCTGTGCACGATGAGAAGGCATTGTTCGACGAAGACGACGGCGATGATGAAATTATCCTCGGGCGCGACGATAACTTGGAGGTCGAGGAGGAAGTCGACTCAGTTCAGCGCAAGCTGAGCAAAGCTAAGACCATGCCCGAGTTCGAGGGGCTCAAAACGACGCCGGCGGGACACAAGATCCAGCAGATCAAGGAACTCATGACCGTCCCAGTACGTCGCTCTTGCATGCTCCGTTTCCATCAGCGTCTGACTGCCATTCTACTGCAGGTCATCGTCACTGCCGACCTGACCAAGAGTCCGCCTGTCATCAAAGTTTATAGCGTCAACCCTTACGCCGAACAGAAAGCGGAGCAGTGGGAGCAGTAAATGACTCCTCTGCGCCTCTTTTCTCTCCCCTCGCATTTTCCATCGCCGTCTTTGTACTTCTAGGAGGTATCACATCATCCTGCATGCCATCACTTGTACTTCTCATTCTACTTCTGATCGCGTTCACATGCTCTCCATCGTCGGACTCTCTTTGGCTCTCTTATCGAGCGGCATGCTCTGCTTTCGTATCAGCGTTAATCGCGAATCATCCTTCTGTACATCATGGTGTTGTGACGGAAGGTGACTCGTTGTATTCATTTCGTATGCAATGGCAATTGTTGCGTGTTCTCTAGATCCAGCGTGAATCCCGTGAAGGTGGGAGTGACATCACAGAAGTCGAAGAAACGAGTGTGTATATGCACGGGATAAATGAGATAAGATACACGATGAATCTGTTCATACAGCGACAAAAATAGGGCAATGAGGGTGATACACAGCGGCATATGTAGCAGACATGTAATGAGCGGGGGAATATGATGCAGTGCGCGAACCAAGACAGAAGCTACAAGAATGAAAGACATGGACCGGGAACGTGGAACGTGTATATGTGCGTGCTCAACTACAGCAACGGCGAACGGCGCGCAACGGTGGTCATACCCAGTTGCCCGTCGGCCGCCCGCGCAGCGTCGCCGACTTGACCTCGATCGGCTCCGCGCGCTCGCGGCTCTGGCTCGCGAGCCGCCGATGCAGTAGCACCGCGGGCGACGGGCGCGGCACGTCCTCCTTCATCACCGCTGCTGCCGCCGCACCCGGGCGCCCGCGCATGCTGCCGATGCTCTGCGCCGAGCCGATCGAGTCGCGCCCCGTGCTCGTGCTCCCGACGTCCGCGTCTGCGCCGTCTTCATCGCGCTCGCGCAGCGTGTCCATGCTGCGCAGCGAGCTGTTGCTCGGCCCGCGCACGTGTGCGTGCGCGTGTGCGAGGCTCGGCTGGGCGTGCGCCGGCGGGGCATGCCGCCGGAGCTCGGCGGTGCAGAGCTGTGCGAGCTCGGGGAGGCCGAGGTAGGCGGCTTCGTCGCGGAGCGCGAGAAGCGCGTCGATGCGCGCGGGCGTGGCAGCGTGCATCTGGGCAGCGTGCGGGAGGGTCGCGGCGTGGTCGATGGTGGCTGGAGGGGAGCGGAGGTACGCGAGGATGTGGTCGTATCTGGTGCTCATTTAGCGAGTGCGCCGGGTCGAGCAGGGAGCTGGTACTTACGAAGCGCTCGCGCGGTCGAGGAAGATGTGGACGTTGAGCGCAGAGGCGGGGAGCAGCCCCGAAGACGTGAGGTGGTTGTGGAAGATGGAGTTGAACGAGCTAACATCCGCATGCGAGTAGACAGATGCGGTGTCGGCATCTGTGTCGGCGTCTGTGTCAGAGAACAAAGACCGGAGGTAGCTTCCCAGATGAGATGGGCGCGAGGTGAGAGTGCTGAGCGTCGTGCGGTGAGTCGCGGTGCAGGTCTCAAGAGTCACAAGAACTTTGGAGAAATCGATTGCGCTGTGCGGAACAGACGAGAGAAGGATGCATTCGAAAGGCGGCGGAGGCGAAGAAGTGGCAAGACGAGATGGGAGGGGCGGTACGGCCGGGAACATCGAGGCAACCGGTGTGGACGGAAGCTTTTTCTGGGTCAAGACGGCCGTGTCTGAGGCAGACGGGGGAGGCGGCGGTGGCCGGGTGGGGCGGGCGGGGTACGCGCCCTTCAAAGGAAGACTTGGCGTGCTCTTGGAGAGTGGGAGTGACGACCGAGGGGGTGAATATGCGGGAGGAACAGACGGGGTCTCGGACTGCTCTACATGCGAGTCGGTGTGCTCGCTGTGCTGCTCTTCCTCCTCCGTTTCCTCGCCCTCCTCTGCATCCTCGTCTTCCTCGACCAGGTGGCCGTCCTCGTCTACTTCGCGCTGCTCGTCTGATTCCTGGTCTGATACGTACTCAACGGAGACACCCGAGCCGGCAAGGGCCTCCTGGGGCGTGCGGACGACGGTGACGCCTGCCCCAAGCGTAGCATGCCTGATGGGGCCAATGGTGGAGAACTTCGACTCTGACATGCGGGCAGGGGCTAGCTGGGAGTGAGAAGAGGACGAGCGAGTAAGCCAGGACATAGGGCTGGAGAGCGAAGGACGGCGTCCTCTGTGCGACTTGATGGACATTGGGGAAGAATGTGGGCTTGCGGAGCGAGGAGGGGAAGGGGAGTGTGGGCGGGGATAAGAGATGGGAGGATGGGAGCTGGCGCTGGCGTTGTGTCGGTGCGTCGCGAGCATGGCTGGGCGTGTCCTGCGTGTGTCTGGCGCATGTCGCCTCGATCTCTCCTTTTCAATTGCGGCGAAACAAAAAGACAAGAGACAGTCTCTTCCGGTCCGCCGCTTCCGAACAATAATAGCACGTCGCTTTCGCTCCCGCTTCATTTCCTTTCCGGGAACACAGACAGCCCGCGCCAGGCACACGGCACACGGAATGGATTCCTATGGATCCTCTTCCGTCCTTTCTCGACGCTCTCCCGCCCGTCCTCGGCCAAGCCTCTCCCTCCCTCGCCGCATTCCACGCCGCGCGCGCACGTTCCCTCTTTCCCCAAAAAGACGCCCTTCCCTTGGCTCGTTGCGCCAGATGTGGCCACTCGCTCCTCGACGGCAATAGCCGCACCCGCATCGTCCGTGAAAAACACAAGGCCAAACGCCCAAACTCACCAACACAACGCCGCATACAACAATCCTGTGCAACATGCGGCTATCTCAACAACACGCTTTTGCAGCCGTCAGCCGCGAAGCGCTGCCCGCCGCTAGCCCTGCAACGCCACCAACTTCTATCCCGCTGGCGAGCCCCCATCCAGCGGTGCTGGTGACGACGCCTCGCACCGACGGTGTGGATCAAACACGTCCCCTCGACGCGCCCGCGAGCCTGCCCTCTGGTGCCCACAGCTCACAACGCTCGTCCCCCTCCTCGTCTGTCTCGGCTCATGCCCAGTCACAAGACCTATCAAAGCCTAAAAAGTCGCGGCACAAGCAAAAGTCCGGCCTGCAGGAAATGCTCGCCCGGAACAGAGAGAGGCAGCAGCATGACGCTGCAAATAGGGGCCCGTCTGGTTTAGCTACATTCTTGCACGGTCTCTAGGCGTTTTCAATTCATGTGATCCACGTATCTGTTCCCGCTGCGCTGTATCTCTATCCATGTGATATTCAAAGTGTAACCTAACGTAGGGTACGTATGTCAACGATGTCGTTCAAACTTCGACATTACTATAATGCTCCTGTACATTCACGGCGTGCTCCTCCTTCTCCTTCTCCTTCTCCTTCTCAGGTCCTGGCTCCGGAGTTGACACGGTGCTGCCTGGCGCAGCGAGTGACGGCCGGGCAATGAACCGACCAGGCCAGATTGGCACGTATACCGAGATGGCGAGAAAGAGCGGCAACGTGTCCAGCGCGTAGAAAAGGCCCTCATTCTGCGCGATGGGCCCGAGAAAGCCTTGCGAAAGCTCGACCACACGGTAGAAAGAACGGATCTGGCAGTGCCTCTCGTCAGCCTTGTGCACAACGCGACATGACCCGGATGTAACCTACAATGATACCGACACAGCTGACAGCCATGGCCCCAGCAAGTGCCAACCAATTATTGTACCACGGCCTGCCTTGATGAAGCACCCATGCGTCGTGCTCATATTTGCGCACGCGGAGCATGAACCGGATGAAAACCAATGTGAAAGCTAGGAAGGAGAGCAGTTGGATGACGAGGGCGCCGAGGAAAATCTGTATCCGCCGTCAACGACACTCACTGCGACGTAAACGGGCAAGGTACGCACGTTAGATCCGAGTTTGGCACCTTTCGTGGTATCTGATGCCACGGATACGCTTCCACCTGTTGCCTGGGAACACGGGACTCAGGCCACCTATCATGCGAAGATAGAGCGACGAAACGTACTCACCTGGATCAAGAAAGTAATGATGTCCGAGATGAGGAAGGTGATGGTAATGCGGTTCGGAGACACGAGCAGGTGGTTCCCACTGTTGAGGAACCGTGCGAGGCGTCCGAGGAGGACATAGTTTGCAGCGATGAAGGCACAGGGCTGCGGGGGAGATACCACTGATGGGTGGTGTGCAAAGGCTGCGGTGCTGGAAACGTACCGAGAGGATGATGAAAAGATATTCAACAATGTATATGCCTTGTGATTCAGGTTGGACATGTAGGCCGAATCGACAACCAATACCCAATGCAAATGCTAGTGGGGACGGAGTCAATGGTTTGAACGCCCGCTGCAAGCAGTGGCATACTGTAGGCTCCAATGGTCATACACATCATCCACCATGCCCCCCATTTGAAGAGGCTGAAGGTCTGAGCGAGCGCGACAGCGAGGACAAGACCTGCAAATCATTCGTATACATCATTTGCGGCAGGAGGAAATTGTTACAGACCAAACGCAATCCCCGTCAACGTATTAGAGGCAATGTACCCTAAGGGGTTGTAAGGATCATTCTTAGGATCCAAGAAAGGATCTGCTGGTGGCGGTTGTTGCCGATGCAGCTTCGCGGCGGCAGGCAACGCCTCAGCTAAGAGGCAGAGAACCAGTAGCGAGAACACTAGCTGTTTCCGCCGCATAGACATTAGCGGCATCTGGGGAGGAGAGACAGAGAGGAAAGGGGGAGAAAGGAAAGGGAGATTTTGGAAAGAAGCACCGCGGGTCGCTGGCACATATGTACCACATGCTGGCTTCGCGGGCCCCGATGACCTGCAAAGTGGCGCAACATCAACAGCTAGCGTCAACTGCGGAAAAGTAGGGAGAAGCACGGCCAAAAGCGACCAAAACTTGCAAGGAACAGGAAGGAACTGATAAGATGCCGGCACGCTTGCTAAGCTGCTTATGCCTACCGGCGGCCGATCGTGTGTGCCCAGAGGTGGAGTGGCATCCAGCGTTGGCCTGGGAGGACACGGGTGGTCGATATTCGTGGGTATGCTCCAGTACGTGCCAGGCTCAACACTGACACCGAAAGGCAAGCCTCGAAGCCCCCGGCAACAGGCAAAAGCGGTTCGAAAGCAGGTTGAATCTTCCAGCCACCAAAGAGAAGCAGTCCTGGTCAGGGCAACGGCGCTGGTGACAGGCACGCGCATGAGAACTTCCTCAAGTCAGGCGCTGTCCGAGGGTCCCTTTTGGCTCGGAATGGAAATATGCTCTCACGTCAGTCTGAACCCAAGCAACTCTTTCACGCACTCGTTCCTGTCATAGACGCATTCGATTCATGTCCCAGAGGAGCCCCACAGCGTAGGAAAGCGCAAGGTGCTGCGCCGCAGTATCACTGTGTGGGATATCACAGACCTCATAGGGAAAACACATTCTTCGAGTGGCGTCATGTTTTAGGCGCCCAGAGGTCGTACAGCTCCTTGTCCGCAGGGTCGAAGCACGTCGTGATGGAGTGGTCTACTCGGATGGCCGTTCTGTATGCAGGAGTGTTCAGACTCGAGCCTTCACCTGTCACCAACACGGTACTGCCAACAGAAAAGGTAGACAGCGTCGGCGAGACGTTCGCTGCATCAGGGAACTACACGCGAGGTGAGCCTGGGCAAAATGTTCAAGGGTTGCTACGTACCCCGCCCGTCACGAATATCGAAGAGGATGACGCTACCCCAGCGCGATTCCGCAACTGCGACGAGGAGGGTGTATGTGGTGGCTCGTGCTGATTCTGGCTGGTGTCTATGTGAGAATGACACGATGTGAGAGCGGTACTTGGCTGCAAGTCCATCTTTGACGCACGCAATGGGGACGGAATGGAGGCCATGTAAGACAATCAGAAAAGTGCAGTGCAACTGCGGCGCGACACGGACGCAAGCTTGAACAAAGTCGGTTTATCGAATGGAGGACCGCTTTGTGACGTTACGCGCCAATAAAAGGTCACGCCGGCGGCGAGAGCGCCGCGCTCGCGTCTCACTCGCTTTCCCCACTATGAACATCTTTCGCAGCCGTGCGTGATCTCACATCGCACCCTATCTGACATGAACTGACATCTTGGACCGCATAAAGTGATTGGCAAGGTTTGGCGTGAGTCTCGCGCACTTCCATCATATCGCCGTCTCACTCCAGCTTTTGATCGCAGAGGACCCCAATGCCACTGAGGTTGTCAAGATCTCTACGGGCCAGCTCCATCTCGTGCGCCCAGGCAATGTGCGTTCGTCTAGAGAATGCATGTCTGTGTTTCACGCTTGTATCGTCGCGGGTGCCGCCTCCTGACATATATCTTCCTCTGGACAGATACAATGACGCCATGGCTACGATCCGCCGCGTTCCATCCGTCGAGCACAATTTCCAGCTCGTCGTAACGCGCGTATTTGAGGAGGGCGATCAGGAATTGCTCGAAGATGAGGAAGAAAGTGCGTCATACCCTACCTGGCAAGTGTCACCCCTCACTGTCTTCCTAGCCGACGAGGAACGTGTGTTCCTGATAAGCGAGGAGCTCGAGTTCCGTACCAGCGAGACGGAAGGCGAGCCCACGCTCGTCTGGCGCGACCTTCAGGGCGATGTCGACGAGTTCTACGAGTTCGTCGCCGCTGGCACCAACGAGCCCACCAAGGCTTTCTTTGAGATCTGCATGTACCGCGCCATGTATGAACGCAAGTACAAGAGGAGTGCGGATAACATCCGGGATGACGATTTGTCCGAGTTCATGTGGAAGTTGGTATCTCCGCGTCTGTCTATCGCATCTGTCCTGAGTCTCTTCCCATAGACAGCCCGAGACTAAGGGAAAGGGCAAGGGTTCTGGCAAGAGGTCGTCCACCAAGGATGACGTGAAGCCACCCCAACCCTCGTCTTCATCAAGTGCCTCTACAGACCCCTCTCTCGAAGTCATCATCGACGAGAAGGCCGAGCTCTTTCTCTGGGATCGGGACCAAGGCTACTTTGTCCGGGAGGCGGCGGTAGATGCGAAGATCGTGCGGCCGAAGGACGCTAAATTCTCGTTCTTCCTCACTGCAGCGAGCCCAGAAGGGCAGATGCTGGCTCACCGCATCACATCTCAGATGATGCAGCGATGGTCTCCCGCGACATGGTCGATCACCTGGAACAACGTGAACGAGAGTGGCAATCAAAGCAGCTGGTGCTTGCGCTTTGAATCGCAGGCATCATTCGAAGATTTCCGGGCAGAGTTCACAAAGCGCACGTGGGAGAGCCTTAATCAAATGTCATGGGACAAGGTCAAGGTACGTAAGATGTGTCTTCGAACCAGACTTTCTTTGACAAGTCCATAGTCGGACGAACAGGCATACGTTCTCAGCTCTAATGTCGAGGACGTTGAGATGTCCGTCGAGACAGATGAGGACGAGGAGGAGGCTGTCTTAGATGAACTTGGTGGTGAGTCTTATGCTCATTCACAAGAATTGCTCTCAATGCTCTCTCACTGCAGAGGAAGATGATAGCGAAGAAGAGGACGAAGGAGACGGTGACGCCTTACCCGATAGCCTTAAGGGCGGAAAGAACTCCCAGCTCAGTGTTGGCTACAAAGGCGACCGATCATACGTCGTCCGGGGCGATAAGATTGGCGTCTTCCGTCATAAGCCCGACGAAGTTGAGTACGTTGCGTCAATTGCCAACATTGCGGATATGAAAGGCAAGAAGTTCGACCCGAAGAATGTACATCGCCCCCATTATGGTAGTGCGACTTTCATTCACACGTCGTTTGCAGGTCATGTTACACGAGCAAGATTCGAAGATGGTGATCATGAACCCTACTAATCCCAACTCGCTCTTCAGCATGGACATTGAACGTGGGAAAATCGTCGAGGAGTGGAAGGTCCACGATGACATTACGGTCGACCACATCGCGCCTAATACCAAGTTCTCGCAAACGACACACGAGCAGACGCTAGTCGGCGCGTCGCACAACGCTGTCTTCCGGATCGACCCTCGTGTATCGGGAAAGAAGCTTGTTGACAGCCAGTTCAAGCAGTACACGTCGAAGAACAAGTTCTCTGGTGTCACCACGACGGCGTCCGGCAAGCTTGCTGTGGCGAGCGAGAAGGGCGACATCCGTCTGTTCGACACTATCGGGAAGAATGCCAAGACCGCTCTTGCACCGCTTGGCGACCCCATTATTGGCATCGATGCGTCGGCAGACGGACGTTGGATCGTCGCGACGACGAAGACATATCTACTGCTCGTGGACGTGCTCATCGGCCAAGGCAAATATGCTGGAAGCCTAGGCTTTGATCGCAGTTTCCCTGCAGACGCAAAGCCCATGCCCAAGAGGCTGCAGTTACGATCAGAACACATCGCATATATGAACCATAACATCGCGTTCACTCCCGCTAGGTAAGCAACACCGTACTCACCACATGCACGTTGGGCTCACCATTCCACTCAGGTTCAACGTCGGTGAGGGTCAGGAGGAGAATGCAATCGTGACCTCGACAGGACAGTACGTCATCGCCTGGGACTTCGCGAAGGTCAAGAAGGGCCAGATGGACAAGTATGAAATCAAGAAATACGAGGACTTCGTCGTGCAGGACAGCTTCCGCTTTGGTGACGATAAGGAGATCGTAAGGATGCTCATACCGAAGGATAGCCAGGCGCTAAATGTTTGCTTTCCAGATCGTTGCACTCCAGAACAACGTTCTCAGTGTCAACAAGAAGAGCCTGCGCAAGCCCACTCGGACGTCTCTTGCCCCAGAGGCCCGGACTACACGCAGCCGCTCCAGCATCGTGAACACACCCTACTAACAGCCGGGACTCCTTGACCATTGTTTGATCCACATCCTCTCTTCCACCCTAGTATAGCAGCTGTTCTTTTCTTCTTTTCATCCCCCTGACATGACTACCTTGTATCGTATCGAATCTCCACGGAAGTTGAATTTGTATAGCTAGGACAGCTGTCCTATGATCCTCTGAGAACCTCTTTGTATTTCATCATGTTCACGATGCGCACTAGAGATCGGCGCATCCCTGTACGTGTCCGTAACGGCAATCTTACGGCGCTTTCGAATATTAGGGTCAGAATGAGAACGATGCAGACCTGCATTCTACTTTCAGAGGAAGTATTCAGTGCTGGCGCTTACTCGAGCCGTCCTAGACTCGGCCCCTCTCACCACACTGAGTAGTACTTTTTTTTATTTAAAGTCTGCGTTTGTATACCGCAGCAAGTGATGCTACACTAAGACGCGGTCGTCGAGTATCTACGACAATTACGGGTCGGGAGTATGGTTATGATCTGGGTATGTACATATGAATAAGATATGAGTGCTGTGCCGGGAAATGGTTGCCACGGGTGGTACTTACACTGAGTAGTACAGCCTCGTTTTTCGTAACATATGGCGCAAAGAGGCGGCCCGGCAACGCCGGGCAACGGCTTATGGCCGTCGCGCCCGCGCCCACCACCCTCAGGAAGCCTACCATGATCAGCTACATACTTCTCGTCTCGCGCCAAGGAATGCGCCGTTTTATCAATAACCCTTAGTAGTGCTGACTTCCTCGTCCAAATAGGCAAAGTACGCCTCGCAAAATGGTTCGTCACGATGCCGCCCAAGCAAAAGGCGAAGATCGTCAAGGACGTTACGCAGCTCGTCCTTGCGCGCCGCACGCGGATGTGCAATTTCCTCGAGTACAAAGGTGCGTCGTTGCGCTCGACTGTATCATTCGTTTCCAACCAAAGTCGTTCCGCAGACTCGAAGGTCGTATACCGGCGATACGCCTCCCTATTCTTCGTGACTGGCATCGGCCAGTCGGACAACGAACTCATCACGCTGGAAATCATACACAGATATGTAGAGGTGCTGGATCGGTACTTTGGAAATGTGCGTTACCGCCGCACTTGTCCATGTTATGGTCGCTGACAAGCTCGAGCAGGTCTGCGAGCTGGATTTGTAAGTTCCGGGGCAGTGACATGCGAATCTCTCTCTAATTTGGCACAGAATCTTCAACTTCCAGAAGGCGTTTGCTGTATGTGCACGTCTCATTACATGTCTCTTTGGATCAGGAATGACTCTACGTCTTTTTATTTTATTCTTATAGATCTTGGACGAACTAATTATCGCCGGAGAATTACAAGAGTCATCGAAGAAATCAGTCCTAAGAGTGGTTTGTACCTCCAGTGACAGCTACGCTCTTGTTCTGACACGCGATGAAGGTGACGCAATCTGACACTGTGGAAGAGCAGGAGGCAAGCGAGGACTCTATCACACGACTTGGCTCGCGCGCGTTATCGTAGATATTCATTTGTTCCGTGTACGAATATAGCTGGCAGAGATGTGTGTTGAATCCCTGCCTGGTTTTGATACCCTGGTCGCTTTGCGGTGAATCTGTAGAGGTCTGTAGTCAATCTGTAGTGGTACGGGAGCGGCTCGCGGGCCGATGGGTGAAGACGCGGAGACGCGGTTCGTGACGGCGCGTGACATGTGGCAAATATATGCGCGCGTTCCCGGGCCCAAGTGCCAGTGCGCTTTAGCTTTCCGACTGCACGCATCATGGCCGTTCGTCCTTCCACCCCAACTTCCATGCCTACCCGAGCTCACTCCTCCTCCCAACAGACTCCCGTCGTACTTCAGGACGAGGATATTCTCAGCGACGTCGTCCCGAGCAACATTGTCTCGCGTCAGGTGTGCTCCTCCAACAAGCGCGTAGATCACGAGGGCCCACGCTCACATGCCTCTCTCAAAGGATACCCCAGGGGATGAACTCGAGAGCGAGGTCTCTGCGGACCCCCAGGAGCAAGATGAGCTGATGAGCGAGGACGAGGCGAGTGCCATCCAACGCCACAGTGCCATCCTTGCTTGACGCGTGCTGCGAGAAGGATGAGGGTGCCGGGCCATCCTCCAAAGCACAACAGACTGCGCAGAGACGCCAGCAGAAACAAAAACGCCAGGCGAATGAGGGTAAACTCGTAGAGAAGAGACAGGAAATGGACAAAGCCAAGGTGCGCCTCCGTCTGCGAATATTGTGTACGTCGGGCTCACTGTCCGCAGGTCGCGGACGCTGTCAAGCGGTACTCGTATCTTCTTGGCCAGACCGACCTCTTCCGTCACTTCGTAGATGTGCAGGTTCGTTTCACCCGAGAACTTACTGCTGTGGGCCTCTCATGTCTGTCCCTCTGTCAGAAAGCACGCGACCCCGAGTACGCCGCAGTACTCGATGGTGAAACAAAGACCAAAGGGAGGGGTCGTAAAAAGGCCGCGTAAGTCCGCCCTTCCTCTGTCTCACACCATTGCCTCATATTCTCAATCAGAGACAAGACGGCACGTCACCGCAAGTCCGAGAAGGAAGAAGATGAGGAGATGCTCAAGGATGGCGAAGCAGCCGTGGATGGTGACGATCAACCCTATGTTTTCGAGGAGTCCCCGAGCTGTGAGTTGAATTCCCAGCTTACGTGCACTAGCATTGACGCCCGTGGCCCAGTCATTCACGGCCTGATGCGACCATATCAGCTTCAGGGCCTGAACTGGATGGTAGCACTCCATCACAATAGCCTCAATGGCATTCTCGCGGATGAGATGGTGGGCTGTCCCTCGTTCTGGTTCAGATTCCTAATTGTTGACGGCCGCTGGTCGCGCAGGGTCTTGGCAAGACTCTCCAAACAATATCGTTCCTCGCTTACCTCAAGCACCAACGCACGCTCCCCGGCCCACATCTTGTTGTCGTGCCAAAATCGACCTTGCAGAATTGGGCGCGCGAGTTTGCAAAGTGGACACCGGACTTTAACATCGCACTGCTCACGGGTTCCAAGGAGGAGCGCGCGGAGATCATCGCGAACAGGCTCTTACCGCAAGACTTCGAAGTCTGCATCACGAGCTACGAGATATGCCTGATTGAGAAGAGCGTTCTGAAAAAGTTCAGCTTCGAATACATAGCCATTGACGAAGCTCACCGCATCAAGAACGTGGATTCGATCCTCTCCCAGATCGTCCGAAGCTTCCTCTCGCGAGGGCGGCTTCTCATCACTGGGACGCCCTTGCAGAACAACTTGAAGGAGCTTTTCGCGCTACTCAACTTCATTTGTCCTGAAATCTTCATTGACTACGCGGACTTGGAAACATTCTTGCACAAAGACGATACCTCGACAGATGTAGACGAGGAAAAAAGCAAGAAGGTGGTCGAAGCGCTTCACAAGATCCTGCGTCCGTTCCTTCTTCGTCGCGTGAAAAGTGATGTAGAGAAGAATCTCTTACCAAGTGCGTTTTTGGCTATTCTATTCTTTCGTGCCTGGCTCACAACCGATCACCTTTGCAGAGAAGGAGATTAACATCTACGTTGGCTTGACGGATATGCAAAAGAAATGGTACCGCAGCGTCCTCGAGAAGGACATTGACGCCGTCAATGGCCTCACTGGCAAGAAAGAGGGGAAGACGCGGCTCATGAACATGGTTATGCAGCTGAGGAAGGTTACATGTCACCCATACCTCTTCGATGGCGCGGTACGTCTCTTCTCTTATTTTACGGCACCAACTATCCGTTGAACTTACTTTGCGTTTTAAAGGAACCAGGCCCGCCGTATACGACAGACGAGCATCTCATCCAGAACTCCGGCAAGATGGTGATTCTGGATAAACTACTCAAGAACATGAAAGAGAAGGGCTCGCGGGTGCTCATCTTCTCGCAAATGAGCCGTATGCTGGATATTCTGGAGGACTACTGCTTGTTCCGCGGTTACAGTACGTGCTATCCCATGTTCAATACGTCTATTTGCTGAGCATTCCCTTTCAGAGTACTGCAGAATCGATGGCAGCACCGCCCATGAGGATCGGATCTCAGCCATTGACGAATACAATAAGCCTGGCAGCGAAAAGTTTATATTCCTTCTGACGACACGCGCTGGCGGTCTCGGTATCAACCTCACCTCGGCAGACATTGTCGTATTGTATGATTCCGACTGGTTAGTCCCTAGTGGCGTCGAGTCGTTGTAGTTCACCCCATCTTCGCCTCACAGGAACCCCCAGGCGGACTTGCAGGCCATGGATCGTGCACACCGCATTGGCCAAACAAAGCAGGTATATGTGTTCCGGTTTGTGACAGAGGAGAGTGTGGAAGAGCGGATGTTGGAGCGCGGTGCGCAGAATTGCGCTTAGACCAGCTCGTCATCCAGCAAGGTAGACAACAACAGCAAAAAGGTGGGTCTCGTGCCCGAATCGCCCGCTACCCCTACCCAACTCACGAATCGTAAAGCTGCCAACAAGGAGGAGCTATTAGAGATGATCACCCACGGTGCAGAGAAGATCGTCAACTCCAGTGACGCGTACGCACCTGTCTACTTCTCTCCCAGGATGTTTAACTGAATTGACGCAGCTTCCAAATCGATGGCGACATTGACGCGATCATCCAACGCGGAGAGGAGCGCACAGCTGAGCTGAACCAGAAATACGAGGGCCTGAACCTCGAAGATCTGTCCAACTTCAAGTCCGACAGCTCACTGCAGCAGTGGGACGGCGAAGATTTCCGCTCAGGGCAACGCAAATCTTTGAACTTCAACCCTCTGTCACTGAGCAAGCGGGAGCGCAAGCTCAACTACTCTGTGGACAGCTACTTCAAGGAGACTATGCGGGCGGGGCCGAGCAAGACGGAGAAGGCACCCAAGCTTCCCCGAGCACCAAAGCAGATCTCTTTGTAAGTGATAGTTGTCAAAGTTATTCGCGGCCCTCGTTGACGCTGTAATCTTGCTTATCAGACAAGACTTCCAGTTTTTCCCGCCAAAGCTTGCGGAGCTTCAGGAGCGCGAGCTCGCGGTGTACAAGGCACGGTTCGCTACCTCTGGCTCCTTTTCTCACCAACTAATGCCCCATCCAGCGGCTCAACGACATCCCTGCAGTTGCGCGGGACGCACAAGGCGAAGATGATACACCTGAGAAACTCGAGGCCGAACTGCAGGCCGCCCAAGAGTTCATCGATAGCGGTGTGTACAGTACCCTTACATCCCAACGCGTGTTCTAACATAACATCCCCATAGCTGAGCCATTGACAGAAGAAGAGGTTCAGGAGAAGGAAGACCTCATTGCCCAAGGCTTCGAAGATTGGAGTCGGCGTGACTTCCAGCAGTTTGTACGTGCGCTTGAGAGCTATGGATGGTGTGTCTCTTCATGCACATGCGGTTTGTGTACTGAAACCCCCGGCTCACAGGACAGACGACTTTGATTTGCTGGCCTCCGAGATCCAAGACAAGACAGCTCAGGACGTCGCAGCGTACTACCCAGTCTTCCGGAAGAAGTGGAAAGAACTCTCTGGTATGGACAACCCTCCTCACTTACTCACCCAGTCAATTCATTCTAAACCTGGTTTGTAGAACACCCTCGTATCGCCGCTCGCATCACGGAGGGCGAGGCCAAACGCAACAAACGCTCGAATCTCGAGGCGCTCCTCTCTAAGAAGATCGGCTCTTTCCGGTATCCAATGCAAGAACTTGAGCTCAACTACCCCACAACGAAGGGCAAGGTCTACTCGGAGGAGGAAGACCGGTACCTTCTGTGCCGGCTGAGCCACTACGGGATGCGGACGGACGATGTATACGAGCGCATCAAGAAGGATATCTCTGAGTTCCCCGTCTTTCGCTTCGACTGGTTCTTCAAGAGCCGCTCGCCGCAGGAGCTGCAGCGCCGGTGTAACACGCTGCTCGGCATGATCGAGAAGGAGGCGGAGCAGGAGGAGGCGCGGACGAAGACGGGTGGAAGCTCGTCGCGTGGCAAGGTGCGTCTACATTCGTTCGTATGGGTGATTGGTGCTTATGCATGACCGGTGGACAGAAGCGCGTGATCGAGGAGGTGCAGAAGGCTGACAAGGCTGACAAGGTGTCGCGCTCCTCGACTCCTGCCAGTGCCAGTGCCAGCGCCAGTGGCACTACCAAGCGCCCGACCAAGAAGAAGAAAACGTAGGCTGCGCAGCAGAGTACAGCCCACCCTATCCCTTCTTCCCTGTAATGTCTATATGTTACCATAATGCCTAGTTCATGAATCGTTGAGTGTTGTGCTATTCAATGTCTACGTGACTGCCTGCATGATATTTTCTGAGAGCCCACTCGAGTCGATCGCTCTAAACGAGCTGCCCGCCAACCATCACGCTCGCAGCCAGACATTACAGTCAGAGAATAATAAGTTCAGTGCGATACTACGTACAAGGTATACAAATCATGATGCAAACAGAGCAAGAAAGCGAGAGCCAAAGATGGCGGATAGCCCGCTACTACGTCTTCCAACTTGCCGGGGTTTTGCCACCCCCACCGAGCGAGGGCTTCGACTTCTTGTTGAGGACGAACCACTTGACGAGATCGAGCGTCGCGACCGAGTCCTCGACCGACGAATGCCCAACCGTGGGACCACCCGTCTGAATCCCGCGCCCCAGGAACTCCCTCGATCTTAGTAAATCCATCCATTAATCATAGGCGCTCTGACGCAAAACGAGGGGACGCACAAGTCGCGCAGCGCACGACGATATGGCGGCCCGCGCGGGTGCGGGAAGAGCGTGACGGTGTCGACGACGCGGCGGTGCACGATACGCAGAGCGCGGAGGTCGTTCTCAAGCGAGTGCCCGAGGAGGATCGTATCCGCGCCGACGAGCTTGCCCAGTGCACGGCGTACCCCGTCGAGCGAGAGCACCGCCTTCGCGGCATAGTCCTTAGGCTGAATACCTGAGAAGCGCGTGTTGAAGTCCCTGGAGGCGCGGCGGCGTGAGTGGCAGTGCGCCTTGCAATTGGAAGGGGGGAGGCGCGTACACCACCTCAACGCCGTCGTCCATCTTGATGAGCTCGTCGAACACCTCTTTGCCGTGGGCGTCAACGACGGACACGCGCGCAACGCGGAATCCACCCGTCGTGTAGACCATCTCGCAATCCAGCGCAGCGATATCTAGAGTAGTAGACGTGCTTGGCAGACTTTCGGCGAACGAGTGGCGCGTGTGGAGCTGGGCGGCGTCGCCCTCGTAGAATACGTGCGGACCACGTGAGCAGCCCCTATCAAAGACATCGTCCAGAGGACGTGTGCAGCATGTGTACGTGCGCACGCGCTCGCCTAGGGACCTTCGGCGTTGGCTCGTGCAGCTAGATGGGGGAGATAAAACACACCATTTGTCGTCATCCAAAGGGGTTTACCCGGGTGGTAAGCGCAAGCATTTGAAATGCTTGCATCGTGGCTCAGTGCACGCACGGTGTACCGCTGTTTGCAACGCTCGCAGGTCATGACTTCGCCCTCGGCACTTGGGGCCTCGCTGCCTGGACCCCATTCGTCGGGAACGTCGATAATGTAGTTCCACTGCTTGAGCTCATTGAGGTTGAGTAACAGAGGGAGGAGGTGGGAAGTAGTGAGCTGTAGATCGTTCCGAATGGTGACCGCCTTTGAGCGAGCGACTAGATCCCCTGTGGTGCCAACAGAAGGATGGACGATCGAGGTTGGTGGAGAGCGACCCTTGAGAGAAGCGATAGAGGTGATGACAGTCTGAGAAAATGAGATGGCCTGCTATAGGCAGAACAAAGGAGAGAGATCACATTTCGGTAGGTAAACTTTGTAGTGCGCTCATATATCTCTTGCTCTTGGCGAAGGGCGTGCTCAGACGCGAGAGACGGATTATCAGGGAGCACGGAGTCGTAGAGGACGACGAAATGGTCATAGAGAGTCTTGAGCATTGTCTTGATATGGGAGAGGAGATAAAAGAGCCAGTATATGAGCATGCAGTAGCAAGACGAAGATGCAGCAGAGGGCGGAGGGCACAAGGGGCAGGATGGAGGCAGGCGGCGAACACGTTGCGGATAGCGCAACATGAGGACAGGATGACACACCTGACGAGTAGAAACAGGTATCTTGGATTGTCCAGCATTGATGGTAAGAATAGGCACACCGGTCTGATGTGCCAGAGAATGTATTGAAGATAGTGCCGGGTGTCAATACGCATAACGAGCTCACTGGTGTGGACGAAGCAGTTGGTGTAGCAGCTGGCCTGCGAGTGGTACCAGTCTTCTGAAGCTTGGTCGGCCTTTCTACGCTGGGCGACTGTGCTACGCGGCTAGAGGAAGCAGTCGGCTGAGGGTCAGCTTGTGCATGGCGCTTGGCGGGTACAGTCTGGCGAGGAGCGGGGGTCGCGGGAGCGAGCTCATGAGGAACCTGGGTTAGCTTGAACACCGCGTTGGCATCATGGGAGAACAAGCATGGAGAACGTTTGCAAGAGACCCTCTGCGGGCAAGGAACGTCGCGAAACAGCCGCTGGGAGGTGAACATCCGTCGGACGACTTGTCCTCGTCGAGCAGCTCGATGAGCGCGTCTCGGCCGTTTCCGGCTAGCACTGAGGGAGACCCGGGCCGCGCTGCCGCAAAATATATGCGGCGGCGGAGCGCGTCGGACGACTCAGCGCACTGTGACTCAAACCAACATGCAGCCCACGCGTCAGGACGTCAAGACCCGCAGGGGCCGCTCTGGCACTATCTCCAAAATTGAGTACGTTTGGGTTTGGCCTGTTCGATCTTACCCATGTCGATAACAACCCCACCATCTCTCCAGAACAGACCCCACGCACCACCTCACAGGACCATTCGTGCCTCCGACGTGCGCTGGCATCTTCGTGAACCATCTCTCATCTCGTTGACGCACCCTCAGGCCCCTTGATACCCCTAGTCGTAAAGTTTCCCCTTCTTTCAAACAGGACTGGACGCCCAAGTCACGCGGCTTGTGGAATGACTTGAAAACTGGTCGCTGGGTTGTCGTGCCCAGTATGTCGTGCCCCCTCATTCACCAGTCTGACATTTAACAAGTCCTCTGGATAGGCACTTCTTTAAAGCTGGTTCTACTTCCTGTCTTCCTCCACATAAACTGGGTCGTCTTTACCCCCCTCA
The DNA here is from genome assembly GCA_022496205.1 of Gloeopeniophorella convolvens. Classification (NCBI taxonomy): domain Eukaryota; kingdom Fungi; phylum Basidiomycota; class Agaricomycetes; order Russulales; genus Gloeopeniophorella; species Gloeopeniophorella convolvens. The sequence continues at coordinate 383,432 of WTXD01000009.1, read as the reverse complement.
TTTATGGCCACGCTATCGAGAGTCCATTCGCCCCCCTCCTCTTCATTTCCTACCCCACCCCGTCGCCGACGGATGACGCTACAGACCCGCGATATCGCAAAGGATGGCTTGACCTCGTTTTCGTTGCTTACCACGTCGTATTCTTCTCATTCGTCCGCCAGTTTGTCGTTTTCAAGATCTGCTATCCCCTCTCCCAGTACTTCGGCATTCGCAAGGAGAGAGTGCTTGCTCGCTTCGGCGAACAGGGTTACGCTATCATCTACTTCTCGTTCTTCGGTATCTGGGGCTTACGGGTCATGTCCCTTCTCCCAACTTGGTGGTACGACTGCCAGCACTTCTGGATTGGTGCGTGGGTCTTTCCTCGACGGCCAACTGCAAGCCAACGCCAGAACTATCTACAGACTACCCACACTGGCAGATGACTCCCAACCTCAAGCGCTACTACCTCATGCAGGCATCTTATTGGTGCCAGCAACTCATCGTTCTCTTATTCAGGCTCGAGAAACCACGCAAGGACTACAATGAACTCATTGCGCATCACTTTGTCACGCTTTGGCTTGTTGGGTGCGTATCTGGCTCGCAACGTGTTGAGATGTTTCAATAATGGGGTCATTGCCAGCTGGAGTTACGGAGTTAACATGACGCGTATCGGGAACGCGGTGTACGCCTCCATGGACATCCCAGATGTCCTCCTCGCAGCTACAAAGTTGGTCAATTATCTGGAGTGGGATAGGACACAGATGCTGGTGTTTGCGGTATTCGTCTGTGTCTGGACGTGAGTACAAATGGCCTTTTGTCCATTGCTGCACACCTGATCATCTCCTCAGCTATTTCCGCCACTACTTGAACATCGTCATCCTGTGGTCTGTGTACAAAGACTTTGACTTGATCCCGTAGGTGGTACTGGTGTGGGTCTGGAGGGTCTCTTTGCTAAGGTAATTTCTGCAGGCAATCGGCACGGTCCTGGTCCCCCAAGGACGGCGTATGGATGGCTGGGTGGATGAAGTGGCAAATCTTCATCCCCCTTACTTTCCTCCTGTTCCTCAACTTCTTTTGGTCCTTCCTCATCTTGCGCATTGCTTGGCGGTGAGCGCTCCCCACGCACTATATACGGACGGGATGTACTAACATGGCACTTAAGCGCTGTCATGAGCAACAAACTCAAGGATGAACGCTCAGACGACGAGGATGAAGACGACGAGCCTCCCGCTGATAAGAAACGCAACTAAGATGGCGCATGGACACGTTAACGCCGCGCGTTAGAGAGGGACGTACTACTTTACGCTACACGGAAGATATTCGCGTGCTTGATGCCTTTGTCCATGAACAAGCTAATGATATGATGGGTTTAATACGACATTACTCAGTGCGGGGGTTACCTCTCACGAGAATGTATTCGCACCTTTCCGCTGACTATCTAGTTGGTAAGGGGGCTTTGTCCCATAGAAAGGGCACGAAACCCAACTCTGCCTGCTCTACCAACAGCTTTTCTGGTGGGGGATATTGGTATTGATGAGCGGGTATGAGCAAGTTGACTACGGGCTGAGAGCCTAGTACGAGACAGTTCCAAAGCAGACTATGCTACAGGCTCCGTGACAATTATCGTACACCCTTATACCAAACATTCACTGGTTGCCCTGACTTGGGGCAGACTTCTCTGCCGCCTGATCGTTCGCACCACCTGCGTTGCCGTCCTGTTCGACCGCGATACCACCAAGCTTCTGCTGGAGCTTGTCTACGCGCTCCGACCAGTTTTCCCGCAGCTTTCCCGTCCTCGGGTTGTACGGGCCAGCAGTGATGTCGTCCTCGTCGTCCGTCGGCATCGCGTCGCTGTCCTCTTCTTCCTTCGAGAACTTGACGCGCACGCCGTTGCCGCTGCTTTCATGCTGCGGCCATCGCGAGGCGCGTTGCATGTCGAGCGGGTCGCCCCCTGCCATCTCTCTCAGGGCGAGCTGCGTGCACTGTGCCCGCCGTCAACATGCGGGGCGCTTGACATGAGGCGAATCGCGCGCAGGCGTACTCACATGAGCGTCGTTCCCGGCGTTATGAAGATGCTGCGTGAGCTCCCACTTGATCTGCAAGAGACGGCACACGCGCTCCAGCGAGCGCTTCTGCCCGCCCGAGTCGCCCTCCAACGCTGCAAAGAGCTCGGACGTGTCGACGACGTATACCTTAGGAGGGTCGCACACGGCCGCTTCCGCACAGGATTCGGGGAGGAAGTAGGAGAGGCCCTCGAGAGGCGCCTCAATCTCGGGCGAGCGGAGGTACTTGAGATCCTGGTAATTGTCGTGGAAGACGAGGAAGAGTGGCCCGTCTTTGAGGCCTGACTCTAACATGCTGTGGATGCGCTCCCTCATTTGCCCCATCGTCACGTCCTCAGACTCGCCGTAGTGGTAGAACTGCGCTGATCATCAGCGACCCCACGTCGCGAACCCGGAAGCAGAGGCACCCACTCTGCGATTTTCCGGAACATAGTGGTTGGTGAAATGGCGGTGCTTCGCGACGACGAGATGGCCCGTGTCCTCGACCGCCTCCCCGTCGACCCAGCGCACGGTGCTCCAGCCAAACTCGGTGATCACGCGGTGGTCGAGATCCCACGCCTCAAAGTCGACTGCGCACCACACGCCGCGCTTCTCGGACCACAGCGACCTGATGCGCTCGAACATGTTCCTGCGTGCGCTGAGATTCGAGTCCGTCCCCTTGAGCTTCTTGTTGTTCTTGTCGATCACCTGTTGCGCAGCACTCAGCAAGCGCCCATATCCCGGCCGGCGGACCGAGGGCAGACGCAACGGGACAGACAAACCTTGATCGCCGCGCGCAGCTCGCTGCCCGTCTTGTAGACCACGGGCGAGTGGTTCTGCAGCCGCGACGCGGTGAGGAGGCACTCGGAGTAGGGCAGCGGGATGAGCTCGCGCGTGAGGCCCATCGTGTGCAGCCAGTAGCGGATGTACTCGACCTGGGCCGAGGAGAAGAGCAGCCGCGCCTCGCCAGTCTCGAGGGTTCCTAGTGGCACGCACAGATCTTCGGTGTCAGTGGTGGGCGATTTGTACGGGGCGCGCGCGCACGCACCGATGGTGAGCTCGATGCCCGGCTTGCCTGCGAGGCGCAGCGGGTTGTCGGGGTGCACGAGCGCGTCGTGCGAGATGATGGCCTTCAATGCATATCCGTCCTCTATGCGTGGCAGCGCCTTGTTCCTGTCATCCCAAGCGTCAGCAGCACGCAGCGGCCACATTGCCCTAGCCTACCATTCAAACCATATGTCGGTATACCTGTAGAATCCGTGTACAATCTTTGTGCTGCCTGCGTCTGGCATTGTGGTAGTCCAGTGTCAAGCTGAGTGCTGCGGCTGCGGCGTGGGCGTGCACTGCGGTGACCTCTTTCAAGTACTCGATGATGGATCTATCTAAAGAAACTTACCTAATCCACACGCCTATTGTGGCCAAAGACGAACGCGAACGAACGCGTCTTCCACTTTCGATCGCGTTCAAACCAACATTCCCACGCTCCTGTCTTGTTCAAGTTTACCTTCACTTTCTCCTCCTACCCTCTTTTCCCGTGTACATATCCACATGGCACAGACCGTCCAGAGAAAGCAGAAGCGCAGGCAGTCGGATGTCATTGAACCCCAGGATTCGACGCCCCCGGGCCCGAAGCGCATTCGAGTCGCCCAAGCACAGACTGCGCGCAAGTCCACAGGCGGGCGCGAGCCCACGCGCAGGCCCAACCGCGCAGATGACGATGATGACAGAGACAACCCGCGCGCAGGGCCGTCAAGGCAGCAGCAGCAGCAGCAGCAACGTACGTGACGCGTCCTCTCCGTGTGCGGCTGTCTGCCGGCGGGATCGAAAGGCGTGCTGACGCGTAGTATCAGCCCGCACAGGTCGCGCTTCTGGGGGTGGTTCCGCCGCAGCGGCCAGCGCGCCCGCACGGCGACGTCGCTATCGGCCAGGCACGGTCGCGCTCCGCGAAATACGCAAGTACCAGAAGAGCACGGACCTGCTCCTGCGCAAGCTCCCCTTCGCACGCGTCGTACGCGCTCTCCCGTCTTTTCTTCTCCCCCAATCGCGTTTACTCACGCGTTTGCAGGTGCGTGAGATCGCGCTGGACATGGTCACCGACATGGGCGACTACGAGGCGGCTGGTCTCCGCTGGCAGAGTTCCGCCATTCTCGCGCTGCAAGAAGCGAGCGAGGCGTTCCTCGTGCACCTGTTCGAAGATGCGTGCGTGTCCTTATTGTGGCTCTGTTTTTCCGCGTTGACGCGCCGTGCAGCAATCTTTGTGCGATACACGCAAAACGAGTGACAATTATGACTCGCGACATACACCTAGCACGCCGCATCCGAGGGCAGTACGCGTGATTGTCATGGTTTCATGTCCACGTCTCTTCTGCATTGATATATCACACCGATTTACGACCCCCTGCTTAACGTACTCCGAGATTTTTCCTGCGACACCTCCCCGCGACACCTCCTTGCGACACCTCCTTGCAACACCTCATCCATTCCTATGACGTTGCTTACTGCATCACATACATACAATATATATGTCACCTGCCATACTCAGGTCGCTCGAAGGGTCGCACGCGTGGCGACAATGCATGATACGCCAGACCAATGAAGATTGAGTGAGATGTGCATGGGTTTCGATCCGGGAGTAATGTTGCATAGACTCTGACAAACCTTCAAGCAGTGTGCGTCAAGAGTTAGTCGACCCACTCGACGGGCAAGTGTTGGAACTGCGCTTTGGGTTCGTATATTCCGCCTTTCAGACCCTCTGCCGCCATTCGAATCTGAACGGACCGATGCACCAGAATTTTTTCTCCGGCGTCAGGTGGAGGGATCTCTCGCGCCTGGCCCATGTTCATCCTGCCGCGTGTCAGCCGCCTGGGTGACGATTGGAGCCCGCGAGCCAAGAAAACGTACATCCATTCATGGTACCATGTTGATTCCTTCGCGTTTTGCAAGCGATATCTGAGTGGAAGGATTTCGAGAATCCACCAACATTTGTAAATCGAGAGCATGTCGTAGATTGGCATCAATGCGTCGACCACTTCTTCCTCTTCTTCCGATACGAATGTGGCAGCGGCGTCATCACTAGCCAACACACAATGCGTCATGGTTCCGTCGTTGCATTCGGAAGCGTGGGTCGCTTCGTTGGCTTTGTCAAACCATTTCTGCGTCGGTGGTAGAGGAGGCGGGCGAGTGGTGAGGGTATGATAAAGGCTGCTAGGATCGATGCCAATTTCCTTGAACGAGTCACGATGGAACTGGATGCCAGTCCCAGCACGGAAACATTCGCGAACCATCCAGCGTAAAGGGATCCGCGCTAGACTATAGCGGGTGCCGTTCTTCACGGAGCCTCCGCCGACGTCTGTAAGGCTACATTGAGGACCGAGGCCAAGCTGAAACGCGAGAACCATACCGCAGTGACAGCCGGCGAACCAGACCTCCTTGACACTTGTTTGCCACGAGCTGTTGAACCCCTTCCTTTTTCCCTTGTGTTCCCGGGCAGTGTGATAGTGCGGGTGTCGCTGATTCGACCGAGGCATTTCTCCCAGCTGCGTTCCCTTTTTCTGATCGTCTGGGTGCAGAACCTGCCAATGATTGGCTTTGAAACGGCCGCGGCGTTCGTCGAGTGAGATGGCATGGCGGAAGAAGCGGACGGCGTGATTGGACGTTGTGAATGGAAGATGGCGAGGGAAGCAGCCAACCGAGGCGACGGTATCCCTAACATGTCCTCCGTAAGACACAATATGACCATCCATGGAAGCGTTACATACCAAACGCCAAGGAACTCTATCTCGACGTCGACCGAGAATGCCCTCTTGAACACTTTGCTTTGTCGCCATCCAACGTCGTCGTCCCGGCTGAACATCTTGTATGCGAAGGGCACCTGTTGATGATTCCCAGCGGGAAGCAGTCCAACCTGCGGCCCAAGGTCATGATCGGACATAAGGGTTCGCTCGGGATCAACGGACCTTGTAGATCATGCCTGCTAACGCCCGCGCCGTGTACGCGCCGCGAGAAAAGCCAAAGATACAAATCTTGTCTTCAGCGCGGTCTGATACAACCGAGTCAAGGATGAGTCACACGACACCACGGATTAAAACATACAGTTTTCCATCAAAAACTCGTATCCACCTGATCACAGAGAGTCAGACACTAACACATCAATCTGTGCTGGAGACAGTACTCATTACATGCGCGTCGAGGTGGTTCGCGATAGCTGCGTCGATCGTCTTCTCGAGCTTGGCCATCCATGGAGTCGCGATCTGCGGGATTGTATATGTCCCAATCCCAGCCTGCGCGAGGCGGCAAGTGAGCACGACTGACTTTGCGACTGATAGAGTAACTCACCTGGTAGTAAACCAGCTGTTCGTTCTTGTTGTCCTTCTTTAGCATAGAGAAGAACTGCACGATGTTTGAGTTCTGGAGAGGTAGCGTCAACTAGGGCGAGCGAGCGATGCAGCATGGCGCACGTCGGCATCAAATTGATCGCCTGTCCCATCAAAGCACAAGACCAGCGTCCTCGCATCGTGGTCAGGAGGAATGACAGTATCGTCGAAGGCGGCGGCTGTGGAAGACGAGGAGGGCGCGGCGGAGTGAATGGGCGGCGAAGACGGCGTATTGTCGTAGTGGGTGTGGATTGGATTAGGAAGCTTTGCGTATTTGCGCCTCCTGGGGGTAACAGACTTGGTTCGAGTCCTGCCAGGCATTTCTATGTCTGCAAAGGGACAGTTGGGTGGCCCTCGGCTGCGTATTTCCGAGCTCATCTGTTTTTATGTGGGGAACGAGCGATGCATCCACGCCGAAGTGGGACTGCAGGCGCAATCAGCCGTGACAGCATGAATGGACGTCAGTGCGCCGTACAACTGCCGCCCGTCCTGCGTACGCGCCCTCTCCTCGGCTCCCACGCTCACACCCACATACAGCCATGGAATGCGTGCGTTGGAATTCCTCAGTCAGTGAACCAGACCAGCCCACGCTAAGCACGGCTCGACATCGCAGTTGCGGAGATAACATAGCCTCCTCACGAGATGCGACTAGCACGGCCAGGACACGAACAAAACACGAGTTGATGGTGTGTCTTCTGCAAAGAGCATAATCTCATCGGCACTGCCAGTTCTAGTAGCCTGCTACCCTTCGCGAACTTTCGATCTACCCGATGTCCTTCGTCAGCGGGCGGCTTGAGTCCAAAGGCCAATCGCTACCCGGCGGCGCAGAACTTCTAAGCCATGTGACGAGCTAAACATAAGTACACCGGGCCTGTGCGGCACGCCCGCGAAGGTGTCAGCCAGAAAGTCCGATTCCCCACAGATAAACGCAACAGGAAAGCTCCCAGTTCATTTCATTCCGACATTAAAGGAATCGGGCGCCCGAGAGATGTCGATGAGGCGCTGCTGCGATAGACTGGGATACCGTGTTGCGCCGCGCGGCTGCTATGGTCCCTCTATGTCTCAACGCCGACCCACCGGCTGCAGCTGAGAGTGGACTGGCCGTGACAAGCTGCGGTACAGATGCACATGTCGACATCGATGCGAGGCTCTGCATCGACCCGGACACGCACTCTGTCGACGGCTGTGGCGAGGACAGACCAGGGACCGGCGAGTCGGGCGCGCGGACAGCCTCGACAGATGCAGTCGTGAAGCGTGAGGAGGACACAGAGCAAGCCCGGGTCGTGCTCTCAGGAGAATCAGGATCAGGCTCGGGGTTTGTGACGCGCAACTGATAGGGCGGCGGCGGGTCCAGAGGCGAGCACAGGGTGACAGAAGCATCAGAGGTCACGGCGCCAGGGGCAGACTTGAGACGGGGTGCCGAAGGGTGGCTACTGGCAGGTGGATCCTCAGTAGCACGCTTGCTAGACGGCGTCGACAGCTTCGCGAAGACGGTTGACAGCGGCGCCATCCTGACTATCTTTGTGAACGAGAGACGGCGCAGGGTAGGCTTCAGCTTCACAGATGGCGTTGACTCGGGAGATGTGCATGGAGTGGACGTAACGGTCAGATCGGCAGACAAGGGCGCCGAACAGGAAGGGGAGGGGGTGGAACTGGACGGCGGCGATACCGCCTCGGAGAAAGCGGGCGGCACGTCAACGGTGAGAGGACCTTTCAGGATACATGCGCCGTCAAGGCCGACGTTAATGTCCTGCGCCACCATGGCACGTCAGAACGCACGCCACAGACGCGTAACATGGAAGGGATGACGCACATGCAACGTACGCAGGACTTCAGTGATCGTAGCGCCCTGCTGCGCAAGTTCGCTGGCTATGGCCGTGTTCCCAGTCTCGAGACGCTGGCCAAGATTCAACAACTCCTGGTGGTCATGGACGCGGGCCAACTCCAAATCGTTTTGCCACACGCGCACGTCGACCGTCTCTTCGAGCTGTGCATAGACATCGTCAGTCGGCGTCCCGCCAGCCGAGACACGCTCGAAAACATACATTGAAAAGGGATATGAGCTCAGTGAGCGCCTCGTTGCAAGATTCGATCTGCAGGGCGTTGGCCTCGGACTGCAACAGCGATGCGATGGTGCTCTGCTGGCCGACCTGCACGATTGTCTGTGCCGTCCGCTCAAACGCCCTACCGACGCACGTCAGCCTACCGAAAAGACGAACAAGGAAATCTGCAGACGTCTCGAGCACGCGTATGCGCTCCTGTATAGCGGCGTCGCCCCTTGTCGCCGCGATGCGCTCGAGCCTGTCAACGAGCAGCTGGCACCGCTCGACCAGCCGCGCGCAGCGCGCCCTGTTCGTCCTGACCTTGGAGTAGGCCTGATACACAAGCTGTACGGCAGCGAATGCCGCACCCAGCGCGATGCTGCTCATGGCGGCGCGGGTGTAGATGGAGGGGAATGGCCGGGAAGGGCGGTGCTGTGGTCAACTTGTTGGCAGGTGTTCGCTGGCAAGTCATAAACACGGTTGCAAATTCAATAGGCTATTGCCGCACGGTCTGGCCCAACGGGCTCCGACCCAGATTGGGGTTTAGCCTTGGTTTAGCCAGTGCGCTGTATGCCTAATGCACAACCGGTTTTGATACTTACCGCCTGCATGGCAAAGCAGCACCGTGCGTCATTGGACGGATTCACACAGTACTACTGACGAAATCGCGAGGAAGTGTGCATCTTCCAACCCCTGACTTTCTAATCATAGATGTGGAGATTTGTGAACAATTACAATGCAGACTCCAGCAGCGATGGTTAGTTCTATTAGGATAAGCAAGGAACCCCTGCCCAATCGTCGACCGACTACCGACGAATGTCAAGACAGAGAAATCAAAATGGATGGACAGGATTGCTAGGGTGGGAAAGCATACCGTGGTTCGGAGAAGAGCACTATGACATGTGACAGTGTCTCTGGTGATGCAAAAAGAAAAGAAATAAAAAGGCATGGGAGGAGACCCCGAGATATGCAAGGGTGTAGATAGCTATTGATGGGAGTGCTGTTCGAAGACGGTCCAAAGATGAAGTGCGACGATAACGTATCGGACGGGATGCAACGAGCGTAGTTCCAACGGGGCAACCTCCCCGTGATTAAATGCAAGGAGAGTACCTTAAGCAAGTGTGGGGAAAAATAAGTCCTTAGTAACACAATGCTCGAATCAAGATAATGCTGTTTGCCGTCGCGCAGGGTGGGCCCTCTTTTGCGTTGGCGGCGCAGGCATGGATGTCCTGGGCTTGCCCGGAGGGCTGATGTACGTCGGCCGCGATGTCCGCGAAGCCGAAGTATGGTCCGTTCGGGCTTGCGAGTGAGCCGGAGAGTTACGTCCGCCGTGATCGTCGCTATTCGAACGATGATGGCTGGGACGCGGCGAACTGCGATCGCTCGAACGCTGGCCGCGCTCCGCGCTGTGACTCTGCCCGTTCCCCCTTGACGGCGACGAGTCTCGCGAGCGAGATCTACCGTACTGCTGGAACATAAACGGTGCCGCTGGGGGAAGGAGGGGCATATCCATGACATATTGAGGCATTACTGGCATCATCTGAATGGAAGGGAAAATGGGTATCGTGGGTACCTGGGGCATGGGCGGAACTGGCGGCACGTTCGACCAGCCATATGCGTAGAGGGGAGAGGCTACGGAGCGTTGAGACGACTCGGAGATCATCGAACCTCGCCTGCTGCTCCTGGTGGCACGAGCGCGGACGTCTTCGGAAGAAGACATGCTGTAGGTTGAACCGGGCCGAGAAGCGTAGGGGCTGGCACTTTCAGAGCGTGGCAGGTTGCCATGTAGAGAGCTTGAGGATGAGTCGTTCCTAGGAAGAGGTGGATGAGTTTGGGGAGAATAGTCCGACGGCTTGCGAGAGTCGTAAGCGGGCCTCGCGTAAGCCTCACGAGGCCTCCTGTCCGCCTCCTTTGACTGAGACGAGGGTAGCGCGTAGTGGGACTCGCGCCGTGCTCGAGCAGCGGCGAGCTCTTCTGCATACTGCCGTTGCTTCTTGGCTTCTTCTATCACTCGTTTCTCCTTCTGCCACTGTCGCTTCTCCTGCTCCCACTGCTCACGCTCCGCTTCATGTCTTAGCCGCTCTTCCTCGTGCCGACGACGCTCCTGCTCCTGTTTGAGGAATCGGGCCTTCTCTTCGCGCCGCTTTTGGTGCCGGAGGATATAGCTAAGCGGAACTTGATCCTCCTTGTCGACACCTTCTGCGAATCGCACACCGCGCTTGGGAATAGAGTACGTCGTGGAGACAGGCGTCATAGCCTCTGTGGGAGGCGACGACAGCGTTGACGACTCGGAGAAGGATCCGCTGTTGTGGCGAAGTGGTGACGAAACGGCTTTGTACGGAACATGTTTACCCACGGGGGGCGCGGAAGCTTGGGGGCAATAAATAAGGTGGGATCAAACGTAATTGCGTAACACTCACCAGAAACAAGGGAGGATGTGCTAGACGAAGTAGGTGGAGGTTCCCACACAGGCTCCATGGGCGGGAGCGTGTCGTCAATATCGTCCAACCCGGCCAAGAGCTCGAGCGGCTCGGAGACGTCGAGGGCCCAGACGCCAAACCCAGAGCCCTTGACTGCTGTACAAACCACGGCACCTGCATCGTCGGGAACCCACACCGAACTTCGTTCCTCAAAGTATGGTCGAGCAATCCACCGCTTTAAACCAAGGCTGGACGGCTGCACATGCTTGAGGTCGTACCGTGCGCCCTCGTCAGGCTCCGGCAACGTGCGCCGTTGAGCAGCTGATGTAAGGCGAGAACCGAAGGTAGCCAGAAGACGCCGGTCAGCTGAGGCCAGTGGCTGCCTTTGAATTTGCCGAAGGATACGTTTTCTATTAATCGTAGATTCAACAGTATCACGGAAGACGAGAGTGCGCGAGGCGTTGGAGGAACGTGGGAAGATGGGAGAATTCGGATAGTGAAGAAGAGGAGGGGGTGAGAACGCGGGGGCGAGATTATTGGTCGTGAGGGTCTCGACGAAGTCGACGGCGGAGAGCGTGCGATCGACAGGTTTAGGAGGAGGCGGTGCGGCCTCTGACTCTGAAGACTCAGACTCGGAGGTATCATCATCAGACTCGGGGTGATTGTCAGGAGTCTGTCTCAGCGGTACAGGGGGTGGCATGCGCGAGGAAACTCGGCTCGTAGCGTCGGACCAGGGCGGTGCTGGGGAGGGATGTGGTTGGCCATGGAGATCAGACTTCTTCGGGGCGAGCCAGGGTATCCAAGCCTTCCTTGAGGAGGATGGAGCTGCTTGGGTGGCGGTATTGCTGAGGTGGTCATCCTCTGGGGTGCGGAGGGAGGCGGAGCCTGTTGATGAAGCAGATGATGAGTGAGCGTGTTCCAGAGACTGCACTGGTTGTTCTGTAGAGACGGTGATGCGGGAGAGGGTGCCAAAAAGGCGACGGGGGGCCTTTTTGGAAGGATGGCGAGGCAGGAGGTGCTTGGAGGGGGGATCTGCCTGCGCACCGTCTGGGGGACGTTGATGGTCTGGCTTGTCGGAGCGCCTAACGCCGAGCGCAGAGGCGATTCTGCGCATGGTGGGTGGGAGGAAGCAGGGGAAGAGAGCGGCGGGATGAGGAGGGATAGAAAAAGAATCAGAGTGCGATCATGACCAGTGGGCGGGAGCAAGATCAGAAGGAGGACATGAGCAGGAATGAAAGGACGGAAGAGGGGAAGGGAAGGAATGTCGGAACGCGATGACGCTTTGCGTGCGCCGCACGTTGTGTTGCGTTAACCTGGGCCGGCGACTTGCCCGGCCTCGCTCTTTGCCACAAACGCAAACAAGGTGTCAGCGAACATGCCGTCCGTGCCCTCCGCAACGGGCAATCTCTCCGCCCCGGCTTATACCGGCACGGCACCCCCGCGCCGTCCGCGAACCTCGTGGCCGAGCGCTGCTTCCGCGCGGTACCACGCAATACACGCACGCTGTCTACGCAGGTCTACGCCGCCGCTCCCTTCTCCACCCGTCGGCGCACCTCTGTCCCCTCCTCCCGCCGCACTCGCTCCCACCACCCCGACAGCCGTCGCTCGTACCGCTCAACAACACTCAGCACCATCTCCGCCTCAACCCCGACCCACCCCGCCCCGTGCCCGATCACCATTTCGTATTCGTCCGGAAGAGAACCCAGGACGTCGCGCGTTCTATAAATGGCATACGCCTGCCCAGGTTCATGTGTTTCTGCCCTTCCCTCAACTGGCACTCCCGCCGCAAGCCCACGTTGCCCCGCTTCTGCCCATTCTTCCTCCGTTTCTCCGCAGCTCTCCAACTCACCGCGCCCCGGTGACAGCGGAAAGTACTCATCCAGCACCCGCTGATCTAGTGTCCTTGTTAGCTCTCCCGCCCGTTAGCGACGACGCCTTCTGTTTCGCACCTGGACGCAATAGCTCTTGCCCCAAGAGCGCTCTCTCGCATAGATCGAGATACTCGGCTAACATGCCGTCGTCTAGATCTAGCGCCGACCTAGATGTTGAATGGGGTCAATGTAACACTGCGTATTCGTGCGCGCCAACGCCACTCACATCTCGGACGACGCTGAAAACAGCACTTTCTTGCTGTTTGCATGCGCCTCCTTCATCTCTTGAATGAGCGTCAGGTATTCCTTCATCCGCGGTAGCGCGCACGCCGGATCAATTGCGGTCTTCGGTACCCTGATCCACGGCGTCACCACGACCGCGTAATAGACGCGCTGACTCCCTCACGTACCGTGCTTTGCCATCAAGCCCATATGCCATCTTTAGAACAATGATTGCAGTTGCTAGGAGCGCAAGCTCAGGCGGCACATCGTCATACTTGTGACTGTCGGGATCGTCTATTTCGAGGTGCGCGAGCCGAGGGGCGAGTGAGTGATGCAGGGTGAGGGGCAGCGACAGGACATGCGCAACCGTCTTGCTCAAATCGTAGAGCACAGCTGCGAACGTAACGTCTTCCATTCAGCCAATGCCTTGACATGTCCACGAGGTGGGGTACGCACGGGTCCCGCCTAGCGCACGAACAACACGCCACAGCATGGGCGCCGCGTTCAGCTCCGGCGTGCGTACCTTGTGTACTGTCCGTAATTTTCGCGCCAGCCGTGCCGACAGGCCGTGCAGAACCTGAGGCCTTGGTGCATGCTGCGCAGGGCATGTTCTGAGTAATTCTGGGAGCACTCGGACCGTAGACGCCCTACCGGAGGTGACAGCGCCTGCACAGTGTGCTTCGTAAGGTGGCGGGCCATGCTGCCTGGCAGATGACGCAGGGGCTCCAAGTAAGGGAGTTTGTAACCCTCAATCAACCTGAAAGCGTGTCAGCCACATATCCTTTTTGCATCCGCAACGATGCTAGATCCAAACCTGACGAGGTCCATGTACGTGATGGGCAGTCGAAGCATCCAGCAAGCCACCATAAGCAGAGCGATGTTACTGGCCGGGCCGTTGTGAACGAACATGTTGACATTGCGTTTCCCCCCTTCCGGCTTGGGGCGGGGTTGCCCTGACCGTTCATTTTCTTCTTCCGAAGAACTCGACTCCGAAAGTATGCGAAGCAGCTCGTCCATCTCCGGGTCGTCCTGAAGTTCGTCAACCTCCTCGGAGGAGTCTGTGCCAGAAGAGTCCGGGGTAATGTTCTCCGGAAGATCTTCCTCTTTCTCATCATCAGTAACAGTCGATGCCCTCGCAGACTTTTTGATTTCTTCTGGTTTTGAAGGGCTATGACTGTTCACGGCTTGTTGATGCAACAGTGGTTCTGGAGGCGGAAGAAACGGCAGCAGATTCAAGTGCAAAGCCCATAGGTCTCTACAGATAATCTGAACAACATTAGCACCTTTCGAGATATGGTGGGCGAAAATAGGGGCAGACCTCAAACTCAGGCGGGAGCTGCCAGGCCCGGATCAGCGCAGCGGCCTGCTTGCGGAGTAACAGCTGCAAACACTGCAGATAAAGATAACGCGCACGCGCCCCGTGATAAACTGTAAATCGGACGCCCTTAGCCACTGATCAAGGAGGCCCCTGGTCCCCACCGGGCACACACATACGCACGCTCAGGATCTGCCTTTGACTCGCGCTCGCGCGCCTTGCGGCCAGACTTGATAGTGCGCCGGTGCAACTGGTGCGGGCCGAGCTCCTGTGTCTCGTTCGTCTCGTTACGGTAGTTCTGCAAGCGTGGCGGTGTCGTGAGAGGTCAGGCCAGGAACGTCATCGGAGCCGAAACTAGGGACGCACCTGGAGGATGTGGCCTTCGCTGCATACAACCAGCCCCGTGGCCGGTTCTTTGCGCCATTGTTGCGAGCCGCACACCATGCATTTGCGCCGCGGTGCCATGCCAATCCCCGAATATTCCTGGGATGACGGCTTGAAAACAGTCGGCCGACGCAGGACACAGCGAAGTTAAGCTTGAAGGAAGAGCTCGAAGCGGGTCCGAATACCGTCCGAATTTCGCTCAGCGTCGGGACCGGGCCGCCTGTCCCGCCGACGTGACGCGCAAAGCAGGGCAAAGCAACTTTGCGCGCGAGACTGGCTTAAGAACGCACCGCGTCCACACGCACCCACCTCCATCTTCTGCTTCTTAGCACACGGCGCTCAACTTGAGCGACTTTGGGCACAGAGGATGAAATTCCTCTTCTTATTCTCCATCTTGGCGCTTTTCACCGCCGTGGTGCATGCGTACGTGGCCGCCTGCCAGCCATATCATCTTCACGGTCTGATATTTCACGCATTCTGTGCAGCTGGACCAAGGTAAATTGAGCTTGCTCCGAATACCAATTCGGGTTTCTAAGTGTGGCCCGTAGGAAGATCACGAGATTTTCGACCTCGTCAGCGCGGTAGAGACTGCGGAAGGTCAGTCAGTCTCCTCTCAGACTGGTCAGCGCGGTATTGAACCTAGAACGCCTATGCAGGGAAGGGCGTAACTTTCTACTCGTGGCTTGATGTGTCGTCAACCGCCTCCGTGGCGGAGATTGGTCGCGCATATCGTAAAAAGAGCATACAGCTCCAGTGCGTCTCTCGCCCATGGCTCGGCTGCCCTTATTGATGCGTTGGCTCTTATAGCCCTGACAAGAACCCGGGCGTCAAAGGTGCACAGGAACGGTTCGCCCGTCTCGGTGTCGTAGGTGCGATTCTCAGGAGCCAAGAGGGACGTGAACGGTGCGATCATCACGGCATTGAAATGGCCTCGGGCTGGACTGATTCATTGCATACGAAGATATGACTTCTTTTACAAGAACGGAGTTCCGCGCTGGCGCGGAACAGGATATTACTACTCTCGCTTCCGCCCGGGTCTAGGAGTGCGTCGAGACCCTCGTTTCGCCCCGCGACGAAATGTACTGACATGCGAGCTCACAGACCGTGCTCGTCTTTTTGACCATCCTGACCAGCGGTCTGCATTACGTCGTACAGCGCATGAATTACAAACGTGATCTGGCGCGCATTGAACACATATTGGAGCAAGCGAGGTCTACCGCTTGGGGCCCAAAAATGATACCCTTGGGCAACCGGAGAAAGGTAAAAACCTTGTGCACGTTCCGAATTACGTGGTGTGCTCAGATGTATTCAGGTGAAAGTGAATCTGGGTGGCTCGCCTCGTCTTGACGAAGATGGAAATGTGGTCAATGGGCGGTCCATTGACATGGTCGTGGAAAGCGACGGGGAGGTATTCATGGTAAGCTATACATGTCAGTATGTCACACGGCGGACGACTGATCTTTGTCCTCCCAGGTGGAAGAAGATGGCGAGCAGACCCCTATTAACGCCGACGCAGCTACTCCCCCATCTTTGCGGGGAACCTGGTTTGTTGCATTGGTTGAGGCTCTTATTGGCAAATTCATCAAGCGCAAGGCGCAGTCAAGTGAAGGTACCGATGCGGATGACACGGAGGATGGCGAGACAGCGACGGGTACCGAGTCGGAGGTACCGGAGCTCGAATACCCTAACGAGAAACAGAACGGTGCTGAAGTGAAATATGGGAAAGCAGGGTCGGCTGCTGTGAAGGCGGGGGGACGCCGGCGCAAGGCCGTGAAGAAGCGGTGACGGGGCATTGCTGATCGCGTTCCTGTGAAGCAACCAGGGATGTTGGTGGACGTACACCGCAGAATACTATTGGTTATTCTAGACCGGGGTACCCGCATTGAACGCTTGGCTCGTTTCGCTCTCATTTCGTAGAAGGGCATGCAGGGGCCTTGCACAGCCGATCACCGAGTGGTGACCAATGCGCATGGGGTTTGCAGTGCTTACACCGCATGATCTCGGTAGGAGCGCAGGTAATTCGGGGTGCTGCTGCCGTCCGCGGTCTCGGGAAAGGGAAGCTATGCCGGTTGCACCGGGTCCCAAAGGCAAGCAAGAAGTGCGCAGCGTGTCAACTGGGGGCAGGGAGGCACGCCGAAGTGCGGCGTTCAGGACCAATTGGACAGCTGAGTGTGCATGGAATGGTGCACATCGAACATATCCGCGCGAGAGTTGCGCGATCAGAAGGGGGGAGAATAACGTATGCGCGTTACAGCGCCACCGAGACTGATAAGTCTTTGTATGCGAGCGAGCTTCGAGCAGGAAGTCCAGTATTGATGTGCTGGTAGATTGCCAAGATACAAAGAAGGGTCCTCCAGCTGTGGCTATAGGCAACGTAAAATGACAGCGAAGCTGGACCGAAGAGGTATTGATTCAAAGTAGCGTGCCGTCCAGAAGACAGAGATGAGGATAGAAGCAAAGAGATTGGTGGAGAAGGCAGCGAGAGGGCGCTCAGGAACAGGTGCTGGGGGTGCTAGTTCTGATGCAGAGAGGAAAAAAAGACACGCGCGTGGATGGAAAAGGCTTGCTGCGGGGAAAGTGCGCGTATCTGAGGTATTCAGGACGGTCAGATGATGGGTTGGGTGCGCCCAGGGAACGTCTCGACGAGGGGTTGGGACGAGCGGGAGCGCGAAACGGGCCGACGCGTCGGCCGAGGGCCTGATCAGCCAGGATCTAGAGATGCATCCTTCGATAAGAGACCTCAGGTTCGGCTATCGACCAATCACAGCCTCCGGCTAGCCAAACAGCTCCAAGCAGCGCCGGGGGGACGGCTCAGCTCCCCGCTCCTTATAATATTTCTCTCGCATCTGCTGCTTTGACCCCAGCCTCGTCCTTCGCTACCCAATCAGCATGTCGTTCAGCTACCACCCCGACCTTCTCGCGCCTTATCTCGCCCTTTCCCAGGGGGAGAGCATTCAGGCCGAATGTGCGCACCACCTTGCGTTACGTGTTCCTTCCTAATCTGATTCGTTTCGTAGATGTTTGGATTGACGGCGACAACGAGCTTCGCTCCAAGAGCAGGGTAGGCATTCATCGTCGCCCGCTCGACGTGCACGCAGTTGACTCACCCATTTTTCTCCAGACCATCACCCACAAGGTCACCGACATCAGCCAGCTCCCTAACTGGGACTTCGATGGCTCCTCCACCAACCAGGCACCGGGACATGACTCTGATATCTTACTCCGCCCAGTGGCCTACTACAAGGACCCCTTCCGTGGTGGTGACAACATTCTCGTCCTTGCTACCACTTACAACAGCGACGGCACCCCCAACAGGACAAACTTCCGTCACCATGCCGCCAAGACAATGGAACTCGCCAAAGATTCTGAGCCCTGGTTTGGTCTCGAACAGGAGTACACACTCTTCGACGTCGACGGCAAGCCTTACGGCTGGCCCAAGGGTGGCTTCCCCGGTCCTCAGGGTCCCTACTATTGTGGTGCTGGTGTGTCCTTACTACCCTTTGGGCCTCCCTTCCGTCGCTCATCAACGCAGGCACTGGAAAGGTCTTTGCCCGTGATCTGATCGAGGCACACTACCGTGCTTGCCTCTACGCCGGTGTCCGGATTAGCGGCATCAATGCCGAGGTCATGCCTGCGCAGTGGGAGTTCCAGGTCGGACCTTGCGACGGCATCGCCATGGGTGACGAACTTTGGGTGGCGCGCTACCTCCTCGTCCGCATCGCCGAGCAATGGGGCGTCAAGGTCTCCTTCCACCCGAAGCCCCTCCAGGGTGACTGGAACGGTGCCGGTTGCCACACCAACTATTCCACCAAGGAGATGCGTGCTCCCGGCGGCATTCAGGTCATTCATGCCGCGATCGAGAAGCTCGCGGCACGTCACGATCAGCACATCGCCGTCTATGGCGAGGACAATGATCTTCGGTTGACTGGCCGTCACGAGACTGGTCACATCAGCTCGTTCTCGTCAGGCGTTGCGAACCGTGGCGCGTCAATCCGCGTTCCCCGACACGTGGCTGAGAAGGGCTATGGCTACCTGGAGGACCGCCGCCCTGCGTCCAACATCGGTCCGTTTGCTCAGCTTGTCATTGTTGAAACCACGCTCATACTGTGCATAGATCCCTACCGGGTCACCGATATCATCGTTGAGACCACTGTCCTTGACAAGTAGACGGTTCCCCGTGACGCGTGACTGAGCCTTTCATGTTTATGTCGATGTTCACGGACAGGGAGGGGGGTGGCAGTTAATCGTATAAAATTTGAAGTTCACAAGCATCGCTCTCCGCGGAGCCCACGGCATTGTGCATTGCCTCTGAGTTGGAGCCCACCTCCATGAGTACAGGCGGTACGCGGCAGGTGACTCTGGTTGTAAGCCCCAGAGTGTCAGGTCGGACGGGTCTCAGATCAGTAACCGGAGACCGGAGCCGCTGCGGTGCATCTGACAGTGTGGGCGCGTGATGCTGAGAACTTGTTTCCGAGTAAGCGCGAATGGAGACGGCTTGCTAATGTGAACTTTGTGACGACCATGGCAGACGAGCAGAAACTCCCGCTGAAGGCATTTCTCCAAGTGTTGACCTCCAAGAACCTCCCTATAGCACGCGCGATGGCCGTAGCAGGCAAGATGTACCGTAACAACGTCTATTCGGTCGAGTGGGGGCAGCCATTGACCCTGTCGAGTGCAGCTACAAGGAGTACAACACGCCTACACGCCTAGGCGAGCTCACGGACCCAAAGCTCACCTCGCTCGGCGTCTCGGACAAAGACGACCGCAGACTCGTGCTTTCCACGCTGAACGCCGCGGGCTACCGCGCAGCGGCTGTTGAGAACGCGAAGGCACAGGAGGCAAAGAAGCGGCGCGCTGCCGCGGCCGCGGACGACGGACCATCCGAACCGCCAAAGAACGGAGAGCCCTCCCAGGTATGTACTGTACTGTACCGCCCTCCAATCCTCACAGCGCGGAGCCTGACCATCGACAACCTGAAACTGAAACTCAAGCCGAAGAAGGCACCGCTGCTCCCACTGCCGCGCAAGCGCAAGCGCGCGCCGCGCATCGAGAACGAGTACCTGCCTGCCCCCACCGACGAGGGCGCGACGCTCGACAGCCTCGACTTCCACGAGCTGCTCGACGAGGACGCGCTTGCGCAAAAGTCGGTGGTCGTGAACCGCGCGCCGGTCATGATGGCCTGGGCGTGCGTCGTCGCCGAGCGGCTCGGCTTTACGCGCGAGGAGGCGCTCAGTATCGGTGCGCCGCCGCCCGTGGCCTCCCAAGCCCGTCTCCCCTCACCCGCGTCCGCACCTCAGCGTCCGTTTACACCGAGATGAACGCCGTCTCCAAGGGCGTCTCGCTCGGGCTGTACGACAAGACCCGCGAGGGCCGCCTCGAGGCCGCCCACGGCGGTGCGCAGCCGTACGTCGAGCTGCTCGGGCGGCGTGTGCCGCTGTACCAGACCGCGGCGGGCGGCTGGCGCGCGTTCACGACGAGCGAAGACGGTGCCGGACCCGGCGCGGCGTACGGCTACATCACACGCGCGCTGCGGCAGACCGCGCCGGCGGTGCTAGGCGCGATGCGCCTGCTCGCGGACAGCTTCGCCGACCCGGCCGAGCTGAACCGCGCAGGCTACGCGCTCTACGCGGACTTCCGCCCGGAGGTCGACGGGTGGGGCAAGCGAGGAGAGCTGCGCTGTGCGGCGCTGCTTGCACTGCGGAAGAGTGACTCGGGCAGCGCGGCGCGCGGGGGTGGCGGCGGGGCGAGGGTGGTCGCGGGGCAGGCGGTGAAGTATGAGACGCCGGCAGGCTCGCCTGCGGGGCCGACGACGCCGAGCGGGGATCTGGAAGGGGACGGGCCCTCGTCGACGAAGAGACACAAGACAGACTCCGACGATGACCCAGATGACGCCCTGTTCGACGATTTCACTGCCGAGGAGCTCAATGCCCTGCCATAGTGCCGCACTGTCGAGCGACGAGATCCCGTTCAAACGGTATATTGCTCTACATTAGTGTATCCCTAGTAAACAAGACTGATAGCGTGCGCCGATAGTCTGCACTCCGGCCCTCAGCCCCATGTTTTCGTGGCACCGCAGCCGCTTATTCGATGTTCTTGATGACGGCAGCCGTGAACTCGGAGGTCGTCGAGGATCCTGTGTCAAGTCTGTAAAACAGTAATCACAAGGGAGGGCAGTGATGACTGACCACCCATGTCTGCGGTCTTGACCTTGCCCGCATTCAAGACCTGGAAGGTCGCTGACGCGATTTTGTTCGCAACGTCATCGAGACTGTGATTTCAAGACGTGAATCAGCATCGGTCCGAAGATATAACAAAATCCCGAATACGGACCCAAGGTGCCGAAGCATCATGGTGGCAGAAAGAATCATCGCAGCCGGGTTGGCCCGATCCTGACCCATGATGTCTTGGGCGACGTGACGGCATCCGGGCTCAAAGAGGGCGTAGTCCTAGATATCCACTGGTCAGCGGACAGAGACGAACGACTTCAGACTGCGTACTTACCCGGCCGACGTTGCAGCCAGGCACGATACCAGGGCCACCAACCAGGGCAGCACCGATATTCGACACGATCGCACCGTACAAGTTAGGCATGACCATGACGTCAAATTGCTTGGGCTTCGCGACAAGCTGCATGGAAGTGTTGTCAACGATCATGTCGTTGAACTCGATGCCGGACGACTTGTATTCCTCTGCGACACGGCGAAACGTGTTGAGGAAGAGACCGTCACCGAGCTTCATGATGTTGGCCTTGTGCACGCATGTCACTTTCTTCATGACGTCAAAATAGCGTCCGATCAATGGACCCGTAACCGCGCTGAATTTCATGCTGACGTACCTTGCGGCCGTTCTTGAGGGCGAAATCAAAGGCGAAGCGGGAGATACGCTCTGCCTTGGCACGTGTGGATACCTTCAGGGACTCAACGACTCCGGGGTAACTCTGGTGCTCCAAACCGGAGTACTCGCCCTCGGTGTTTTCACGAATTATGGCAAAGTCGACATCGGAATGGCGGGTGGGGACGCCAGGGAGCGATTTGCACAGGACAACAGAGGCGTAAATGTCGAGCTGCTGACGCATGGCGACGTTCCAGGAGATGTGGCCGGACTGGGAAATCGGAGTGAAGAGAATGCCTATCGGAACGATTACCGTCACCGGACGGAGAAGAACGGGTTGCAGTAGAGGTGTACGCACCCTTGAGACCGACCTTGTTGCGCTTCAAGCTCTCCATAGCCTGCTTGAAGAGGGCCTCGCCGGAGGAGGACACGCCAGAGACGTCGTACTGCTCCCACTCAATGGGAGCGTTGACGGATGCGAAGATTTCCTTGACGGATTCTGTGATTTCTTGACCAATACCATCACCGGGAATGAGGGTCACCTAGCGTGGTAACGCGCTGTGAGAAAGCAGAGTGGAAGAATACAGTCTGGACCTACGGTGTACACGCCGCCATACTTTGTTGGCACCTGCGACACGGACATGAGACAACATAAGCTCTGGCGCTGGCCGTACGTACCCTTTCCGCAACTTTCGGAAAGCCGGTAGAGAGAGTAGCGGCTGTGCGCTGGCAGACATAGTGAGCAGGCGGTGCAAGAGATGCTGCAGAGAGAACAGACCGCTGAAGCAAATGCAGGGCGCGCTGCCGCGTTGTAGACGTTGCGGAGCATGTGAGCAGAGAACAGACGAGACGGACTTGAGCGCGGTTGACGAAAGAGAAAAGAATATTATCCAGGAAGAAACCGGATGGCCACGTGACGGCGCCGTCCTGGTGGGTCGGCCACAATCACATGCGGTGGCACTCAGCGCCTCTTCCCAGACACGTCGAGCAACACGATTATAATATTTGAGTACCAGATCCCCAATGGCAAGTTGACGACCCACCCTCCGCCTTCCTCGCCACCACCAGGATGCCTCGGGGCGACCACCAGACCTCCCTGCCCGCCTCAGAGCGGCTCCAGCTCAACCCGCACCGCCAGCTGAGCTACTACCTGGTCCTTCTCTTCTGTGTGTTCCCCATCTGGTCCATCCCCATCGTTTCCTGGGCGTTTGTTCTCTACGAGCTTAAGGGTGGCGGCCTCTGGGTTCTTTCATGGCATGGCAAGGCCCTGTTTACCTATGCCCTCGCTGAGGTGCCGTCCCCCATCGTTTCCTTTCATGCGGGGATGATCTGACCCTCCTCTCTCCGCGTTCCCCTACCACTTCCCTACATCATAGGTCCTCTTTTCAATATATCACTACACCCTGTACAAGTTTGTAGATGGCCCGTGTCCGATCCCTCCCGGGAACTTAGAAGAACTCAAACTGGCGTTTAAGCGCATTGCCCAGACTGGCCTCGCAGACCTACCCGAAGACGGCTACGACGAGGAGACGCTCAACTTATCGCGTCCTGGAAGCCCCGCGGAGACGATAGAGAGGCTCAGTCCCACTGATCCTCGCGCCATCGACTTCCAGAATCAGTTCAGGAACTGGTGCGTCTCGGAGACCCACCTCGAATTGCGCGGGTCATGGTTACTCAGCTACTCCCCGACAGGTTCGGAGGCGTCCCGTGGTCGCAGATTCGGAGAAAAGAAATGCTCACCTGGATCTACTGGTCGCTTTTCTATGCACAACTCCCCGACGACTTAAACAAGATCCCTACCGGCCAACTCAAGGTTCTTCTGGACTGCCTTGACCTGATTGAGAAGCGGACCGGTACCGTCTTCCCCGAAGGCTCTAACCCCAAAGCATACCCCAAATTGCTCACTATCGACCCTGTAAGAGTCTGGTGGCGCCCGCTGGCTTACTACTTGGTCGTTTCCTTCAGCGACCTTGTCATCAAGGAGTGGTTGATCCGTTTCGGAGGCATGCGCCTGGACACGCGTCACGGCCTTGACTACCTCATACGCGTTCCTCCTACATGGGACGCTTCTAAGGACCCCACGCCGATCGTGTTCGCCTACGGGCTGGGTCTGGGGCTCTTCCAGTACAGCACGATCATCTACAGCTTCCTCACCCAGCTGCCCGACCGTCCGCTGTTTGTACTATTGCAGCCCCACATCAGTCAGCAAATCTTCCATCCTCGTTTCCTTGCGCCCAAACACCGCAAGGATACTATGATTATCATGCGTCAATTGCTCATCGACCTCGGCTGGGTGCCGAATCCAGCGGATGCTCAGAAAGATGGCCCGAAGCCGAGGGGCATCACCATGTCAAGTCATTCAAACGGTTCATATGTCCATGCCTGGTTCCTGAAGGATGCCCCGGACCTCGTTGCGCGTTCCCTGTTCATCGACCCCGTCACGTTTTGTGGCTGGGAAGGCGGTATGTCGACCCACCTGTCAGATGAAACATTCTTACTCAAAGATTTTCGCTCAGACCTCTGCCTTA
The DNA here is from genome assembly GCA_022496205.1 of Gloeopeniophorella convolvens. NCBI lineage: Eukaryota > Fungi > Basidiomycota > Agaricomycetes > Russulales > Gloeopeniophorella > Gloeopeniophorella convolvens. The sequence goes on along the minus strand of WTXD01000009.1, from coordinate 359,425 downwards.
AATTCCTGTACAACCGCGCTACCACCGTAAGTGCACGCACCTAACGCCGCAGCTGTCTCGCCTTGACCCACATTCCATTTTCTAGGGTCTCCAACTCATCATGAATTACTTTGTCAGTACCGAGATGGGTATTGCCAACTTGCTCACGCGGCAATTTGATTGGACGGCGAACACTTTGTTCTTCGAGGAGATACCACACTCGCGCAACCCTGCCAGGAACAAGTTCATTGTCGCGAACGACGACGTGGTTCTTTGTGCGCCGGTAAGTCCACCGCAGCACGCTGTTGCATGGGCGCTGTTGCTGAGAATGAGATGATCACAGCGCATCAAAAAGTATCTACTCTCGCACGGTGTGCGCAAGGGGCTCTACTACAATTCCGAAGGCCAGCATGGGTTGGCGCTTATTCCCGGCACGGAGGGCTTCAACGAGCTCATGGCATGGCTCAAAGAACCAGAACATTATTGATGTCTTGACGCGATTTATGTTCGGGGTTCCGCGCGGGGCGCTAGCATATTCTCTCACAAGGATATTTCGGAGACCATTGACGCATCTTTATCACGTTGTTTTGCTGCACTGCTTTGTTGACGAATAGATAGGGCATAGAATACCCTAATGACTGGTATAATAAATACCGTATGTGTAGAATAGCTAGATGCGAGCAGCCGGGGAAGCCAAACTGCAATCATACCAATCACCATACTCTGTACGACAGCGTGCGCATGATTTTACATCTTGATCCCGCGAGACTCGAAGAGATCGACGGCATTTCCCCGATATATGCGCTCTAAGATTTCCGGGCCATCTTGGTGCGCATGGGCAAAGTCGCCGTCAAACCAGCGGACCGTGTCCAGCGAGACAGCTAGCAGCCACACGGTCCACACGTCAGTTACCGTTACTAACCCCCAGCCCGCGTGGTCGGAGCCCAGGGCCGACTCGAAGCTCAAGCGCTCACCGGGAAAATCGCTGCCCCAGAGGACCCGCACCCCCATTTCCCACGCGTGCGCGGCGAGCGCTGCGGAGCGGCCGCCCAGCGCAGCGTCCCACCAGCAGCGCTGGAACTCGGTGAGTATCTCGTCCTCCGAGAGCGCCGCGCCCATGTACCGCCCGAGCCCTGCGACGCGCGCTGCGAGCGCGGGGGTGCTCCCGCCTGCGTGCGCGAGCACGAGCGCGATGCGCGCAAAGCGGCGCGTCTTGCCGCTCACGACAAGCTGTGCGGTCGCCTTGAAGGTCTCGTGCGGGACCTGGTGGGGTGGTACTGTTGAGATTTTGACTGGTTGGCGTGTCTACGCACCTCGGTGACGGGGAGCCCGAGCGCTTGGTGCGGCATTGGGGTCGTCGAGGGCGTCTGCGTGCCGTGAATGAAGACGACGGCGCTGCGCGCGTCGAGCGCGGCCCAGATGGGGTCGAACGTGTCGTCCCCAATGTACTCTGAGCGGCGGGGCCGAGCGGCCGGGTTAACGGGTCCCGAGCTGGAGTGATCGGGGAGTGAGGTTGGCTGACGCACTGGCTTCTTTGCCCACGCCGTAGGACGAGGAGACGGCGATGCCCACCGCGCCGAGCTCGTCGAAGACGTAGGGGATGAGCTCGAGCGCGCCTGTGGTCGGGAAGAAGCTTTATGCTCGGTTGGCGCAGGGGCACTCGTTGATTACCTTGGACGTCGCGCCAGTCACCCAGGCAGCCCCAGAACGCGAATCTGCCGCTGTGCTGCTGCACTGTTTCGCGCATCGAGTCGTTCACGCTCTTAGCTTCATCACGAGTCTCTGCGACACCCGCGGGGACAGACAGCACGGCAAGCTGGACACCCAGCGCGTTCATCGCGCGCAAGCTGAGCTCCGCGGTCCATGGCAGATTTTCTGGTGGTGTGCGGAAGCCGACGGTTTGGGAATGTTCGGCTTTGACGCGCGAGAGGGAAGGAGGAAAGATGTGGTGGTGGATGTCGATGCGCTGAGCGGCCGTGGTGGGTTGCATCGTACTCGCAGACAAAAGACGCTAGCCATCTCACGGTTGCTGAGCGCGAGTATAAAACCAATCAGCGGAAGTGCGGATCCGCAGAGTGTCTTCGATGTTGCGTATACCTCTATCACCATACATATTTGGATGTCAGACTTCCTTCTTCGTACATCGCCCCATTCACGCCGGTCGGCGGAACTCGCGGCATCGCTCCTCGTCCCACGTGACAAACTCGCCAGAGAGTGACTCGGGCGCGCGCAACGCAAGTGCAGCGATGACATGCCCCGGATCTTCTGGCTTCAAGAGCAGGCCCTCTTTCTTCTCGCGCACGAAGCTCTCGTGCACATTGGCTGCCATGTGAGTACTGCCAATGTCGCGGAGAGTAGCTTGCATCTGCAGCCTGGTGAGCTGGGACAATTGGAGACGAAAAGCAGAGACAGACGTTAGTGTCCACTTTGCCGGGCCGCACAGCGACCGACACAATCTTGCCCTTCTCCTCGGTAGCGAGCGTTCTGATCAGGGATAAGCATGTCTAGACGGACAAAGTCGTGCCCGGTCGAACTCCCACCGGTTCAACGAGTTCATAGCAGCCTTGCTCGCGCTGTATGGTCCCCAACCGCCGATACCACCAGTGGCGGCCCCAGAGCTAACAAATATAACTTTGCCGCCGTTGGGGCTCTCGCGAAGCGACGGCACGGCCGCCTTTAGCGCGGTCACGAGAGAAAAGACATTGACATCGAAATGCGTCCTCCAAGCGTCTAGAGAGGTGTCCGTTGAAGCGAGTTTGGTCAGAGGGTCCAGAGTAGCAGCGTTGAGAATGAGGCCATCGAGGCGACCATACTTGGCCGGCACAGATTGGATAGCGGCCGTGAACGCAGATTCGTCGGTCCTACGCCGATGATCAGCGAAGGGATCGGAGGCGAGTAATCGGGCGCTAACACGTTGCACTGGACGATCTGCAACGCGCTGGGATGGGCAGTGGCCAATTTATCGAGCTCTGACGTGTGAGATCGGGAGATGGCGACGACGGTGGCGCCGAAGGAGTTTAGGAGGAAAGATGTAGCGGCGAGGCCAATCCCCCTGCAAGACGGAGGGTTAGCCAGAGGGAATGATGTGGTATTTTGTTGTGCAAGAGGACCTCGAGGCGCCTGTGATGATCACGACGGGGACAGACATGGCAATGGCACTGGCAGCCTCAGCCTATGGCAGCACGGGGCCGACTGATACGGCGACAGAGACGAAGGCGCTCGGAGGTAGACGGAGGCACTGTTTGTGTGTGTTTGCGACTCCGAACGAGCATTGCCCCAAAAATGGGGAAATGGGAATATTGACGGTCTCGCTGTCAGCTCAACCAAACCAAACCTCTCTTTCCTCCTCCCAAAACACAAAACTCGCCCATGGCTGCGCGGTCATTCTCCCGTCTGGCACCTGCTCTTGCTAACCTTCGTGCTGGCGCGTCCCTCGCACAACGTAGGAATGCCCTCCGTGCTTTCGCAACGGAGGCCGGGGCCAGTTCCGTCAGTTTGTCTCCGTCTTATCCTCCCCAGTTACAAGTCTCACCTCACGACTCTAGATGACCGTTCGTGACGCTCTCAACTCGGCGATGGAAGAGGAAATGGTCCGCGACGAGAGTGTCTTTGTCCTCGGTGAGGAGGTTGCCCGCTACAATGGCGCATACAAGGTCGGTTGTCATTCCGTCATGTTCACATCCGGACACGCGTCGACCTCCTACGCTTGCCCAGGTCACTAAAGGCCTCCTGGACAAGTTCGGCGAAAAGCGCGTCGTCGACACCCCCATTACAGAAATGGGTTTCGCTGGTATTGCCGTTGGTGCCGCGCTGTCCGGCTTGCGACCGATGTACGCGCATCTCCGTTCCGTTACTAAACTCGCGACGCGAACTGACGTAAATCAGATGCGAGTTCATGACCTTCAACTTCGCCATGCAGGCCATTGACCAGATCGTCAATTCGGCCGGCAAGACGTACTACATGTCTGGCGGAAATGTCCCATGTCCCGTCGTTTTCCGTGGTCCCAACGGTGCCGCTTCCGGTGTCGCTGCCCAGCACTCGCAAGACTATGCCGCATGGTATGGTCAAATCCCTGGTCTCAAGGTCGTCAGCCCGTGGAGTGCGGAGGATTGCAGAGGCCTGTTGAAGGTGCGTGACCTGCTGAAACTACCTCTGAGGCGCCTGTCTAACAGCGATTTCCCAGGCTGCTATTCGCGACCCCAACCCGGTCGTCTTCCTCGAGAACGAGATGCTCTACGGTGTCTCCTTCCCCGTATCCAAGGAGGCGCTATCAGAAGACTTCCTCCTTCCCATCGGCAAGGCGAAGGTCGAGCGTGCTGGCACCGATGTCACCCTCGTTGCGCACAGCAAGATGGTCACTCACAGTCTTGAGGCAGCCGATATCCTCGCGAAGGAGGGCATCAAGGCGGAAGTCATCAACCTGCGCTCGATCCGCCCTCTTGACATCGACACCATCAAGGCGTCGGTGAAGAAGACCAACCGGTGCGCATCTAAGTTTAAGCTTCTCTCGGATACGCGTCTCATTTCTTCTTCTTAGCCTTGTCACCGTTGAGGGTGGCTTCCCCGCGTTCGGCGTTGGCTCCGAGATCTGTGCTCAGATTGTTGAGAGCGAGGCCTTTGACTACCTTGATGCACCCGTCGAGCGCGTCACTGGCGCTGACGTTCCTACTCCCGTGCGTCACTTCACGCGGATTATGTCTTGCTTGTCTGACACCATTGCTTTGTCAGTACGCCACGAACCTCGAGGAGCTGGCCTTCCCAGACACTCAGTTGATCGTCAAGGTCGCCAAGCGCGCCCTTTACAGGACCAACTGAGTCCGATTCTTCTACGTTATATCTGGGCATCCATCATGTTGCTTTCTAGTGCTATAGACACTCCTCCACTCGCGGATTCCCGAGCACCCTACTGCGTGAGGTTCTGTGATGTCCCATTGAAGGTTTGATGCACATGCTTTTATCTTATCCGTCACCCTCCATATCTTCACATCGAATCGAGCCGGATCCGAACCGCATTTGCGTGCGCCTGCAACCCTTCGCAATCCGCCAGTGTGGCCACCACCGGTCCCAGTTCCTTCAGGCCGTCCGCAGTCAATTCTTGTGATGTGATGTGCTTTTGGAAGGAGAGCGTGTTCACGCCGCTGAACTGGCGCGCATAGCCATTTGTCGGCAGCGTGTGGTTCGTCCCCGAAGCATAGTCTCCGCAGCTGTATGAGCGCAATCAGGAATAATGGAAGCTCATCAGTGACGAGCAAGGATCTGGGGTGCGCAGATTGTGACGCACCTCTCTGGCGAGTAAGGCCCGACAAATACGCTCCCCGCGTTCTGGACGTGTTCCACGGCGGCTGCGGCATCCTCGAGGTGCAGGATCAGATGCTCCGGTGCGTAGTCGTTCGAGAACGCGAGCGCAGCATCGACGTCGTCCACCTGCACGATGATGCTCTTCGCCACGGACTGCCGGATGATGTCGACCCGCTCGAGCGCACGTGCCTGCGCGTCGATTTGCGACTCGATTTCGGCGAGGACCGAAGCTTCCAGGTCGACAGCGACGAGCACGACTTGTGAGTCGACGCCGTGCTCGGCTTGCGAGAGCAGGTCCGCCGCTACATAGGCCGGGTTGCACGTGTGGTCTGCGATCACCTGTCGAGCGCGGTCAGACCTCCCGCCCGCGCAAGCACAGCTTGTAGCGCAGCGGCGGGCGACTTACGAGCACCTCGGACGGCCCGGCGGGCATGTCGATCGCGACCAGCGCGTCCGTGTCGTTCTGCACGAGCATCTTGGCCGCCGTCACCCACTGATTGCCCGGCCCGAAGATCTTGTCGACCTTGGGCACCGTCTGCGTGCCGTACGCGAGCGCGGCGACCGCCTGCCCGCCGCCGGCCTTGAGGACCGCGGACGCGCCGACGAGGTGCGCGACGTACATCACCTCGGGCGAGATGCTCCCGTCCGCGCGCGGCGGGGTCGCGAGCACGATCTCGCGGCAGCCCGCGACCTGCGCGGGAATGCCGAGCATCAGCGCGGTCGACGGCAGCACTGCGGTGCCGCCAGGCACGTAGAGCCCGACGCGCGCGATGGGCCGCGCGAAGCGCGAACACACGACGCCAGGCATCGTCTCGACGACAAGCACGCCGCGCGAGAGCTGCGCAGCGTGGAACGCGCGGATGTTCGCGTACGCGACGTCGATCGCGGCGCGCACGGCCGGGTCGAGCGCCATGCTCGCCGGCGCGAACGGCGGGCGGACGACGACGCTGGCGAGCTGCGCCTTGTCGAATTTGGCGGTCAGCTCGAGCAGCGCAGCGTCGCCGCGCGTGCGCACGGCGTCGACGATCGGCTTGACTTTAATGATCATCTCGTCGAACTTGAGCACGGGGCGCCGGAGGAGCTGCGCGCGCTCGGGCGCGAGAGAGAGGCGATGACGTATTTGTGCATGCGGATGGGGGCGTCGGGGTCGGGCACGGCGGCGGGTGCGGCGGGTTGTGCGGGGCTGCCGCCGTCGCCGCGGGCTTCGAGGTCCACTGCGGCTTGGCATTGCCTGGCCTCCGTGAAATTTTACGCGCCTTTGCGTCGAGGTTGCGCTCGATGTCGGCAAGTCCGACGCCTGCGGCGACACACCGGGTCAACGCAAAGTAGAATAGGTCCGCGGCCTCAGAGGCAACCTCTTCCTTCGTTTGAGCACTGCAGAGCTCATCGGCCTCCTCCATGATCTTGGACCGCAGGAGGTCAGAGTCGTTGAACAACCTGCTGGTGTACGACCCCTCGGGCGCGGACTCTAGGCGCGACTGCAGAGTGCTTTCCAGGGCCGACAGCCCGTTCAATTCGCCAAAGCACGAGGCGCGATTGAGATGGCAGAAGCCAGCCCCATGCTGAACGACGCTGAACTCGAGAGAGTCCGTGTCGCAGTCGAGGCGGATGCGTACAACATCCTGTGTGGCGCCAGATGTTTCCCCCTTTCTCCAAAGACCATGTTTTCGCGAGTGGTATACTCCTTTACCCGACAGGATGGACTCGGCGATTGATTGGCGAGAAGAGTACACCAGTCCAAGCGAGCGGCCTCCTTGTGGGAACGAGGACACTACGGTGGGGAAGAGACCGTCCGGGCGATCTGACCGGAGAGGAGTGAGGAACACATCGGCGATGTTCAGTTGAGAGGCGGTGGATGGGCCGAGCGTCAGCTGGGATGTGGGGAGTAGGGGCACCGCACCAACTGAAAGAAGCTCGCGGACGGTGGAAGGCGTCGGCGGTGTCGCGGAGGTGGATAGGATGTAGATTGATGAACCGGAAAAGAAGCGGGACACGGAGGAAATGAGATCCAGTTCGAGAGAAGGGGCCCTGAGCAGGACGCCGGAGACGCCTGCGCGCGTCTTGTCGGAGACAGCGCTTGCGTTGGCGAGATCTAGAAGGAGGAGGATGCGGTCGGGCGGGACAGTGCCTATGAACTCGGGAGCGCGAGCGAGAGGCAGGATGATCTTTTGGGCGCCACGGTCCAACCAGGACACGATGTCATCGTAATGTACGGATGCATCGTGGTCTACGAGAACGTAAACGTTGTACAAGTCGATGTGATGGATCGCGGAACTTGAGATGGGCAGAACGAGAGGACCGATCCGGGAAAGTGCGGGCAGGATGTCTTGGTCCTGGTTGTCGAGAAGAGGGAGAAAGGCGGCCATCGTCGGGCTGTTAGACCTCTAGAATAGGTAGTCGTTGTGCACAGTCGCTCGAACCTGGAGCAGCCAAAGGCGGTCAGTCTCGTACACTTTCCTTTGACCTGAGTCATACATAAGTAATCTTGATCGTACACCCGCGCAGACCGTGGCACGTGTGCATAGGTGTGCATCTCGACGTAATTCTTGCATCTCGTCCCTTTATCCACATCATTCAACGCAACTGGGGCAGAGTCTATGCTTGCTGCGCACACGCCATAGTGGCTGTACCGTGCCACCGAGGTGCCACCGTTCAACCCGTAATTGAACTTGGTGCCGCACGAAAGCGCACTTGGCCGCGTTCCCGCTCAACCGCACGGTGCCACGCCTGTGCCCTCTTTTGAATAGTTGATAGATACTGTACTGATGGATGCACATATTGATTGTGCTAGGCCACGGGTCGCAGTAAAGATCTGTCGCCCTTTGTGTGCCCGGACGGTGTGAACAATGGGCAAATACGGATACTATTTACTGCAAGCCTGGAACCGAGTGATTGGCGCGCCAGACAAAGGACAGTCAGTCGCCGCTCGGACTCTTATAACAAAGGCCTTCCGTCCTTATATATGGACCCCGCCCTCTCTTCCCTTCTCATCATCATCTAACACCAAGAAATACTTCTCAATGCCTCCCAGAGCTGCCCCCGAAGGTCCTGGTGGTCGCGGCGGTCGAGGTGGTCGTGGCGCCGGTCGTGGTGCCGGTCGAGGTGACGGTCGAGGTGGTCCTCCTCCTGGTCGCGGTGGCCCTCCTGGTCGTGGTGGCTTCCCTCCACCTGGTGGCCCTCGTGGCGGTCCTCCTCGCGGTGGTCCCCCTCGTGGTGGCCCCCCTACTCGTGCTGCCCCTCTTCCAATAGTCGGTGGCCCGGCGGCGGCGCGGTCTCTTGTCCCTGCCGCCCACGTTCGCTCGATTGGCGTGAAACGCCCCGGCCACGGCAATGCTGGACGCCCCATCGAGGTCTTCACCAACCATTTTGCGGCAGAACTCAATCAAGGCACGATCTATCACTACGATGGCATGTCCTTCTCGCTTTCCGTGCTCGCCGAGATCTGACACACGCCTGCGCCGTTTGTCGCCGCCATCTAGTCGGTAAGTATGTTGTCGCTTTCTTACTTCACTTTAGTCACGACTCGCGCTAGTCATTCTTCCGGAGAAGCCTCTCCCTGCCAAAGCAAACTTCGAGATCATCACAGCCTTGCAGACCGACGTTGAACGTAGCCTCTTCGTGAGGCCCGGTGTCTACGATGGTCGAAAGAATCTCTTCACTGCCTTCGAACTTCCTTTCGAGTCGGGTTCTCGGGAGGTAACGCCCTTTTCCACATCTCTACGTGGCCGTTCTCACCTTCGATAAGTTCGTGGTACCTCTCGGCGAGCGTTCATCCGAAGAAAGTGGTCGCCGACCTCCGAAGGAATACAGGGTTCGACTCACCCATGTCGCCTCCATCAACCCTGAGTAAGCGTCCGTTTACCTCTCAAGGCGGCGCCCCCGAATCATAGTCGCTTTCAGGGTTCTTCAGCGATTCCTACAAGGTGATCAATCCCACGACAACACCGTCCTGACGGCTATTACCGCACGTGTCGGCTTCCCTGCCGATTGTCTTCCATACTCACATCCAGAGATAGGCCCTCAACGTGGTTGTTCGCATGGGGCCCAATCTACGATATCCCTTCAACGTTCGCTCTTTTTTCACCGACAATGAAACGAAGGCCATCGGTGGAGGCATTGTTCTTTGGCGTGGATATTTCCAATCTGTGCGGCCTGCAATTGGCCGTATGTTGATCAATCTCGACATCTCAACGGGTGCTATGTACACACCCGGGCCATTCCTTAACCTGGCGTTGGAGGTCCTGGGTAAAACCGACCCGAACGTGCTCTCCCCTCGCCGGGGTCTCCCAGACCGTGAGCGGATGCGTTTGCAACGCTTCATAACCGGAATCAAAATCACGACGCCGCATAACCAACGTGACTCGCGCTCCGCCCCCCGGCCTCGTGTTGTCAAGAAGCTCAGCCGCGATGGCGCGAAGGACTTGACATTCGAACTTGGGGACGGACGAACGACTACGGTAGCAGACTACTTCCTCACGGTACTCAATAGGCCGTTGCGGCACCCAGACGTGATCTGCGTCGAGGTACGTCAATCACTTACTTTGTAAGTCGCTTTCCGCAGATTGACGATTATGTAGCTCTCCTCTGGGGCATTGATACCCCTGGAACTCTGCCACGTTCCGCCTGGCCAGATCATCCGCAAGCAGATCCCTCCCGACAAGACTAGCTCTGTGCTTGACTTCGCGACGAAACGTCCCCGGGAACGCCTCGCATCCATACAAAATGGGTTGAGCGTATGTGCCTAGGCGGTGTTGTGGAGCTACCTGCTGAATGATGATTTAGGTATTGGAGTATGGTCAGTCGGAGTATGTGCGCCAATTCGGGATGACCATAGCCGATCAACCGCTGAGGATACAAGCTCGGGTGATTAACCCGCCCACCTTGAAGTACAATCCAAAGTCGAGGCAGCCTACCGTCGTAAGTCTTTTCTCATTATGTTTCAATGAAGCATGATACTATCCATTCGTCGTCAGAGGCCAAGAGATGGTGCTTGGAATATGTAGGTTATCCTAGCATCCGTTCCATGACCCGGCGATGACCTCTTTTCAAAGGATTGACAAGCGCATGTTCACGCCCTCCACTGTGAACAATTGGATGGTCATCATCTACGAGCGCCAGCAACGCTTCGACCAGCGAGTTGCCAACCAGATGGCGGCCGATCTGGCCAAGGGATGTGAAACCGTTGGTAGGATGCCATGCTTCTTGGGCAACGACGGGTCATTCTTACCGACGCCTTGCAGGCATTACCATCAAACCAGAACCAAGTCTCATCAAGTGGGAATCGGGCCAGGGAAATATCGGACAGGTTGGTTGTATCCCTCCATTACGACCACGACCGTTCTTGCTGAGTAACTATCACACCAGCAACTTCGTGCGGCGGGCGGCGAGTGTCAGCGAGTCTCGGGGTCGCTGCCTACACTTGTCGTGGTGATCCTTCCAGATGGCGGCAACGATATATACACCGCTGTTAAGCAGTAAGTACTCATCGCCAACATTTGGGAACATATGCTCACCAAACCAGTTTCGGGGATGTCTCTGTGAGTATATGCTGTCCTCAGACTCTCTTCATGCGAGAGTCCTTATGCTCGCATGCAGGCTGGCGTTGTCACGCAGTGTATGAAATCGTCAAAGTGCTTCCGAGCCAAGCCGCAGTACTACGCCAATGTAACATTGAAGTAAGTGGCTCGCCCCTGTTTTGTCTCCCCCACTCAAGCCATATTATAGGATCAACGTGAAGCTCGGTGGGATCAATGCTGTTCCAGAGCCTCGCGACATCTCCTTCTTGACGGATAACGCCAATCCAACAATGGTCATGGGTATGCCTCCCTTTAGTGCATCGTCTCGGAAAGAAGCTCATGTGCTACACGATTAGGGGCGGATGTCATCCATCCTGCTCCGGGATCCGAAGGTCGTCCATCGTTCACTTCCCTGGTCGGAAGTATCGACGGTAGCGCTGTCCGCTACGTTTCCACGATGGAAGTGCAGACATCTCGTCAAGAGTTGATCGATGCAATGGAATCCATGTGCACGGTATGTTTTCTGTTTCAAATATCAAAACAATTGATTCGAGGAGAATCAGTATGTCTTGGGACAATACAAGGGAGCAACTGGGAAGTATCCTAAGCGAATCATGTTCTATCGTGGTAAGCATCGCGCTGTTGTTGTTACGGACGGTGCTGATCCTGTCCACAGATGGCGTGTCAGAAGGCCAATTTTCACAAGTCCTGGAAAGCGAGCTTCCACTGATCCGAAGTACGTCGTTCACACTGGTTACTCTCTCGTTCTGACCTCGCCAGGCGCATGCGCAAAATTGGGCTTCAATCCGACGATCACGCTCATCGTCGTCGGGAAGCGACACCATGTCCGCTTCTTCCCGCGCAACGAGAATGAAGGTGACCGGAGTGGAAATTGTCCTGCTGGCACCGTAGTCGACAGTGACGTCGTCAACCCCGTCGAGTTCGACTATTACCTTCAGAGTCACGGCGGCCTGCTTGGTACTAGCCGGCCTGCGCACTACAATGTCCTCCTCGACGAGAACAAATTCACGTGAGTTGTGCATCTTCCTGATGGATTCAACGCTTATTACATGCCTACAGTGTCGACGGATTGCAATCGCTGTCTTTTGCTCTCTGTCATGTTTACGCCCGTGCGACGCGTTCCGTATCTATCCCGGCCCCTGTATACTGTAATGCCTTTTTCGCTGTCCTCTTCAGACGCCTATACTGACATCCTCGACTCAGATGCGGATATCGTGTGCTCTCGCGCGAAGCACCACTACGATCCTCAGCAGGGACTTGAGCTTTCTATGTCGGAGACTATGACAAATACGACGGAGGAGGCGAACAACTTGGAGAAATTCCGCGCTGCATTCAAGCCAACACACGAGCGCATGAAAAAGCTTATGTACTTCTGTTGAGACCTTAGCGCTGGCTGTACTACACCTTGCAGGTCCACGGCGACGATATTCCGAGTATTGTATTCTCCGCACTCTTCCGGAGATCTCGATACATAACTCCATTGTAAACTAGCACCTTAAATTTCGCATCTTTGTTTGTTACATTCACGATCCAGTTGCAGCCTACCGTCAAACTGAGCGGGAGAACTTCGGATGTGCACAGTGGCTAGTGGCCGGCTGGCATCGGTCCGGCCTGAGGGGGATGACCCAGTCCAGAGCAGTCCAGGATCGCTCCTCAAGTACTTATATATCGCAGAATCAGGTCTCATGGTGCAATCTACGGACTCCATCCTGAACTATGTCCAGCGTCATACGCCCTCTTAACAAGAACTGGAGTTTTACCCAGGTTGGCGGCGGCCAGGGCACTGAAGATGGCCAGTGGCTGGAGACATCTACTTTCCCCACTTCAGTCCATGTCGAACTCATCCACCTGAAGAAAGTGCCTGATCCTGTACGTCGATCTGCCCGTAGATGCGGATCTGGTTTGCTTACTGATGTTGGGAAGTTTGTCGGGCTGCATGAATGGGATGTGCAATGTGCGCGGATAACATGGCATCCACGACCATCTCAGCCGGCTGAGCGGTGTTGTCTGCAGGGATCGGAGAGGCTGAGTGGGCCTTCAAGACCTCCTTCGAAGTAACTGAGCAGGAACTTGCTGCTCCAAATATCGACCTGGTGTTCAACGGCCTGGACACATTCGGTGTCGTCACACTGGTGAGCAGAAGCCAAGCACTGAAGCGTCCCACATTGTCCATTTACCGGGTGATCTTTCTAGAACGGCAAGAAGATACTGGGGTGTGTATTGATCTTTCTTCATCGCGTCAACCTCACTCACGTTACCAGAACCGAGAATCAGTTCGTGACGTACAGGGCTTCTGCCAAAGAACACCTGACCGTTGGCGTCAACGAGCTCGTAATCACATTCCCAAGCGCCTTCTTGAAGGTGCGGGTTTTCCACTCCTGCGAAAGATTTAGACCCTGAGATAAATCTGGTCATGTAGGGAAGAGATCTTGAGAAGAAGGATGCCAAATACCACCTCTGGAACGGAGATTCTAGCCGCTTGCACGTTCGCAAGGCTCAATATACGTGAGTTATATTCTCTTCAACCGTGGTCAGGGCTCACCATCCGTCCAGTTACGGGTGGGATTGGGGTCTGTCCATCCATTTCCCTGCTTTTCATCGTTTTACCTGACTGAATTCTAGGACCTGTTTTATTGACTGTTGGCCCTTGGCGGTCTGTGTCTCTTCACACATATCACACACGTATATCCGATCTCCGCGTCTCCGCTCTTGTCGACGAGAAGCTAGACACGGATTTGAGCGTGCGCTTTGTGCTCTCTTCCGACACCCCTAGCACTGCAGTGGTTACGCTGAAAAACCCTTCCGGCGCAGCGGTCATTGGCCAGAGCAACATCAAGGTTGTTGGTGGGGCAGCGCAGGCCGAGTTTCACCTCAAGAAGGGAGGAGTCGAACTGTGGTACCCCGTCGCATATGGCAAACAGCCTCTGTACAACGTCGAAGTCAAGGTAGTCAATTCGGTATGTATCAAGCAGCGAGAGGTGACCATGGCCATTCGCTCAAGCTAGCCTCTGCAGCAGAATCACACTCTGGACGCGAAGAGCGAGCGAATTGGCTTCCGGCGCGTGCGAGTCGTCGAGGACAAGCTGATCGACCAGCCTGGTCTTACTTGGCTTTTCGAAATCAACAACATACGCATCTTCTGCGGAGGATCTAATTGGATTCCGGCCGATTCCTTCGTGACTACGTGAGTTTGTGGTTCTGTGATCTGTGAGGCGTTGTGATTTAAAACAATCACAGTGTCACAGCTGAGCGTTACAGAGCCTGGCTCCAATTGCTGGTAGATGGGAATCAGAATATGATTCGCGTCTGGGGTGGAGGAATATATGAAGATGATATCTTCTATAACATCTGCGACGGTCGGTCTTCGAGGACAATTGTCCTCCCCGATGCTGACGGCCCTCAGAACTTGGCATCCTCGTTTGGCAGGACTTCATGTTTGGATGTGGACAGGTCAGTTTGTCGTTGCCTTTTAGGCCCATGCCAGTTACCCACCGTGAAACAGTATCCCGCATACGACACATTCCTCGCAACTGTGAAGTTAGAGGCAGAGCAGAATGTTCAGAGGTTGCGTCACCATCCTTCGATCGTGATCTTGGCTGGTAACAACGAAGGTTGGGACTTTTCCGTCCTCCATGACTTCTCACTCAGTTGGGCGTCCAGATTACCAAATTGCTGAGACATTTAATCTGGATCTTAACTACGATGACGAGACGTCGGACTTCCGAAAAACGAATTTCCCAGCTCGCCACATCTACGAACGTGTCTTGCCTACGATAGTCTCGGAGCTTTCTGACATCCACTACCATCGAAGTTCTCCGTATAGTGGACATGGAAAGGTGACTACTGACCGGACGTATGGTGATCTACACCAGTGGAATGTATGGCATGGCACGCAAGAGCCTTGGCACAACTGGGACGTTCTTGCTGGGCGGTTCGTCTCCGAGTTTGGAATGTAGGCGCCTTACCACCCCTGGTCTTTCACGGAATTGCTCACGCAGGACGCAGGGAAGCATACCCTAACATCCGTACAGTTGATTTCTGGACGGGTGGTAATACCTCTGAGCGGTACCCACAGTCGCGGTGAGTGGACTCCTCTATATTCGGGGCCACTCATCGCTGACGCCTCAAAGAACGACCGTCAACCATAACAAGGCCGATGGCTTTGAGCGTCGTCTGGAACTATACCTCGTGGAGAACTTTAAGCACGCGTTCGACATCGAAAGGTCTGTCATTGACCCGAAATACCGCCAGATGTCCTGAGGTGTCCGTAGCTACGTGTACTACACTCAACTGATGCAGTCGGAGACCCTTTCCTCCGCATACCGCCTGTGGAGGAGGAACTGGGCCGGCCCAGGAAAAGAGTACACGGCCGGAGCCCTCGTATGGCAGGTGAGGACCAGACTCCTTGTACCCTACTTACCGCCGCTTGCGTTTCTGACCCTAGGCAGATCAACGACTGCTGGCCCGTGACCTCCTGGGCCATAGTCGACTACTTCCTCCGACCGAAGCCCGCCTATTTCGCGATCGCACGCGAGCTCCGGCCGTTCACAGTGGGAATGACGCGCAAGAACCAGAAGAAGTATGCAGACGAGCGTACGCTCGCGCACTTCACGATTACGTCGCAACTGGAAGTCTGGGGGACCAACAGTACGCTCGAGCCGAAGAGCGCTACGCTACAGGTCACAGCCTTCGATCTCCAGCGTCCAGACTGGAGCAATCGATGGGAAAAGGATGTCACGCTGGCGCCTAACTCTAGCACTGAGCTTTGGAAAGGGGAGGTTCCTGGCCAGCCGGTACGCACGAAAGACAGCGAAGTACCCAAGACGATTGTCGTAAGCGCACGACTTCTTGATGAGAATGGCGCTGTCTTGGGGCGTTATTCTAATTGGTAGGTGTCGCATGGCGTGTCCTTGTGACGGCGGTTGATGTCGAGCGCCCTCCAGGCCAGAGCCATACAAGTACATCCACCATCCTGACGTAAAGGAACTGGGCTTCAAGATTACGCCACTCGAAGGCGGAGAATCAGTTGAACTGAGCACCCAGCGTCCCATCAAAGGCATCGTGTTGGAAGTGGAAGGCGAGGATGTCAAGTGGAGCGACCAAGCAATCGACCTGGTCCCAGGGGACCCGCAGGTGATCAAAGCTACCGGACTGAAGGGCAGGCAGGTCAAGGCGAGGTTCCTCGGTGACGGCACTGCTTGAGGCTTGGATTGCCATAAGGCGCGCGAGGCATATGAGTGGATGACCCAGCCCACCGGAGCAACCGTCGGTAGTTTGTCACGAGTACAAGGCCAGTCTGCAGGTCGAGTAATGAAGAATGAAGGATCTCGATTGCATCTGCGATTGTGTCCCGTTTGGCGTCGGTGTGACGCAGTGGCGCCGAGGTCATGAGTTGTACAAGCGACATTAACAGTCAAGAGTAGGCGAGGAATGTCATTAGAAACCACCAGTGGAGGGCGTATTACGGAGAACAGACCCGCTGACTTGGGAGATATGGTGCACTATAAGTACATACAGAGTCAAAGCATAAGAACACAAAAGAGGGGTTCTAAGGAGATGGGGTCCCCTCTAGTCCGGTAGAAGATGATTAAAATGGGAAAACGAAAAGCCCTCGTGTGACATAGGATGTGGCGGCAGCAGTTAAAGCTTGAGAACATGAGCCACATGGAGAAACGGTAGCGGGGATAATAGGAACGGAGCCAGCAGGTCGAACAACTCGTTGCGTTCAAAAAGGGGCACGTCACATAATCAGGCAACGGCTGGTTTCCGGCTCGGCCTTGCTCGGCGCTTGTCGCTCGATCTCTGCGAGACACAGTTCGAAGACTTTGGCTGACGGGGATATTTGTCAGGGCCGGATGAATTTTGGGGTACGGAAGTCAACTTACCGACGTTGATGTTGTTCTTCGCGCTGGTCTCGATCCAGGCTGCATGATTTGCCTTCGCGAGGTCCTCACCTTCTGCCGCTTGCACCTGTCTGCTTCCTCTTGTAAGGCCGAGACGTAGAGACGATCGACAGGACGACCGAGACCATGAGTGAACGATCCTACCTCTGTGAAAGATCTATCTTGGAACCGACTATGACACAAGGGATTTCCTTGATGCCACAAAAGTTGACAATCTTGTCATACACAATCTGGATCATGTCGAAAGAATTCCGGGAAGTGACCGAATAGACGAGAACGAAGCCATGGATCCCGATAGCATGCTTTGAATTGAGTATTGAGTATTCGTCCTGGCGTCGATGGTGAGTGGGCAAGCGGGAGGCGCCGGCAAGCTAGAGCAGACCTGACCAGCTGTGTCGATGATGTCGCAGTCGTAGTCAACACCCTTGTAGTTTACGCTCTTGGAAAACGTGTTCTCGATAGTAGGATAGTAAGACTCAATGAACTGGTTCTCCGTGAATTGTACAACGAGGGACGATTTTCCTGTTATAGCACAATCGAGAGGCATGAGCGCGCGTTCGGGGAGCACAGATAGGCCGAACTAACCAACTGAGCGGGATCCGAGGACAGCAATCTTTCTCTTCTTGAGGATGTCGCCGGGCATGCTGGAGAAACAAGAAAGGAGGGAAAAGAACGAGAAAAGGACGGGAATATGTGAGGAGCTGGCGCGGCGCACCCTTCGGTCCAATATCGGTCCGGGCGTTCCGCCGCCGCTTCGTGACTTCGCCTCTCGTCCACGTGACAACCCGCGTCTGCACGTGCTGTTCGTTTCCAACATGCGGGTCGCGTTCACAGTCCTCCAAGTTCAACTTTGCCAACAGCCGTCCACTGCACTTGCTCTCCACCACCATGTCTGCTACCTCAACCCCAAACGACTCACCCGCCTCGGTGCACGTCCAGCCTCTCCACAACCCCCAGAATGCCGCCCATGTAGCCGTCCCACAAGCTCCCCTCGGCAACGCCACCAACGGGCCTACAAGCCAGGCACCAGGAATGGGCGCCAGGGCCTTTCTTGCGAAGCGCATGGCGAAGTCTCAGTGAGGCTGCACGCTTGTCGAGCCCTGGATCGCTGGGCTGACGCCATGACAGGAACCCGACCTACATCTCGCCTACAGACAGCATGATGACGCCAGTGACACAGAAGATCAGTGCGGCGAAGAAGAAACACTTCAACAAGTGCGCGCTTTGCAGCATTCCTGCGTATGATGGGCTGACTCCTTCGCATATCGCAGGGGCGCACCGAAACCTATGCCCGCATTGTTCGGCGAGACCGTAGCAGACACATCCGATCAAGAGGACGAGGACTTGGCCTCCCCAATCAATGCAGGCCCATCCCAAGAACTGGCCTCTACCGACGACAATCCCTTCTGAGGATCCCTCTGCCACCATAGCCGGCTACCAGCTCTACCACCCCATTCCGGAGCGCGTTTTGATGAGATGAAGCCACGATATACTCTGTTATGTTTAGCTGTTCTGCGATGAGTCTTGTTCTATGTAAGCTACACTGTAAATGGCACTGTCTGGCTGGTTCCAGGTGCTCTCAGCCTTACCGTTGGCCTGATCCATATTCCGTTCCGAGCATCAAACCCCCGCAATCCTGGCTGCTGCCATAGCAGGTGTCGCTGCCTCGAGCTAGTCAGCTCGATATGGGGCTCATGATCAATGTGAAGCAGGACGCGAAATGGCCCTCACCGGCTGGAGCGCAGAGTCACATGGGAATGCCGCGTTGTTGCATTATTGATGCGTATGCACACTTCAAAACAGGGCACACTGATCAAGGATTACGCGTCCTCGGTACGTTCTTAGTGCATCCACCATACCACCATGTATCGGAGAAGACCTTCGTGGGACCCCTTCGATCCCAACGCCCTCAATCACGTCGATCACAACTCGTCGCTCGGAAGGGACTTGCTTCTTATCCAGAACTATCTGGCCTTAGAGCGAGGGGAGGCCCCTGTGGCGAACCGCCTGACTGGACAGTAAGCGCCACTCGCAGCCCTCGTCCGCGTCGTGCACATCGACTGAGGCGCGACCAGGCAGATCAAGGACGCCATCGAGAGCCTTCCATACCTGACAGAGGCAGACCTCGAGCGTCTCGGGCACCATGGTACGAATCCGAACGCGCGCCGACTCCCCGCCGTCCGAGTGGCGAATGACCATATTTTGCAACCGCGCAGATTCGACGTGCTCCATCTGCATGAACACGCTGCTCGCCTCGATCGCAGAGGAGGAGCTGGCGCGCGCGATGGACTCGCCGGCGCACCCCGTCGAGCTCCTCGGCGTGACGCGTCTCGCCAAGACGTGCGGACACACGTTCTGCCGCAAAGAGTTGCGTACTACGCGCTGTCCGTGCCACATAGTCCGTCGCTCATCATCAATGCCGTCGCCAGCCTAGTGACGTGGATACGTGATGGGGTGAGTTGTTCGAGTGGCATGTGTGCGCGCAGCGGCGGTACTGATGCAATCCGTGGGTATCACGCCGCCACCGTAGAACGCGTCGTGCCCTCTATGCCGCACCGCCATTGCGCAGCCGTCAGACGCAGACGCAAATGCCGCCGTCGCCGCCGCACCAACAGCAGCGGAATTTGAAGACGCGATGAACCGCACACACACCATGTACCGCACGGAGCTGCGCACTCTGAACGGGATTCCGCTCGATGATTACACAAGCATGTATTCGTAGATGTATTCCTCATATTCGTAGTTACGACCAAGAAGCCGGGGGTGAATATTTACTATGCGACCGCCCTCTATCTTGAGTGAATGGTAGGGGTAGGGAATTCGTACGGTGGGAAGCAATTCTGTCAGAAAGCGTGGCGATAGCGTCCGTGGAATGGATGCATGCAAAAAAAGAGACGGAAATGAGGGAGAGATGCGAGTCTGCGATTTACGACTTCCTGAAGCATCGGAAAAGGTTGCGCCTGAAGAAGTAGAAGAGACACTGGGCGGAACAAAGTCAGCTTGATAACATAGAACCAAGCAAGACAAGCACGCACCCCTGCGAATCGTACGGCAGACAACGCGAAAGTGGAGTAGAGGATGAAGGCGAAGTAGTCGTTCTGCTTTGTGCGGAGGTGTGCCTCATCAGCGTTAGGGTCGTTGTCGTTCGGGAGGCCATTGATATTCTCAATGGCGACAGCGAGCGCCGCGTTCGAGATCATCCAGCACGCGACCAGGCGCGTGCGGAAGGTCTTGTTCTCGTCGTCCATCGACGGCTTCTCGGGGACTTCGTTGACTTCAATCTTGGTGACGGCACGGGTCACAGTCTCCTTGAATACAGCGTCCAGATCTTCCTGCACACGCTCGGTGTCTTGCACGACCGCCGCCCCTTCATTTTTGCCCTTGGATGAAGAAACGGATGGTAGCGCCTCGGCCTTGTCGGATCCCTTGGTACCCCAAGATACGTCGTGCAAATTACAGAACGCGTACACGTTAAGGACGTTCGTGAAGCTGGGAGCCAAGCACAGATATTGGAAGAAGCTCGAGAACATGTGCCAGGGGTCACGCTTGGGTGATGCGTGAGCAGGCGAGCACGAGGAATGGAGATCATAGACTCACGTAGAGGAACGACGCGAAGAAGTAGATACCAAAGGTGGACACCATTGCTGCTATCAGAGCGCCGACAGGAGGCGTGAAGAAAGTCTTGATGACTTGACTGGTCGTCTTATTCTTCAGATCTTCCGGAATATTCTACGGGCAGAAAAGTATTGAATTTCACTGTTTCGCGACACCTCTTGATTTGGCTTACCGCAAACGCCTTGACAGTGAGTGTAATCGAGCACACGAGTAGATACACGGCCAAGATGGCATATACCCTGCAACCACAGCCTTAGTTTGTACACGACAAGGATGTGCGGAAGAACGCACCATAGAGTGATCGCATACGCAGCCCGTTCGCCCTTTGGCCGATTTCCCAAAGCCAAGACGAACTTTCCGATAATCAGCAGTGTTCGGGGGTCTCGAGTGAGTTCGGCTCACCTGTAGAGCCAAGAAACCAAGGTAGATCCAT
Source organism: Gloeopeniophorella convolvens (assembly GCA_022496205.1). NCBI lineage: Eukaryota > Fungi > Basidiomycota > Agaricomycetes > Russulales > Gloeopeniophorella > Gloeopeniophorella convolvens. The sequence goes on along the minus strand of WTXD01000009.1, from coordinate 338,659 downwards.
TTTAGTACCAGATTGATCCAATGCGTCTTGCGTGTACGAGTAAGTGCATATTAAGAGTGTGTTGAAGGGAAGGGAAGCTCACAATATCCAAACCGGTGTGGTTGTTACCACCAAAGAACACAATGCCTTGAGTCGGCACGAGGTCGATAATGATACTGAACGTCAGCCAGATATTGGCCAGAGCGAACCAGGAAAAGGTCAGCGAAAATATGTTATACTTGGTGCCTGAAGTCAGCGCACGCTCACAAGCTCAAGGGAAGAGGAAAGCGCACAAGGGCCTGGATGTGGAAGAAGACATCCGAATGATGCCATGACTTGATTTGTAGAGGCGGAAGAAGTGCACGACGGCATACTGTGGGGCATGAGCACGGGGCACAGGGCGAAAAGGGCTCGTGCCACTCACGATGGACGCAGCAAACGAACCGTTGAGCCACCGACGACGTTGACCGATCAGCTCCGCTGCGCTTTCGGGCACGTCCGTCTCGGCCTTGGAGGGCTTGACGTAGGTGAGCGTCCACTTGGCGCCAGCCTTGGCAACGAGCTCGAAACAGAGGATACGATCCTCGGCCAAGAACATGTTCTTGGTGAAGATGTTCATGCCGTGGATACCCTTTGGGCCAAGACGGTCGGCGAGCGAGTGGTCTCCGTGGAAGTACTGCTCGAGGGGTCGGCCCTGGATCGCGCGATACCGGTAGGCAGAGAAGGCACCGGGCAGTACGGACACATAACCGAAGCTGCTCTCTAGGGGCTTGTCCAAGATGTTCGACATCTTGTACTCAAAGTTCTGGGCTGCGACGAGAGGATTGAGGAGCTTCCTGCCCTTGTTGATCATCGCATAGATTTCTCCACAGCATCCGCCGAGATTGTTATCGTTATAGAATGCCTCCCAGAGATAGTAAATGGACTTGTGTCCAGGCTTGGTTCCGGCGTCGATAAGGACGCAAATCTCGGGCTGGGATCACGAGACCATCGATACAGGCCGCATACACGAGGACCAGGGTTTACTCACCTCCAGCATCTTACCGATGCCGTTGAAGAGCCAGCGATGCGAGTTGATCTTCTTCTGGTTCTTTGCCTTCAAAACAAAGATGATTTGCACGGGCACCAGATTGTTGGGGTCATCACCATGAGGCAGGACGAGCTGCGGTGTGGCATCCACGGAGATCTGGGTAGTGTACTGTCCAAAAGTATCATCAGGATTAGGTGATTATGCGGGATGCTCCCCGGACAGACCTCGAAAATGTGAGCGACAGTGTCTTTGCCATCGACTTGCTTCTTCATGACACCGTCCTGATAGACACCGACGGTGGCGAGGATATCCAAGACCGTCTTGTCCATGGCTTCCAGCCCGTCGACGATCAGGGCAACGGTGATCTTTTGCCAACCAGGAACACCCTCCTCCGCACTGCGGCGCCAGTACTTGGACTGCTTGGTCTTGCAGATGTCGCGAATGTTGAGCATGACGTTGTGAAGGGTACGTGCGTACAGGGTCTTATCCTCGTTGTATGAGGTGACGGCGATGAGGAGCTCGGTCTCACGATTATATATCTTGGTCCGCAGCGACCAGCCGTTGGCCTCTGAAAACTCGTCAGGGTCGCAGGTTGCGGCGGTGTAGCGCATATGCCTGCGTGGCGCATGGGTGAAAAGGGTTGGACGCCGCTAGGCAGACCACCTACGAGAACTCGGTCGTCTTGACACCATCTTTCCATTTAGCCTCGACGGCGCTGAAAACCGGTGTGGGAACGAGATATTCGGTGATGAAGTTACCGTTGATCAGCTGGACGGTCTTCTTCACACCGCGGCGGATGGTCTGCCGGCGGCGCCATGCAGTATCGACGCCGTTGGAGGCAGAAGAGGCAACAGAGAGGGGGCGTTCGCCGTACGGGTCGCCATAGACGTCTGGATTGATCGGGCTGAAGCGCTCGAGGTAAGAAAGGCGGGATATGCGAATACGAGGCTATACGTGCCCTGGAGGATAAAAGCCCCCCGCAAAGTTGCCGCCGGTAAGAGGTAGCTTTTCAACTTCATCCTCTTCGTACTGCGCGTCGTGCCCGCCGAATTCTTGGTTAAGGGTAGCGGTAGACTCGTAGGGCCTGGGCTGGGGTTCCTGAAACTGGATGTTGCGGGGACGGTCTGAGAAAGGGTCGTCGGTGTATTCTGAGTCGTGGGAGGGGACCGAACTGAGCGGGGGACGGCCAGCCATGAGGGTAGATGTGGTAGAGGAAAAGAAGGAGCGCGGGGATATGTAGAGACGGGGCTTGTTATGGGCTTGTTATGTTTGGCGAACTCGGTCGGTAACGAGGCAGTGAACGTTTGATGCGCAAGCCGCGCAGGGCACCGCCACCTTCCTCTTGGGCGTACGGCTGATCCCTCCCTCGATTATCACGCCATCCGTGCCCACAGCCCACATGCACACAATACAGTTATTTACATGCTATTCTGTCTTGGCTAAAGCTGCGTTTCGAAGGCCTGCCATTGTGCAGGGTCTCAGATCTCAGACCGCGCGCAACCCAGAGAGCGCTGCTAGATCTGCTGCTCGGCCGGCGGCAGACCCCCGGCGTGAACTCAGTATGCCAGCCGCGTGTCACACCTAGTAACGGCTCCCAGAGCAAACATGATTGTGGTAGCGGGCTGCTGCCTGTCTGATGTGCATCAAGTATCACAGCGGTGGCAGATTCACACAATGGAGGCAGGCAGTGAGTTTGTCTGAGCGGTGATTGTGATTCGGCCTCCTTGGCGCTCACCGTCAAACGCCGAAGCCCCGACCATCTCCGGCCCCGGCCCGGTGCACAACTCCTCCAAGCGGTTCAACAGCCGCCGCGTAGACGTCCGTCACACCCTCGTCGCACCGCCAGTGCGCCCATTCACCCGGGCACTTCTCTCAGTCCCGCTCGAGGTAGCGCGCCATGTCCACCCAAGGCCGCGCCCCCGCCCCTGCAGCTCCTCCAACCGCGCAGAATGCCCAGGAAGAAGAGTCGCCTTTCCGAAAAGCGATTGCTATCGCACAGGTACGCATCATCACATTCTCCATTTTACTCACTCTCCGGCTTACACGAGTCCAGCAAATGCTTCTCATCTATGTGGTGGTGCAGCTCGGTAAGCTTGGACCGCGTTCTTTGCGTGCTCTCGGCTGACTCGGGCCAGTGAGCAAGTTCTTGGGACCAAAGGCTCCTGCTGCTGTCCAGCCTCCTCCCCCCGCGATCCCCGGAGGCGCGGTCGGCAACGTGCCCGCCCCCGGACAAGTCAACCCATTCCTCCAGCCCCCTGCACAGGCGTTCCTTGCCTGGCCATTGGGTATCCCTGTGTCACTATATTTCCATCTGTCGACAGACCCGAGTGGTCAACCCCATCCTGGCGAGAAGGACTTGCCTCGCTTCGTCTGGCATAACATCACCTTCGGAGATTGGAATGAGGTACGCAAGGAGGATTACACCGTGCACTTGCCGGAGGTGCGTGTGCTATGCATCTCGTCTTTATTCCGTTCAGGTGCTCAAAAATACGTCTGCAATCAAGTCCGTCCAACGTAATGGATCATTATGGGCGCACATCTCCTTGACGAGGGAGGATGCCGATCCCAACCCAAACAGCGCGTCATATAAGAAGGAGCATGTCCATCACGTCAGGAAGCGTGCGTGTCGAGAACTGTCGCTCGTGTTACCTGGTTACTCATCCGGAAGGCAGTGTTGACGCGCTACCTCCCGAGGCCCAAGGTTCGCAAAGAGAGGAGCCTACTGGGAGGTCCGAACGACGCAGCCGATGATATCGAAGAGCCCGAGGTACTTTCAGAAACCCCTGTCTCTGTCCCGCCCTGATGTGAATGCTAGGTCCCAGATACCATCGGTTCTTTCTGGCACCAGGTGCGTCCTCCATGAGTGCTCCTGCCGTACCGAGCCGCTGACAAAAACCCAATCATAGAACCTCACCCTGGCTCTCGTCTCGGACGCTGCCACTCTGCAATATGCGCAGCTTCCTCCTCCGATTTCTGAACGTATGTGCGCTGCCTGCATACTCGAGGCAATCTCTCACTCCAAATAGATGTCCACTTAATCCCTGGTCAGCGTGACGAGACCGGAACAAAGGGTTACTACAATCCCATTATCTTCCCCAACGAGTTCTGGCAACTGAAATCGCAATATCTGGAGCTCAACGCGACGACACCAACTGTGCCGCTTGAGGTTGTTTTCCAGCCCATGTCGTATTTCAGGTTCCAGCTATTCGCCTCGATGACTTTTGGGTTCCAAGAGGCCTCCAAGCAACAAGGCGGGGGATCCTCTGCCGAGATTGATGAGGTGAAGCGCATGTTGCTCGAGACCAACCCATGGTTCCTGGCTCTCACCGGTATCGTGAGCGTGCTCCACACGGTGTCAGTAGATCGGACCGCTGCCTCTTTCGTCTCCTAACGAGTTGGCTTTAGGTTTGAGATGCTTGCGTTCAAGTCAGACGTATCCCATTGGAGAAAGAAGGACGAACTTACTGGTGTATCGTTACGGTGCGCGAATTTCCTTTACGGCCATGTCTCACAGCTGCTGACCTAGGGAGCGCAGATCGGTATGCTCTCGTTTCTCTGATCCCCCCAATCCCCATTTAATCGAACTTGCTACAGATCGTCACGAACGTCTTTGTTCAAATCATCATCCTGCTCTATCTGATTGACAATAACGCGGAGACTAGCTGGATGATTCTTCTGGGCTCGGGCGTGGGGGTCTTGATCGAGGCTTGGAAGGTAAGGCTCGATCGGGTCTTCGTGTCCCGAGTTGCACTGAACGCTACTCTTCATGCCAGATCACCAAAGCTGTCGACATCAACGTTGCACCCTCTGGCCAGGATCTGTGCTGCCTTGGAAAATCGTTATTACAGGTACGTTTCGAGTCGCACACTGTCTCCTTGTTCTCATGAGTCGGGAACATTTCAGATAAACACGTACTCAGTGAGGATGAGAAAAAGACACAAGAGTACGTTGCATTGGATTTAGGAGCGATCTGAGATTCTGACTTGTCCAGATATGACAAGCTGGCGTTCCGCTACGTTTCATACGTCACGATTCCCGCTCTTGCGATCTATGCTGTCTACTCTCTGCTGTACGACACGCACAGAGGGTGGTACAGCTTCGTTATATCGACTTTGACGTCGTTCGTCTACATGTTCGGCTTTGTGAGTGTCGTGTGCCTTATCCCCGTTTGGTGCTCTAACCGGCCGCAGGCGCAACTCGTTCCCCAGCTGATCATCAATTACAAACTAAAGGTCCGAGACTTATCGCTTCCGGCAGATGGTATGGGCAGCTGACGATGGTGCGCAGAGCGTGGCACACATGCCGATGAAGGCGATGGTATTCAAGACGTTGTCGACGGTGATCGATGACTTGTTCGCGTGAGTGATCAAGCAAAGTCGATGGGCTGAGATAAGATGGAACGTGGGCCAGGTTTATCATCAAGATGCCGATTCTGCACCGGCTTGCGTGTTTCCGGGACGACGTGGTGTTCTTGATTTTCCTGTACCAGGCAAGTGCAGCATTTCTGCTGAGCTGGTGACACGCGTGTGACGATTGATTGCAGCGGTGGATCTACCGTATTGACCCGAAGCGGGTGAACGAGTACGGTCAGGTGATGGCGACGGAGGAGAAGGACGAGAGGGGAGAGAGCAAGAAGGACAAGTAGTACACGATTACATAATGAGCTATCTCGGACCGGATCACCGCTTGCTGAGCGTCTTTTTTTTTATCTGGAGTGCTTGTTGGGACCGGTCACTAGTTGGTCATTCGTCATTAGTCACTAGTCACTGCTGTGGACAGGTGTGGACAAGGCCTGGCGCTGCCCGGATCCCGTCAGCCCGTTCCGAGCATCGCTCTCCGTCTGCATCGTCTGCATGCCCTCTGTGTCTCTCTAGCCCTCAGCCAGCCCTCAGCCATGTCTCTCTACGCCTGTGCGTGCCTCAACGTCCGCATCCGCGTCCACGAGCCACCCCCTTCTGCTCCACCCGCTCCAGCGCTCGCCGATCCTCACCATGTATCGATCTACGCAGGAGACGATGGCATTTCCGTGGTGAGCCCGCTCTCTCGTCAACCGCCTCTCACGCCCCGTCCATTGACTTTCTGCGCCAGGTTCATCCCCAGCTGACCCTCAGGAGTCGCACGGTCTCAGAGCCAGACCACTCCAACGCCTCCGAGTCCCTTCTCCGTCGGCGCACCTCTCTCACATGTCTCATCTGCCGCACCTCCGTCTACCGCGTCCTCCAGCTCATCCCCCCAGATCTCGACGCCAGCGAGGGCCCCGTACTCCCCACAGAAGAGTGGGTGGAACAGCAGGTCCTGCGAAGCGCCTCGGGCTGGATAGAGCTTTCAACACGGTGCCTGGTGAGTTCCTTAATTCCCTCTGCCCCAGGCACGACCCTCCGTCGCTGCGCCTCCCCCCCACAGCCCTACTTCATGGTGCTCACGCGTCTGCACGTTCAAAGACAGACGACTCGGTGGCCCGCGCGGAAGCCTCCGAGGCGTACTCCCCCATCTTCCGCGTCCTCCTCCCCGCCTGCGCCGCGTCTCCTGCTCCCATCCCGGACTACGCCGCCTCACAGCTCCCATCCTCAGAGCCCCGCCAGCCCGACGCTCCACTAACCGTGCTCCCCCCTCTATCTCCCTTATTTCCGCCTCCCCCGTTCGTCCCCTCGCACCCCATCTTCGGCCACCTCTCGGCTGTCGCTGTGCGGCAGTCCGACGCGCTCCGGCAGAAGGCCGAGGAGGATCTCGCGCAAATCGTTCAGGCGCGCGTCTCGGAGATCGGCAAGCAGGAGGACGAGCTCAGGCGGCAGGTCCAGCTGTTGTGGGTCGCGTTCCGCGAGGCCGAGGCCGCGCTTGCGCAGGAGAGGAAGGTCCGGACGCCTGACAAGCAGCAGACTGCGGGGGCCAGCTCGTCGACTGCGGCCCCGGCGCCTCGTGCTGGCACGGACTCTAGGCGCCTGTCTCCGGTCGCGATTAGTGACTTTGTTCCGGTCTCCACCTCTAGGCCGCCCTCGTCGGCCGCCCGGGAAGCAGCCCCGTCTGCGCTCTCTACGTCGCTGGCGACCTCTTCGTTCCATCATCCGAGAGCCGCGGCTGAAGACAGACGCAGCGCCTCTCCGGTAGCCGCAAGCCTTGCCAGCCCCGCCACGCTGAGCTCGACCCTCGTGGAGAGCGTCCTTCACCGGGACTCGATCCGGCGCGATATGCGCGAACAAAAGGACGTCGCGACGAGCTTCAGGTACACCGTCGACATGGAGGCCGAGCGAAATGCGCGCGCAAGGCAGTCGCAGTCTCTTTCGAATATCAGGTCGCCCCCGCCGCGCGCGAGCGTGAAGCTTCCTGCGGGCGACGACAAACCCAGTACCTCCAAGGCCGTGGCAGAACGGTCCGAGCCAGTGCCCGCACCGTCCACGCCCAAGAGACAGGCCCCCCTGGATGACCTGCCGAGCCCGTCCAGGTCAAAGGGCAAGCGCAAAGTCACCTTCGACATCAAACCCGCCGCATTGGAGAGCGACAAAAAGAGCGTTGGAGCGGCGGAACAGGGCGGTGAAGGTCTGGCGTCTTTCAGTGCTCGCCCATGTCGCCGGTCTGACTCCTCGTCGCAGCCTCGATCTTTGACCTTGAAGACGACGACTCGAATGTGCCTCGGCAGGAAGGCCTGACGCTCCCGCTGCGCGAACCCGTCGAGTCGCCGGCACGCCCGCCCCGCCAACCGCGCACCAGCAGCGGCTCGGCCCTGCCCCAGTCCCTGCAGACGCTGCGCCCGGCATCGCTCCCCGCCACCGTTGCCCTACGCGCCTCCGACACGCCGCGGCCACAGTCGCCTCCCCAGGCCACAGCGGCTCCGCCGGCCCCAGCCGAGGCGGTGGTGGCGAACGGCGACGAGGCGCTGAGCCCGCACGACCAGGAGCTCGCGCGCCTCGTCAACGCCGCCACGCCCAGCCACCGGAGCGCGTGGAAAAAGGACAGCCGGTCCTGGAAGCTGTTTGCGAACACCAGGGGCGCGGGGGAGTCTTCTTCCGGCTCGCTCGACGGCGGCGAGGTGGATCCTGCCAGCCCACACGAGGACGAGCGCAACGGCAACTATGGTGCGTGCCTGCATGTCTTGGGTGACCGCGAGCCGTCCGCTCACACACACATGCATAGCGCTATCCAACGCCGGCATCGCTGCGTCCCTGCCCATCTCCATCGCCCACGTCCCGCGCAACCGCGGCGTCGGCGCGCCGCCCCCCGACCCCGACACGAAGCCCGAGCAGGACGGGCAGACCTCGGCGAGCTACCGCCGCGCGTCGTACGCCGCGCGCGACCGCACGCGCTCGCTCGACCCGGGCGCACTCGACTTTGAGACCGCCGGCGAGGACGACGACGAGGGCGCCGACGGCGAGGACGCGGGCGAGGGCGGCTCGCTGAGCCGCGGTAAGCGGCATGCGCTCCGGATCCTGCAGGCGCGCAGCGAGCTGCCCGCCGAGGGCATGTGGCGCAGCCTCGCGACCTAGCGCGCCAGCCCGGAGCCCCCGAATCCAGAACGCAATCCGTATTATGATGAACAGTACTGTACCGTGCATACGCCCCGCGCCCATCTACCCCGTGCCACCATCCGTCTAATCCCGCCTGCTGTTGTTGTCCCCCTGCAAGCTGTACTCACCCCGCGCACCCCACGCATCCCCTGGCGTCCCGCAGCGCGCCATGGGCATGTAACAAGCCGCTTTACTCTATTTCCGACGTGCTACGAATCTAATATAAATGCTGCGCTGTAATGATAGTCCCTGAGCGCGTGCGGCTGCAAGTGGAATAATGGGCGCGCATAGGGAGTCCGACGCTTCCTGGATACAGCGCGTGTCCGGGAAAGAACTCACTCGTCGACAGCCGCGTCGCCCGTCGTCTGCGCAAGCGCCTCCTCCCGGTCGACCCGGCCGACGACCGCCTCGACCTTCGACCCGTCCGCGACCTCCAGCTCCGGCTCCTCCGCCTTCTCCCCCGCCGCCACGGCCGCGGGCGCGGGCGCCTCGCGCGCGCAGCGCTCGCACGGGCACGCGAAGCGCCACCCGCGCGCGAGCTCCTTGCGCCGGCGGTAGCGCGCCTGCGCGGCGTCTTCGTCCGCGTGCACGCTACAGTCGACGTACGCGACCGTGAGCTCGTCGCCCGCTTTGAGGTCGCGCGCCGCGACGAGGTGCATCTCCGAGGTGCCGTCGGGGAACGTGGGGAGCGCGCTCGGGTCGCAGGAGTGCGAGATCTGTGCGGGCAGGCGGGTATCAGGGGGTTGTGGCTAGGTGACCGGGTCAAATGGGGTGCGCACGTAGGATGAGACGATGTAGAGCCCGCTGCCGACTTGGCGCGCTGTGCCCGCGGGCGTGCGCGTCAACTCGACGTCTTCTGGCCGGAGGTCGAATGGCGGCTGCTCATATCCACGATGAGCCGCAGAACCCAGCTGAGGAAACTCGGGGGAGGCGCTTACCTTGTCGTCGCGGCCGCCGTCAAACGAGACGCCGTACGCGTTGTACGCCATCTTGCCGAGGAGCACGGTGTACCGCTCGTCGGTGACAAAGTCCTCCAGGCCCTGCAGGTTCGCCTTGAGGATCGCGCGCAGGTGCGCCGCCTCGTCCTCCTTGCCCGTCAGCTCGAGGAACCGCACGCGCTCCATGTGGTCGAACAGCGTGTACCCGTCCGCGGTCCACTCGCCCGCGTGCGCCGGGATGGCCGGGTGGCCCGCCGGCAGGAGCTTCGCCGTCTCGTTCACGACCTGGCGCGCGATGAAGCGCGCGGCGAGCGCGATGCCCGCGCGGCCCGACTCCTTGATGAAGCGCGCGAACGCCGCCTGCGCGTCCTCGCGCGCCTTGATGCTCTCTGGGTCCTGGTTCGGGTTCAGCTCCACGGGGATGGCGTACTCGGGGCCGAAGAGCAGCGTCTGCGACTCGGTCTTCAGCTTGGTGAGGCACTCTGGGGAGCAGAAGACCGAATCGAGAGGGTCGCCCTCGGCCTTGATGGCCTCGCCGTCGCTGATCTGGCGGAGACAGTGGGAGCAGTGTGTGCCCTTGCCCCGCAGGTCAGAGTCCAGAGCCGAGACGATTGGCCGTTCCTGAGCCACGCGTCAACATACTTCCTCTGTGATGCAGCTGAGCTTCGCATTACCTTGTAGATGAGCTCTCCGGCACTAAAGTCCTTGTCGGCGACTAGGATCCGCTTCAGCACCGTAGCACCGTTCGCATCGGCGATTTCGATCGTTTTGGTCGAGACGTTCATGCTTTTTGGTGGGAAGACATCGAAATATCCTACCAATCAAGAAGCATGTATCTCAGTTTGCGGTTACACTGGCTTGTGTTTGCGGCTCACCTTCAACACGGCCCTTGACCTAGTCGACGAGCGAACGTATGGGAAAGCAGACATGTATTAGAATCAATCGATGAAGTACTGATAGCGGCAGCAGAGAGTACATCGAGGGATCGAGTGCTCATGGAAAAACATCATGCAGTGGCAGGCGTCACGCTACCAGGATCAGTTACCCGATCCCAATCCTGCGAAGACGCCTCTGAGGGTGGGCCACGATTGGACGTGGACTCGTCCTCCTCGACCACGGCAGAAAGTGGCGCCTCGTCTGTGTCCGCCGATAACGAAGGGTCACTTACGTCGAGCCGCATCATCTCCAGGACCAACTATATACAGTAAGAGTGAGCGCGAGGCGGCGAGGGTGATAGACTAAACGACGCACCTTGAAGATTGGTTCAGGGACGGTGTTTTGGAAGATCATAATGAGCTCCACAGGTGAGGGGTATACCCGAAGCGCCCTGAAGAACGCCAGCGCTGCCTCGACAGCAAAGTCGGGACCTTCACTTCGGGGTGAGCAGAATATACATGTGCACGCCCGAGCTGACGCACCTTTGGCGCAGAGCTCCTCTCCCTTCTCGACCTGCGACATGAAGTACTGTTCCCGCTCTTCCGGCGTGTTAGGGACCTGATCGTCCTTGACACGTTGCATCGCAGCCAGGATGTCCGCAGAAGGAATGCCGAGGTCGCCGAGACCTGACTCGGAAGCAGGTGCCGACGAGGCCGTCTGCGCGACAGTCTTGTCGACCTTTTTCTTCTCCCGGCCTGCCTGCCCGTGAGTGGGAACTTCGGGAGAGTAAGGAGCGCACATACGCAGTTTCTTCCGGAATGACGCGTCTGTCCTCCGCTTGTGGTCAAAGTAGACGGCATATGCGAGGGCCCCTGCTCCCGCGACGGCGAGAACTGCAAGAGTTTTGTTGACTGCTGGGGCCATTTTGTGACGAGTTGGCTCGGTGGCGGCAAGCGGACGCGGAGTCGCGGTGCAACGGTTCCAAGCCGCACGCAAGCCCTTAAGGACCCTACACGTGACGATACACGTGCACACGCGCGTCTCTTCGTGCTTCTAGTGCAGTGTTGTGCTGCGCAGCGCGCCCCAGCGGTTGCATTCCTTGGCATTCACAGCTGTCACGGTCTGTAGAGTCCGCTACACTTCAACTCTCGCAGACACCACAAGCTTGCTGCTACCAACACATAACCTCAATGGCTGAATTCCCACCAACCGTCAAGGACCTCAACGACGCGTTCGTAAAGGTGTCCTTCCAAGAGGACAAGGAGGGCGACCCTCTGCTGGGCCACTGGCTTGACCAAGGTGCGTCCTGCTCCCCAGCCGCATAGCTCTGCCTTACACGTCTACAGGATCTGCAAAGCATTCATACCCCGCGGTTCTCTTGTACGAGAGCGAGTTGTCTCCGGTTGCACAACCCTAACGACTTTGTTCATGCAGGGCGCAGCTCCTCCAAAAGCTTTACCCAACCCACTCCATTGTCCTCACACAGGACTATCGTCTGAATCTGCTCGCATTCCCAGGCGTATCTGCCCAGCCGATTTCTCCGAACGAGTTGATAAGCAACTCCTGGTTCATACCCCTCCCTAAGAACGCGGGCCCTGTTCCTGGGCTTATTTCTGATACTGTGGAGTATGGAGGGCTTAAGGCATACTGGAAGGTGAGCCACCTTCTGGAGCATTCGTGGATGCGTCAAGTTGCTAAATGCATGTTACAGGGGAAGGAATTCCTAGTGTACATCGCCCGAGTAAGCCTTTGTGGACAGTTGTCACGCCCACACCATTCTGAACGGATCTCCAGTGGCCGAGCGGCTTCAGTACCACCACGCAGACCTTTGTTCTCTACGAGGGTCCACAGTCCTTCACCCGGGAACTTCTCTTAGCAGCGGGCGTCTGGGCGGATCAGCTCCATGATGAGCTGTGGGTATTCAATCAGTTCTGGACGAAAGATTCTGGCCTCTGGCAAGCGATTCAGGGTGCATCGTGGGACGATGTCATCCTTGAGGACTACTTCAAAAAGGCCATACAAAAGGACGTATTCGGGTTCTTCTCGTCCAAAGACACCTACAAGGCACTCTCGCTTCCCTGGAAGGTGGGTAACCCAATGCTGTGTGCCGATGATTTCGACTGAATGCCTCCCGGCAGCGTGGCCTCATTCTCCACGGACCACCTGGTGAGTAAACCATGCAGGTAACGAGGCTGCCTGCTCATACTTGGTAGGCAACGGGAAAACTATCAGCCTCAAAGTGATCATGAAAGAGTGCTCCGAACAGGGCTACAGTCCCATGTATGTCAAGTCTTTTAAGAGTGAGTACCCTTGATCCCCGGTTTCGATGGTTTTGAACAGCTTCGTTCTCAACAGGTTGGAATGGAGAGGAGTGGGCCATCGGCGAGGTATTCAGAAAAGCGCGACAGAATTCACCTTGCGTCCTCGTCCTCGAGGATCTCGATTCTCTCATCAATGACCAGAATCGGTCTTTCTTCCTCAACGAGTTGGACGGACTGGAAGGCAATGACGGACTCCTCGTCATCGGGACCACGAACCACTTCGACCGACTTGATCCAGGATTATCGACCCGTCCAAGCCGCTTCGACCGAAAGTAGTACGTAACTGATCATATCCAAGGGGTTCTATGTTAGGGCTCTTACTCACGGTGTCGTCCTCAGCCTCTTCGATGACCCCAACAAGGCCGCCCGAACGCTCTATGCTCAGTACTGGCAGCAGAAACTCAAGGACAACAAGGACATTTCCTTCCCTGACACCCTGGTAGACGAGATTGCCACCGAGACAGAACGATTCAGTTTCGCATATCTGAAGGAAGCCTTGTACGTCAACTTACCCCGTGTGTTAGGCCTGGACGATGACCACCTCCCCAGTGTCTCTGCCCTGGTAACGCTGCTTACCGAGAAAGAGGATGGCCACGAAATCAGCTTCGAGGCCGTCATCAAGACACAGATCAAGACTCTTCGCAAGCAGCTGGACAAGGGTGCTCTTGAGCGTCAGGTCTCTAGCACTCGCGCCACGCCAACTGTGATGTCACTTAGTCCCCCCGAAAGCCAGAGGGAATTTAAGCCTCTGTTGGATGCCTTGACGCAGAGGCTAGGTGGCACTGGTCGCTCGGCGGCGCCCATCTTTCCTAGGCCCGACCGGGATGTTCGGGGGTTGATGGATGGCCTTCCGGGAGTCGGCAATAGCTCGTGGTTCTAGATGAGTCTCGCGCAAAGGACTACAGTTTCTGACATGATAGTGCTTGTTGTATGTACATATATACTGGTGCCGAGTGAACAGACGCGAATATGGGTTGACTGCAACTGGAGGTTTTAAGCCCTCCAACATCTTGAAGCCCCCAAGTTTAAACCCGTGCCTGCCGACCTGCGCACGTGATCGTGCGTCGCCCACCCATCACGTGCCACTGCCCCGAACTTGCCTTGGCCCGCTTGCGCTGCCCCGCATTCCTGCATCACACAGTGCAGCGATGACACCGGCGAAGAAATCCGCAATCATCTCTTCCGATGTCAGCGAGAAGAAGAAGGAATACAAGTACCAGCAAGAGATATCCCAAATGGTACGCCCTCCCGCACAAACCTGCTGTCTCACTCATTCTGTTTCACTCATCCACTTCCAGATGTTCGTCTTTGGAGAGATCCAAGAGCCACTGACAGAGACCGTTAATCTCGTGGAGAACGTAATTCGAAGTCAGATCGTTGAACTCGTCCGTTCTCTGTTTTGCTTTGCTACATACACACAATGCCTGAACCAATGCCGCAGATTGTGCAAGCACGGGCGCTAGCCACTCGACGAAACGCACGCTATCTTTCCGCTGAGGACCTCATCTTTCTCATACGACACGATCGTGCCAAAGTCAACCGTCTACGAACCTATTTATCCTGGAAGGATGTGCGGAAACATGCGAAGGATTCCAACGCAGATGGTGGAGGAGGGGTCGAAGTAGAGACGCTCGAAGATGGAGCTGACGGTGCGACACCCTCACACCCTCAATGAACCACTCGCTGAGGTGTATTGCTGCAGACAAGCTGGCGGCCAAGGCTCAGAAGATTACCATAAAGCTGCCGTGGGAGGTCACTACGATATACTCCGAGGCCGTCAAGCAGAGCGGCCATCAGTCAGATGATGAAGAAGACGAAGATGACCTAGAAGCACAGGAGGCATCCCTCGAACGCTTAAAGGTGCTTAGTACGGACCGAACTCGCCGTGACTAGGTTTACTGATTCTTGCCTTAGGAAGCCGACGACGTCACGAAGCAAATGACACGGGAGGAATACCAGCATTATTCGGACTGTCGGCAAGCGTCATTTTCCTACCGCAAAGGTTTGTGCGCACTTTACTCCTACGTATTTCCCCAATGCTGAATGCTTTCCAGCCAAGCGGTTCAGGGAATTCCTTAATTTGCCATCACATCTCGACCTGAAATCCAACGACGATACAACTGACATCGTCGGTTTCCTTGCTTTTGAGATGGTTCGCTCGCTTACTGTCGCTGCACTTGACGTCAAAAAGTCACTCGAGGAGTCGTATCTCAGGGAGAACCACACCGCCTCACCCCTGCTGGGCAAACGCAAACCGAATTCCGGGATCGACTCTAGCAATAAGCGCCGCCGCGAGCACCCCGACGACGACGCTGAGATACCACTCCCCGTCAGCTCATTGTTTGTCCAGCCCCCAGAAGCTCGAACCCCCCTTCGGCCAGAGCACATCCTAGACGCATTTTCCCGCATGCAGGGCGACTGGTCGCAAACCAGGTCTGCAGGCATGCGCAACTGGCGCGGTGGACTCGTCAGGACAGGCGTCAGCCTCATCTGATCTCTTACTGTCTCATCTACTCTGTTTGTATTGTCCCCGCGCACCGTTTTACATTGTACTTCATATTCATGTACATCATCGAACCAGGTCCGTCTTCTGCCAGTTACCCCTTAGAATAGCAGAGATGCAGCGACTTCCACGTTCCCACCCGCAGCATCTAGTGTGCTAATTGCTACTTCTCTGGATACGCCCAAACCCATAAGCATCTGGATATCATTTTCGGGGTGCTGGGTGCGCTGCTGCGGCTGCGCAGGGGCATTGGGGGTTTGGGGCGGACCAGCTGTTGGGGTGCTCCCTAAGGTGCGCCCAGGGCCCGCGAAGGCTCCAGGCGCTCCCTGAGGTTGAGTTGTGCTTGTCGATGACACTCCCGACGGACCGGCCTCAGGCTGCTGGGGCTCCTGCGGTTCTTCACCCCCAAAGCGAACCTTTGCGGGGAGCTCATGCTCTGCAAGGAAGCTCACTTCACGACCTTGAATGCTGAGTACGCCTTTGCGGAGGTCAATGCAGGCTTGATGCGCTTTGAGCATGTCTAGGCCAAACAGTAGGTCGACGTCTCTACCCTGCATGAGGTCATTGCTGCGCGTTCTCGGGCATAAGAAAGCACCAGCGTACCTCCATGATGGTGAAGGAGCACGGAAGGTATATGTCCGCAAGCTTCAGTTGTGCGCTGTGCACCCTGCCGAGAATTTTTGCCGTACCAACTCCCCGAGCGATACCCGAGAATCGTGTATCCAGAAGTCGCATGATGCTGCACTGAGTTACAGCAATGACGAGATAGCAGTGGCTTTAATCTTACCCGCAAGCTTCTGCACATTCAGGGCTCACTGCACATTTGAAGTCAACGGGCGAATACCCTCATGATGGGCTGCACTTACTGATCGTTTGCTGTGCCCCACTATCGACGAACGCTACGACGGGCTTCGAGTTGACTTCAACTGGAATGCTGAGAACAATAAATCGTGTGCCGTCCTGAACGGCCGAATTAAGCTTACTAGAGCATGGTCACTCGGCCAAAGCTTTCTGGGGAGTACTCGAGGGCGTGTTCCAAATTCTCCAGGACGGCTTCCTGCCGTATAGTTTCCTCGATCTTCCGTTGGGCTTCGATGTCGTAGGGATCGGCATTGAGACTCTCGATTTCTGTCAGTCTCTGTTGTTCGTGATGAGCTCTGCGGGCCGATGTTTCCCTCAAGAGCTCAGCAAAGCGCGCGGGATTTGATTGGGCAGCAGCGGCCATCTCTGGATCTGTCTGTATAAGCCGAGGCGTGAGAGGGCACCCCCAAGAGAGTGCATCGGCGTACTAACAGCTTGCAGCTGGCGCATCAGGCTGGGGTTTCCTAAAAGTTGTAAGCGCATCATTTCTGCGTCCTGCGCTCCCGCCCTGTGGCATGGGTAAGTTGCGGCGAGAGGACATAAGGGTGGCTGTGGTTGCGCACCTTCCCGCGACGACGACCTTCCGTCGGAGCAGGAGTATCGCATCCTCGCCGAGGCCAAGCTCAAGCATGGTGGATTTAGGGTTGCTCAGCTCCCGCCCATCAAAGGAGATGCTTTGTTCGCTCGCCGGCAAACCGGACTATCGTGCGAGGGAACATGAATCCATTGATAATTGCCCGAGCAGACCACTTACTTCGGCCTCGAGCAAGGCCATCACGTTTTCGAGCTCCATGTCTGGGTCGATTTCGACCACGAAGGATTGGCCGAGATCGTTCACGAACGTGAGCCTCATGGATGGAAGTGGTGATGGGTGTGAGAAATGAGGTTAAGCGGCAATAATAGCCGTGGATAAGGATCACAGTTGCGTGCTCAAACAGTCAGTCGGACAACCAGGATGAGTGAAGTGCTCAGAAATGGATATCATGTCAACGCCCTTAGCAGGGAGTGCCTGCGTGGACTGGAGCGAGGCGGAATGTGCGGGAAGATCCTAGAAAGTCGGAGATTACGGTCGCTTAAACTCTGTCTGGGTGGCATACAGTAAGACATGATGTTGCAGTTATGCGATCTATTCTACATTGAACGAACTACGGGGTATCAAATCCGGCTGCCACCTCTCCCTGCCAAACTACTGGGAGTATAGTGCGAGCTGCTACAGCGCGAAGGATGAGTGGTCATCTCATACAGACTGTTGATGGAGGGCACTTACAAACGGGAGCCACCCGCACGGATATTGGAAGAGAAAGCGCTCTCCAACTCGGAATTCAAGCTGGTTTCTGGAGACACTCTTGATAAGACGCGTCACGGTGTAAGACCCGAGTACAGTACTGACCGCTGAGGTCGCTGAAACTTGAGGCCGAGGAACCTTGGTTGCTGCTCGGGGTCACCTTCGATGATGCCCCGTACCGAAGTAAAGGTTGGGTTCTCGTTTGCTCAGAAGATACAGTGTGCGGGCCGACAGCCCTGTTGGGGGGAGAGGTATTCCTGCTCGCCAAGGACTGTGAACTTTCTGGAGGAGGCGACGGCATCGAAGGGATGGAGCCGCGTGGAGAGCTCGAGCTCGAGATACTTTGGCTACGACTGAGACCGCCAGTAGACATCCCAACCCTCTGCGGAGGCGAGCTTGGTGCGAAGGGCATCCGAGCTTGATGTTCTCTCGTTCTGCGGTTGTCATTAACGGAGCTTACGAGTCCTATATTGTCACCGGTCAGGAGGCTGTGGAGGTTGCGTAGCTTCTTGTCGAGCGCTTCCTGCGTTTCCAATCGTCGCTCGGCCTCTTCGTCTTCGTCCCCGTCGTCCGTGCCGGAATCAGAAGAAAGAGGTGAACTAGGTCTGAACGCAGTTGGCTCGCGTTTATGCCCCCGTAGCGTGAGGACTGATGAAGAGGAGGGTTTGTTCATGCGCGAAGGCGAGTTGCTGCCCAACGAATTCAGGCGAGCTCGCACACCCAGCGGGGTTGCCAGCCGAATGGAGGTGGACAATTTGGCAAGGCTGCTTCGACGGCCGCCGCCAGAGTTTCTGCGCAGGAGACTGGGCATGTCTGTCACGTCTTGCAGCCCTTCAACGTGGTGCGGGGCATCGTGTGTGCTCGAAGGACTCAGGGAACCCTTGATGACTTGGAGCCCACGCAGATCCTGCTCATATCGCACTTGTGCCCGATACAGGAGATATGGAAGAGGGACTTCGAGGCGCGCGGCGAGTGATTTCCCTGTCCTTCTGTGTCAGTCGTCAAAAGCAATACTGGCAGATACTATGAGTCCTAGGAGGCTCACAATCTGGTGCCCCACCCTCGGAGCCACGAGACTTGGCTACCACCTCCCAGAGGTGGCTCTCTTTATCCGAGTTCCATACGACCTATCAGAAGGTAAGCGAATTGAGGTCATAGATTGGGACTGGCTTGCTCACAGGTGCAGGTTCCGGGGAGGCGGAGTGCTCGGGTCGATTATAGGGCAGGCGAACGATCACTCGGACGGACTGCGCTTGCATGCCCGCAGGTGCGAGCGTCCTTGTAGATTAGTCTTTCAGAGAAACGCACTGATATATACAGCGCGTGGCGCACTGTGGCAATACCCTGCTAGTGTTGCTGGTGTCACGGGCAGGAGGCTGAGCGCAAGTCAGGAGATGGTACAGCGAATATACAATTGAAGGCGCCCGGCGTCCGGCCGCCCGGCATCGGCGCTCGATGGCAACAGATGATTGACGAAGTTCCACACCGTCTCGGTCCATACAGCATGTAGAGTACACAGAGACTATAACCAACCCCTCGACCCTAATTTGTAGATACTCAGCGACTGCGTCTCAGTCTAGCACCACTTGCTGCGGAATACATATGCACATTTAAAAAAAAACAGCGAACATGCAGAGGACCGCAGCAGAACGGTACGAAGGCGACTCTAATAATATAAGGCTGAATATACTAAGTTACACAGATACGACCATCTTACACACGAGCTGCAGATCTAGTAGCAGCGTTACGCTTATGAAGGGATAACGTTACCAAAAGCATCTGTCGAAGTAAGCTCAGTACTTCCAATGTTTCAATCGAGCAAGGGGGAACTCACATGCAGGGGTGATCTGCGTGCTCGGCATCTCTGCAAGATACTGCCAGAATTCTGGGCCAAACAGATTGTCTTGGTCGAGTCCGTGTGAAGAGTAGTCAAAGTTGTCGAAGGAAGAGGGGAGATCAGGCAGCGGATCCACCGTTGTGGTCTCCGAACCCGTGGATTCGGAGAACTTTGTTCTGCCAGAAGAGACTGATGATGCGGCGCGGGGTGAATCCTCGCTGGTAGCCTCGTTGGCAACCTCAGCCTCATGAGCAAGCAGCCCTTCATGCCACGTGTCCAAAAACTTGGATATTACTCGGGCACACCTGCTCGCGTTGTCGTCTGGCGACAGGGATACACTTCTCAGGCGCTGGATTGTGCGAGTAAGGAGTGCGTCGCTGGAGCCCGGGAATTGTCGCATGGCCTTCGACTGGAGTAGCAGGAATTTTGCCGTTGTGACATACGCAGCAGCGAATGAGATCATGGCGTAAACAGAATCAGGGGCGGTGGCGAGGAGCTCCTTGTCGGAGACCGAGAGTATTGTTGTCAATAGGGCCTCCGCTGATGCAAGTGCATCGCGAGCGCACGTCAGAGCGAATCCACAACCGGTGCGAGTGGTCTTGGTTGAGAAGAAGACGGAACCGCCGCGCGCGGCGACAGCGGGAGGGATGTGGCATCGCATGTGACGGAGTGTGTGCATCACGTACGTCAGCCGGCAGAAGTAGTAGTAGACTACCACCATATGGGCATGGAATACTTCAATGTCGGTCACCACTGGGAAGCGAGCGTCAGCCCGAGAATCAGCGCATGCGAATGGTGAATATACCGGGCACGGATGAAACGATTCGCT
Organism: Gloeopeniophorella convolvens; assembly: GCA_022496205.1. NCBI lineage: Eukaryota > Fungi > Basidiomycota > Agaricomycetes > Russulales > Gloeopeniophorella > Gloeopeniophorella convolvens. The sequence goes on along the minus strand of WTXD01000009.1, from coordinate 318,701 downwards.
GAAGGCCTTCAAAGCGATACAGGATCTCGGCTGATTCGTCACAATAAGCCTCGAATTTATTGTGATCTTCCGACATCTCCAGTCGCAGCCCGACCTCAGTGAGGTCGAATATCCTTGAGCACAGGTACATCCTAGTTTTGCGAGCGTTCGCGACGGTTGTGAAATTGAGCGGAGAGAGTGCATTCGGCGGAAGATCCGAGACTTTTGAAGATATTCCTCGTCCGGTACCGATGCAGACACTGGAGGGTCTCCTGAGCCACGATGACGCGAAGCGATCGACATGCACTCACATGGATTCTATATTGTGCACGCACAGCCACTGAGAATGATTACACACCTAGGTGAGCTAGGCCAGGGGCGGAACTCCCTCCTTGGCACTCACCATGAATTTCTTTTGTTCGATAGCAGCGAGTGAAGCAGTTTCCTGCACCGTGAGTTCCGCTCCAAGTTTGCGCCGCTCAGTGAGCACCTGTTCGTCGGTGGCCGCCTGGTCGAAGCGTAAAGAAGAGCACATGTTGATGGCGGCGGAAGCGATCAGGCGACTATCGTGGGTCTCCGATGGAGACTGTGAGATGCTGTCGAATGGCGACCATAATGCAAGCAGTGCAAACGCTTGGATAATCGCGGAGGAAGGTGTGGGATTGAAGACGTGCTTCATGATTGCCTCTTCTGTGAGCCTGCGTAAAGAAGAAAGACGCTCGCGAGTGTCACAGAATCGAGATGTCTGCTTGCCACTGTGCAGCGGACTAGATCCAAGACCGGGTCTTCCCCAAGGGCATTGAGCGGTAACGATAACCAGGGTGCGTAGTTCGACTCAAAGCTGGGGGTCGTTAGTAGGTACACGCTACAGGGAGGAGACGCACATACATGCCAAGGAGATACCGCTTCTGTTCGGGGGTTAATACCTCTGTAAAACCCAGACACGCCCTAGGGGGCACGACTGGGTGGTTGCTGCAAGCCCTCTTTAACAAAGTCATCATAGCCAACATAGGAGTTGCGGTCCAGTCGGGTATGCCCGGGACTCTGAGGAATTCCCATGGAGAGGTGATATTGGGTCGGGGGGCCGAGCCGAGGATTTCAGACTGGGTTGGCTCGGTGCAATCCTCTGGTTGACGTGGAGGCTCTGGAGCTGAAAGGATGGTCTTGAGGATGTGGCGGCGAACCTTTGTGAGGGGAGAGTTATCTGCCACGAGATTGGGAGGGGCATTGGTTTCGAATGAGCACGAGATGGATAAGACCTCGCAACGGTGGCAGCGAGACAAGTAGCTTGAAGACTCCAATAGCTCGCAACGAGTTTTGTGCTTGCGGCACGAGGTACATGCCTGGCTCGCCTTTGCACGCTTGGGCGGGGGACGCTTGCTAGCATTGCTATCCGACGGAGAGGGGGTGTTCGAGGAGTCGTCGCGCGACCGCTTCATGATTGTGCACGCAGTGGGGGTTTTTGGCAACCAGTTTTGCACATAGCAGGTGCGCAGTAGCGGAACCGCTGCTTTCGATTCGCTGCGGCGACGGCCGCCCACCGACCACCTGACCGATCGATGCCGGCCGGAGACGCGCAACGCCTAACTTGCCCCGGAATGTTAACCGGATTGCCGAACCCACGTCTTTATCGTTAACTTGGTCACCAATGCCGACTGCCTCTGACGAACAGAGGCCAGACGCATCCCATTCAGAGAGCTTCGAGCATCTGCTCGCAACCCTGTCAGATATACCAGCCAGGGAGCCCGTCGTCGCGGAGCTGGATGGTGCCGTCCTTCCCTCTCCTTCGACCACCACCCTTCTCATGTATCCGTGGTGGGACAGTATTACGGTCGATATATGGGGATGAAGCCATCCTACCCTGGTTTTCGTCTTCTCCGGCAGATGGACGAGCGCCACGTTCGGATCCGTCAGTGACGGAGGTAGTGAGATACCAGGTATCCTTGAGGTGAGAGCGTGCGCACCACAACATGGAGATTCCTGTGGTAATACAGAGCAGCTTGCCCCCGCCTCATGACGCTGTATCTCTGCTGGTCCTCGTCTCGCTCCCTCTCTCGTACCCTGAGACGTCCCCTCCTCAGCTACAGCTCCTTTCTCGTTATGTCGGGGCATTTGGCGTGGACTCGGCACTTTTTGGCTCGATTATCAAAACGTTCATGTCCGTCAACGGGGTAGAATGGACACCTGGTGCCATCTGTGTCTTCGATGGCTTGGAGAATGTACTTGAAAGGGTCTCTCAGTGGTACGAAGAGAATTTGGAATCGAAGAGAGCTGGGGAAGCGCTACGGGAGCACAGTCAACCTCAGTCGTCCGAAGGGTCGCAAGTTGACGTTAGCTCTGCTGCGACGCTCGGTATCTCGCAGAGCATGCAAGCCCCCGTGTTACCGGACGGTATCAAGCTAGTCGAAGCTGAACCCATAGTAGACCGCAAAAGTGCATTCGTCGGTCGGGCATGTCGAATTTCTGACCCGGAGCAGGTGACCGCCACGATCCTGGAAATTTGTTCCGCTCTGTCAAGGACTTTGTTCCGCTGATGCGAACCTTATTTACGTAGGTGCCGGCGGTTCTAGCCTATCTTATGGCGGATCGACGAATAGCCAAGGCAGCCCATCCGATCATAAATGCGTGGCGATGTCAAGTCGGAAACATACTCTTCCAAGGCGAGCATCCTCTTGTTTTGCTTTGGCATTGGGTCTCTTACACTCGAGTCTGCCAGACAACGATGACGACGGCGAAACAGCAGCGGGTGGTCGCCTCGCACATCTATTACAGATATTGGTTAGACTATCCACCAGAGCCCTGTCTGACCCATCGCTCATATACCTCTGCTCAGGATGTCAAGGACGTGTTGGTTATCGTGACTCGATATTTTGGCGGCACGTTATTGGGTGCGGATCGGTTCAAGCACATCATCAGGCAGCGCGAGATGCACTCGAGCTTGGGGAGTTCATAGAGTCGAAGAGGTCCGATGTAGGGCACCGAAATAAAGGTTCAAAAAGGTAGATTGTTGCTTGTCCATCGGAGAACGACTGTCTTCTTCGATCGGATGAGGTCAGCCACGGAGACTATGTAGATTGTTGCGTGCTTGAACCGAACCGCTGGTGCCGAGATATCCCTGTGTGATGTCTAACGGAGGTACATGCTTGCTATCGTCAGCGCAGTAAGAGACTCGGTCACCAGTCTATGTGTGATCTGCTCATGACAATGACATGACGTCACTCAACGCTGCCGGCGACGCGCCCCGCATGCTGGGGAAATGCGTCCGGCCCGAGTGTAACTGGCGGGGTGCACGACGTCCACAGGCTCATCCGTCCCCATAATGCATCTTTCTCACAGAGCATCTCGCCTTGTCTCTGCCACTGCAACCAGCGCGAGACACAGCTGGAACTCGAGACAACCGAATTGGACTCTGCTCTCAGCCAGGATGGCCAGTTCATCTGCAGTTCGTGCTACTCCGCTTGCCGACTTCGTGTCGCACCCTCTCATGCTCCCATAGTTCGGTCTCAAAGATTCGTCTCTGTTGCTGAAGAAGGGGTATATTGACGGACAATGGGTCGATGCGAAGAGCGGAGCGACCATCACTGTGACAAGTACGCACATGCCGACCGGTATAAACACCCGCAACTAACGGTGCATAGACCCGGCTTCAGGGGAGGAGCTTGGAACCATCCCAGAGATGGGTTTGGAGGAGACACTCGAGGCTATCGCTGCTGCGGGAAAAGCGTTTTCGACGTGGAGCAAGACAACTGCCAAGGTGACGAATGCTTGGCCTAAAGTTGTTGCTGCGTCTGACCGGGGCTTGAATTAGCAACGCCATGACATTATGATGAAGTTTTATAGCCTCATGAAGGAACATGAAGATGATCTATCTCGCATAATTGTGAGGGTTTACGCCCTTCCTTTCGAAGCCTGCTCAAAGGGCGCAGACACTAGAAAACGGCAAGACACTCGCCGAGGCAAAGGTAAGCACGGATTTAAATGGTTGGCTCGTCGATCAATGTATTCGTTTAGGGAGAGAACACGTACAGCGCCTCCTTCATAGAGGTATGTACGTTCGCTCTCATCTGCCATCTGCCTAGTTGACTGAGGCTCCTCATAGTGGTTTGGTAGGTCGTCGAACACTTAGTACTACCCCTACGGCCTAACTGATTTCTGTCTAGCTGAGGAAGCAGTAAGAACTTATGGCGGTCAGTGGACAATCTGGAGTCCTGGTCGTCGCTCACGCGAGCTTGACGACCAGAACAAGTTCCTTCTGCATTCAGCAGCATTCGTAACGTCGTCATTAAGCAACCCATTGGTAAGTGTTCTCTGATTTCTTTCGTTGGGCACTGTCTGATTCTCTGGATTCAGGCGTCGTGTGTGTTGACCTATTGTCCGATGCTCCACCACGTTCTGATCCCCGCCTGACAGGTCCATCCTCACGCCCTGGAATTTCCCTTCCGCTATGATTACACGGAAACTGGGAGCTGCTCTGGCCGCAGGCTGTACGACAGTGATCAAGCCCCCACCCGAGACACCGTTCTCGGCATTGGCGCTTGCAGAGGTACGCATCCCTCCGATCAATCTCGTGGAATCTCGAACATACCTGTCCCACAGCTGGGGAGGCGAGCTGGTATACCGGACGGCGTGATTAATATTGTCACAACGCAGAAGAATGTCAACGAGGTCGCGAAAGAGATGTGCGAAAGCAAGACTATAAAGAAGGTATCGTTCACTGGGTCGACCCCAGTCGCGAAGAGCTTGTACAAAATGGCCGCGTCCACTATCAAGAAGTACGTGCACTGTGTTGTTCGTATACGTCGCATTCATTCGACACATTCCTACAGAGTTTCCATCGAAGCAGGAGGAAACGCTCCGTTCATTGTCTTCAACGACGCAGACATTGATCAGGCTGTTGAAGGTGTTTCCTGAGTTTGTGGTTCGCTAGCATCAGATTGCTTACTAGATTCCCTGTGAAGGCGCAATCGTGTGTAAGTTCAGAGGTACCGGACAAACGTGCGTGTGCGCGAATCGCATCTATGTCCAGTCCAACGTGTACGCGGAATTTGCGTCCCGCCTCGCGGAGCGAGTTGCTGCGTTCAAAGTTGGCAACGGCCTCGAAGAGGGAATGTGAGTATATATCCCGCGCTCAAGTTATGTTAGCTTATTTGCCGCCTAGTACACATGGGCCTCTGATCCACGACCGCGCCATCGAGAAAGTTACCCGTCATGTCAATGACGCTGTCGAGAAGGGTGCACAGATCTTGGTCGGCGGTGCCCGTATCGACGGACCAGGGACTTTCTTTGCCCCCACTGTCCTTTCTGACGTCCCCTCGAACGCGCTGGTCAACGATGAAGAGACGTTTGGACCTGTCGCAGCGCTTACAAAGTTCGAGACGGAAGAAGAGGTTATCAAACTTGCCAATAGCTCTGACGTGGGACTGGCTGGATACTTCTACTCTCGGGACATCGGAAGGGTGTGGCGTGTCGCTGAAGCGCTCGAGGTCGGAATGGTCGGGACCAACACTGGGTTGATCTCGCAAGCTGTCATTCCCTTCGGGGGTGTCAAGGAAAGTGGTATCGGTAAGCTACATCAAATCGTGCTGGCCAAGCGCCATTACTGAGACATTTCCAGGCCGAGAGGGTGGCCATGGCATCGATGAGTACATGAACACCAAGCTCATTGCATTCGGCGGTCTTTGAGGTTGAGAAAGTCATGAAACGTACTATCACTCGATGTGGAAAACGATACACACACTTCAATCGCACTCAGTTACCGATGTCTACATATATATGTGCAGCGCAGTGGGACCCTTCCCGGGTGACCGAAATTCAAAGCTTTGCTGATATAGGTGGCTTGCCTTCTTCAACCACCGGGTTGATCAATGTTCCAATTCCAGAGCCGATCCAAACTTGAACAATATCGCCATGCTTCAAGAAGATCGGAGGCTTCCTGACGAAACCAACCCCATTGGGAGTGCCAGTCATGATGATTGTGCCCGCTGGGAGGGTTGTGCCCTGCGAGAGGAAAGCAATGGTTTGTTTGACATTGAAGATTTGGTCGCTGCGGGCTACATCAATACTGAGCTCCCCCATGGCTTCACGGGACAACATACGCGTTGTTCCGTCTTGGAGTACCTGCCCATTGACCAACGTCTTCAAAGACAATGTTTGCGGGTCGGCGATCGCAGAAGCGGAGACAATGCAGGGTCCAATTGGCGTAGCATCGTCTGGAAACGGGGCTCAGTGCTGTACCTGGACCAATCCCGGGTTGCACCCACCAAAGCTCTTTGAGAAGCCCCATTGGGAGACATTCATCTGGTGGAAACGGAAGGAGGTCTGGGGTCTGTGTCAATATCATTGCGTGCTATTGAATGATTACATGCTTCTCACATCGTTGCCCGCAGTATAGCCAAGCACGTAGTCCAGCGCCTCGTCCTCGGAGACATCCTTCGCAGGCTTGCCGATAACGACGGTCAGTTCTACTTCGTAATCGGGCACATGCTCCTCCACTGGCTGTGCGACCTTGGGAATCTTAATGGAAGCATTAGGCCCAATGATAACTGTCGCCGGCTTGTAGAACAAGACCGGGGCTCTGAAAAGAGGGCGAGTTCAGCGCAACAGCTAATCACGACGCAGAGAGGTGACTTACGCTGGCTTGTTCATGCTGGCCTCTGCCTGACATGCGGATTCAAATGAGACACGTGGGTATCGCGAAAATGGAGTCCGCAACACACCGCATGGTCGGCGTAGTTCAGTCCGAGGCAGCGGACGAGCCCTATCTGCTCCCTCGAAAGCGGCGATAGCAGCGTCTTTACGCTCAGAATGTTCTTCGTGAGCTGCGCCGAGGGGTCGAAAGGCGACCCTAGAATCTCGTATGCCAGGACCGACTTCTTGCTTGCGATAGCGAGGCCAACTAAGAAGTGTGCATGAGCTACAGTTCACGCCTCCTGGACATTCAAGAGCCTCACTGTCGAGCTGAGCATCGATGGGTTGACCGATGTGAATCTGGGACGTCTCAGAGGCAACAAAGCGTATGAGACGCGTCCATTGCTGCGGCCACACCCCGGTCAGCTAGGCTGAGCGCGGTTGCACGAGGGCGATGGCAGCGTACCGTGCGGATGGGTGCCATGGTCTGAGACGAGAGAGCGGAAGATAAGACTGCGAGAGATACAGTTGGTCATTTGTATCGCCAGACGCGAAGCTGATGGGAGGTCCGAGTCGGCTGCACGGCGAGCGCGGGGAGCCGTGAGCGTGCCGTGAGCTAAGATTGAGGAACGTGAGGCAGCGGCGGTGGGACCATTAATGCATCCACGGCCCGCCGGGACCGTACGCGGAACGCGTCGTGTCGCGCACACGTGATGCTGCCCAACCGCCACCACAAAAACACGCCTCTTACTGCAGTACTTTACTACGCATTGTTCAGAAACACCAGCACCTCATACTTATTGCATCCGCAAGCGCGTTTTCCATGCCCATGGAGGATACGATCGTCAACATGTACGATACGCTCCAGGAATCGCTCGATACTGTTCGTAGCACACTTGCTTAGAGGCGCAAACGATCCACTCACCGTTCAGGCATGCCTAGGTGGTATCAGCGCGTTCGTCCACTTCAGCGCGTTTGCGGGCCTTGGGTAACCTTGAGCGTCTGACGGCTCGAGTATTTGCATCTCCTGATAACAGTCTGGCACTCCGGGAATTTCTATCGCTCCAGGACACCTTCGAATGTAACGGTAAGCAGCTTCTCGTCCCCCATGTTTGTAGCGCCCCACTCATGGCCTGCAGTCCCCTCACGTATACTGTCCTGGATCTCCGGTGCAAGCTTCCGCCTTGATTCACTCCTGCAACGCGGTCTGTCCGAAGGTGCGCTATGGGCCTGATCACCGTGGCGTTGTGCTTATAGGTCCTCCAGGAGACCGGCGCGCGGAAGTGACGACTTTGGCTTCCCAGCTGACGCAAGCTCTTTCCGTCGTCCAAGGCGTTGCCCTGACGCATCAGTCAACCAAAGCATTCCTCGGCAGGAGATACCCTCTTGACGTAAGTAACCGCACTCTCCGCCACGCTATCCTCTGACAATTGTTGCCCCAATGTTCAGGTGTTGCTGGATCTTCTCGTCATCTCACGAAACCTTGCATCACCATCATCTAGCTCGAGGTCCACTGCATCCAATGACACGGGTGTCTCGGAGGACAAAGCAGTCCCGTCGCCATCTACGTTGCCCAATGCAGTGCTGGACACGCTGCTGTGTATATTGGTGGACTCCTCCCCTGCGTTACGAGTATTTGAAGACTGCAATGGTGTCCAAACGGTTGTCAAGCTATTGAAGCGTGCGCATACGCCAAGAGATGTTCGGTGAGTTGACTTTGCACTATTGAGTATTGATCCTAACCAGCCTGTCAGGATGAAGTGTTTGGAATTCCTGTACTTCTATCTCATGGATGAAACCTCTCCGCGCTCCGATCTGTCAGAGGACAACCCCGAGCCTGGCTATCTACCACCAATGCCCTTGTCACCGTCACCATTCATTGAGTCACATTCCAAGTCGAGACATTTCCCTCCAAGCAGCCGCAACGCATCATCAGGTTCTGAGGACTCTTACACCTCGAGTAGTTCATCGCGTTCATCATCATCGTCATTCTCGTCATCGACATCCGTGTCATCCTCGTCAACTTCGGGCCTTGTTGACTTCCCAACGAAGGTCCGAAGACGCCACCTCCATTGACAGCATCCTCAGCACGTCCCGCTAGGCCACGCTCGCTCCTCATGTTGCAGAAAGAGGTTGACTTCACACCACTTACGCCGAAGAAGTCACACGTATCTCGCCTTGGCCTCGATCCTCTGCGAATCTCGAGTACTCCAGGCTCACCCTTCAAGAATTTTCGCATCAATCACGAAAGTATCGCCGTGAGCAACTCGGGAGCGCGCTCCGGCTCCGACGGAGTCGCCATCGGAGGCGAGCGCGACGATGCCTCGCCTAGGTCGAACATTCAAGATGCCATCAAGACCACGGAGCAGAAAAAGGAGTTCTTGGGGACGATGCTTGGTAACGTTAGTGCGCTAGTTGAGGGCGTAAAAATGGCTGGCGTGTGGGGTTTAGCTTAGTCTCATACAGTTATTACATCACACCGCGCCCCTAATGCATCAAATATGTTATGAAGCTAGTCGAGGCCCGAACTAACTTTGTCCAGTAAGTAATGCATGCATTCGAGGAACGAACCTTGACAATACGCGCGCACATCGAATGTAGCTAGGTCAGTTCAAAAGCACTGTATTACATCTATGGTAAGCTGGATTACACCAACCCCGACTGCCCGTCCCCGTAGATCAAGGGATAAAGCAAATGCGGAAGCGGCGTCAAAACGGGGAAACGACATGTGGTACGGTGGAGAAGGCATGAGAACGTCAGTAGTAGAATCTCCATGCGAAGTACGCGGCAAGCGCAGCAAGCGGCACAAAGTAGAACACGCTGATGTAGAAGCATTAGTAAGGCAGGCCTTGTGACAGAATGTGGAAACGCACTTGGACGTCTGCTGAACAGCGTTCTCCATTGCAGCGGCAGCGGCGGTAGACTGATACGTCTTAGCCTTGAGCTCCTGCGAGGGGTGATGAGAATCAGGCGCTTGCAATAGACGTGTGATACATACGTTAGCGCCTTTTTCAAACTCTCCTACGAGCATCCCAGGCAACAATGCACGAGCCTCATCGGAGTGTCCAACATCTTCAAACGCTTCGGTAGCATCCTTGCCTAGAGATAGACCAGTCAGCACTTGACCACAGATGACTTTAGCTTTACTTACCAGCTTCAGAGAGAATCACTTCATCCCCTCCAGGGTGCTACAAGAAGTGTGAGCAGAGCCACGATACCCGAGAGCAGCACAAACCTCGTCAATGAATTTTGTGACGTCGTACACTGCGGGAGATACCAAGACATTTAGACGTGTCGTGATTGGCCGGCGTATCAACATACCCTTGCCGTTGAGGAGGACCCAGATGCTTTGCTTGGTCTGGTGCTCACGAAGCTCTTCGAGGGTGACAACCTTGGTGGCCATGGGGAGAGATGAGCGTGGAGGTGAAGTGAGAAGATGACAAGAAAGTGAGCCCGAGCAGAGGGAAGTCAGTCGTATAAGACACGCGTTTACTGGGTGTTTAATATCCGCCCGGCCATTTGCGGGTCCGGGTTCCCACGGGTTTCAACTCGGCCACGTCTCTGTTCCGGCTCGAACGTTGATTTCTTCATCGCTCGGGCCCCGATGTGTCCGGCAACGATGACGCTAGGCTTCTTCGGTAAACAGTGCCGCGCAATATCATATCTTTCAGGGAACGACTATGGAAATCTTTAATCTGAATATACATGTACGACCCGGTTTAGTACTCGAATGACCATCTCAAAGCCAGGACATTCAAGCGTGGACCAAGCGTAGATACTCTTCCACATCACCAGTAAGGAGACGAAAGCACCTTCAGCCATGTCCCTAGGCAGAAGCGAGTGGGGAATCGAACCACGAATCCGGGCAAACAGGAAGCGACGAGATGAAAGCGAAACGAAAGGAAGAAATGTTGAGAGCGAGATTACTCGACATGAGTTCGGAAACATCTGGTTATTGCTACTCTCTGAGCGAGCGGTTACAATACCATCAGTTTGGGTTCATCGCAAGGGCTACCACGTCTTGATGTTGAAACGTTGAACAAGGGCTGATCAAAGGTGACCAAGGCTGAGCGAAATGTGGATAAGTGTCGAATTGAAGCTCCGCTTAAAAGGACACGTGGAACAGCGTGAGACGCGTGTCAGGCAAAGTGTGTCTTGTCCGAGCAGCATTCTTCAACTCCACGCGTCCTTCTCGCGGCCTGCATCTCTCTCTGACGTGCTGGTCCACCACCCACCACCCTAACCGCCATGACCGACCTCGACTTCGAATCCTCTGATATTCTCGGCAGCTCCCTCCCCGTGGGACGGGGACGGGTTGCCCAGCATTCAACATTTTCGTCATTCTTCAAGATCTGTGCCGCCGGAGCGCTCACCCTGTTCCTTTTGCTTGTTTTTCGTCACGGGCGGACATATTTCTTACGGTGGAAGGAGCAACACTACAAACTGTACGCTCCATTTTCCTCTAGCACTGCCATTTCTTATGCATGTTATTTCCGCAAGATCTATGCGTCGGCGTTACGGGATTCCCGATCACGACCAGAGGCCTTTCAATGTTGCTTATGCTGCAGCTAGACTAGCACATGAGGATGAGAGGAAGTCACAGGACAGAATGCGGACCCTCACGGCCGCTGACCGCACCAACTATGCCGGCGGTGTCCCCACAAGAACAGGTAGGCTGGTCCACCCGCCGGCGCAAGCCATATGTATTGATGTGTCCCATCAGGGGAAAGCCACAACACATCTCCTGAACGGAGCTTCAAGCCTATCACGTTGCAAGTCTCCGGGCATGATCGGCGTGACAAACCGATGTATGTACTCATTCCCTCCGACTTCTCCCTTCCTGACCCTGTATCCGTCAGCTCGAAGCGACCGCCGTTCATCACGGGGGCAAGTGGGCAGCCTATGCGCTCTTCTGCGCCTCCCACCTCGGCGAGTCCATCGAAATTGCGCTTCGCCTACTCTTCTGCGGAGGATGTCCAAGAGGAATCTCACGATGAAGGGCTAGGAGGCCATCATGACAGCGTTTCAGAGGATCATGGGAGGTAAGAATTCGAATAGCTGGCTCACGCTCTGGCGTGGTAGTTGATACCCCCTCAGTGATCAAGGAGGACACGATTCTGGTATCGAGGTTGCTCCCGTCCCGACCCCCAGGAAGCCGAAGCGCACAGCTGCTTCGAGCGACGACGGCGAAACGGAGTATCCGCAGGAAATTCGCCACGACAAGAGGCGCCGGAAAGTCTCTGACCGTTCGAGGAAGCACGCTCCGAGCGACGACGACGTTGAGATGGGAACCGAAGTGCCGAGCTTTGGGGCTTTCCGCGGCGGCAAGAAGCGTGACCGCGCCGAAGTCGAATCGAACTTCGGCGGGGACGATGACACCCTCTATGGCGAGCATGATGGCGAGTTCCCACTGCATCACCATCGAAGGCGAAGGCAGCGTCAATCGATTCATGCATCTCGCGGGCAAAAGCGTGGGCGTGATGCCGACTCTTTCGAGGCGGAAACGGACAGTGATGACCGACGGGGTAAAGGGAAGGTGTTCCGCCATCGACCGGACACGTCAGATACCGACGTTTCAATGGATGATGGACGCGTGTCGAGGGACCCGCTATGCAAAGGCCGTCGCATTGGAGAGGAATGGGAGGCTCATGGTGTTCAATTCAAAGTTGGCCTTGACGGCAACAGACTACGAAAAGTACTTGTCAAAGAGGATCGCCCGAAGTTCAGCATGGTGAGGTTTCCCTTCTGAGTAGTCCGGGTCTCCGTCTGACCTCATGTCAGCCTGTCGACTCCAAGCATCCCGATCGATCGACGTTCGTGACCGCGATCGTTGAGCGCTGGTACACTGAGGAGCAGTATACTGCAGCGAAAGAGGCGCACGAGTTGGCGTGGCAGGACTCGGAGGACTCATCTGCCGAACCTGAAACACCGAGTGAACGCATGGTACGTGCGGAAACGTCATACTCGGTCGCACATTGACCTGTCAGGCAGGAATTCCAATCCAATGCAGGCAAGCAGCTTCTTTGGGTGTCCACCTCCAATGTTGGCAGTCCAGTTCGCAGGACCCGGTCCTCCGGAAACTCTTCCGCCATTTCAAGCCCTCGCGTGACAACGTTGTCCATGCCACCCCCGGCCCAGTATTCTCGTCGCGTCTCCTCTCTCTACAGCAGCACCATGGCTAAGCCCGCGGAAATGAGCCCAAAGCTACGGTCATCCAAGTCATATTCGAAATGGGAGAAGCAGGAAATTGAGGCGGAAGCGATTGCCCGGTTGCGCCGGAAGGTCGAAGAGAAGGCTAAAGAGGAGGAAAAGGCAAAGGAGGCTGAGGCGAAGAAATCCGCTCTAGCATTGCCCCCTTCAATTCCTTCAGCGCCATCGGTGTCTAACCATAAACTTTCTACGGCACCGGAAGCTTCAGCATCCCTACCTCTGAAGACAGGCGTTCAGTCCGCTGCCAGTGACACCGCCAGCGCAGCCACAGTATTCAAAGTACCCGCTCTTCCGTCGTCAAATGCTCAATCAGGTGCACCAAAGGATAAGGCTGAAGCGAAGGCCCCGTCCTCCATGCCCGCAAATTCCTTCTCGTTCCCCTCTATGCCCACTTCTGCGCCACAGACAACCGCGCCAATCCCTCCCACGAGTGCACCGAACTCATCCTCATCGACTATTCCCAATTTCTTCGCCCCAAAGCCGGCCTCGACCGCAGCAGCATTTTTGGCGCCCTCAGCACCCTCGTCTGCGCCAACCGAGGAGCCGGCTACTTCACTCTTCTCTTTTGGACCGGCCAAGACTACAGCAAGCACTCCCGTATCCAGTGCTCCAACAGCTCCTCAAGCAAGCGGTATAAGTTTTGCACCTCAGGCGAGCGCCACAGGCTCTGCACCCCAGAGTTCTTTCGCATTCGGACCATCCTCGAATACATCCACATTTGCTCAGAGTGGCTCGCAACCAAGTACTGCCACACCCTCCGCAACGGCTGCGAATGACGTAGCTAAACCGAAGTTCAACTTTGGGATCACAAATAAGCCAGCCCCTCCCACTTCCAATGCCCCGGCGGCAGCAGCATTTTCCAATGCTGCGAAGCCAACGTTCAGCTTTGGCCCCAAGGGTTCTGCGGCGACCCCCAATCCGACCTCGTCAGGAGAGACATCTAACCCATCCCAGCCTATGGTCAACTTTGGTGCGCCGAAAAGCTCACCGACAGCGAGTACACAACCTTCAGCAAGTCCCTTCAACTCTGTGCCGCAAAGTGCGCCAGGCACACAGGCAAACCAACCACTCTTTGGGGTCGGCAGTGACGGCAAAACCTCTGGCTTTGCCGCCCCCAGCGCTGGTTTTACGACGTTCGGCGCAAAAGCTGGTGGTGATTCTACCTCCGTGGGCGCGCCCGGCATCTTTGGCGGTGCAGGCTCAGGACAGTCCACTTTCGGCCAAGCAACATCTGGCACGTCCGCGCCGTTATTCGGTGCCTCGACCGGGGCAACGAAGGCGCCGAGCACGCAGAGTGCTGCGCCTGTCTCGAAACCATCGCCTTTCTCCTTCGGTGCGACATCAGCGGCATTCGGGGCGCCGAAATCAGACGGTGACAAGCCATCTGTTTTCTCGTTTGGAACAACAAACCCCGCCCCTGCCGCTGTGCCTCCCACTCCGGGAAGTGTGTTCAGCAGCACCGCTCCAAGCAGTTCTCAGAACGTAGCCCCTGTACTACAACCGATATTTGGCCCGCCGAAGAACAGTGCCACGCCAGGGCCGTTCGGTTTTGGGTCGTCGGGTCCGTTCTCGTTCGGTGGACAGAAATCATAGGACCGAGTCACATTGCGTGCACAGCATATTTTTCTGTATTATGATCATCGTTTTGGGTGTCGAATGCAATGTGGAGGATGGCTTATCTCGACACGTGTCGACTTGGACATGACAGGCGCGACGGCTTGAAGATTGGAAGCGGAGGAGCTTGCAACATCGGAATACGAACGGAAAACGATAGAAAAGTAGCGGCTTACATAAGAAACGCGGTCCGCTCTAGCGCGAGTGAGGGGACCGGCTGGAGCGAGAGTATTCCCGGACTCGTTCTCAAACTACTCAAAAGCAGCCTGCTCGCCCTGGCTGGCCCACATGCCATTTCTCCTGTCTCAGGCTCTTGGTCTTGGCTACAACCTACGCTTCTAGTTCGCTCCGCACATCTCTCGTTATCTCTCATCACACTTGCTACACACCTTGTCTGAATGTCTAACATCAACTCGACTATCATCCGCCCACGCCCCCCATCCTTTCAGCTCAAAAAGTCATCTCCTCCGCCGCCCCCATACGGCCAACACACCGCGTCCTCTGACCCGAACAATTTCTCCGAGTCAGTTACTGCACGTCACATCCACGCGTTAGCAAACGACGTATTTTCCGGTGACGTTCCGTCCGCCATCGAGGAATGGATCAATGAGCGGCCGCGCGAGGAATTGTCCTCCCTTCTCGTACGCGCAAACGAGTTAATACGTGAGCGCGAGAGAGGTAAGTTCTTGGCCCCTGTCGTTCATCTTCCCTGCGTATTGACCCTCGCGTGTCCCAGAACTGACCATGACCTCGGAACTGTCGAAGAACCTGTATAACAGTAACATCACGCTCGAGGAGAAGCACAAAGCGCTCCTCGCACGCCTGCCCTCCGCCTCCGCTCTGACACCTCGAACTACGCCGGCATCATCCCCCGCCCCCACCCCCGAGTACCACACTACGACCCTACCTCCGCTCCGCTCACAGCGCACCCGTCGCATCTCGGTCTCGCCATCTGATCTCTCGCTACTCTCTGATCAGAATGCGGAGCTCCTTCAGAAGCTCGAGAAGCTTGAGGCCGAATCTGGGCAGGCTGACCTCGCGGGCCGCAGGCGGCTTGGGAAGCTCGAGAAGGAGATCGACTTCCTGCGCGAGGAGCTGGACCAATACAGAGCCAGGGGCGAGGCCCTGCAGTTACAAGTTCAGCGAGACGAGGAATCCAGGAAACGAAAGCAGGAGTGGGACGACAGGGTGCGCGCACATCGCGGCAAGAGCGGAAGCCAGGCGGAGGAGACAGATGCAGAGGATAGCGTGCGCGATTTCGCCCCTAACAGCCGCAGACCAATGCCGCCGTTGGTTATCCCCAAGCCTACAGTCCGGGTCGCAGCCGAGGATATGCCCCTTCCTCCCTCTGCCACTTCGAGCTCGCACAACATCTTCGTCTTCCCTTCTCATCCATCTCCATCCCCGGCTACCCCAGTTGCATCACCTTCCACCGGCGAGTCAGCACTGGTCGCCCAGCTTGTCTGCAAGGTTCGCGAACTCGAGCTCGCTAACGAGCAGATACAAGAAAGCCAACGCGATACTGCGACGAAACTCCACGAGGCACAGCTCGAAGCCGAAGGGATTCGTCGGTTGTACGCATTCTTTGGCGAGGACCCCGACGTGGAACTGGAGGTCGTCGAAGACGGCGAGCCAGCTGGCCCCCATGTGAACGACGCCAATGACACTATGCGCTTCCGGAGCTTGCGCCGCTCCATCACTGGCGATATCAGCAAGTTGTCGTTGGCTGGCTTTGAAAGGGGCATCGGGGACAACATGGAAAGCACCGTACGGGGTAGCGGTCGGGCTAAGGGTGCCCCACTCAGAGCTCGCAAAACCGTCGTCGGGCTCTTCGATACGCCTGTTCAGCCTCTTCCAGATGTGCCTGAGGCCCCTGCGATGATCAGCAACCCTTGCTCGCCAGCCCTTTCCTCGCTAGATTTTCCTGGCAGTGGAGCCCACTCTTTCTCTTCGCGAAACCCTTCGCATCTCCCTACTCTGGGTAGCGAACTTGGCAGCGAATACGGTGGCGACTTTACGGAGAACCACCACCTACGTTCGAGCAGCCTCTATGACGTCTTTGCTTCTCGTCCGTCGACGCCGTCGCGGCCCACAACCCCTCCCATGTCACCCTCCCGTGACCTCCACACTCCTTCAAACGTTCTTCCAAACGAGCCCTCCCTGACCAGGCAACCCTTCGAAGACACCGACAAGACGCCCCAAAAGTCTAACCACCAGCATCGGCTATCCGATACGATACGCTCAAGGACCCACTATTGGGTCGACAAACGCTTCCAGTATACCACACCATTCAGGCGGCGCTCCAGTCTCCACAGAGTCCAGGCTGAGAACACTACGCCTCTGGCAACGACATCTGATTCCAAGCGCGCAGTCGCACAGGTGGAAGTTCAGACGGCACCGCCCGCCATAAGAGACGATGCTCTCGTTTTGGTCAAAGCAGATACGACGCCAAAGCCGCAGCCCACTTCCGAGGTTGCGTCTCTGGAAACAAAGAAGAGCCGGACGATGACAGTCGTGCTCGAACTCTGGTTGTGGTTGCAGTTTATCATCATCATCATGGTCTTCCTCTGGGCTGTCGCGAAGCGCGGCCCTCGGAGCGTCGTGCGCGAGGCCGAGCGGATGGCGAAGCGCGTCGAGTAGTCCATTTACGCTAGTTATCTTTATTTTGTTTGTGCTGTATCTGTGTGTTGGAGTGCAGCTCGGCGGAAGGGCGACGGATTATATTACTTGATACGATGCTAGTCTGGTAGTTCATAGCGCCCAAGGCTCAGCTGTACCCACCATCTATTACATTGTACATCTGCTGCATCCTGCAACCACGCACACCCAGTGAACTTTATCTCGAAGTGTACTGGTTCAATCTGTAGAGTTGCGTGGCGCGGGAGTCCTGCCTGTGAATAGAAGCGTCGCGCACGGCGCACAACCACTCGTGACGTCGTACTCCTCAATGACTTCATGTTGCTCGATTAGAATGTATAGAGTAGCCCCTGAGGTGTACGATAAAAACACCACCCGGTCCATACTTGATTTCCATCATCACACCACTCAGTTGTCAGCCCAAGCCAAGATAAGATGAAGGTGGGGTCGATTCAAAGTGATTTCCCGCATCGGTGTTGACGAGGCGGTCCTCAGTCCTCGGCCGAGAGACTGAGAGAGCATCAGCATGCCGTCGCCATCGGCGGCGCCCAGGGCTTCCTCGGAAGCATGGCAGTAGCCCTGCCCGCGTCTTACATAGCCAACAAGCGCTGGCCGTACTACAGGAGCCTGCCGCCATCCCTGAAGGCCTTCGGCGTCGTGCTGGCTGTCGTTCCGTCGTTCGTCATCACAGCGGAGCGGGCAGGGCGACGCTTTGAGCGCAGCGAATGGTGGGCTTGTCTTTGGGATCAGATTGCGTAGTTGGGCTCACAATATGTTACAGGGATGGCGCAGGCAATGACCAGCTTGCGCTCATTAAGCGCCGGGAGGAAGCCAAATGGGAGAACCTTACCATAACCCAGAAGGTTGTTGACTTCACCGCGCGGCACCAGTTCAGTGCCATTGCCGGGTGTTGGGCCCTGGGAGTCGCGGGTGCATTCGGAGCAATATGCGTAATCCGTGCGTAGACAGAGTGGGTCCGTGTGAGCGAAACTGACGAACACTGTTCTGTGAAGGTATCAAAGCATGTCTCAAAAGGTGTGCTGCGCCTTTGATGTCTCTGATGCGCGAGTTCAATATCCTTGGGGTTACAGGTTGTGCAGGCCAGAATGTGGTCACAGGGCCTGACCATCGGGGTGGTCATCGCGGCAGCTGCGGTTGGGCGTACGAGGATGTATAAGCGGGACGAGGGCGATGCGGCTCGGCCGGTGAACACCGATCACTCGTGGCAGGACATTGTCAAGGCGTCGGAGGAACGCAAAGCTCAGGCCGCTCAGGCGGCCGCCCAGCGCTGAACATGCCGCTCAGTGCTGACATATCTAGGCGGTCAAGTGGGGATCCGGCGGCTCGGTAAATAATATAAAATAATGTAACTTTAGTTTGCGTAGCAACAAGTACCATATCGGGATTGATACCGATAACTCGTGGGCCGCAGACCGTGCGGGCGCCCGTCGTTGGCTTGTTTCCTTCTCCTTGCCTCCGACAACGACCAATGCTCGCCCTGAGCACGATGCCGCGCTGGAATAGGACACTCTCCCTCGTCGCCTCTTTCTTCGGCGCATCCGTCAACCTCATCCTCGCCATCAACCTCTTCACCCTCTGGCGTTCCCTCAAGTGGGACACAGAGAGCGAGTGGGAGGGCTCCGTAGATCCCTGGACCGTCAACAGTGTCGGTCTTGTTGGAGGCCTCTCTGCGGCGTACCTTGTCACTGCGGCGGTGGCCAGTACCGTTGGCTTCGTCGGTATCGTCAAGGTCAGCCTCCTACTCTTCATCGCCGGTTCCCCATCATTCATCCTGTCACCCTCATGTTTTGCAGGGCGTACCATCATACGTTCGATTCTACCGTGATTTCTCTGCCGCCGACTTCACGTTCTGTACCATCTCCACGCTCTTTGTAACATACGCCTCTGTCAGCTATTACTCCGTCCGGACCAGCATATGCGAGGAGCTCTCGCGACATGGCGACCTCATGCGCGACCTGGCCGAGATGGGCCTCAGTTCGGAGAACTGCGAGCAGTGGTTCGAGCGTGTTCTTGTGGTCTTTGTTGCGGTCATGTTCATCATCATTGTTATCCGGGTGAGCCTCCCCTCCCGACCAGACAAGGTACTCCGAGTTCTCACGACGTTGTATTTGCAGCTACATCTCGTCATCGCCGTATCAAGCTACTACTCGCAACTCTCTAGGTTCTCAAGGGACTTGCCACTGCGGATGCCTAAGGACGGTTCTCTTCAACGCATCTACCTCCTCCCCAGTCCAACCGCCTCTTCCCCAAGCAGCCCAATTGACGCCCAGCTCGAGTCAACGGCACTGGTGTATGCACCTGTTTCCCTCGGCAATCTCTCCGAACGCGAAGTGCGCGGCCTGAACGCACGAGAGGCGTGGATACAGCCAGATGTGTCCCACTCCCCGCGTCAGCACCGCCACTCGCATTCTCGAGGGCACCGACACAGCGTTGGTCGGATAGTGCTCCCCATCCGACCCGAGGAAGGATTGCTTAATCATGGTCGTGGGCAGGAGAAGTATAAAGATTGATTTCCGTCCGGTGTTCCTGTTCCTACGTTCTGGCCCTCCCCAGGGTCCGGTTGTGTTGCTACGTTGCATACATACTGTCGGCCCGTTGCAGTTCCCCACCGTCTTCCCTTTTCTGTGTTTCTCACTGTGTTGTACCAATAAGATCATAGTGTTGCATTTAGAGTGCTTGCGCGTGCACGAGAGCCTCGAATTGGAGTCGAGGCTGAGCCCATACTTCCGGGACTACAGAGGGCGCGGGAGAGTCTAGCCCTGGGCAGCCCTAGGCTGCTTTCCGCTCCCCTCTCAGACGGTCTATCGCTGCCTTTTAACCCGGAGCGCGCGAGACCAGCCGTTCGTTTCTGTTTCCCTAATTTCCAAGACACCCAATGGCCAAAACACACCCACGGTCGCCCTCTCCGGAGCCGAAGACGGGCGGCATGAAAAGGCTCAAGGTTGGCCACCAATCGTCGACGTCGAATCCTGCCACTATCGACGACCCGCGCGCATGTTTTGCGCCTGACCTATTTGACCCGGCCTGTGTCAGCAGACTCGCCTCCTCGTACTCAACAAGCGAGCCCTTCAAGCATGCCCTCGTCGAAAAGCTCTTCCAGGACGAACTTCTCCAACAAGTCAAGGACGAGTGTCTGAGCGAACTTCACTTCACCGAGAAAGAGACCGACATATACAAGGTGCGTTCCACTGCGCCGTGCTGCTCTCCTCGACTCATCCGATCTGGTCTTGTTCCGCCGTGCTTTCTCAGGTGAACCAGACCGGCGATCTAGCGTCACTTTCTTACCTCACCGAGCAACAAGTCTCCCTCCTTCCCAACCTTCTAAAACTGCGCGATGCGCTCTACTCGCCAAAATTCCGAGAATTCCTGCGCACGGTGACGGGCTGTGGCCCGCTCTCGGGCACGAAGCAGGACATGTCCGTCAACACTTACCGCAAAGGCTGCCACCTGCTCAACCACGACGACGTGATTGGCACACGGCGCGTGTCGTACATCCTCTACATGCCGCTGCCGCACTACCAGCTCTGGCAGAAGGAGTGGGGAGGCGCGCTCGAGCTGTATCCTGTTCGAGAAGGCGCGGACGGCCTGCTGGAACCCGAGCCAGTCCCGACGAAGAGCATTCCGCCGGTGTGGAACCAATTCATCTTCTTCGAGGTGCAGCCTGGGCGCAGCTTCCACTCGGTGGAAGAAGTGGTTGTCGGCGAGGGCGATGACGGGCGACAGCGGCTGAGCATCAGCGGGTGGTTCCACGCGGCCCAACCTGGGGAGGACGGCTACGAGGACGGGTTCGCCCAAGCCCTCCCAAGCTCACGCGAACAACTTGTGGGTTGACGAGCAACTCCCCGGACTATCTTGACTGAACACGAGCAACTCTAGGCTTCCACATCTACCGAGTTCCACCCATACCCAGAAACGGAGGCGCCGCCGCTCCCGAACTCCCCGCTGACCGAGGACCACGTTTCCTTCCTCTCCGAGTTCCTCAACCCGGCGTACCTCCAACCGCGGACGATCAAAGCGCTCGCCTCGCGCTTCGCCGCCGAGTCCTCCCTCGAACTGTACGACTTCCTCTCCGAGCCCATCGCCGAGAAGCTCGACACAGGCCTGCGCGAGCGTGACGCGCGCGACGGGCTCGGCAAGAATCGCACGACGCCGATCCCGTCGCACACGGCCGGCGCGGGCTCGGGGTGGCGCATCAAGGGCCCGCCGCACAAGTGGCGCTACAATGTGCTCGAACCGCCGTCGCCTGGCGGGCCCTCGGTCGCCGTGTCGCCGCGCGCCGCGCAGTCGCCGCAGCTGCTCGTCCGCTCACTGCAGGACGAGCTGTTCCCCGCGCCCGCGTTCCGCGCGTGGCTCGCGGCCGTCTCGAGCCTGCTCCCGCTCCAGTATGCCGTTGAGGCGCGCCGGTTCTGTCCGGGCCTGGGCTATTCGCTCGCGACGAGCGAGGCGAAAGAGGCGCGTCTGGATGCCGTGTTGGGACTCACTCCCCAGGTCATCGACGCTGACGCGGCGAAAGACAAAGGGAAGGGGAAGGAGACAGAGCCTGCAGGATGGGAGGCGGGGGAGTGGGGTGGCTGGGAGGTACGCGTTTTTTCCCGGAGGTTACACCTGTCGGCGATCAGCTCTGACAATTCCGTAGTGCTACATGGCACCCAACGACGAGGAAGACGACCCGGCCGTGTACCGGTCAAGCAAAAAATCAGCGGAAACCGGGCATAGCCATGCTGCCAACGGGAACGGCGCCACGAACGGCACGCATGAGAACGGCGACGCCCATATGCACGGGAGTGACGATGAAGAAGACGACGACGCCACACTTCTGACGTCGCAACCTGGCTTCAATCGCCTACTGCTCGTTCTGCGTGACGAGGGTGTCATGAGATTCGTAAAATACGTCTCGGCAGCTGCAGAAGGGTCCCGGTGGGACGTCTGCGGAGAGTACGAGGTCGGCATGGTTGAAGAGGACGAGGACGGTGACGATTAGCATTATCCCCCATTCCCAACTGCTGTGTGCCTCTATTCCCATGTAGCAATATCTGTCGTAGGTATGCGATCTCCATGAATCAATCCTCGAACCTGACCTTCCGCCCCTCACTCGGCACGATCGCGACCTGTTCTCGCCTTGCCATCGCAAGCGCCGCTCCAGGAGCGGGACGCGGTTTGTAGCTGCCGGGTTTCCTAAGCACACTTTTCGGCGGAGCCACCGAGTTTTTCGCCTTCTGCGGCTCTTCATTGGTAATCGCCGTGGGACGCTCCGACGCATCTTCATCCTTGCCAGAGCCCTGATCGTGCTTCTCGCTTCGCGTTCTGCCCCTGTCAGTGCCGTTCGTGGGCGGCGGCGGCGCCTTGGGTTTGTTGGGACCTCTGCGCACCGCCTCGGCGGAGGCGTATTCGACGACTAGGTTGCGCCCATCAAGGTGGTGGTTCTTGCGCTGGACCAGAGCAGAGGTTGCGTCATCTATGCTCGCAAAATCGACAAACGCAAATCTAGTGTGTGTATCTGTTAGCTAGAGTCGGCCGATACCGCAAGACAACTATACCCTTTACACAGACCACTGTCTTCAAATGTCGCAAGGCGGACTCTCTTTATCCACGCTTCCGACGCTTCATCGTCCTTGGCGTGCTTGAGCTTTTTGCACGATGAGCCTGCAGAAGCCCCTTGATGGATTCTTCTGTCGTCTCAAACCCAAGGTTGCCAAAGAAGAGTGTAGGTGCTGGCGGCTTTGTCTGTGCAGCCAGTATCTTCTTCGCTGTCTTACTCATCCTCAACGCAGGCGAGACTGCTGAGTCCGCGGGTGCGTCAGGTTTTTCGGGTCTGCCCTTGAAGTCACCACCTGTGCACGTCAGACCACACGACAAACATGGGGGGTCCGTGAACTCACCATCTTTGATAAGAAGGCGCCGCCCTTCTAGGTGCTTCTCCGACATCGCGATAGCAATGGTTTTTGCGTCTGGTGTCGCAAAGTCGACATATGCGAACCTGCGAGCAGTTGAGTCGTAAAGCGCAGAAAAGGAGGGGGTTTTGGCCGTACCCCCTATTCTCTCGTCGGACTTGCCCACCAGGAGGCCCGCCTACGGCCTTCGTAGGGAGGTTTATTCTTGTGATCTCCCCGACGCCATCGAAAAAGCGCTTCAGCGACTCTGGTGTGGTCTTGAAGCTCAGGTTTCCAATCCAGACGGAGTTTTGGCGTTTCGGGTGGCCGCCAGCATCCCCTTCTTTCTTGGGTTTCTTCTCAGGAGACTCCGAGGAGCTAGCTTTCTTTGCCTGCGCTCTCTTTTGCTTTCGTTTGGCGGCATGTGATAGCACCGGGGCGTCTACTGCATCTTGCTCTGCCTCCGATCTGAGCTCGAGCTGGACGATGGATCAGGAGACGGATCGGTTTTCTTTTGGGTCTTGTCACGGTCGGTGATGTTGATCTGCTCGAGGAAGGCACCGACGAGGAGGAGGACACAGAGTCGGCATCGGAGGCGGAGGACATTTTTGCGAGGCAAGCTCAAGCCTGACGGTGCCTGAGCGACCATTTCCGTTTCCGAGCACAACCCCGACATCTTGGCGCCCATCACCGGACCGACCCTGTCCGACCCGGCAAGTCGGCGCCTGAACTCGGGGCGCTGCGGCTTCGCTTCGGGGGAAGGCTGACCGATGTAAGTCCGTGTCCAGGCCGCCAGCAACGGGCCCTGCGGCTCAACTTTCGCCAGGGTTTCATCTAGTTTCATCGCACCATACGCAGAATATTTCTCTCGAAGATACGACCGGGCATGTGTTTGGGAAGCACTCGAATTGTTCGTGTCCTGTAGTTCTATACGTTCCAGTATCTACTAACGCAGACGATTATACTAGGGTACCGAGTAGAGTAATACAACGATGGGAGAGAGGGCGAGGTGCGTGCGGATGCGAGAGATGGTATGTCATGATGCTAAATGGATGAATAGGATAAGTCTAGAGATATATAACACTCTATGCTGTTGCTGCTGAAGGGGCGAGTGCCTTGATTTTCCGTGACTCAGCCTCCCTGGCCTCTACTTCGAGGAGCTCGCGCCATGAGTGGTCAACGACGTGATGCTTGGTCGCCTCCTCGCGTTGCGAGTGGGTGAGGATGCCGGCGGTAATAAGAATGCCAATGGTCAGGCCCTGGGCCCACATACGGGCCTGGACAACCTTCTGCGACGTGGACTGATGCCTGGGGGAGTTGGTCAGCTTTTATAATGACGAACGATGGGTCGATGCGAACGCACCTATCGCGCATGATAATGGTACCAGCAACGGCCATGCTGGCAGCCCAGCTGCCCAGGATGACTTTGTACTGGTGGTCGGCAAACCATTTCTTGAACCTGTCAGACGAGTTCAAGTTGGCCCACTCGGCATCCTCGCGTGCCCGGGCACTATCCAGAAGTTGGCGACCTACACCCTTCCTATACGTGCGTAAGCGGTCTGCGAATAGATCTTATGGTAGGTTATCGAACTCACCAGTTGTGTGCCTCGTCGAATTCAACACCTCGGCGTTCTGTCTGGATTGCCCAGGTAGGGCCGACAATGAGAACAACACCGAGGGCCTTCAGATGGATGGGGAGAGCACGGTAGGCGGGCCAATAGCGGTGGGCGGCAAATGAAGCAGGGAGGGAGATGGCAAGACCCCCGAGGACACCCTCGATGGATCCGCGGATGGTAGCACGGTCAAAGGCCTCGAGCTCTTCTTTGCTAACGTTGACCTTCATTGTAGTGAAGAGGAGTTGGTGGTGACGAAGTTTTGAGGGTTTTGAGATGTGGATATGATTGGTGATGGGGGATAGAGAAACGACCCAAGGGTTTATAACTTTTCAGGCGGTGCAGGTAACGGAGCCGGCGGGAGAGACCGGAAGCAGGAGCAGGGATCAAGGAAGAGTCGGTGCTCGGACAGCCCGGACTCGAGGGAGCACGTGATGGGGAGATGAGGACTGTTCCGGTCTGACCCTGCAGAGACGGGGACTCGCGGGCAGGCACGGGCATGCGATTGCTGCGTCAGCCGTTGTGCAGAGAAGGGCCGTGCCTGGCCGTGCTTACCCGCTGCGGCCCATTGCTGACTCGCTTTACACGATAATTAGTTAGCATCTACTCACGCGCCGGATTCCAGCTGGACACTCGCTTCACTTGCTGCCAGTGGTTTACCAGGGATCACAATGCTCGGGGCGCTCACTCCGTTCGCCAGTTTGGCCCCTCCGCCACTCAGACGCGACACGACCCGCAAGCCCGGTCCATCTGCCCAACCTCCCCCTCCGCAACCCCACACTCCCGCGTCTATCAACCCCCTCTCTCGTGCCGCTATCTCCCTCGAGTATGCCTCCCTCCGCTACCAGTCTCACTGTCCTCTCGGCATGTACGTCATCCCACATTCGGACAACCCCTCCATCTGGGATGCTGTCCTCTTCATCCACCAGGGTGAGCCCGGCTTCCGTGTGCACCCCGTTCACAAGTCAACGTCACACGGTGGCAAGGTTATTACTCAGATTCCATCCTCAAGTTCCGCTTGACCTTTCCACATGACTACCCTGAGCGGCCCCCGGTTGTGCACTTTATCACAGATGTCTTTCATCCGCTCATATCTCATCAAGATGGCACCTTCAACCTCGCGCCAAAGTTCAGACCCTGGCGGTTAGTGGGCATGCTGAATATGCCTTAGCTATCTCGCTTGACCCTGATCTACCCACTACGCCCTGAACCAGACCAAAGGAGCACCATGTGTATGACATCCTCTATTACATAAAAGCGTCTTTCAAAAAGCACGCGCTCGACCAGATCAAAGAGAGTGATTGCTTGAACAAAGAAGCATTCAGGTAGGTTCCTCTCGATCCCGTCTCCCTCCGGCCATGCTGATGTTAGGCGTAGATTGTAAGTGGTGTATGCTTTCCATAAGGCGCCCTTGATGTGAAGGTCGGGTAATGCAGGTACCACGACACCACTTCGTCCTTCGCGGCATTAGCCACACAATCGTCGATGCTCTCCCAGACAGCATCTGCGCTCTTTGACCAGGATCATCCTTCGATGGCAAGCACGAAAGGCCCAGCACACAGCCTGATCTTCCGCGAGCTGAAACCGGAACAATCAAATGCATTGCGTGCGCAACTAGGGCTGCGAGAATGGGAAGACGCTCCACAATAAGCGCAGTGCCTGTCTAGAGATGTATCTACGCCGTATCACCTATACTGAACCATTGGATGCCTGCAATTATACTCATTTAAAGGATGGATTAGACTGTGGGCTAGTGAGATATCTGAGGTGCAGTCCACTGCGATCATGGATAGTCTTTGCTGCTTTCGTTAGCAACTGGGGTAGAAAGTGCATCAATGACTAGGGGTGTTTCTGGGCCAGTATCGTCGTCCTGCGTCAACAAGTTAGCGTCGGTCGCAGGCGCGCTTGATTACGTAACACACCTCTAGCGTGCGGCCAAAATGCTTTGACAATTTCTCGATGACGAGGCTGTATGGGAGATGTTGGCTTAGCTTCCTAGTTACACCATCGTTAACATCTGCGAGAATCGGGACACCGTCTGCGGTCTCACCGACGCTGCTGAACGTTCAGTGAATGCCGGGCATCCAAGGCTGAGTCGAGAACGTTAGACGAGTGGGCGCCCTCGCTCAACGAAAGCTTGATGGAGTATTCCTTGTCCGATTTACCCCGGCCAAAGTTGCGCTCGTACAGTTCGAAGCTGGGGACGCAATCAAGTCATCGTGTGGGGATAGTCGGGTTGGACAACCTACGTTATGTGGGACTATTACGTCGAAGTGGGTCAGTGGGGGCAATGCCGGGCAGGAGCTAGGTTCTTACCGCGTAATCGAGCTCGGGTATCCGCCGGTTCGCTATGGGCAAGCCCGATAAGAGAACCAGATTCACCAGCGTGTGGATGTGGCTCTCTTTGGTGAAGTAGCACGTCAGCGAACTTTCACCATGATTGCGCGCTTCCTCGAGGTCTTCAACCACCTTGCGGAGGAGCGGGAGAGAAGTAAGGACGCCGATCTCCTCCCTGAAAGTGATTCGGAGGTAAGCGCAGACCTCAGAAACCACGCAGGGAATAACGAACTTTTCCTCAGGCTCGATGCCGTATTCCTGCGGTGCCACTAGATCGAACAGAGCCTTGGCGCGACCATACAGCTCGTGGAGTTTGCGATCGCGAGGCTGGTGGTTCTCTTGTCCACCGCTTTCGTCGAATATGGCAAACAGGAAGGTGCGATGGTGGAGGGCACAGTACTTGATCGTGTCATACAACTCCGACACCTATGTAGCGCGGAAGTAAATTCATACATGTGAGAAGTTAGGTCAGGCCATGCACTCACACGGGATGGGTCGAATTTCTCTGGTTTGACGTCGCAGAAATCTTCGAATAATTTCTCCCAACGCTCTCGGAAGAGCCAGGGCTCGTCTCCGCAGCACCTTGGCGACGATGAGGAGGGTAAATGAAAAGCGATAAGGTGAGATGCCCTACCATCGTTCCTGTATTTTCTCCACATCCAGGGTGTCGAAATTACGCCGCATGATTGCCCGGAACCCGCTGAGTAGCTCAATGACTTCCTAACAACCCACGTCCCGGATCAGTGCTCCCGCTGTGAAGGGGCGGGGGGCGCAATGCTTACTTTGACCACCTCGACGGGCTCTTTGTTCATGCTCTTGGGCCATGTAAGCTCTGGTCGCTTCTCGGGCTCCCCAGGCCGCAGGAGGATCTTGAGGCGCTTCTTGACGTCGTCCATGAGGTCCTTAGCGGCATTTGAGTCGTCGAGAAGGTCCTTGCGCACGATCAATTTGAACGGCTCCCTCCACGACATCGACGACTTTGGGGTGACAACATGTCCAGAGTTGCCGTCGGCGGATGATCTCCCGGAGCGGGTGGGAGTAGAGCTAGAAGAGAGAGAGGACTGGTGCTGGTCGAGCAGCGCCGCAGCGAAAATCTCTGCCGAGGCGATGACACGGCGTTCGGAAGAAGTGTATATCTGCTCCAAAAGAGGGTGAGATCAGCAGTTATATTTGTCGTTGCGGGCATGGCACGGACCTTGACATTGTTGAGGGCATCCTTGTCTGCGCGCTTCTTTAGCCCCGACGCACGTTCGTCACTCAAATGCAGTTAAATACGCACTCATGATGGAGATGTCTTTCTTCATGTTCTCGCCCAAATCTCGGGATTGATATCGCGCGGAGTGCGTAAATTCCCCACCCCACTTGAACACAAGCGTCAATTTGACCAACTTCCTCGGATGGCCTGCTGCCTTCTTCGAGTACACTGGTTTGAGCTGGGCCTTTGTCCCAGGAAGCTCGATTTTGCTAAACAGTGCGTTGTTGAGCAGAGTCAGCTTGTTTAGGTCCTCCCCATCCGCCCCCAATCGCTTCGCCTCGTCGACCGCAACTGCGATGCGGCTAAGCTGCTCCCTCTCGCGGAGGATGATCTCCTCCTTCTCCCCGTTCAGGAGAGTGACAAAGGGCTGGGTCCATGCCTCTCCAATGGGGAAATTAAACTTGAGCTTCTGCTTCGGCGTCCGATCGGCGTGGCGGAAGACGGTCACGTTCGCCTTGAGCAGCCATGTTGGCGCCTCTGGGGTAGCAGACTCGGAGTTGATAAGAGGTCGGTCTGGGGCCACAGAAACGCGAGTGCAAAGGGCCGAGAGGATCTCAGCTGCCTTGTCTAGGAGGTGGGTAAGAAGTAAGAGCATTGTTCGGGCGCTGAGAGCCCGTGATCTGCCAAATACACGAACCGTAATAGGCTTCGTTGCCTTTAACGAAACTCCAGCCATTGACGTCGATCACTTGACTCCGTGCACCGTTATCGCAGCGCAGCATATCATAACCACAGACCCTCTGCCCGAAAGCTTCGCAAATCTTAGCTGCCCAGGACTTCTCTTCGTCACTCAGGTGAGTGATAAATCTGGGTAGTTCAGCTGGAGTCCCAGGACAAACGTGGGAGCACAGCTCACCGGATCTCCTTTCCGTCAGTGTTGCGCCTTACAACACCGTCAACAACAGGAGACTTGCGTGTCTCCGCGTGGGTATACTCTTTGCCGACGGTGTAGACTTTGATGTCTTCCGAGTTATCGACATCAATGAATACTTCGTATATGTAGGAACCATCGGTTCTTGGGTGCATGAGTCCCGGATCTAATTCACTGCTTTTGTTCCCAACCTACGACAGACAGGTGCATCAGTATATCGGTCATAGGGCCGACGACATCACTCCCTCACCTTCCTGAAGAGACGACGTCCACCGCCCTCCCTGAAGTATATGTAGACATTGTGGTCTTCACCGCTGACAGGTTTTTCGACGAAAGGTTTCTCGAGCACTTGACCGTCAATGATGATGGCCTTGCCGTCCTCCCTCAGTGTGACTTCGGGAGTGACACGAAAACTGCCTAGCCCGATTCCGATTCTAGATTTCATGTATTCCTTGAGTTCTTTATCAACTTTTGGTCCACCATCGCGTGAGACCTCTAGGCGCTTCGGGGTAGGCACACCCAGATGATCCAAGACGTGTCCGACCAGACGGCGGTCCCAAAGAAGTGCCTGGGGCACGAGCTCATTGATGCAGAAGGGATTGCGAAGCTTGACGTATGAAATTGCTTTGTCTAGGGGAAAGTCCGTGGAAAAGAAGGATATGAGAACGTCGCATCTCGGCCAATTTTCGACATCTGCACAAACACATTTAGGTTGTCAAGAAGAAGCGCGCAGCATCAGCGCGATCTCGGCGCACCCTCGTCCAGAATGACTTTATCTCCGAAAACCTTGACCTCGATGGCGCCGCGAGTCCTGTCCACAAGGCGGGTGAGGATTTCTCGCATTGCCTTTGAGCGCGCCTTGATATCCATTGCGCATACGCCGAGAATGATTGTAGGCTTCGAAGGGTCATTTCCAAAATAGAGATCTGATGTGTGCGAGCCTGTTGGAGACGGTGTGGAGGATCTGGCGAGGATAGAGCTGGAGCGGGGGGAGTGCTTGTCCGTAGTGTGCAACAAGGAGAAACGAGAAGGTCTGTCCCAATGCATTGGCACGGCGTCAGTTGGCACGGGCGACGAGTCCGACGCTCGATTGACCATTCTCTCTTTCCGCGACCGCGAGCACGAGTCCCGGCACACGAGGCCCGCTTCAAGGCAGCCAAGGCCCGCTGCCGGCATGGATCTGCCAGGACCCCGAGAATATCTCGGGCACCGGTGTCCGGTGGCTGACTAGTGCTGACGGTCCGTGGCGGTCCAGACGTCCATGGCTGACAACTTGCGCGCGGCTGGCTGCACGCGGCTGGATCGCACAATTGCCTCGCAGCTGACTCATCTGACTCAGCCAAGCTCAGCCAGCTTGGCCCTGAGGCAATTCTGCGGCACCCAAATGGCGTAATGACGTGCTCGCCCATAAATTCTGCTCGGACGACCTGCCACGGATCCAGTCCCCCTACCCCAGGAAACCCCCGCCGAAATGTGGCAAATGACCGCGACGAAATCACGACCAACATTCTAATATCCAACCTTCATTGCAGCAGGTGC
The DNA here is from genome assembly GCA_022496205.1 of Gloeopeniophorella convolvens. Classification (NCBI taxonomy): domain Eukaryota; kingdom Fungi; phylum Basidiomycota; class Agaricomycetes; order Russulales; genus Gloeopeniophorella; species Gloeopeniophorella convolvens. The sequence continues at coordinate 288,128 of WTXD01000009.1, read as the reverse complement.
GTTCTATAATTATCTACTTTCGCCGAGCCAGCCACCAACCAGCCCCTCCATCGCGGCAGCTGTGTGCGCACAATCCATGATACTCTGGGAAGCCTCGCCCCTCCGCCTCACTCTGTCCACGTATCCATCCTTTCTCAGTGTGTCACCATCCGCCATCCTGCTCGTCTGTCGTACCCCGTTATCAGAGACGCGATCGAAACGCAGGCTTCGACATCCCAGACACGCCGAGGGCAGACCCTTCCCATGGCCAGCCATCCAGCCTTTCTTGGTCCCCTTCTTTCTTTATACGCAAAGCGAAGAAGCACCTAGATCAATGCGCCGTATGCCAGCATAGCATCCCCGGCGGGCCACCTACTCCAGAAATAGCCGATAAATCGACATCTTCGGAGCGCTCACCCGCCTCCTCCCCGGAGAAACCCCAGAATCCGCCCCTACACGCAGCTGGTCATACGGGCCATGCTTCCTATTGCCTCACCCTTTCCGTAGGTGGGATGACATGCGCGTCGTGCACATCAACCATAACCCACACCCTGGAAGCCTTGCCTGGGGTCCGTGATGTGTCTGTGTCGCTTCTTGGGAACTCTGCTACTGCTATTTTGGATCAAGAGGAGGCCGCGCAAAAGGTACTTGAAGCAGTCGAAGATATGGTTATGAAGCCACCGTAGTTTCTCTCCAGTCCTTGGGCTCTGACGCGAAAGGCACCGCCATGGATGGACCCCTCAATATTTCTCTCTCCATCGGCGGAATGACCTGCGCGTCATGTTCCTCCACCATTACCAGACTACTCTCTGAGCTGCAGGGCGTGACAGACGTGTCAGTCAATCTCATTGGAAATTCGGCTGCGCTGGTCGTGCAGAGCAAAGATTTGCTACCCGAAGTTCAGGAAACCATCGAGTCGGCGGGATACGAGGTATCCGTAGTGGACATCAAACCCGTGAAGGCGGACACGAGCAGCTCAGGGGATCAACAACAACGTACCGTCTCCTGCGCATAGCTGGGATGTTTTGCGAGTAAGCTTGCTCGGCCGATAGGGCACCACTATGGCTTGCTGACGACGTCTCCGTAGACACTGTCCTGAAAAGATTATCAAGAGCCTTGACAGATTGGGTTCTGGGCTCACACTTGAGGGAGCCCCACTTACGTTGGCAGATCCCATCCTCCGCCTGACATACAAACCTTCGCCACCTTCCTTCACCATACGTGATATTGTTTCAACCATCGTGTCGTCAAATGACCCACCATTCAAAGTTTTCGTGCACAAGGCGCCTTCCCTCGAGGACCGCACCCGGACGATGATGGCTCGAGAGAAACTGAACCTGCTGTACCGACTAGCATTCTCGATCATCGCCGCCATCCCCACTTTCATTATCGGCGTCGTCTTCATGAGCTTGGTGTCCTCGGAGAACGCGACCAGGATGTTTTTGATGGAACCAATGTGGGCGGGGAACTCATCCCGTATCCAATGGTCGCTCTTCTTTCTAGCCACGCCTGTGATGTTCTACAGTGCTGGGAGCTTCCATCGGCGAAGCTTGAAGGAGATCCACGCTCTGTGGAGAAGAGGGAGCCGCACACCTGTTTGGCAGCGATTCGTTCGCTTTGGGAGTATGAACCTTTTGGTAAGCGTCATTCAGTATCTCCCATTCATTCACACATTGATATTCGATCAAAAGGTGTCGTCTGGTGTCTCAGTGGCGTATTTCTCTTCCATTATCTTACTTGCCCTCGCGGCATCGAATTCGCCATCGCAGGATGGTAAAGCCGATACCTCAACATACTTCGACTCCGTCGTATTCTTGACAATGTTCCTGCTCATTGGTGAGCGACTTGCCTGACTATCTTCGTGATGATGCTGACTCGACCTAGGCAGGTACATGGAGGCGTATAGCAAGAGTCGCACCGGGGACGCCATCACTAGCCTGGGAAAATTGAAACCAGCTGAAGCTTTCGTATTGGATTCGACCAGCGGAAGCCGCCCTGTCGGTTTCCGCGAGCCGAGCGAAGACCTAGAGAAAGGCGACTCAGACGCAGATAGCGAAGTTCATTTGTCCAAGCCTAGTTCCAGCGTACGGAAGGTCCCTACCGAGCTCTTGGAGATCGGAGACGTAGTTCGAATTCCGAATGGCTCAACGCCCCCCAGTGATGGCATCGTCGTTTCCGGCCAGTCCGTGTTCGACGAGAGCTCAATGACTGGGGAATCTAGGCCGGTCAAGAAGGACGTCGGGGATCAGGTATACCTGGGAACCATCAACATTGGTCGACCTATAGATGTGAGAATCGATGCTGCGGATGGGAAAACCATGTCAGTGAATCCGCTCCTGGTGAACGCGACCGATACTCACGAACGCTGCAGGCTCGATCATGTTATCGGCGTGGTCCGAGATGGCCAAACCAAGCGGGCGCCCATCGAGCGCCTTGCGGACATCTTGACGGGATACTTCGTGCCAGTTGTGACCTTGATTGCTCTCCTGACCTGGATGATATGGCTTAGTCTGGGATTGAGCGGCACGCTCCCTCGGAGCTACCTCGACAAGGATGTTGGAGGATGGCGTGAGTGTTTGTACTTCCTCATAAGCAACTACCTTAACGACTCTCCTGCAGCTATATGGTCTCTTGAGTTTGCCATCGCGGTCTTCGTCGTTGCATGTCCATGTGGCATTGGCCTTGCTGCTCCGACTGCTCTCCTCGTCGGTTCAGGAATGGCTGCCAAGTTCGGAATCCTCGTTCGTGGAGGTGGTGAGGCTTTCCAGGAGGCTGCGCAACTTGATGCCATCGTCTTTGACAAGACCGGGACGCTGACAGCTGGCGGCCAGCCGACTGTCACTGATAGCGAGGATCTTACCGAAAGAAGCCCCTGGAAGCTCGGAACTGTACTCGGCATAGCTTCCGAGATCGAGGCATCAAGTTCGCACCCTCTTGCCGCGGCGGTCCGCGCATACTGCGAGACGAACCGCGCCGTGTCTCATGCGGCCAGCGCCGTGGAAGAAACCCCTGGACGGGGGCTCAAGGCCACGATTAAAGACCTGAATTGCTCGGCGATCATCGGAAATGAAGCGTGGATGTCAGAGCATCATGCAAAAGTCCCTGCAGAGTTCACCAACCGGCTCGAGTCCTGGAAATCGGAAGGCAAAAGTGTCGTCTTGCTTGCCATACGTCAGGGTGTTCCTGCCGAAACCACTACGCCACACCCCTACGAGATTATCGTCTCCTTTGCCATCGCGGATCCCTTGCGACCCAACGCTGGAACAATTGTATCGCACTTGCAATCACAGAAACTAGCAACCTGGATGATTTCGGGAGACAACGCGATCACCGCGCGCGCAGTGGCAAAGCAAGTCGGCATACCCGAGTCCAATGTCATCGCAGGCGTGCTTCCTCACGAGAAGGTAGGTCTTGACAGTCAACCGTGCGGGTGCTCCGGGGGTTAATGCCTTGCTTGGTCAGGCTGACAAAGTACGATGGCTCCAGCAAAACGGCCCGAAGAAGCAACAGTCGAGGTTGGGCAGGTTATTCGGGAGAAGGCTGAATCAGCGTTGTGTTGTGGCGATGGTGGGCGACGGTATCAACGATGCACCCGTGAGTACGATCCGTTCACTTGAGCTTGCGACTGAACTGACGGTCACTTAGGCATTAGCTGCTGCCGACGTCGCGGTCGCGATTGGCTCAGGGAGCGATGTAGCACTCTCCAGCGCCTCCTTCATACTCGTCTCTTCGGACCTTCGGAGCCTCCTCACCCTAGTGGACCTGTCCGCCACCGTATTCCGACGAGTGAAGTTCAATTTCGTGAGTGCCAGTCTGTTGGATAGTGGAAGTTGTTCAGTGACATGATTCGGTATTCCCAGCTGTGGGCACTAGTGTATAACTTGGCCGCGCTTCCTATCGCAGCAGGCGTCATATATCCTGCAGGACACGCTCGACTCAATCCCGTGTGGGGCTCGCTTGCAATGGCATTATCGTAAGTCGATTCTTGAGACGAGATGCGCTCTTTCACTCACACTGTATGCCTTCGTAGCTCTGTTTCGGTGGTCTGCAGCTCCCTTTTGTTGAGGCTATATAAGCAACCAAGAACGCAATAGATCTTGCGCTAGTACCTGCACGCGAATGAATGGATTGTGGAAGTATTAATGACGGATATGATAGGCGCCCCTCAACTGGCGCATATACTACTGTACTGGTACACACGATCGATACCGATGTTTTCATGTTTTGTTTTGTTGTTGTGATTCCCTTTTGCTACGATAGAAGTCCGAGAATGATAATCGTATACCCAAAAATCTGCAATCGAGGTCCACGTGGGTTTGAAGCCCGTGAAGGATGACCTGCACTTTGTCGGAGAAGGCGGCGCCGTAGTCCTTGCATTGCTGAAGACTACTAAGCAGGGTTTCTGATGTTTGCAATGCTGTTCGCTTTTCCGTGCCCGTGAAGGTGCCCTGGTCAGGTATATTTGAGTTTCTCTCCCATTGAGGCAGAACTGGGACACCCACGCGCATTCGATCGCGCTCACTGTCTCTCCGGGACGACTCCGACATACAAAGGTTGTAGAAGTGTTCCTGTGAGACGTGAATAATGACCCTTTCGATCATGCGAGTAAGCCGCTCACAGTGGCGTCATAAAACTGCAAGATCAGCGCGAACGCTTCCCTGACCTGGTTGAGAAGGTTCTCCTGAAGGTGGTGGACATTAGCGTCCTGCCTCTGAGTGCGCGAGGAAGAAGTACCTCTTTACCCGCTTTGGGGCCGATGAGCAGTATTTTCTTCACCGTACGATCCAGGTAAAGGCGGTGCGCCTCGATCAGCGCGTCCAAGTCGCCCTTTTTCTCGTTTACGAAGTCCATGAGGGCCTTCCAAGAACATTCGATGACTTCCAAGTGGCAGTAGGCTGCCATTTGTCGGATGAAGTGAATCATCTCGGCTGTGATCAAGCGAATCTTGTGCCATTCCGGCTCAATCTCTGCATACCACGTCAATCTCTTGCCAACCTAGAATTTCTGAAGGCCTGCCTGGCATGCGTATAAAGGCTTTGGTGGCGCTTGCCGTCCTCAACCAACCCCTCGTCATCGTATTTTCTATACGCTTCATTTTCCAGAGATGATTGAACAGTTTCAAGTACTTGACCATGGAATCCGGATCGAGGACGGTGTCCAGTGGGGCATCGACCTTATATTCCAACGTGAATACGTCCCAACCAATCTCGCCCTGGCTATACTCGAGCATGCGAGCGTCGAGGCGTCGTAGAACGTCTGGCGGGTCCTTCTGCGCATTGGATGAGCGGATCGCCGTTTCCAGTGTCGCCGTCAGATTATGCCGATACAACGAGTTTGCTGGCTTCGACAGGCTCGGTCTGCGCAACCTAAGCTTGAGTCACTCCGCATTACCACAAATGATTTACTGACCCTAATGCTTCCATAAGCTGATCAGTGAAGTCTCCATGTCCAAGGAGTAAGTAATTTTTCAAGGCCCGAAGATGGTCCAGTAAGCGGAACTTGTCGAAGAAAATGTCAAACAAACGTTGACTAGCTATCCGGTAGGCGGCATCGATGGATCGCTCGAGCCCGAAGATGTCACTGTACTGCAAAGCTATCCTGGGTCGGACAGAGACGCCTAGTATTGATGCATGACCTACTGCCGTGTGTATTGCTCATTTTCTCCCGCGTAGTAATCCAATCCGTGTCATGGCAGCTATAGCGAATGAAGTTCAAGCTCTTCCCGGTAGAGAAGATCTGGAAGCGCTCAATGAGATGTTCTGTCCGCATATGCAAGAGAGGTAGCTCGCCTTGCTACCAAACCCTTGCCCGACGAATGTCGGCAGCATTTCTTGACGGAATCTGTATTTCGCCTGCCACAGGCGGAGCCCGCTCTCGCGTTCTCCGGTGATATCATCATTGTCTGCGCTGAAGCCAATACCGCTGAAGCCGCCGTCGCCGGGAGCCACTGTGTTGAAAGTTGACGGATGCACATATTGAAGGTGTGCGAGTTCGGGATCCACGGTCACGAAGAACTCCAAGTAAGGATCATATAGCTCCCCTGAAAAGAGCCATTTCTGTAGTGTTTCGAAGAACGGTCTGGAAACCTTATTGAGGGATTGAGCTCAATGGACATCGTCTTGAGTTGAAGATATAACACTACCTCCTCGAGAAGCTGGTCGGTAAATTGACGTATGAAAGGATCGCCGTTCTCCGTGTAGCTATGAATGAGGTTGACGAGGGCACCGCCATGAGTGTCTTCGGCGCATGAGCGACATCAAGTAACGGCAAGGAAGCGGGCACACCTCTAGCGGCCTCTACGCAGACACTCATCATACGCATTCGCAACCTCCATTCGTTGACCCACACATCTAATCGCTTGAGAGTGAGTCCGCTTTCTTCGACACGTACATCCGGCTCCGCGGGTGCAGGGGTTGTTGAATGAGTATCTTGGTCTTGCGAGCTCGAGGCGAGGGTCAATTGTGATTCCAGAACAGCTATGAGACGATAGTATTCCGTCAATCGGGATTGTAGATGATGGCAAAGACTTTGCTCGATCATTCCGATTCCAGGAGATGCCTCGCGTTCACGGATAAATCGATCAACGCGGGCATACAGATGCCCCACTTCGGAAAGTCGATGTATCAACTGCCTAGTTGAAGCCGATATTTGATATCCCTGCACCATGAAGAGGCAATTAATTGATGCAAACTGGGAGGAAACGGCCATACCGAGTTCTCCGTAAACTGTAGGCTCATTTCCGTTTCACTGTCTTTGCTCGTGAGAAATCGTATGTATTTACCAGATATCCCTTGAAGAAGGTAAAGGGTGTCTCGTAGAAGCAGGGACTCGGGTACATGTGAATTACCTTTGATGACCACAGTTAGCAGGGGAACCTCAGAGGCTGTCTCCATGCGGCTTACCGGACCTGGCTCGAATCTCTTTCAAGAGGTCTGCTTTGGACTTGCCCTTGTTAGGCCGCGAGGATGCAGACGAGTCAATTGGCGAGATCGCTGGCGTATGCTTTGACGTTATCGGTGGCGATGGTGCGAGGGAAGGAAGGAATGATGGAACAATGAGCGGTGTTCGAGCAGAAGACGCCAATGAGTGAAGAAAGAGGACAGAGTCGTATTTACGTGACAGGACCGGCTAAGCACTTCGTCAGTAGTTAAGAAGAAAGGCACATTCCGACGAGAAGCACCTGCTCTAGGAGCCTTGAAAGGAGATTCGTGAATTGTACCGAGGCGATACCATCTGGGCGGCTTTGAGAGACTGATTGGGTGCTCAGCCACGGCGCAGTACGGGACAAAATGTACATACGTCTCCGCTTAACAATGTCCGCTAAATGACCGATGTCTCTTTCGCGACTTTGACCAATGTGGCTGGGGGGGCACGGGTGGGTCTGGAGGAAGGGCAAGACTTGAAGAACGGGGCGAACCTAGTGAGGACGTCTTTGCAGTGTGCTAGAATATCATCAAATAGTGCGCTATCTACTCTGGAGTGTGGTATGATGGAATGAATAAGTGATTCGAGGGAGGAGGACGAGGCAGACATGATACTGGTGACCCCGCCGGGCGCGACTGGACGTGACCGCGGACGCGCAAGCAACGCGCCAGATGATCGCGCCCAATTGATCACGAGGCCACAGCTGCAGATGCGCGTCACGACCTCGTGACCGGGCCGCTTTGCCCAGAAGAGCCACTTGCCTAAAGCGGCAGCCACCGGAGTCGCGCTTCGCGGCGACTGTCTCTGGCCGGGAGAGGGCGCTAAGCCGCTCAGCAGGCTGCAACCGCCGCCCGTGGAGGCCAGTCCAACGTTCCCTGCCTTTGCCGCCTTCGCTTTCATCTCAACTTATTCTGTACTCCATCATTCAGGATCTCTCATCTCACGCCTTCACGACCTTTCACGACTTGACGCACCATGGAGCGATCCAATCCCTCAGCATCTACATCGTCTCTCCGTTCCACTCCGCGCCCGGGCTCATCTGGAGGCTTTGCCTATCAGGCTCGTGCTCTGGAGCGTGGGATGAACAATACTGGCTCTCTATCGAGGTCTGGCTCTCTCTCCACTGTCAATTCCTTGACGACTGGCAATAACTCGCCTAATCTACCTAACACTACCCGGCGGTGGACTCCCACACATCGCGTCAGTGGGAGTCTCGAGGCTGTTCGCGGGAAGTGGGAGGAGCGCGTCCGTGCAGAGGCAGCGATGGATGAAAAGGATCTGCCTAGCACCCCCAGAGCATCATCACCCAGCCTCGAGCACCAGAGATCTCTGTCCCGGACGACGTCCCACCGTTCTCATGTCCTGGACACCATAGATTCCTCTCCGCCTTCTACGAAAGGAGGAACCCCTCAGGACACCCAATTGGCACCAAGCTACTTGAAACGCCGAACGATGCCTGCGCCAATTATTGCCTCACCCTTGTCGCCAAATACGACTGGTGTGACAGTAGTGGGCCCTGATCCGCCCTTCGCTTCCTTTGATGTCTCTCCTTCCACCGAGGCTGCGCATCGCATCCGCCTTCCATCTTCTACCTCATTCTCCTCGCCCTCTAAATCAACAGCCACCCTGAACGAAAGGGAATCTTCTTTACAATCGATTGTCACCCGCTCACGTGCCCGTACCGTGGACAACGTCCCACCAAAAACTACGGGATCACCCATGTCCTCGGATGTTGTTTCGACCTTCCGTCAGGAGGATCTGCCTTCGTGGCGATCGAATCCCTCTCGGAAGGACTTATCGAAGGCAGACCGGATCCGCCCCACGTCTGTGTATGAAGACTTGATAACAACTTCTGCGGATTATTCCAGGCCACAGGGATCTTCTGCATCCACCTATGCCGCTCCAGCATCTCATTCCCCAAAGAATTCTTTCGATGCAGTAAAAGCTGTGTCCACCAGAGTAGACGCCCTTCAGGACCGGCTGTCCCGAGATTCGCACTCGACCCCAGCGACGTCGGCGATGTCCCCTGCCCCGTACAGAAGTTCGTACATGACCAGCAAGAAGGCGGCCACCTACGGCGAGAACCTCATCGTTGGGCGCAAATTGGGTCACCATCTGCCGAGAATTGCCAGTGGTGATGCAGACGACAACTGGGTAGCGGATGATGATGATTCTCGGGCCCAACGTGAGGAAGAAGAGGCGCGAAACGAGAGAAAGAGGTGGAGAGAACAGCGCCTTGAAAGAAGAGCAGCGATCAAGCCCCGCGCGCTTCCAGAACCGGCAGGTTCCAGCGTAGTGAATCCAGATGGCGTTGCAGGTATCCCCGGGCGGCTAAAGTTCTCCCGCGACAAGGTCCCAAACTCGCCCACCTCTTCGTCTCTTCCGTCTTCTTCCCTTCCTTCTGCACGATATACAAGGGGCCTTTGGGCCGACACTCAGCGCCATCTCATCCAGGCGTACGAGTATCTTTGCCATGTCGGTGAAGCCCAGCAATGGATTGAAGGTTGCCTCGGAGAGGAACTTGGGTTCGGGGTCGTAGACATGGAGGAGTCGTTGCGTAATGGTGTAGTACTCGCCAAACTCGTTAGAGTCTTCCAAGGAGAAGCTGTCGTGCGCAGGATCTACGAAGCCCCAAAGCTTGACTTTCGACACTCAGACAACATCAACTATTTTTTCAACTTTGTCAGGCACGTTGGCCTTCCCGAGGTCTGTCTCCACCCCATAGACATCACTACAACATTTGATGCCATGAACAGAGCTTCATATTCGAACTTACAGACCTTTACGAGAAGAAGAACCTCCCAAAGGTCATATATTGTATTCACGCCTTGAGGTACCTGCACTTTTGCACCGCTTTGAATGCGTGAAGCTTACTGTCCTCACTTACTAGCCACCTCCTCTCCCGCCGCGGACTTGCTGAACGTATCGGTAACCTTGTTGGTCACCTGCAATTCTCCGACGATCAACTTCAGAAGACGCAGAAGGGCCTCAAGGATGCCGGCGTACCTATGCCCAACTTTGGAGACGTTGGTAGAGAACTGGCGTTGGAGATCAATGAAGAACCGGAAGAGACAGAGGAAGAGAGTGAGTCACTCGCTTTCTCTCTGCGATATCACCATCTCACTACCATCAAGTTCGCTATCGCTTGTTGCAGGAGAGTGAGCCATCCATCATCGCCGTTCAAACTCTTTCCCGTGGTTATCTCGCGAGGAAAGCGCAGGCGACGCAAACCGCCAGACTACAGTTGGCTCAGAGATACATCGTTCGCGCCCAGGCTCAGGGCAGGGCAATCCTCGTCCGGAGGGAAATCGAGTCCCTGAGGAAGCAACAAACCAATCTCATACCATGGGCTGTTGCGTTGCAGTCGGCGGCTCGTGCATATTGTCTGCGGCGGCGATGGCTCGCGTGGATTAGGCACATCAGAGCCCGCTCACAGAGTGTCGTCAAGATTCAGGCTCAGATCCGCGGCGTCCTCGTTCGTCGACGGCAGGCTGTGCTCAACACTGCTGTACAACGTTGTGTCTTCTCGATAACGAAAATGCAAGCGCAAGCCCGTGCCCGCATCGCGCGGCGGAAGCAGGACCAATTGATGAAGGTCTTTTCTACTCCGAAGGTCTTTGGTTCTATCGTCGGACTCCAGGCAGCTGCCCGAGGTGCACTTCAGAGGTTGGCTACTACCAGACAACTTCACGCTTTGGACCGCCTCGAGGGTTCCATCATAGCGCTCCAAGCCCAAGCCAAAGGTGTACTGGTGCGAAGGCGAATCGGTACACAGCTTGCGAAGTTGGAAGATGTGACCGATATCGCCGTCCGCATTCAAGCCGCTGTTCGGACTTTCTTGGCGCGCAAGCGCCTTCTGATGCTCATCCGAGGGTTGCGCAAGGCGACTCCCGTAGTTGTCATACTCCAGGCTCGCGCACGTGCGAACCTCGCTCGGCACCAACACAAAGCGCTGAACAAAACGTTGACCAGGGTCGAAGTGGTCAAATCCGTCGGCGGGTTCCAAGCGCTTGCGCGTGCAGCATTGACAAGGAACCGGCATCGAGAGCAAATCAAGCGTCTAGAATTCTCGTTACCCGACGTTGTCGGGTTCCAGGCAGTTGCCTATGGTTTCCTTGTCCGTCGGGAATGGCACGCATGGCGCGATCACATCCGCAGAAGTCACAGCGTCGCTTCTGCCTTGCAGGCCTTGTTCAGAGGCGTCCTACAACGCAGAAAATTCCGCGAGAAGATGCGGTACTACCGCGCGAACCTGGACAAGGTCGTCAAGATTCAATCGCTATTCCGCGCGAAGGAGACACGGGACCAATACCGGCAACTCACCATGGGAACCAACGTCAGTGTCGGGACCATCAAGAATTTCGTGCATCTCCTAGATGATTCCGAGAACGACTTCCAAGAAGAAATGGATCTTGAACGTATGCGCAAGCAAGTTGTTGAGCGAATTCGTGAGAATCAAGCCCTCGAGAACGACGTCAGTGACCTGGATGTCAAGATTGCGCTCGTTGTGCACAATGTCAAGACCTTTGACGAGCTTGTCAAGGCTCGGCGCAAGTTTGGTGCTGACACTGCCGCTGCGCACGCTTCAAGAGCTTCGGTTCTCGCCGCCCACGGCGACCCTTTCGCAGGGCCGAGCACACTTGATCACTCTGCAAAGCGCAAGCTCGAGCTCTATCAACAGCTCTTCTACCTACTCCAATCTCGCGGAGAATACCTGGGTCGACTATTTCTAGAAATGTCGAGCGACAATGTACCCGAGAAGAACCGTCGTCTACTCGAGAGGGTCGTTCTCACGCTCTTTGGATATGGGCAAGATCGGAGAGAAGATTACTTGCTCCTCAAGTTGTTCCAGGTATGTTGACTATCTACTACCCATCTGAACGTGTATGTCACATCAAATGCAGTTCTCGATCACTGAAGAATTCGGATCTGCCAAGACCATCGATGATGTAGTCCATGGACATCCAATGTACATCAACATTGCCCTTCACTACATTCGACCTAAGCAGACTACACATCTCCGCGAGACGCTGCAACCCCTTATTCGGGAAGTCATCGCAGCTGATGACCTTGACCTGGAGGTTGACCCCAAGCAGGTAATCCTGGCAGCTCTTCCTTGTGAGGGAAGCTGAGAACAAAGCGCCCAGATTTACCGCGCCCAAGTCGAACTAGAGGAGATGCGCTCTGGTAGAGCAACTGCTAAGCCAAAGGACATCACCTTCACCGATGCTCTCAATGATCCAATTACACGTCCCGAATACATCAGACGTTCGGATTACACTTTCTTCACTAGACATCCTCTTACTGAGCCACTTTTAGACCTCCAGGTACTCAGGTGGTGGGCAGAAAGATTCGTCACTGCCATCACGGAATCAACAAGGAAGATGCCATACGCTATTCGGTTTCTCGCCCGTGAAACGTTAGCAGCACTCAAGGTTTGTTCGGTCAATGTTATCTACGCGTGATTCTGACTCTGGGCCAGAATAAATTCCCTGATGCACCTGAGGAAGCGTACGCAGCTTGTGTCGGCCGTCTCGTTTTCTACCGATATATCAATCCTGCAATCATGTACGCCCGCCTACCTCTTTGATCTTATCCACTGACTCTCAATACACCTGACATAGCACCCCCGAGACGTTCGAGATAGTGTCGAATACGGTCGACATCGGTTCGCGCAAGAATCTGGCTCAGATCTCCAAGGTGTTGGCGCAGGTGACGAGCGGTTCTGAGTTCGGCGATGATATGCCAAGTTACATACCCATTAACGAATACGTGAAGAAAGCTATCGCACAATTCACAGTTTGGCTCTTCGAAGGTACGGGAGCCGTGCCATACGCTGGCTTCACGCGCTCAACAATCCGTAGTGGCGGTTGTCCCCGACGCGGAGACTCAGTTTCACGCTCATGAGTTTTTGGATGCAACTGTGCAGCCTAAGCCAATCTACATCTCTCCCAACGAAGTCTATGCTATGCATGGCCTACTTGCGCAACACCTGGAGAAATTGGTACATTTATTTCAGTATATAATGCGTGGCCTCTCATAGAACCAACACAGGGCCCAGCCCGCGAGGATCCATTGCGGGTCATTCTCCACGAGCTCGATGGCGTACCTCACTTTGGCAACGAAGAGCTCAAAGATGCCAGAGATCGGGCGATCACTTTGGAGCTGACGAACCGATTTGCCCACGTTGGAGGTTAGCACCCTATCTCCACATTCGGACCGGAGATATCTCAATTCGCTTTCCAGACCCTCGGGCTGAAGAGAAGACCCTTTGGGTACAGGCCAAGCGCACCGTCCTTGCAATCCTTCGCGTCCAACCTGGGAAGGATTTGGTTGAGTCCCTTATGCAGCCTGTTTCGGATGGACACGAGACGATGTGGGAAGACATTCTCGAATCCGAGATGGAAAGTGATCATCGCCTTCGCCACCCGAGACGTATGCCATCTACAGCGGCGCAAGAATCCGCGTATCGTCTCGAAGACATCAGACAGTATGTCAGTTCTTCTATCTCCGACCCGGCACTCACTGCGCACTAGGCTTTCTTTCCGTGAAGTGAAAGCGCATGCGATCTTTTTCCTTCTTGAGCTCGAGAAGCAGGGAAAGATCACCCGCGACGATGGTTATCAGGGCATTCTCAACGCTATCGCTCATGACGTTCGTAGCAAGCACCTCATGCGTCTTCAGCGTCAACAGGAGATCGAAAATATGGCGGATGCTTTGCAGCACCTCACCGAACGGAAAAAGTACTTCGAAGAGCAAATCAATAGCTACAACAGCTATGTTGAGGTAGCTATGGCAACAATGCAGCGAGGAAAATCGTACGTTATCCCTTCTCTACCCTCGAGGCAGCTGTCATTGATGTACCCACAGGAAAAAGCGGATCATTATGCCATTCACCAAGCAGTATTTCCACTTGCGGGATTTGCAGAAATCAGGCAAAACCCCCCAGTTTGGTTCGTTCAAGTACAGTGCTCAAGACCTATACGATCGGGGTATCCTCTTGTCAATCGACCAATTCTCCCCCCGCCAATTCGACAAACTCAATGTCGTCATATCATCAAATCAGCTCGGCAGCTTCACCGTCGAGTTGTTCAATAGCGCCCTCGGAATCACGAACCGCGTCGGAAATGCAGATATCCGACTCGAAGATCTCCTTCAAGCTCAATACCAAGACAGAGCATCACTCTCATTATTTAACGGTCTTGCTAAATTTAACCTCAACCTGCTACTGTATCAAATCAACAAGAAGTGAGTACACCAGCCTTCGTCCCGACTCGTTTCTAACCGATTCTCGTAGGTTCTATGTATAAACAGCCCCTCGCATCACGTCGTGTATCGCTTGTTGCTTCTCTTGTCTGTCCAGTACACTCTTATCTCATCAATCCATGGGCCGCCACACGGCGCCACTTCATGTCTCCGTTGAGTTAGCTGTTCAGTCACATCAGCCACATCTCGCACCCGCGCGGGCACATCGCGCCCAATGGCCGGAGCCAACCATGTGGGTCTAAGTTTAGTGGCATGTTCGCATGAGAAATACATTGTGTCCGGTATACATGAGGGTCATGGGTGAGTTGCTAGTCAGGGAAACTTATACTTTAGAGAATGAAGCGGAAGGCGGGATGGCGGTCCCCAATCGGAGCACGAGTTTTGCCGGCATCCCAGAGGGCTTGGTACTCTGTAATATTGCTCTGGCGACGCCCTGCAGCCCTCGCCCTATTCTCATACATGCAGTATAAGCTTTGTCGCGTGAGTATTTAGTGAACGGGAACTGGAAGCGACACCTACACATTCATCGCCGTGAATACCCATGCCAAAGATACAAATCCTAGGACGATTGAATGGCCCCTGATATATTTGGGTGCTTCGCCTGTGATGCCTTGAGTGAGCATCTACAGCGAGCGTCTGTGAGGAAATCTGACCAACCTGGGGTGTAAACGAATGTCGCCAGAAAACCACTAAGAGAATACTGAGGATAGGATGCGATCGCGCGGCTCGTGACTTACCCTCCATTCGCTATTGCTAGTTGTAAAGCGACAGTTGTTGCTTTCTTATAATGCCCGCTTGAATTGTTCGGTAGTATAGACAGGATACAAGGTGCGCTCGGGTACCTGCCCAATAAGTTAAAGCGATGGCGCAACAGATAAGGAAGGACCGCTTACAGTCCGAGAGCTACTAGGAATACTGCTGCATAGCGGACCTCGTTAGTCTTCGCCACGATCAGCATGATGTACCCTGTGGGCCTGGTGGTGAGATGAAGTATCCAAGGATAGGTCGCCGAAACATGAACCTGCAATGGTGGCTGGGAGGCACATAAGGATTACTGGCCCTCGAAGCCTGTAGCGATCGGAAAAGTATGAAACGAATACTGCAGACGCGTATTAGTGAGTATCTGGACTGCACGGCGATAAGAATCGGCAGACCTGTAAGGAAGGTTGCGGGTACGTAGGGCGGGACGGTGTGTAGTTGTGCCTTCTCTCCTGAGAATCCAAGGCCAGCGATAATTGTGGGGCTGAGAACGTCAAGCGTCAACGGAGAGCATCGGTCGCATGGAAGGCATACATACAGGAATAGGGAGAACGAATAAAGGCTGACAATGATACCCATATAGGAAATGGCAGTGAGCCACACCTGAATCTCGAATATGCCTATTGATTCCACCCCTCAGTTGATGTCGAAGATGGCCTTATTGGGAGTATCGCACCTCTTCTGACTTCCCTCCACTCAAACGCTTCCGTTTCCGGGTCTACTTGGAACGGAGGCTCGTATACTTCCCTCCGAATATCATCCGACCCCTTCTCGGAGCCTTCGGATTTGGTGGGCGCTTGGTTATGCACCGGCACAGAGCTCGCCGTGAGCTCTCCAGAGCGATGCCGCTGAACTGTTCATATGGTTGAGTTATGAAAGTTCTGGGAAGCACGCGGGCCGACTCACTCGCAAATTTTCTCTCTTCTTCATCGAAAAAGCTCGCTTTCTCTAAGCTGGCAGGCAGAACCATGGCGGATAGGATGCCGATGAGGCAAGTGGCGATTCCTTCCAAGATGAATATCCACCGCCACCCGGCCAAGTTACCGATCCCATCCATCTTGAGTATCGCGGTGGCCAGAAGACCTGATATATGGTATCAGAAGTAATACAACCAGGCAGCCCAGCTTATGCCGCTAACCGCCGAATGCTCCAGAGAGGGAAGCTACGTTATGTGGGATTGTGTCAGTGGTCCCAGAACTCCCAGCGCAGGCCAATACTAACCAGACGCATAGAACACACCAACCCTGCAATAACGATTACACAGTCAACCATCGGAACCCTGAATGACCGCGACGCACCTGAGCTGCAGTTCATGGCGCCCGTATAACGAGCTGAGATACAAGACCTAGACATCTCAGTAAGCACGGCTCCCAGCGCCTCGGACAGCGTGTCGCACTATGCCCGGCAAAATCCCCCCTTCACAAAACCCCAAGGCAACTCGTACTGCAACCAAGCCTCCAAAGCTCTGGACGAGTCCCGACAGTGTGGTGACGACGCCCCATAGGAATACGAGGAACGGGAGCCACCGGTTCGCCCCGACCTTCTTTAGGACCCAGTTGGACGCTGAAATCCCGTTCGGGTCTTAAGGAACAGCGGGTGGATATATGATTACAACTCACGTAGTTCCACGACAATATAACTGCGGAAGATTCAGTCCGCTCCAATGACTACGCATCGTGTGAACGCACGATGCATAAAAGACTATACGTGAGGACGAAAGTTGTTGAGCAACATGAAAGAAACTGATCCAAATCGACATCTCACCAGCAAGCGCTGTGTTGAATTGGTTTCCCTCGAGATGTGTATCTTTTTGAAGGCCGGCGATCCTGTCCATCGCGCTGTATACATTCAAAAGTCTCAAAGGTGGGGAGGAGCCAACCTCGCATTTCCGACATTGGTCCTGTCGATGAAGTTCGCCAACCAGATCTGAGCGAATGTGTGAGGAGTGGCTATATGGCAGTCTTTTGGCAATCTTTGCGAGAGGGAACTCACAAGAGCCAGAGAAGGTAATACATGAAGATCCATCTTGCGCAGAATCTTAGCAGTCAGCCGACGATGCGCAGCAGCGTCACGAAACGGGGCGGATTCGATCATGATGTCGGAATTGGCAGGAATGGAGGTGGCAGACATGGGGGGTCCAAAGAAGGCCTCGTGTTCTTTTCGCTGCTCTGGCTTCTTGTACCCACCCTTCTCTGTTTATGACCTCGGAACTGAAGACGGCTACGTGCCTTGCTCGCACAGACAAGCTCACATTTCTTCACACCGGCAGCCGCGCACGGAAGCCGGTGCCCCGCATTGCAGCCTTCTTTGATTACCTGAGAGCGTCAGCTGGTGAGTTTCTCGATCGCTGTATCGGCATTCTTCTAGCGAAAAAAACACACCTGAAAGCATCCAAGTATATCGAGGGAAAGCGACGGTTAAATCTGACCGATGAGGATGTAGCCCAAAGTTCGCTGAGCCCGAAACATGTGGCCCAGGCGAAGCGCCGACCCGCTGACCGTTACGATCCGACTCGCGTCAATGGCCGCGAGGATGCGCGTGCAACACATGCCGATTCCAATCTGCAGCTTCCATTGAACGATAAGAATAATCTCAATCCCTCCAAACTCCACGCATAGTTCGTGACAAAGCGGGAATCGGTGTGCGCTGCATTATACGGGTCACAATCTGTTACTAGGGTAAGTACAAATATCATGAAGTTGAAGTAGATCCAGAATCAAATAGATGTGGATACGGTATCAGTCAGTCTACCTTCTTTGATGACTGAATCATCTTCACGAGAGATCTCACTCGTTCGGCGATCTTTGTTGTGCTCACGAGTCCGATGGCATCTGCAGGTTTGGACCAGCCGTGGGGTAATCGTTGCTCGCCGAACCACTCCTGGATGTACCGCTTCGGTATCCGTCCGGCCGAGTCCCCCAAGGTCTGGACAGTGAGCGCGATCTCTCCGCGGGCGATGACGCCGTGGAGACTGCTAAGCGGCCTATCAAGGGTTGCATCGCGGGCGGCGCGGGCCTGCACAAGATCGTCGAACGTGAGATACTCGTGGTCCTTGGAGGTATCGAGTAGGTGTTGGAGGAGCTCTTTGTCGACGGAAGTAGGTGCATAGTGGCCGTCCGGTGGCGCGTTGGCGTGAGTGAGCGATGCGTCGTGCTCGATGACGTTGTGCCGTGCCAAATCTTCAAGGTCGATCTTGAAATGACGACCGCACATATAGGTGCCGACGATACTGAGTATTGTGGCCATTGGTAAGGAGACGCGGTAGCTCTCTCGAATGGCATGGATCAGCTGAGATGCGCTTATGTTGCGCCCATCGTGCGGCCTGGGCACGTGTCAGAGGGATCAGGGCTGCAACTCGCGTGGAGTTAGTACGCACAAGATGGAGTGGTTTGCGAGGGCGTTGAGAGCAGGGCAAGGGGAACGACTGTCTCCGGGGGAAGGCGGTACGAAATCATGGGGTGAGGTCGACATGGGGGAGGGGGTGGCTTCGAGGCAGTCGGAACGGGGCTTTAACTGTCTCGGTTGACGAGATTCGCACAAGAAAGAAGGCGTAAGCAGTTAAGTCTAAGTCCCAGCAGGCTGAAGATAACGGGAAAACGCCACTGGCAAGGCAACAACATAAGTAGCGAGGAACACTCTGGGCCGAACAAACCTACAGGAGGTCCGGCGAACGGAAATGCCGAACCAGGCACAGCCAATCACCCAAGCTCATAGATCTGGAGAGATCTGAGGATGCCTCAGGATCTTCACGGTACGACTGCCGATACGCTGATAGCACATGAGACACCGCTGATCAGTGATGCCAGGGTTATTGTGCGCCTTGCAGCTTGCCCTCGCGAGCCTTAAGCTTGAGGTGCAACCTGGTGCAACCTGCCAGGCCGCTTAGATGACGTACACGGACAAAATTTCCCTGGGGCACGAAACGATACTGATTATGCCATTGCGTGTTGGAGGCTTCCCGAAGCCACAGTCGAGGGTTGTACCGGCTAGTAGTACTGGCGCGGTGTATTGAAGTGAAGGACAGGATCAAAGCGATTAAAATGCTCACGCGCACGCGGTGCCGAGTGGTGTGCGTGAAACATGTGCATGAAATTCAATGCATAAACGACCTTGGAAATGGGCACGACCCTGTATGGCCAGGTATGACCCTGTCTGATCACTCAGGGCCCTGACCCAGCCTAGGCAAGCGATGGATACTTGGCGCCGCCACCGGGTCCATACATATATTGGAACCAATCTATTGGGCTACTTACTAGTGGGACACGAGTCACTCGGAGTCGGACTCTGGCAGGTGGCCACTGTCACCCGGGGTCGGACCTTCGCCCAAGAGCACTGCTCTGAAAGCATGGACAAAAACTTGTGCTGCACTCAATTATTGCGTGGGTCTGGGGAAGCGCACGATATCGCCATTGTGAGGTGAGTAGGCAGCTAGGCTGCAGGGCAGCGGGTCACCGGATGGCACTAGGGAGATCTTCACAAAACAGACACCTGCTTCCTCGCAATCTTGCAATCGGGCTCACTTTCATTTCATGTTTGATTTGAGGTCCAGCAACGTTTCGTCGTGATACTAGACCTGCCATCAAGGGATGGGGTTCATATCACCGGAGTGACATGCGCGACATGTGTGCTTACAGATTATGCTTACGCGTGTCGTAAGTGTATACGAGGAGAGAGCCCAGATTCGTGGCGTGGCGTCCAGTACAGCGCTCAGCTACGGTCCGGTCTAGCTTGACTCCCGCTTCTCGGCTCACCTTTCCGCCCATCGCACGACGTCAGCGAACATAGAGCGGCTCTCCGTGGACGCGAACTGATCAAAGCCGTCTTACTAGTCCTAGCTGTCAAGCTGTCCTTCTCCTAGGACCATATACACCAGCAGCGCACGCACATGTCTTCCGCATACCCAATGGCCTCTGTACCACCGCCTTTGCCCCCGGGTTGGACTGAACATGTCGGTAAGATACTTGTTCTAGCTGCGCATGTGCTTCTCAGGCTGAGCCACACAATCAGGTCCCGCAGGCCAGATATACTTCCATAATGTCCTTACGCAAGAGTCGACATATGTCCGGCCTTTGCCAGCCCTCCCTGTCGCTTCTTCGAAGAAGGAGAAGCCAAAGATCAAGACTCCCATCCCCGGGACAGACTGGCTGCGAGTGGAGACTAACGAAGGCAACGTGTTCTACACTAACAAAACTCAGAAAAAGAGTGTTTGGATTGTGCCTGACGAAATCCAAGAGGCAGTTGAGCTCCTCGAGAAGCAGGAAGGCGAGAACAGAGCCCGCGCGGACCAGGAAGCACAGGAAAGGTCGCTCAAGGATGCCGAAGCCGAGCGTGAGCGAGAAATCGAGAGGGTCAGGTCAGAGGTGCAAGAGGCTGTCAAAAGGAAGGCAGAAGAAGACTTACCACTGGACGAAATCATAGTATCAAAGAAGCCCCGCGTCGAAGACCAAGAAGAGGATGAGGACGAGGATGAGGACGAGAGCGAAGAGGAGGAGTGGCAGAAGGAGGCTGCTGCTCAGCTAGCCAAAGAGGCTGAAGAAGAGAAAAAACGACAAGAGGAAGAGGCGGCGCAGGAGGAAGAAGCACGGAAAGCTAAAGAAAATGCTCCTCGAGTACCTGTGCCAGATCGCGTTGACCTCTCCATTGAAGAGGGAAAGGCCCTATTCACAGTATGTCCTTACTGCCTGATTGCGCCGCCTTTCCTTACACTTTTCGCAGACTTTACTCCGGGAGAAGGATATCAACCCCTTGCATCCATGGGATACTGCTCTTCCACTCTTCATCTCAGACCCTCGTTACGTGCTCTTACCCTCCGTAACCGCTCGTCGCGAAGCATTTGACGAGTACTGTCGCGAACGGGCACGCGAACTTCGTGCATCGCGCGTGAAGAAGGAAAAGGAGGACCCAAAGGAAGAGTTCGAGCAGCTGCTCTCAGTCGAGGTGAAGAGCACGCGGGTGAGCTGGACCGACTTCCGGAGGCAATGGAAGAAGGACAGACGGTTCTATGGCTGGGGTAGAGATGACAGGGAAAGGGAAAAGCGATTCCGAGAGTTCCTCAAGGAGCTTGGAGAGAGTGCGTCTTTTTACTGTTGTTCGTGAAACTTTTAGCCTGAACACTCGCAGAGAAGCGCGCTCTTGCTCAGAAGGCGGAAGCAGACTTCTTTTCTCTACTGAGGGAAGGCGGCATTGCTCAAGAGGGTGCTATATGGAAAGAGGTACGTGCCCTCTCGGCTCGAGCTCGAGCTACCCACGAATCTGAAGCTTTGCGTATTGAGGTGAAAAAGGCCATATCAAACGATCCTCGATACGATGCTGTCGGCTCGTCGTCCTTGCGCGAGGAATTGTTCAACACCTTCTTGAAAGCCCAAACCAAGCGAAGTTCCCCGGATCAGACCCAGGCACCAGCCGCAGATGCTACGCCCAGCGATCTGGTTGATGAAGCTCAAAGCCACAAGGATCGAAAGGCACAAGCCGTCAGAGAACGGGAGGAAAAGGTTAGGGCGGACCGCCAACGACTGCAAGCTGATATCGAGAAGTCGAGAGTTGGACTGAACAAGGAAGAGGGTGAACTACAGTTCAGGTGCGCCCCGTCTACAGACCTCCATTCCTTGGGCTCGTGCTGGCGCTCACGGGAGTCTCTCCGTATATTTTCTCCTTTATAGGTCACTTCTGACAGATGCCATACGAGAACCACAGGTACGAGTAACTAGGCAGCTCGGACGGTGATCTCACAGTGCCACCAGGCTACCTGGGAGTCTTCCCTCGAGCAACTGCGGACTGATCCGCGTTTCCAACACTCGGTATTGCCTCCGAGTCATCAACACCACCTATTCCAGGCGCACGTTAACCAGCTGCGGGCGAAGCACTTGGACAATCTACATGGCCTCTTCCTATCCAACGCTCCGTCGCTTGCCACCGAATTCACTGCTCTTCCAGTAGCGTCCTTGCTTGCATCGTTACCCGTAACGAAATTAGGCTTCGACGTGTTCAATCTCGAACAAGAGTACGGCAGATGGCAGCGTTCGCGAACATCAGACGCACGACAAGCGTTCGATGAGATGTTGCATGAGAACTCCTTCGTTGATTTTTGGGGAAGGCTTGGGAAAATTGGTGGTGAAGGAGCAGACGGAGGCGTGAAGCGGGATGACGACAATGAGGACGATGAGGGAGAGGCAGGGGGGGGAACGTTGATATGAAGAAACTGGCGAAGAGCGTGGATATTACAGAGATGACGAAGGTGTTAAAGGTGCGTGTTTCGAGACGCGTCCACGTCATTCCTTCTCAGATGTGCGCTGTCAGGGAGACATGCGCTATATCATGTTCGATCACGTCCCCGAGCAGAGAGAACGATGGCTGCGGGTATGTTCATGTCTCTCTTAGGCGGCAGTAAGGTCTGACGGGGCCCGTCATCAGGATTATCTTTCGCAGCTATCCGCACCGAAATTATCTGTGCATGTGGGACCAGAGAGCGTGGCTAGGTAGTTTGTGTCGTCAATGTAGACTCTGACCTCTCGGAAGTTGTGCCTGTTCCATGTCAGATGTCCCTGCATGCACCATGCCGTGTCCGACGAATCACTGAACGACGCGTGATACGAAATGCGGATCACGAGGTCTTGGTCGCCATATTGCGCGCGGTTAGACGCGCGCAGGTTTCCGCCAAGTGACACGTCAGTCCTTCCTTCCTCCGCCTTTCTTAAACTCGCCTCGGCGCCCTCCTCTCCTTCTCCCGCAGAAATGCGGTTGTTCGCCCACGTCCTCGCTGCCGTCGCGCTCGCTACCCATGTCTACGCACAAGACATCGGTTCAGCTGCGTCTGCTCAGAAACATCACTACCAGGTGCGCCCTGGTCGCAGTGTTGCGACCGGCCGTCGTGCTGAACACACATGCAGAGTGACGTTGCTCGTCTTCGTGGTATCGTGATCAACAGGTATGCCTCCCATCCTCAGGCACATACCCATCACTGACGCGACTTGCATAGCCTCTACTCGCACCGGTTAGTTCCCTTGCTCACTTAGCTCCGATCCCCTCTCATTTGATGTCAGCGACGTGTTTCTCCGAGAGCTCATTTCGAATGCGAATGATGCTTTGGAGAAGCTCCGTTTGACCTCACTCACCAACAAGGAAGTTTGGGACGGTGTCAGCTCCCTGAACATAACCATCAAAGCTGTGAAAGGTGAAAATGGTTCCAACGGCCGTCTTATCATTACCGGTATGTGACCTTCTTTACTATGACCGAGGTTGGACTGCTCATCACTACCGCGACAGACAATGGCATTGGGATGACCCCGGATGAGTTGACGAAGAACCTCGTTCGTCCATGTTAAGACTCACAGGCCCTGCTGTCTCTAACCGGCCTTCGTTTGCAGGGCACTCTCGCCAAATCTGGAACGTCAGAGTTCCTCGCACAGGCTGAGACTGGCGCAGAAACGACCAACAGCGGCAACTTGATTGGCGCGTTTGGTCTCGGTTTCTATAGCAGGTTTGTCCTCACGTGTTCGCCCGCCTCCCTCGTGCTCACATTGTCCAAGCTTCTTGGTAGCCGATCAGGTCTACGTTGCCTCTGTCCCTGCCAAAACCCGCGAGAACCCCGACCCCGCCCAATACGTCTTCAGCTCTTCGAGCGAAGACAACGACTTCGCCACTTATCCTGACCCTAGAGGCAAGACTCTTGAGCGTGGGACGGAGATCACCCTTGTTCTGAAGCCGGACGCCCTCGAGTACCTCGATGACCTCACCATTATCGAACTTGTCAACAAGCACTCCGTCTTCTCTTCCTCCTTCCCGGTTTACTTGTTCCAGCAACGTGAGGAGGAGGTCACTGAAGAGGCACCCACTGCTGAAACCGCTACCGGTGATGAGGATGGCGCTGAGAATGACGAGGACGAAGCTGTGATCGAGGAGGTGGAGGAAGAGAAGGAGACCGTGAAGAAGACAGTTGTCGTTGATGACTGGACCCATCTCAATGCGCAACCGCCCCTCTGGACGAGGTATGTTTTTCACGAATCCTTGAGCGCGCGCGCTTCATAAGCCTTTCCAGGGACTCCAAAAACATCACTTCCATCGAGTATAGCCTCTTCTACCAGGCTACTTGGCGTGACTTTACTGCCCAGCCCATAGCATGGAACCATTTTTCTGGCGACTTGGGCTCTGGTGTCTCCTTCCGCGCCCTCTTGTACATTCCTGGAAAGTTGCCAGAAGGATTCTGGCAATCGGCTCAGGCTACATCGACTAAGGACGTCCGCCTCTTGGTCAAGCGCACTTTTATCACGTCCGACCTCGGTGATGACTATCTACCCAAGTGGGCCAGCTGGGTTAAGGCCATCATTGACGGTGCGGTGCCTCTGCTCTACCTCAGATGATGCATACTCATTTCATTGGGCACTGCAGCCGACGAGCTCCCGTTGAACGTTTCTCGCGAGACCCTCCAAAACACTTCATTCTTGCGGCAGATCAAACAGGCAATCTTGAAGCGTATTATTCAAGCCTTCACAAGGATCGCTGAAGATGATCCAGACAAGTTCGATGAAGTTCAGAAGGTGTACGGAAGCGTGCTCAAACTTGGCTCTGTCGAGGATGCGAAGAACCGTGACAAATTGATCCTGTTGACCCGGTTCGCGACGAACCAACGGAATAGCAGTTCTCTCGATGACGTGGGTATATTTTGTCCTTGGGTCATCCCGAGCTAACCGTCGCCCCCAGTACGTCTCGAACAAGAAGGCTGGTCAAAAGCAGATCTTCTACGTCTCCGACGTTGGCAAATCTGTCTCATCACTGTCAAAGAGTGTCTTCGTGGAGAAGTTACAAGCTCGCGGCTATGAAGTCTTCCTCTTGACGGACCCCCTTGACGAGATTGTATTCCAGAATCTCAAGAAGTGGAAGTGAGTAATGTGCATGAGTATATTCCGACCGAAGCTAACCCGCTCTCGCAGAGGTATTCCCTTCCAAGATGCAGCGAAGGCAGGACTTCAATTCGGTGACGAAGGTATGTGATGTGAAAACTCATCGGCGTATGGCTCACATTACTTGGCAGACCTCGACGCTGAGGAAGAGAAGGCTAAGCAAGCAGAGACCAAGAAGAAGTTCGAGCCTTTGTTGACATGGCTGAAGGAGCAAGCAGGCGGAATTGTTCGCGATGGTTCGTGTGTCATGCCGGTTGCCTTAGTCTGGTGTACGCCTGACATTTAGCGTTGTAGTCGTCATTTCCGACCGTTTGGTCTCCAGCCCATGCGCCATAGTCGCTGACGCAAGCGGCTTCACTGCGAATGTTCAGCGTCTCATGAGTGCATCCAACCACCGCCCAGATGCGAGCAACCCCACGTTCGAGTTCGCCAAACGCCAAAAAGTCCTAGAATTGAACCCGCGCTCGCCGCTGATAGAAGGTCTTCTGCGTCGGGTGGAGCAACTCCCAGGAGAGGAAGAGGAGCGCGATCTTGAGGCTGAGGACGAGCTTAAGGAGGTTGCGTCGATTCTGATCGACGGCGCACTTGTGCGCTCTGGCTTCGAGGTCCCTGATTCCGACGAGTGAGTTTCCACCGGTATGCGCGTACGAGTGTGTGGCTGACCGAATTCTTCAGGTTCCTCCTTCGCGTGGACCGTGTCCTTCGCCGCTCTCTTGGCGTCTCGGAAACCGCACCCACAGACACTACCGTCAAACCTGCACCCCCAGTTGATCCCGAGGTCCTCGACGAGTCTGATTATGAGCCCAAGCCCGACTTCATTGTGAACCAGCCCCCAGAAGAGGACGATGGCAAGCCCCGGGTCATCATCCCAGACCATCTCAAGGACAAGATTCAGATCGATATGGAGGAGATCGGCGACGACGAATACCCCATCCACGATGAGTTATGATATCTCTTAGCATAGGCGTCAATGTATTCGTGGTCCGCGGATAATACAAAATCATCGACATTCAAGTTGGTATACAATCCGTTTGTCAGATACGGAACACTGTGGGTTCACTCGACGTCAACGGGGTTCCATGTGACCGCGCCTGCCTTGCCGCGGTCGAGATCATCGAGCCTCTGAATGTCCTCACGGCTGATTTCGAAATCATACACGTTGGCGTTGGAACGCACGCGCTCAGGGTCCTGAGATTTAGGAAGCGGTACAAAACTATGGGAGCATGTAAGTGCGATGTAGGTTAGTGAGTAACGCGAACAATAACACACGTGTGCTGAAGCGACCAGCGGACCAGGATTTGCGCCGGAGTCTTGTTATACTACAAAAGCCCCGACGGGTGTCGAAGATCAACGCTTGAGGGTAAATAGATAAGCTTACCTTCTTGGCGATTTCTTGCAGCACGGGATTCTCAAACTCTCCCCTAACTAAAGGACTATATGCCTGAACGACAATCCCATGCTCCCGACAGTACTCGACGATAGGTCTCTGTTGACAATAGGGGTGGAGCTTCAAACCGCGGGCAGTAAGTATGAGCAAGCATGGCTGCGAACCAGTTGGCAAGTCTACCTCCACCTGGTTCACTGAGGGCATTTCCAGGCCGGCTTCCCGTATTTCTTCGAGGTGCTTGACATTGCTATGACGTGTTCAGCGAGCGAACTTGGACGATAGCAACAACTGACTAGTTAGACACGCCGACAGAACGGAATTTGCCTGCTTTCTTAGTATCTAACAATGCTTTCCAAGCTTCGAGGCGAGCTGCTGTTCCTCCATGGGGACTGTGGATAAGGTAAAGGTCGAGGTAATCTGATAGACGTGAGAACAATGGCCTCAGACTTGATAGCATTGGAACGCGCACCAAAGCCGAACGCGTTTAGCGATTCATTGATGATCTTGGTGCAGCTCTGGTAGCCGCCCGCGATCTTGTTAATCTTGGAAGCTGGGCATGCAGCTCGTCAACAGCGACGCATCCGGAAGGTCTGGCTCCACGCACTGACGAAAACATCCTCTCGCGGAACTCCACTTTCTCTAACTGCTTCCCCGACTTGGCCCTCGTTCTTGTACATACGCGCAGAGTCGATATGTCTGGGAAGCATATTACTCAGGCGCGATTTTCACGGGACTGTCCTTGGGGTGTACCTGTATCCATGCTCGAGAGCTGCAAGGCAAGCCGGTTTACAGTCCGGGTTCTGGTAGACGCCAAGCCCGATGGCAGGCATGGTGAGACCTGTATGTAGCAGGAATAGATATCGTTGAAGGTCATCATGCATACATATGACGGTTACCGCTAGAGAGGGCTACAGTTGAGCGCAGCGTCAGTGCAGACGATGTCATGGTAGTAGTTTGTAAGGAGAGCTCTGTTTATTTCGGTGTCTACTTTTGTGGTGGTGGGAGACGGAGCAGCGTCGTGGGATTGACGTCAGCTCATCTAATCAGATAGAGATAAACCTCCTGGCCACGTGTCCAGCAAGTAACGGTCGCTTCAAGCCGATCGCTTCGAGTCGCTTGTAAGTCCATTGGCTGTACTTGAGCATAGTCCGGCATCAGTCAAGCACCCATGTCCTCCTTCTCGCGTCTCCAACTCGCAGCAGCACTCATCGGTCTGTGTACGCGCTTTTCTTTGCCATTGTGTAACTAACGCTCCCCAAAGAGTACGACAACGACCCGGCTGATCCAGAGAAGCCATTTCGTTCCGCTCATGACAGTGCCGTCTTTGCCCACCTTCGCCGCATCCCTCCGCTCCCTCCACAACCTCGACGAAGTGCGGACTACCTCGGAGTCGATCTTCCCAGCGACAATGGAAGTACTCCAATCCCCGAGTCAACTCAAGGACACGTCAGGGCACCGAGCTCGATGGATGTCCTCAGGAACCCGTTCGGAGCAGACGGTCCCGGCTCAGACGGTATATTAGAAGAAGAGAATGAAGAGGAGTTGGAAGTCGACCTAGCTTCGTGGGGTCTCGACTCGTTTATGCCGAAAGAGAAGAATCGAGGCAGCAAAAACGCCAAAAAGAAAGAGAAGATTGACACCCTTCCCAATCCTCATGCGACCACGCAGGCTTCATCGTATCGTTCCGTCCGTTCAATGAGTATGGGAAATCTGGACTCGTTTGGTGCTGGAGGTGCTTTCTTGGACTCGGTATCTACTGCCGGCGCCGACATGCGTCGAAGGTCACTTGGGTCCGCATTGGACCTAGTCGACCAGACACCTCTTCAGCGTCCTCCATTGCAACAACGCCCATCGTCCAGTCATGAAGTAATTGACCGCATACCGCCCACTCCCCCACTTCATTCTGTACCGTTCCCGAGTCAGTCAGTCCGCTCTGCATCGCCTGGTCCCTATGACGGGATCGTTGGTCCATCCCGCGAACGGGCCACGTCTTTTGCTAGCATGGGGTCCAGGGGCCTTCTTACCGAAGCAGAGGAGAAGCCCAATCCCTTTGAACTTGAGCCTCCGCCCCCTGGCCAAGCATCGCGTTTCGACCCCAAAGCTCGCTCCAGGACAATGTCGATGGGCACAGTGGGTTCTATGGGCTCCCGGAACATTCTCGCAGACGAGGCTTCCCATTTCTCACAGCGAGCAATGTCTCCATCCTCTCGTCTCGATCCAGCTGGTGCAGTTCACAACAGAACTTTCTCCAACGCGTCGATGGGCTCACGTATGCTCGGCGAAGATGACGCCGCTTCGTTTGCGGGTGGAGCGCCAGGACAGCGTCCACCTCTACGCAATAGGCCATATTCTACAGTTGAGCTCATGCGACCAAAAGTTCTCGTCATGCCGAGTCCCCTGCAAGGTCAAAGCGCCCCCGTGCCAAAAGGAAAATCTGCGACCAGGGAAGGCTTTGAATTTTCAGTAGACGGCCCCCCACTCCCGCACGGTGCACGTACAGGATCCAGCCGTCGTCTATCCTCTGCCGGACTGCTCAGTCCCACGCCGGGATCTGCTGTTCCAGTTGCATCCAATTCATTCACCCCTAACCCGCGTGCCAGCCTCACTCTATCTCAGCTGACATTCAGAAACACTCTGATGGTTGGAGGTCAGCGGGACGTTTCTTACGCGGATATCGACGGGAATCTCCGCCGGGCCACCGAAGAGGGCGAACAGATTGTTGAGGAAGTTCCGGAAGAGGAGCCGGCGCATCCTGTTGCCATTGTTGTGGACGAACCCGAGGAGAAACGGGCCCCCGGAAAGCTGTATGGCCGTAGCCTTGTTGACGAATTGGAGCTCCGTAAGGCTACTATGCGTAGCAAACAACGGTGAGCATTCCCGTGGCCTATTTTCCATTATTTCCTTCCATACTGATCGACATGTCATTGCAGGGTATTCACTGGCGACGATCGCCCTTCAATGATGGCGCGCGGCCCAATGAAGCGATCCAGCACGTTCATTGATCCAGCCTCGTTGACACAGCGCGTGGGGCCGCGGGATCCGATGGGCACGTCGGATACGCGTCCAAACCTTACTCGAAGCGGCTCCTTCGGCGGAAAACCACTCCTCAATTTTGATGAAGAGCGCTCGCCCGGGTTGCAGGCACCGCCGAATGCTACGCATAATGCGCGGTCGGTATTCGGCGTTGACACCCTCTGGGAGCGGGAGATGGCTAAGCTCAAAGAAATCGAGGCTAGAGAGGCGGAAGACAAGCGGCAGCAAGAGGCAGCCGAAGCAGAGAGATTGCGGAAGAAGGCCGGTAAGAAAAAGAAAGGCAAGGAGAAGGAAATCCCCCCGGAGGTCCCCACTCCAGAGGAGGAACAACCCAGGGTGTCCGCGGAGCCCCCCGTCCTCCCCGTTATCCCTCGAGGCATCACGAAAGGGGCGCCACCACCTCCAAATGACGATGACTCAGAGAGCAGCAGCGGAATGAGCGAGGCAGAGCCTGCACAAGCGAGCGAGGCGCCGAGGAAGAGCGGAGAGACCAGCGGAGAGGGTTGGTACTCTGGGGAATCCGATCGCGAGAGGGCAGGGCCGGTTCGCACCACCGGCGTCGGGCCCCGGTACCCCAACCGCTCTCGCGGGCGCACCTCCGGATCTCAACACCTCTCTCAGACCGTGGGCGACGACGACTCCAGCGAGGAGGACATGCCATTGGCCGCCACCGTCAGCCGCGCCATGCAACGCGCCACCCGCCTCGGTCCGGCTACTGCGCAGGACTCCGATTCGGACGAGGAGAAACCGCTCTCTCAACTTCTGGCCAAGGCGGCACCGGGCATCCCGCCCGTCGACTCCGGCGAGCTCCGCTCCACGGAGACTCGCGGCCTAGCGGCCGCCAACGACGAGGACGAAGACGAGGACGACCAGCCGCTGGGCCTGCGGGCCTCGCGCTTCGTGCCGCGCGCAGGGAACGCGGACGATGACGACGATCGCCCGCTCGCGTTCCACCCCGAGCAGCAGCGTCGCACGCAGTACAGTATGCTCCTGCAGCAACAGCAACAGCAGTTGCAGCTGCAGCAGCAACAACAACAACAGATGATCCTCCAGGCCCAGATGCAGCAGAGCATGATGTTCTCGCCGCCGTCGCTGATGGGATCCGCATTCTTCAGCACACCCATGTTGCCACAGATGGTGCCCATGATACCCCCTATTCCCGCCAGCCCTCCACCCGGTGCACCAGACACAGCCAAATTCGGCCGCGTAGATAGATGGCGGAGGGAAATAGTGGAGGGGCAGCCGTAAGATGAATTTACTACTTACGAAGTAGCACGCCGCCTTGGGCACATTCTCGCTATCTACTCCAGACGTATACCCACCTATCTACAACCTCGCATACTCGCTCTCGCTCGTTACAGCATAATATCTCATAACTCTAGCATGGACTTCATCGTAGATCGTTCTTCCTAATATCATTCATCAGGGGTGTACTCTACAGCGGCATACAGTCTGTGAGAAAATGTCCGCGGATAAGTATCTAATGCAAGGAATAAGCAATGACAAGGTAGGGGAGAAGAGGATGAAGATCCAGTGCAACATGACACGAAAAAAACAACAGAGCATGAGATAGACATCGACGCGTAGAGGTGGCAGATCGTAGCGAAGGTATGAAGGGGCACGCAACTGGATCGAGCGGGGAGAAGAGAGGTGGCGGAACCAAAAGGGAGGGGGATATAAAATGTTCATGGGAATAGCGGGGTGTATCATGACGGGTTAGCAACCCAGAGTTTGCGCTTTGGAACAGTGACGATAGAGACGTCCCGGCGCGCCATCTCATCCTCAATACGGCGCTGCCGTGTATCCTCGTCCTCGTCTGATTCGACCTCCTCCGTCTCCGAACGGAGCCCGGCATGGGACGTGGAGTGGATGTCGTCCTCCGGCGCGGTGTGGAAAAGGGGCTGGTGAAGATAGGGACTACGCGTTTCTTGGGGGAAGGGGAACTGATCCGTGCCCGTCATCGAAATCGGGCGAGACGGGCTGGGTGTCGTAGTCGGTACGGCAATGAGGTGCGCGTTTCCCCGTATCCGAGCGAGGAATGCCGTGAGGGTGGATCGCCGGGGGTAGCCATTCCACGAGAGGATAACAAGAACAGCGTAGAAGACAACGATCCACGCCAGGAAGGCGATGAATAGGCCTAACGGGGCTCGGTTCCAGAGCGCCACGAGCGAGAGGATAGAGAGGGCCATGATGAGGACGTGTGCGAGGCTATGTAAAATAATTTCCCCTCTGGGAGGCATCAGAGGCTGCGGTGCCTTTGAAGGGGGTAGATCGGACAATGCGTGTGCGCTCAGCAATGCGGTGGTAGCAGGGGTCGAAGTGGGTCCCCTGTTATTCAGCTGTGTCAATGCATAGTCCAAATCACCCTGGTGGTATCACCGTCAGCAAGCAGCCACGATACCATAATCGCGTACGCACCACGGCATTCACGCTTCGGCGGCGCTCGAGCCAGCTGAGATCACTCAAGTTACGGGGCGTCTGAGTTAATCGGTGGGAGGATTCGTAGAAGCTGAGCGTGCCGCTGGCGCTATGATGGCGTGTCCGGGCTGGCCGGTTGACCACTTCGAACGTGCGCTGGTCCACTGACTCGGGTTCCGGGGCGCTCTCGCTGGAGGTGCGTCCTTCCCGGCTTCGAAAACCTTGAAACAAAGTGTGGTTCCCCAAGAACCCGAGATGCTTCCGGGTCGGCGTATCTACCGGTGACGGAAAAGGTGCGGGGGTGCGTGTACCGCTTTGGCGACCTGCGTCGGCGGCGCCTCTGAACGAGTTCAGTTTCTCTGCCGTATCCGTAGAATTTGCTCGAGACCGCTCAGCACGTATTTTTCCTACGATCGCATCAGGAGTCGAAGCGAGCCAACGCTGTCGCACAAGGTACGCAATAAAAAGAGGGGGGATGATGCCGTACAGTGCGACAAACAATGCAAGTCCCGCGCGACCGTGAGACGTCTTCAGTATTGAGTCGGATGATGCCGATCGTTTAGAGACGGTGCTGCCTTGTGTGTGAGAGATAGAGGTAAAAGATGATACTAAGCCCGCTAGGCCTGCTCCGTAAACGAGCGCTAGCATCAATATCGAGAGATCTCGCAGACGCGTAGCGTACTGGAATGGGGACGTAGAGGTTGGCGGCAGTGACAGCCGATACAAAACAAGCGCCGGAAGAAGTAACACCAGAGAGATTGGCGCCAGCGACTTGTGCACCAGAGAGGTTTCGAATGGATGCGATTGACGGGCCGAAATAGGACTGTTGGACGCTGAGGGCGGCGATGAGGTGGCCGGAGAACCAGGTGTTGAAGATGAGGATGTAGAAGTGCCTTGCTTAGACGAACTTATCGGCGTTGCACATGAGGTGAGGTACTGCACAGCGACGCCTTGACCATTTGCATCTACGCCTGTCTGCAGCTGACCGTTGCCGAAACCGCTCCATTGCTGACCGGATTGTGAGACCGATGCGCCGTACGCCCTCAGTACCCACATGTCGGAAAGGTAGGTGCCGGAGCCATCTTGACCGCCGAAAATGAGTGTATCGGAATAGAGGCCCCGAGAAGATCCCACGAGTCCCGTAGGGTATGAAATGGACGCCGCGCCACTGCGGGGTGAAGGGAATGACGCCTTCCCGGACTTCCCAGGGTCGCCTGCGGGGAGAACGCGGGCCCATGCTCCACCGTTGATGTCGAGGACATCCTGTAATAAACATCGTACGAATAATCTTGGAGGTAAAATCATGCGACTTACCACCTCCCCTTTCTGAAGCCCACCTCCGTCATTCCACAGGGATGAATTGAACAGGCCAAGGAGAACGAATACCTGGGTGTTGAAACTCGAGGAGAACGTGTTCTTGTTCGCAACCACAGCAGTGCCGATGCGTGGGACGGCACACACGGCCGATGTTACCGCGAGTCCGGTTCCAGCGTCGGTGACAAAAGAGTAAGGCTGAGCACAGGAAGCGTTGGGGCTCGGCGTGCCGATGCAGCCGCCAAACGACACTAGCTGCTCCCTGACAATGGTACCTCCTTCCCCCGAAACGGCGGTATTATTGCCTGCCGTTTTTTTGGACCAGACGCCAACCAGGGAGTGAATAAGGTTGGACGAAAGAGTTCCAGAGATATCGAGCTGCCAGATGTCGGACAGGGGGGCAGCACTAAGTTGCGAGCCAGAGCTTTGCACACCACCCATAAGGAAGAAAGAGTTGGTCGGGCCGAGAGGTCCCGAAAGATTGAATGGGATGTTGTGTCAATCCCACCCACGGCGCCCAGGATGGCGGGGCTGACGGGGCTAGTAGATGTGTTGACCTGTGCCCAGAACTGGTCGTGAAAGTCAAACTCCTACGATGACGATGAGCGGACAGAGCGTGATAAGGGTTCAGATTGACATTACCCAGATGTCAGAAAGAGGTTTGCCGTCCGACCCCTTTCCTCCGATGACAACATGACCGCTACGACTTTGCATCCCGATGAGGAAGATGAATGTGATAAAGAATATGTGGTACGCACTAGCTTGCGGCAAAGTCGCCGCCCCCGACGCAGCGCTTCTGGGAGGGGGCAGCTCGGAAGAGCCAGCTTGAGCAGAAGGCGAGGCCCAGACAAGGTTGTCCAAGTTGAGACTGAAGTGGAAGAGGAAGGGATGTTGTCACGTTGGGGGTGGAGTGTGGGGTAGAAGTGATCACGTACAGATAGGTCTGTTGCTGCGGAAGACCGCCCTGTGACTCGCCTCCGAAGATGATGAGGGTACGGGTATCGTTGTCATAACCTATCGATGCATCCTTGAGGGGTGGGGCTGCGGGGCCCTGAAGAAGGCTGGTGAGATTGATCCATTGGAGAGGTGGGATGGGAGTTGATGTTGAGATGGACTGAGCGCGGATGGCCGGAAGATGGGAGAAAAGAAGATATGAGAAAGCGAGGAAGGAAAGGGCCATGTCTGGTCAAAGGGGCACCAGCTGGGACCTGGGCAGCGAACAGGGAGCCCGGTGAACTGCCAGCTGTGGGCTGCTGTGGGCTGCTGTGGGGGGAGACCGAGTGGCCACCTGCCCGCCAACACGCTTCAACTTGGTCGACCATCCTTCTTCCCTCAGCCGCATCCCGAACCGGCAACCCGGCACCGACCTTCCCCACGCC
The DNA here is from genome assembly GCA_022496205.1 of Gloeopeniophorella convolvens. Taxonomy (NCBI): domain Eukaryota; kingdom Fungi; phylum Basidiomycota; class Agaricomycetes; order Russulales; genus Gloeopeniophorella; species Gloeopeniophorella convolvens. The sequence continues at coordinate 253,773 of WTXD01000009.1, read as the reverse complement.
CCCGCGGCAACCCGGCACGCCCCACCGTTGCTAAACACTCCCGGCGCACTCCAGTTCGCTCATCGCGGACGAGCCAGGCTCGCGCGAGTGTGGCAGACGCTGGTGGACAAGGGTCGTCAGTCCGCCCACAACCCGATCACGTCAAGATCTGCCATCGCATACTCCAGTATGCCGTTCCGCCGGCAGCGCCTCCGACGCAACCTCCCAGGAGATCGCCCACCCGCCCCCATCCGCCCAACATCCGTGTGCCACAACCTCGTGCACCTGGCCACCAGACTAGACGCGACTACTGCCCGACATGGCGTACGCGTCGCATGAGGAAATCGGCAGTCTCTGCCACGTCGAGGGCAAAGTAGCTCGCCGTCTTCCTGGGCACAGGACCAGTGCAGGCACGAGTTCGTGGGAACCCGGCAAAGTGCCTGTGTTCGTGTCGTGTCGCCGGCCAGTGGCTCCCCACGCCGTATCCTTTGCCTCTTGGTATGCCAATCCGACAATGAGCGTCGACGAACCGTCCTCAAAACGCACATTGACCCAGGACGCGCGTACAGCGAGCGGCGCGTCCTTCCAAACCTCTGCTAACGACCTGTGTGTCTCATCGCGTCTACTTTCCTGCCAGTGTCTAAAACAAACACCCCCACAGTGTATCCGCGGATCTGACCGCACGCCTCCAAAACGTCGGCAGCCGCATCAGAAGGAGTGCGTAGCTTGTTCTACCTGCGGCTTTACGCGCCAAACACACATCCTTCTACTTGTGTCCGTCGCAGGTGTCTCTGAAGGTTATGCCACCCACCGATTCTCGCCAGCATCAATGCAGGGGCAGACGGCAAGATCCACCTCAATCAACGGGCCCCCAATCTTTCGCTCCTCGAATGATACACTCCACGCAGTGTATTCCCAATTCCCTCCCCCCTCCCGCTCATCCGCCAACAAACGTGGTCGCGTTGAGCCCGTTGATGAGGACGATGAATACCCTGATGGCATCCAAACCGGAGTCGATGACAAGGGCGATGATGCCCAGATGCAAAGCACATCGGTGATCACCGCCAGCGACCTTGCTTCCTCGCGCCCTATCAAGCCTCTGCGTCGCACCCCAAGAACGTTCGGACAAACCAAATCGCTTCCTGCGGCTGTGTTCGCGGCCACAGCAGGTAGCGCGGACCTCCATGTTCCGGGCGCAGACTTCCAGGAAGAGGATGACTGGAGCATCGCCGCGTTCTCTGGAGATCCTTCTAAAGATCAAACCTTGTCAACACCGACGATGGAATCCTAGTGCCCATGGTCATGTCCTGAGTCAACGAGTGATTATTTCGTCATGCCACAATGGTCAGCAGAACGATTTGGCCGAGCGCGCACCCGTACCATAAGCTCAAACGATTTAGTTCGTGCACCCACCTGCGATTAGTCTGCTTTAATGCGGGTTTTCACATATCCGACGTCGCGCCCAAACTCCCAAGCACATTTGGGTGGTCTGCCAAATGCGATGAGCGCAGGGCGCTAAGAAGCCGACAGTTTTCCAGGATTCTGGTTCCCGCTTACCACGTGTGCCCTCAACGTAAACAATACTGAGAATAATACTCGCCACCCAATGCCTCGGATTTTTCTGGCTTGATCGCTCGGCGGCTTGCGCTAATCTTTATTGGGCGCCCATGTGATTGTGCACACTGCCTAATTGACCTCAACGGCATTTTTCAAGGTTTGGTGCCTGCATGCGGTACGTATTGTCTTGTTCTTGGGCGCCGTGGACTGAGGCCTGGTTCTTCACATCACTGTTCGGCACCATTTTGGCGCTCCAGCTGATTGTCTCGCCACATTCCGGAGACAGGACCCCTCGACAAATTTGGTAACCTGCAAGACGATCCACGATGCGATCGCTTAGTACATCGGGACCCATCTGGTCCCATCTGGGACACCTTTTCCCGCCGAATATTCAGTGGCGGCAAGACCGCTTACTTCACTTAAAACGCACCATGTATCCCTCCGTTTCGACGTCTCCTCGCCCGCTTTAACATGTCGCTGCGCTTCGAACGCGAGTTCTTCCCGAAGTCACCCTCCCCTGCGTCTAGCGAGACTTCTGTCTATTCCGACGCTTACGCCACGCCGTAAGTGTCTCTAAGTCGGGTATCAAGGGTTGTGTGTCCGTGCTCATACATTATGCCATTGGCAGGGCTCGGTATCACTCACTTGAATTTGTTCTTCCACGCCCCGTTCAGTCGTTACCCCCTCTTCGCGCCTTTCTCAGAAATGAAGGCATTGACGCGGATTCCGGGCTTCGCCACATGTCTTCCACGGGTACTGAGCATGAAGTCGCAAGAGAATCAGCGCGGCAGAGGGCTCTCAGAGCCGCCGCGACGCGGTAAGAGTGATCTTGTGAAATTCCTCCACTTGGTCTTACTGTTACCATTCCCAGACATCCAAGATTAAACCCTCCGGCTGGCTACGAGCGTTGCGATGGGTCCTTGCTCAATAGCTACCCGTTGATCCTTCCTTACAGTGAAGCACGCAAAGCCGAATGCAAGAAAAGGCAGGTCTTCGAACCGCAGTCCAATACAGGGGTTAGTTAACCAAGTGAACAGACATTGGGACAGCGACGAGCGATCCTCTTGCCAGCCATTCGCTCTATCCTCTACTCCCTTGCTTTCGGCTGAGAAAGTACATTCGCGCTCACTGAAGTCCACGCGGTCCGCGACCAACGAGGCGTCTTGTGGGCTCGGTAGAAAGAATGTCCAGAGAAGATGACGCGCCGATGTAAGCCCCATTCACAACTCGACAATGTCGCGGGAAGCTGACCCACACCAAGGCGCCCTGTGTCTGCGGAGTTGGGTGTCACGAGTGACGAGAACACTTCGCCGGAGTCGTCCAGGAAGAGGCCACGACCCTCGTATCTCGAGTCCGTATTCCACCGTCGCGACCATCCCCTTTTGATTGCCGACTGAATGTTTCCTAGCCATTCTGACGACGAGGACTCGAACATCGTTGGCTGCGCGCGCTCTGCCAGTACCACGAAGGCTACGACGAGGCATCAGTCAACCGAGGCGGACGCCGAGATGTCCGATTCGGGGTCCTCCCTCACGCGGGACGAAGACCTGGAGTTTGCATCACGCCCGTCAAAGAAGTCCTCTGTCAAGCCAAAGGCCGGCGCAAGTTCGGACGATGGTCTGGAGCGCGAGTACTTTTCGCCGACCGGTGTCAAGCTCGAGGTCGTCGAGCTCCCGGTCAAATACGACACGAAGGAGTGGCTCAAGCATGTCGAGCAATGCCCTGATGGCAGCAAGGCGCCGTGGCGTTGCACGTGGCAGACAATGAAGAATGGCAGCCCGACGCCATGCGATTACTCGTCCAAGAAGCACTTGGTCAAGCGACACATTGAAGCAACGCACCTCTGCATCAAGTATGTGCTAACTATATTTGGTTTATTCTTTGTCCTCACGGGTGCAACGACGCCGCTTGCAGGAGGTTTCAATGCACTTGGTGCGAGAAAACCTTCACACAACGATCGAATGTGGCGGGTTGCCATCTGAATACACAGTGAGTGGTTTTGTTTTGGTCAAGCACATCCTATATTGAGCTTGGCGCGGCAGCACTGGCGCGGCCCCTCACGGATGCGACTTCTGCGACGAACGCTTCAAGGATCCCTCCAAGCGGCACAAACACATGCTGCGCTGCCACGGGTACCGGCCGGGAGAGAATAAGAAAAAGTTCAAGGTAGACGACTCCGTACAGGGGCAGTCCTCGCATGAGTCCCTCGAGCCTTGGAAAGTCGGAGCGGATAGAGAGTGACGATGATACCCCGATGTCATGCTTGGCTGTAAAACTTCGTTTTCATATTTCCTTTTGTAAACTGTCCCTATCGACTCTCTTCTTTGTTTCTACACCCGGAGCCGGGCTTCGTAATACCTGGTATTGGGAACGTGTGTGCGTGGTGTGATGTCGGAGCCATAATACGAGACGTCGTTTTGCCGCTCCTTGTTCACAAAACCGGGAATATGGTTGCCATATACGACGCCACCAGGCTATTGGACGGTCGGACCAAGAAGCAGACGCCTCTTTGTCCCTTATCAAGCCGAACTTTGTCGCCACCCATCAGATAAAGACGGCAGATGGGATGAGGCGCTCCGATGGCGCCACGCGACAGGGCGTTATTATTGGTGTGCTGTGCCTGCTGGAGTGATTCTTGGCCATGAGGCGACCGCGCCGCAAGACAACAGGATGGCACGGAACTTCTGACCGTATCCATGGGTAAAATGCGGGCGCCTTGCGCAGCCTCGACATATGCGTAACAAAAGATGGGAGAACCGGGATAATGGCTCGGGGTAGCCCTTACGTTCGTGTCCGGGCGATCGGCACGGCAAAGGGCGCCAACGCCCAGTAAGCAATTGCTACCGACTGGCGGGGCTGCGTCTGCCGACCGAACTCCGTCACCGTCACCACAGTTGCGCCCCTCCAGTACCACTGGCTCTCCGCCGACCGAACCAACCAGCCAACACCGATCCTCCGGTGTTAGGGTCATCCATCTGCTTCTTCGACACCAATACAATACGCGACGCGTCATGTCTCCTCGCACCCAGGTCCTGGGCAGCCTCGCGGTTCAGTCGCCTTCACAGGCTTCGCAGCTGGTGCAGGTTACGCCGGCGACCTGCCACAACCTCTCACTCTTCAAAGGTGCGTCTTGTGGTTCTGGACGTTCCGATCTTCTTCGAGTTTCGGTGATGTGTCTCAAGGCATGACCTGGATCAGAACTCCTGCGGGAGTATCGCAAGTTGGACGACGCGGTGAACATGAGAATCAATCGGACCACTGCCCAGTTCCGTGATCGTGATCGTCTGGGCACCGGTGGGAAGGGCAGCATACAAGACCAGGCATGCGCGCATCTCTGGCAGGAGCTCGTCGGTGCGCAAGGACAACCCTATTATTACGCGGGAGAAGCTTGATATCTGGCAAGATAATTGGAGACGCCGGGCTGAAATTATTGACTATTGTGTGAAGGTCACAGACGAAGCACAGATCGGGAAGCTGGGGAGCGCAGACGGGGGAGCACGCGCCCCGCAATCGCAAGGCAGCGCCGTGTCAGATGAAGTCAAGGTATCGTGCTGCCCAATTGAGATGCGCAGTCTCCAGTCGTTGAAGCGAAACGCCGTTACAGCGCCGACAAGTGCGTAATGAACTCACTGTCGAGAAAATTGTCCGGCAACGTTCCCTCGACGGTCAGCGCGCGCTACCCAGCTTCTCGCGGAGCGCCTTATGGCTGACCCTGGTACCATGCGCCAGCTTTCACTTCTCGGTGCCGGTACTTCGAGCCACCGAGATCCGACGGGGAGGCGCGGAGATGGTGGGACGAGACCCGAGGCGACTTTAGAGGGCGTAGCGTAGCTGGTTTGCCGAGGGCCTTGTACTGGACCACGGTGCGTGCGCGGTGGGCGGGCAGGCGATGGCCTGCAGTCGCCAGTGGGGGCACGTGTCGTATCTGTTCAATGACGCAATTTACCCGCCGGCTTGGCGTGACGCGGAGTCGGACGCCCCGCTCAGCCGCTCTTCTTTCAATCGCAGCAACCATGTACCCAAAGGCGTTTGCACTCGTGCTGCCACTCTACGTCGCATCGACCTGGGCTGGCCCTACGACTACACAGCAGCCTGGTCACTGCCCTTAGCCAAAGATGTCAGGGTGCCAGTGGTCTTGGGCGTCATGTCCCGATGTCCCGACGCGCTCTTGTGCGAAGCCTTATTCGATAAGGTGATCCCTAGGGTCGCCGACAAGATCGACCTCTCACTCGCATACGTAGCAAGGTCTGCCCCTTTTCTGACGATCACCCCTCCGCAGATCATCCAACATCTCTCCCATCAGGCTCAATTCGTCAGAACCGGAGTTTGGCGCCACCTGCAGGCACGGGCGTGATGAGTGCGCGGGGAACGTGCAGCAGCTCTGCGTCGCGAAATACACGCCGACAAAGACATGGTGGGAGTTCGTGATGTGCCAGAACTACCAGGGCAAAGAAAAGATCGGCAGTCCGGACGTGGCATTGAAATGCGCCCGCGCCGCTCGAATCGACTGGGAGACGAGCGAGGTTGGGCAGTGCGCTGGTTTAGACGGTAGCGGGACAGGCGAGGAAGGTGTACAGCTACTCCACGAAAGCATCAAGGTCATTCAGACATTAGGTGTCGTGTAGGTCACCAACCCCGCCTTTCTTCGCTCATGCTGACCCGCCTCCCTGCATCACAGCAACAGCTGCACGGTCGTCATCAACGGCGAGAAAGTTTGCGTCCACGACGAAACATGGAAGGATTGCGAGGTGAATCTTGCGCTATTTGCCTTGTGTGACCTGAGCTGACTCGATCGCAGAACGGGCACGAGGTTCATGACTTTGTGAAGCAGATCAATGCAGAATACCAGAAGCTGAATGGCAATCCTCCAGCCTTGGAGTAAGTAGAGCGGGAGGTTGCACTAGACACTGTTGCCAGCCTGTATCTATATGTCATTTCCCGAGTAATAGTTCGTATACGATGACTATGATATTAATCCCAATGAGCGGTACTGCTCGGGTCAGCTGTGAGTACTGAAAGCACAGAAAGTGACACGTACTGCGCATGAGCGTCCGCACAGCACTTATAAGGTTTATGATCCTGCCCTTCACTCCGATGTCCTGCCCTTGGTTTCCGTAGCCAGCTCCTTGGTCATAGTTTTGCTGGAAGCCGACGTTGTTTGGTGGTTGGACAGATGACCATCCAACTGACCATGAGTTGTGAGGTGAATGCGAGTGGTCAAGCGTTGAGTGGACACGTACTTCGAGCGAGGAAGCGGTCCTCGCTGAGGACTGCTACGGCATTGATAAGCAAGAGTCCGATGTAGAATATGCCCCCGAGAAAGAGCATGGCTAGGGCGGGTTAGAGAGGTGGAAGGATATGGTACAGTCTAGTAAGGTGTAAATTTGAGTACGCGACCTGCTGCTTCCGTTGGCTCGGCTTTCCCCGGGCCCGCTCACTTGTCCTCCGTCCGCCATGAACATGCAGCGTACTGCTGCGCAGGTTCTCCGAACAGGTATGTCTGCGCGTTTCTATCCTATCGCTCTGCTCAGAAGTGTGCTAGCTTCTGCGCTTAGCCGTCTCGCCGGGTCCCAGCGCGCGTCAACGTCACAACTCCTGCTCTACGGGTCGCGTAGGCAGTACGTCTTGTTCAACGCATCTCGTTGCACGTCGTCGAACGTCATTCTCGCAGTGCATCCTTTGGAACGAACCCATTTGAGTGGTTCCGTACCACCATAAACCCGGGGTTGCGGCAACAGAAGACGAAGCGCGAGCTGGACACCGCGGAGCAGGTGAAGGCTCAAGAAGAGAGCCAAAGTGTCTTTGACGCTGTCGCGTCTGAGGGCGAAGTTGCTCAGGGAGCAGATGTGAAGCCGTTCGGCGCGACAAGGCAGAGTGACCATGTACGTAGAGAGGCACCTACCCTGACCAAACGCTCACCGGTCGCGCAGCACAAGTACTCGACGGCGAACTTCAAAATCTCGCACCGGAAGCTCAACAAAATTGGTCGTCAGATTTCCGGAAAGCCCATCGACTCTGCTATCCTGCAGATGACGTTCAGTGAGAAACGCGCGAGCAAGCGCATCCGGAATATGCTGGTTATTGCCAAGTCCCATGCCGCTCTGAAGGGGATTGACCCCAAGAAGATGGTCGTCTGTGGGTCACCTCAGCTGGGATGCTCTCGTGCAAACTCATCCATACATCCTCACAGCTGAGGCATGGGTGACCAAGGGCCCGAGGTCGCTCAAACGTATGGAGATTAAGGGACGCTCTAAATACGGAATCCGCGTGCACCCCGACTCGCGGATGAGCGTGGTGCTGAAGGAGGGAAAGACGCGGGTACAGTTGCTGGAAGAGGAGCGTACACGCAAGCTGAAGCGGATTGTGTCTGCTGGACTTGTGCGTGAGGACAAGCCTCTGCGGAACCCGCGGGCGATGTGGACGTGGTAGCGGCCGGTTGCCTAAAATAGATTCGTATAGACACGTCTACATATTGACTTGCACTCTCACTCTTTCCTTCTTCCGATCCGTTCACCGTTCATCATGGCCTTGCGCTGGCTTCGTCTGCCAGTCCTCGCGTTGGCCGCTCTTTCGCAGTCACACATCTTTGTTGCATCCCGCTCATTTGAAAATACCGCTATCGTGCGCACAGTCGACCTCGGCGGCTCGCTAGTCCACGTCACAACAACCTACGCCGTTCGGTCACTCGACAACGGCTCAAAACAATACGTCGTGACCCTTGGAGAGAAGGAAGCACAGACAACAAGTTGGATAGAGGCAAAACTCAAGGGCCAGAATGAGCCGTTGACAGTGACTGCTCGTCCACTTGACCCTCATGAGTGAGTACTATACACTTGACCCAATATCACCCGCTCCAACACATCATATTTCCCAGCGGGATCTACTCGTACACTGTAGATCTCCCGAAGCCATTGGGTGTCAACGGCACTGTCAACCTTGTCGTGGAGACCGTGTTGACGCATACGACCTACCCCTGGCCCGAGAAGGCCGCTCAGAGCGAGCCTCAGTCGCTCAAGTACGAGGGTGACTTGTTCGTCCTTAGTCCCTACAAGACCGTGACCCAGAGAGTGAAAGTCCGGTGCGTGTCATCCCGGTGTGCATCATCTTACGATGGCAACTGACTCGACAATAGTGCGCCCACACCCCGCATCATCTCTTACACCACCCCCGAAGATCTGGATGAGTTCACCGCTGAGAATGTTGCGACGAAGTCAGGCGCAACGATCACTTATGGTCCCTTCAGCAACATCCCGCCCTCTGCCTCGGCCGAGTTCATCGAGAAGCACCAGAAGCACATCGTTGTTCAGTATCACTTTGAGCACCCGGTTGTAGAGATCACGTCCCTGAAGCGCATTGCCGAGATTAGCCACTGGGGGGCCAACTTGAACATCCAAAACGACATTGCCCTGCACAATGCGGGCCCCAAGTACGTGTGCCTTCGTCACGTCCCACGTTCCGATTCTCAACGGGTGTAGGTTAAAGGGGCAATTCGCCCGCATTGACCACCAGAGCCAGGCCTTCTACAACCGCCTCGCGCCGCATATCATTCCTTCCCTGACTCTCCAGCTCCCCGCGGGCATCCACTCGGCATACTATTATGACCTGAACGGCAACGTGTCCACGTCACATCTGCGCACCACACCGTCCGTCCCCAAGGCGGCGCAAAGCAACCAATACAGTCTGATCGAGCTTCGCCCCCGCTACCCTGTAATGGGCGGCTGGAACTATACATTTACCCTCGGTTGGGACTCCCCACTTGCCGATTCGGCTGGGTACGATAAGAGCACTGGCAAGTATGTTGTCGGCATTCCAGTCCAGACGATCATTCCTGGTGCGGTAATCAATGAGGCGGAGGTTCAGGTGATCTTTCCTGAGGGCGCCACGTAAGTCGCACATTAAAATTCCTCGACGCCATTAGTCTAACCGCATGCGCAGCGAGATCGAAGTCGCCCCTCCGTTCGCGCCCCTTGTGCTGCACCGCTCGACGCAAGTTACATATCTGGACACCGTCGGGCGCCCCGCGGTTACTTTCTCGTTTGAGAATTTGACCGACAAGCACGACGGGTTAATTTATGTGAGCATTCATACGGACGCTTCCACGTGTTACTGACGAGCCTGAGCAGGTGACTTACAAAGTCCCATTGTCAGCACACTTACAAAAGCCTAAGGCCGTTTCCATAGCTTTCGGCGTTTTGTTCGTCGTCGCCCTCCTGGCCCGGCGAGTCGATCTCAACCTGGCCAAGTGACCTGTGATCGATGATCGTAGACACATAGCCAGCTGAATGACATGCTTGAGGCTGAGAATATATATTGATAATTTTCTGATGATACAAGCATCAAGGCAAGTGCAACTACGTAGACAAGGGTTGTTGGGCATCTTTATCATGGGCCATGTTGAAACCGTGCAACGTGACTGGTCTGCACCCTTCGGGAGATGCAATCCTGTCTCGAGTTAGATTCACACTGCAATCACAAGCGCAGCATACACTCACGGGTCGAAGGATAAGTAAACGCCCCCTCTGCCGAGCCGAGACATGCATTTGAAGTACAAGGCGTGGTTTGTCTTTTGGCCATGGTCGACCTGCAGGAGCAGGCCCTTCCACTTCCACGTCACGTCTGGGAGACCAGCCCTCCCTCTCCCCACCGCCAGCTTGTACGGCAAAGGGTCGTTTGCGTCCAATGTGCTGTTCAGCACATTGACATGGAGGATGTATGTTTCGTTCGTGTATTGGAAGAGCTGGCCGTTGTTGACGTAGAATAAGGGAGCATTGTACTGCCGAGGCATCGAGGAAATCGTCATGTTTCCGGTAGACCCTGTCCCCTGCGTGAGCCAGACCAGCAGACAGGAGATCTGGTTGCGATAACTTTACCTCGAGGCCACGGTGTCGTGAGGTAGTACGTCGTGTCATAGTCTAAGCCACCAGCGACGAGAGAGCTAGCGCCGGTTACTAACGAATCGATGGAGCCCCTCGTTCCGAAGCTCTGCCAGGTAGGTATCGCGTGCACTAATGATAGGGACACAAGGCCCATGAGGACGAGCGGGAGCATCATCTCGGCAAAGCGAGGGGCAAAGCAGATGCCCCGTGGGCGGTCTTATATGATCGCGGGGGACAAGAAGCTACGTAGATCGAACACGTCATGTCGCAGCGAGGGATGTGATCAGATGGCCCATGAAATAACAGCGGCCGCGTGCAGCGTCGACTCGGAGGAGAAACGCAGGAGTTGCCTCGGAACCCGCCCCGCGGCATCTCCCGGCCCACCACACACGCGACCATGAACATCCCGCGTCGCGCTCTCGTTCTCTTCGCGCCCTCAACGCGAATACACGCACGGCCATCGCGCCGTGCCTTCAGTACAACAACAGAAGAGGCTACTCTGACGGCCTGGTATGACGCGGAACCAAAAAAGACGCGCACTCGTCCAGGAACCGCCGCGCAGCTTAATGGTGCCTCTACGGGTGCTCAGCGCCCCGAGCCCGGAGCAACTCGCCCACCCTTACAGCCTTACGAGCTGTCCCAGCGGCTGATTAGAACATGCCAACGAGGAGATGCCGAGCTCGCGTGGACCATGCTCCAGCGCGCACCGAGAAACGCTCAGAACATCAAGGTCTGGAACACGCTCATCCAGCAGTGTATGGAGGCCAAGAAGTATAGACTAGCGTTCCAGGTTTTCACGGACGTACGTCATCACATCTTGCCTTGCATTCTGGTGCTCATTCTAGGTGCAGCTCAAGCGTCGCAGTTTCACGCCAAGCATCAGGACATACGCAACCATGATGGGCGGATACGCAACTATCGATGACTGGTCGGCATTCACCAAGCAGCTAGCTTTTGTGCACTCTATCTACGACCAGCTCAAGACCCACCTCGACGAATCCCCTGCTTCACTCACCGACCCTGCCGGCGACTCGGGCATTTCCTTCATATTATACCCCATTGCCCTTTACATATCCATCCTGGGCAAAGCCGGACTATATCAGAAGGCCTTCGATGTCTTCCATGAACTGGACAACGACGGCCCGATGGCACCACATCCAAAGGTGTACAGCTCTCTTCTGTGCGCCCTCGCAGATCGCTTGGACAACGCAGACCCAGAGATTGCCGCACAGACAGTATCGGACGGGAAATACGTTTGGCGGCGGATGTTGCGCACCATTGAGAAGCAGCCGAGCTTCACCATCGAACCGCGCGCCATAGAGAGCATCACTAAGGTCCTTTCCCGCGGCGAGGTGGCCGACCACAAGCTGCTATTCGACATCCTGCGGGACTACTGCGGGCTCCCCCGACCAGGCGAGAAGCGCGTGCCGGTCAAGACGCTGCCGAGCGACTGGCAGCTCAAAGAAATCCTCGACGGCTGCATCGCCGCCGGCCGCGCGGACATGGCAGTGCACTACGCGCAGACGTTCATGGACGATATCGAGCTGCGCCCCGCCCTCCGCGGGCCGCACCTGCACAAGCTCGTGCAGGCGCACCTCATCCTTGCCCGGGAGGGCATAACCTCCTCCGCGCGGTCCGAAAATGTCGCTGCTTGGGTGGAGTGGATGGTCGCGCAGGGCGGCGACGACCTCGTGCCGCACAAGTTTACGATCGCGTCCGCGCTCGAGCTCTGCTCGCGCTGCGCAGACATGTCCTCGGCGCTGCGCATTGCGCGAGCGTTACTCGAGAACCCGGTCAATCATACGATGTCCGCCGGCGCGTGGGTGCACCTCTTCCGCGCCGCGCTCGTCGCACCCCCCGAGGACAAGGCGCAGTGTCTGGACCTGCTGTGCAAGCACCACCGCCCGAACGTGTGGGAGATGCCCGCGAGCTTCGACAAGATGCCACACCGCGAGAAGAAGGACAACGTCTCGCTGTCGCTCTTTATCGTCCAGATGCTCCGCACCATGCTCCCCGAACCCGCGCCCGGAAGCGTCGACCCTGCGGACGTCGCGCGGTACAAGCGATGGTCGCGCCTCAGGGAGCGGGTTGTGGCCTTCCTGGACAAGTCGCGCAGTCGATCGTGACCGTGCTGCTTGGGGTCTGGTCTGGGAGGCACCCAGCTGGTGTCATGTCGCCGAACTGACCGCAGGGCATAGGCGCAGGCACCGCCGTCCGTGATGTCGGGATTGAGACCCCGTCACCATAGCATCGGACATTACTGGCTTCCATTGGCTTAATATATATACATGTACTCACTTGCTGGCCGTTCCAGGCCGTTCCTCATGTGCGAGCTCAGGGCCGCCGGGCGTACCCGCACGAACGAAACACCGACCAGCACCGGGTCTTCCATGCAAGTCCAGGAACCGTTCGGCTACGAACTTGGGGTTCTGAAAGGGAAAGCGACATGTATCATTAGCCCGATGGTAGAGCGAATATGTCCTCGAACGAAACTCCAGCCGGTATGTATGGGTAGGATGGACATGGGATGGGGGGTATCTACGAGCGAACGAGTGGAACGTCGCGCATCAAGCAGCGGGAAAGTCTGTGGGCAGGGCTACGCCCCGCGGACGTAGCATATATCTACTTACTAGTAAAACAACACTCGTCGTGGTGCAACGCGCACGAGAGAACGATCAGAACACAACGGGTTCCAGGATAAGGGTCCACCAGGCTGGACGGGAAACCGGGGCACCAGGACCCCTCCCGTCCAGATATGAAGATGCGCATATGGGGGAAGCCAGCGGCCTCATGCGACCGAGTTCGGGCGGTCATCGAACGTCCGTGCCTTGAGGCCGCCATTCTGGTGGAACGCGGGCGACGGCGGGACGAAGGTGTCGTCGGTGAGCGCCATCGAGACAGGCTGGTACACGTGCTGCAGCGAGCTGTGCTGCCCCGACTCGCGTGGTGGCTCGAACGCATCGGTGGACACGCCTGCGAGTGGCATTGGCGTGAGGCGGCGCGCAGATCTCCTGTTGCGTCCCGATACGCTGCGGTGGCGGAACATGTAGATGAAGGCGCCGGCGGCGAGCAGCAAGACCACAATGGCGTTGACGCCGAGTATGGCGATCATGATGGGCAAGAAGAGGTTGATCCTGTGCAGGGTGTTCGTGACGTCGTCGGGTAGTGTGACGGTCGAGCTACCGGTGGACGCCGCAACAGTCGAATTCGAAGCGCTGAAAGTGATGTTGGTGCGGGGAACGCTGCCTCTGGCGCTGGCGAATTCCTGAGACGCGGCGTTCGGCTCTACGAGAGTAAGGAGCTTGATGTAAGGGCTGCCCATGTGTCCTGAAGCATCAAAGTCGCCGAAGTCGTAGACAGAATATACGGAGCGAAGGAAGTTGTCACCGACAATCATGTCGCTATAAATTAATGAGAACAGCAGAATAATCATCAAAATGAGCACGTACAAGTTGCCCGCACCAACAGACGAGAAATCTTGGGGGATGAACGAACCCATGCATTTACCGGGTTCGGTAAGACTCTTTGGGACTACATCAAGAGGGTGCACAGGGAATATTTGACCGCTAGAGGGGTGATGAGATGGAAACCGCGGTGAATGAAGCGACCTCACTCGAATTGCAGCGCGAGATCGATCTCAGCATCGCATGGAACGTCCCAGGTACCGGATGCCTGATCTAGCTTAGCGCCGGGAACGTTCCCATATATTGCTTGGCACACGTCCTTGGGAAGGTAGCTGGGGAGAACTTGGTCATGCTACCAGGACACCAGATGAGACAGATACGTACGTGTATGAAGTACCACTGTCCAGAAGTGCAACAGCCCTATTAGAAGGTGCGCCGGCTACTGTACTGGTCACCGGGACAGCTTGAGGACCAACTAATATGGCGTCCAGGAGGAGGTTCCACCGCATGGGACTGTTCTCGGGAAAGGTATGAATAGGTGCGCTGTTATTGACGGCAGCATATTCGGGATCGACTTCTCCTATGAGAAAGGTCCCTTCGACTTCATCGGTAGGGTCGGAAGATCGCTGTAGAGAGAATGCAATGAAGTTGGGCTCGTGTGGGTTGTCGTTGAAGAGGTTGTACAGAAGGCTGCGGCCTGAAGAAGAGCCGGTACCATTGACCATGGCGTCAATACTAGAAAGGGAGGTGAAACCCAGACCCAAGATGCCACTGGTCCCATAGGTAAGAGCAGGGTTCTGAGCGCTGGATACGTCGAGGAAGGCCTGCTTGGGAATAGGGATGCTGGGGGGATGACGGTTCAGAGTATGTGAATGCACAAAGAGAAAGAGCCCACCCTGCGAATTCTGCACTAGAATATGAGATGTGTCCATAAGCCCATCCGATGCCGTACTTCGATTCCGATTGAGAAGCATCCCTGACCGCGAAGTACACACAACTCACAGATAGGTTGTATAATGTCGCCTTGAGAGAGTTAAAACGCGTCAACTATGAAGGACATATATACTTACCGTCTGCTCCGAATTGGGTAGCGGAGTGTTTTGACCTTTTATCCAGAGGTCGGACGAACCAGTATCCAATTGTACGCGATAGGCTAGACGGAATTCAACGCTTGACTGCGGGTTCAAATGAGGCAGGCGTACCGTTGCCCCCTACGGTAATCTAGAAAAGAAGTTGAGCGGGCATAAAAGGCCGAGATTGAGTGAGCGTACGTTGGCGATGTAGATCATGTCATTGACGGTGCTACTTGGAGCTTAGGGATTGACTTATGCGGTAAGCAAGCGGACACGCACCTCAGGTCGGCATCGTCTGGAATGGAAGCAGAGGAGGCGAGGACATGCGGCTTGTGGGCAAAGATGCCGGCGGATCCGGATCTGCGGTGGAGGGAGGAACGGCTAATTTTCTGGACGGGGAAGCGTGCAGCGAATGCGGGAGCCGCGCAAAGAGCAAAGGAGAGGGCGAAAGCAGATAGCTTCATTGTGACCAAACGAACGAAAGGATAGGAGAAACAAGAACGGAGAGGAGAAGGAAAGGGGGAGAGGGCGGCTGCCAGGTCGCAGGACGAGCAATTGCGCGGGTCGCCCTTGCCGCGGTCGTTGGGAACGTTGAGCGACCGCGCCAGGCACAGAATAGGCAAAAGGGCGTGGGAAACCTCCCCCACGCGGCTTCCGCGGACCGCCCCCACGTGGCCGCCCGCCCTGCAATTGCAAATTACCCCGGATAACGTAATCGGCCATGTCGCGCCCCGCGTCCCGCGCTCGGCGCTCGGCTCTCCGCCTTCCACTCGGCGTTCTCTCGCTCTTGCTGCTCGACCACCACTACGGCAGCTCACACACGTACTAACTCTTTCTCTGTCCGCCATGGCTCCTGCTTCTCGCAATACCATCCTTCGTCTCATCAACGCTTCGCAGCACACCAACTGCCCTTGCCACGGATCCCATGTCGCTCATAATGCTCATGTCATCGCCAACCAGCTCAGGCGCCTTGCTACCCCCGTCAATACGGTCGAGAAGGAATACGCTTTTGAGGTACGTTGCATCCTGTTTACATCGGATCCATGTGCGGTGAAGCCTAATGGCACTAGGTCGCCGCGTCCAACCTTCGGTTTGGCGACGGCGTCACACGTGAGGTCGGCATGGATCTGAAAAACATGAAGGCGACCAAAGTAAATCATTATCATTGTCTCTTTAAATATCTTTCGCTAACAACTCGACCCGCAGGTGGGCGTTTTCACGGATCCCAATGTTGCCAAATTGCCTCCGATGAAGATGGTACGTCCCTTCGCGCTACACCACGGAGTCGACCCTGACTCCGGATCGAAGGCCCTAGAATCGCTCTCGGCACAGTCAGACTTGCCGTTCGAAGTCTTTGATCGTGTCGTTACAGAGCCCACGGAGGACAGTTGGCGCGAGGCCATTGCCTGGTCCAGGCAGCATGACTTTTCGCATTTTATCGCGTGCGTACCCCAGCCTGAGGTCATCATTACGCAAGCTTACGTCTGCAATGCAGCGTCGGCGGGGGCAGCGTCATAGATACCGCCAAAGCGGCTAACCTGTAAGTTACTCACTCTAGGCCTGGCACCCCGTATTGACAAATCGAAGCTTCACCGTGTATAAGGACGCAGACCTCTACGATTTTATCAACGCACCGATAGGAAAAGGTCTAGCTATCTCCAAGACCCTGCGTCCTCTCATTGCCGGCATGTGCTTCCTGTATTCGTTTTGTCTACGCTAATTTCGGTACTCAAGTCCCAACCACGGCTGGAACTGGCTCGGAAACGACCGGGACCGCCATTCTTGACATCACGTCCAAGTCCTTCAAGACTGGCATTGCGAGCCGCGCAATGAAACCGACTCTTGGGATCGTTGACACGATCAACACAGAGAGTTGCCCTACTCCGGTGCACATCAGTGCTGGCCTTGATGTGCTTTTCCATAGTTTGGAGAGTTTCACTGCGATCCCGTCTGTATCTCTGCCATCCTAGCGTCCCTCGTCTGACACATGCTGTAGGTATACCGAGCGCTCCCCGAGACCAGCAAACCCCATCCTCAGACCTGCTTACCAAGGCAGCAACCCAGTTGCTGACATTTTCTCGTCCTGGGCTTTGGAGCAGACCGTGAAGTACCTTCCCAGGGTGGCAAAGAACAGGGACGACACCGAGGCCCGCCGCCAGTTGCTGTAAGCTTTACCCCTTGCAGTACCCTGGAGCACATGCTAACCAAATGCTATCCAGACTGGCTGCATCTTTTGCTGGTATTGGGTTTGGTAATGCGGGTGTGCACCTGTGCCACGGGATGAGCTATCCGGTAAGCCTACCTTCCGCGGTGCGACCTGAATATCCCCTGACGCTCCGCAAAAGATATCTGGACTCAATAAGAAAGGCCCGAAGTACCAGCACGCCGGTTATGTCGTTGACCATCCAATTATACCTCACGGTGTCAGCGTGGCCCTCACCGGACCCGCTGTGTTCCAATTCACGGCGCCATCTTCTCCAGACAGGCACCGCCAGGCTCTCGCCGTATTCAAGCAAACGACTCTCCTTGACCAATCTATAACATCCATCCCCGATAATGCAATCGGATCCCACCTATTCGAAGCCATCGCATCTTTCTTGGACGGTCTTGGTGTGCCACGCGGGCTCAAGGCTGTTGGGTACAAGAAGGAAGATATACCAATGCTTGTGGAAGGAACGCTGCCGCAACGCCGCGTGTTGGATCTCGCACCAGGTATCGGAGACATCGCAGGCGAAGACGGTAGGGAGCACTTGACGAAAATGATGGAGGCTTCCTTGGAGTACTGAAGCTCCGATCTCCAACGGCCCGGGGCGATCACGCCACTTCCACTAACGAGCATTTGTACTACAAACGACTTCGTTGTCATGAATGGAATGATTGCAGTCGCATTCCGCATCTTCATCTCAAGCTAAATGAATCAGGACACAAGGGTCGCAGCTTTGTTCCATTCGATCAAATCTTGGAACTTCACCAGGCTGCCTCCGAATATATCCAAGGAGCTGCGGCGAGGAAGTCCAGTTCAGCGGATAGTTATAACACCTTCCAAAAGCAGCTGACCTCCCGTAGGTCAGGTCGACTTTTCCGTCAGATAGTCGTTGAATGGTGCTCAAATCCGATACATCTGGGGACGGATGAGAACCAGCGTCCTGGACCGCGTATATCCCTCACCTTTAGCGCCGCCAGCGTAAGTGGTCGGTATCTTCACCCACTTGCCGAGAACTAGACAAGATGAGAAGAAAGTCTGGCGCATCAGATACCAACCCACGTGAAATAAGGTCCTCATCTATGCCTTGACAAAGGCCTTCAACATCCGCCGCATGTATGAGAAACTCGCTGGGATTCCGAAATGAGTGAGGTTCGTCCAGAGTCGCGCTGCCGCGTGATCACCTGCAATAACCCGACATTACGTCCAACGTTTCTGTTCGGGTGCTTCAAAGGTCAGTCGAGTAGATACAACAACCGTCGACCCGCACCTTGGCAGATTTCAGTGTCAGTGATATCTTGCCACTTGTTCATCGCTACCATCCATTTGTCTCCTCTCCGTCGGCAGCTGACCATCTGTATCTGAGGAATTGTTTCACCGTCACTTGATGCGACGTACCTGACATCTACGACAAGGTGTTCCTTCCCCACAAGGGAAGATATGGTTTGCAATCTTTCGAGTGAGAACTTTTTCTCTGGGAAGAGGTACGAAGTCACGATGACCTGAGTGGAGGCAGCCCCGTTAGATCTATACATACATCTGAGCGAGATGATTCACTTTGCTCGCTCCGTGTTCCAGCCATGTTTGCGCGTTTCTGTCTGTGATGCCGCCACCAACCTGGAGTCCTGCTAAATCATAGAGAGTTCATGGTTTCGTGCCGAAATAATTATTCGGGCTGGTGCGGACCTGGCCAAGCTCTTAGAGCGTCCTTAGCAGCCTCATCGTTTCCCGGACCAAGTTTTATCAGATGACCACCTTCCAGTCCGTGCAGCTTGTACAATCTCGCGAAATCCCCAGGTGTCTCTCTTTAGGTTAGCTTAGGTGTGATGCGACCATAACGAATCCACCAGCATACTTTGCGACGAAATTCGTTTTCAATGATCCAGGATCCGAGTCCGAGAGCGTCCCTCCCACGATCTGCTTAACGTGTCCGTCATGGAGGTCGATACACGGACGAAATAGGCTTCTTCGAGGAGAGACCATCGCCGACAGCATAGAACATCTAATCCGGCTGACGGTCCGGGATCAGCGGACCGCCCACCAGTCCCGCGTCGAATAAATCGTGGGAAGTGTGGCTGATGAACTGTGCAGGTTATCCACCCAAGATTTGGACTGTACTGTCGCCCGCCACTGTGTAACACGTTCAAGGCCGCCCCCTCAAGGTAAGTATCATTGCATATCCGTCTTCCACCCTCGGCGATCCTTCCGCGCGCCGCCGTTACTTCGCGTCTCCGGCCCCGCTGCCCCTTCGCTCCTAAAACAACCACTTCACCGCCCCGTGCTCAATCCAATCGTCGGTCTTCAGATCATTCCACCATGCCGAACAAGGTCAAAGCATACGAGCTCCAGTCAAAGTACGCTGAAGTCCTCTTCAAAGATTGAATTGTGCTGATCGTGGGTATACTTTTCAGGTCCAAGAATGACTTGACAAAACAGCTCACTGAGCTGAAGAACGAGCTTCTTACTCTCCGTGTGCAGAAGATCGCTGGTGGCTCGGCGTCGAAGTTGACTAAGATGTGCGTATGTTGCTTCTGATTAGTTTGAAGTCGCGCTAACTTGAGAGCAGCAACACCGTGCGCAAGTCGATTGCGCGGGTACTCACCGTAACCAACCAAAAAGCCCGCCAAAACCTTCGGGAATACTACAAGGACAAGAAGTACCTCCCTCTTGACTTACGACCGAAGAAGACCCGTGCTATCCGGCGGCGGTTGACGAAGGTGCGCACCTCGCCGATCTATGTCACTTTCCCAGAGTGAATGAGCTTCGCCCACAGCACGAGAAGTCCCTCAAGACGCTCAAGCAGCACAAGAAGGACATCCACTTCCCCCAGAGGAAGTATGCCGTCAAGGCATGAGCGTTGCGCGTGTGATACGTTCTGGGATGAAGCTCCAGCTGAAGTCTAGTCGATTATATGTCCTCATGTCGCACGCGTTGTCTCATTATGTTGCATCATGCACAGCTGTTTGAGCCTGTTGGATGACTGATCGCTGTCGGCGCTGGGATGACTTGCGCAATCGCGTACTTCCTTTGTCGTGCTTAGGATCGTTGGCATGCGACCTTAGCAACCTTCGCTGATACACCTCACCAAACGCATCTTCGTTATTGCCGACGAGGACACCTTGCGCCGCCCCACAACCCCTGTGGGCATGAAACGCTGGAGCATGTAACAGCCTCGTATCTATGGCAGACCCACTGCCAAGCCTATGCCCACCGCGATAAAACCCTACTGTACACGGACTATCTCACGGCTCAGGCACGTCATTTGGTGAGACGTAGTTCGTCGGTCCTCCCCAGAATTTCGTTCAGTGAAAGGGGTTCATTAAATTACATTTCGCGACGAGACGAACTGCCAGCCACGACCTAGTCGCTTTTCGATCGGGAAGAAAGCCCGGGAGTGGGACCTTCGTCCTCCCGGCGACCTGATACTTTGACAAAGCCATCCATGCCGTAGTCTGCGCCAGATAGCTACGTACAGGCATGAGGATAAGACAATACAGCTCGGATAAATGCGACATACCCATTGAGCAAAATCCCTTAAGAAGCTAGGAAGCAATCGCAAAGCTGGTGTGAAGTTTGTGTAGAACGGTAGATAGACCGTCTGAGAGTGCTGCTCATCCATAACTGCGATGATGGCCTTTGTGACATAGATCGGCTCCAAAGAGGGTACAAAGAATTTGTAGAGCCAGCTGCTTGGAAGGCGGACAGTCGAGAAGAGAGGTGTGAGGATGTGGCCTGGGAGGACCAAGCTCGTGCGAATCTGGGGCACCTTGTAGCTGAATCATGATATTAAGCAGCAGCTCAGATAGCACGTTAGCAGAGACGTACCGCTTGTCAAGTTCATATCGCAGCGACTCGTGCAGCGAGATGAGCGCAGCTTTGGACGCGTTGTAGTCGGCTGAGTGGTGGCTATCAGCGAGGCGAGGCCACAGGATTCCGCATCTGTTACTTACTCATCTGCGCCATTCCGACGAGGCCTGCGACAGAGGCCACTGTCATCTGCGACGGTCAGCTACTGGATCACCGCAATAAGTGCACGGCTTACAATGTGACCGGCCTTATTCTTGATCATATCAGGGAGGAACGCCTTCAGAGTCCAGAAGTGGGCCAGTGTGTTGACGTCAAAAGTTCTGATGTATCGTCCATCAAACAGCGAACTTGTGGCTGAGAAAAGATGAAGACACTGACTGTCTGATGTCTTCGGGGGAGAGATCCAGGAGAAGCTTTCCCTGAACGACGCCGGCGTTGTTCACAAGTACTGTGGGATGTCCAACCTTCAAAAACCCGAGCGTTAGAGACAGATGCGTGGAGCGGCGGAGACGCCTTACCTCCTCAATGACCTTTTTCGCAACGGCTTCAACCTCCTCCCATTTGGAGACATCACATTTGTAGTAAGTGATGTTGTCTGTGCACTAGTTAAGTAGAGAGACGAAGATACAAAAGGTATACACACAGTTTTCAGTCACGATTGGCTTCACATCAAGGACGACGACAGTCACATTCCGCACCGCGAGGGTATTGGCTAGTAGTTCTCCGACTCCGGAAGCTCCTGCACAGATGCCTCAGGTAGAGTGGGAGAGAAGAAGGCAAGGCGCGCACCCCCAGTGATGAGCACAGTCTGTTCGCCCCAGTCGAGTGCACCAGGCCCAAAGAACAGGCTGCCTTGGTTGCGGTACAGCCTCGAAACCCACTTCGTGAACCCTAAACAGAGGTTTGCTTCAAGTACTCAGGTGCGGGTGGTGGCCACGTACAGAACAGAGAGACCAACACAAGATACGCAGAGGTTATTACAATGGGAGGGTCCTCTAACTTATACCCCTGGAAAAAGAAAAAGATTGGGAGGAGGCAGAGGAAAAATGGACCTGTCCTATCGCGTTAGGCTGCTCCTCTCAAGGGATACCATTGCTACTCACTGAACGCGGTGTGTGACAGCACTTTCACGACCAGGTCTATGTCGAAGTTATCAAAGACGAGGCCAGGTTCGCCGTGGGGCTGGAAGTCGGCTGACATTTTGCGCGTAGCGTTGTGGAATGAGAAGACCAATGGGCCAGCCGTTGGTGGTTGCGATGAAGTTATGAAACAAGATGCGCTGAGGCTGGACTCTGCACTGCCAGGCGGGTCCAATTCCGGGTCCGCGGCTGGACCTGACCGGACTACTGTACATAATAATATTGGGCCGCTGCGGTCCGCGGGCGTTTACCCCACGCAACCCACGCGGGGTATTGTCGGCAGCGCACCTCTCTTCCCCGGCCAAGTTGCCAGCAAAATGCCCCCTCAACCACGCAAAAAGCGGGCTGCTGCAGCTCCCAAAAGCAGGGCAGACAATTTTGCGCCAGCGCCGGCAGCACATGTCGACAACCCTCCAAAAGCCGAGAACGAGCACAAGTCGCCTCTCTACATACTGCTCGTCTTCCCAATCCTGTTGGTTATCGCGTCACTTTCCCTCGTCACATTTTTGTATCTTCGCGCCTTGGACCCACTGTATGGGAGCATTGCTACCAACATCCATCTCGACAAGGTTGTTTGGGCGGGTACCATTGCTGGTGCATTTGGACCTGTGCCATCTCCATGGCCCACTTTGGCGATTTTTGGCGGTCTCATTGCTGCTATCCCCGTTTCTTCATATTGGACAGCACTTCATACAGGAAGGCTTGGTAGCCCCGTATCAGGCGCCATTCTGACTCACGCGGCGGTCCTTTTCCCGGTCGTCTACTTTGGAGTCTCTCTGGTGAAGCGGATAGTGGTACGTGCTAAGCTACGTCTTCTCTGCATGTGTGCTCATGACTATTCAGGTCATCTTCGAAGGACATTCATCAGAAAACTCCATGGCGCGCTTTACCATACTTCCGGCATGTGCCACAAGTATCATAGGGCTGCAAGCGATATGGGGCGGTCTGTTGAAGGCGTACAGTTTCGGATACTCCGACGGCGATATCGTCAGTTGTACGATGGTCCCTCCTCATACGAAAGCTCATCAGTTTCTCAGCTGCGCACGCTTGGTGGAGTCGGGGTCGCGCTATACGCATGCTCGTTAGCATTTTTATCAGCTTCCTCCTCAGGTAAGAAAGACGGGAACGGCGAAGATTCATCCAACTCTATGTTCTCTCGTCAACTCATCATTCCTGGGGTCGTCATCTCACTCCTTCCAATCGTGCTTCGGCGTCTCGAATCTCCTGTGCTTCCCCAACCTCTGACGGAGCCATATACGCACCCCAGCTTCCCGCTGCGCATTCTTTCTTCCGTACCATCTGTGACAGGGATCGTCGTCGTAGGCGAATCACTGCCGTCGGATACTTGGGTTCCAGGGACACCCGAAGCTTATCCAACCTCACTCCGGTACCTTCGTGCATCCCATTCCATCCTGGGTGGTGTCTGGATGGGCGACAAGATCTCAACACGAACCAAGGGTGCCGCTCCCTTGCTCGACTCTGAAGGGACCCCACTTGGGGATTCCATTTACAGTGCGTTTGTGCTCCAAGAAGCTGTACGCCTGGTCGACACAAACGATCGCGCCATTCAGTCAGGAAAGGAGAGAGCGTTATTCATGTCAGTCTTTGAAATACATGTCGCGTTAGTGCTGCCATTGACACACGCTGCCCCCAGCGGCTTGGGGGCCGGTGTTGCAGTGACTTCATTTGCAAGAAGGGATATTGACACTACGGTGATTGAAATTGACCCAGCCGTTTACAATGCCTCTCGCCAGTACTTCGGACTTCCCGATCTCGGCGATGACAAAGTCTTCTTGGACGATGCTCGCACAGTGATCTCAGAGAAGAGACGGACGGCACTCCACGATGGTGGGCCTACTGCGGATACATACGATTACGTCGTGCACGACTGTTTCTCTGGTGGAGGGGTGCCTGCGCACCTATTCACAACGCAGTTTTGGGAAGACCTTAAGGTTATCATGAATCCGGACGGCGTAGTTGCTGTGGTGAGCGAAAGTCCACCATCATCGCTAGCAGCCAACTCCGTTTACTGATGACCTGCCCACTAGAACTTTGCCGGGAGCCTGAGTTCGAATCCCGCAAAAGCAATTCTATTCACTTTACAGAAGAGCTTTGGCCAATGTCGCATATATCATGATTCACCTCCCGACCAAGACGATCTGGCCAATAGCTTCGTCAATCTGGTCTGTGACTGTTCTGCGGCATTTGTTGTGTCGCTCACCCTCGCAACGCACAGGTGTTCTTCTGTTCCCCTTCTACAAAGCCACTGTCCTTCCGGTCCCCATCAGAGGCGGACTATGCAGGCTCGCATCTTCGAGCGCTCATCTTCGATTCTCTCCAGGACCGTGAGATCGACCCGAAACTCATCCGTGGAGACGTCAAGGATGGTGAGAGCTGGGTGCTGAACGACACGAACAACCGGCTCACGGACTGGCAACAAACCGGCGCCCTTGAACACTGGAACGGTACGTGATCCCTCCAAGTTGCGTTGGGAGCGTTGCCTCATACTGTTCCCGTAGTAATGCGGGGCATCCTCCCTGAACCGTTCTGGGCGACTTACTGAGATGGGTCGCCGTGCAGACTATCTACATAGCTGGTAGACGATGGATGTGCTCGATGTACGACTACGTCCTCGTAGTATTTAAAATGTACCGGAATTGGATTATTGCAAGATAGTTACGAGTCCCCTGCGGTTTGGTTGAGGCTGCAAATACCGTGGAAACTGCTGGACTAATCGATCGTGTTTCACTGCAGTCCAGGAGGTTGGCGGCGACCACGTTGTTGCACGTTGGCGTGACTGAGGCAGGCCACCCGGGTTGGCAACAAAAGCAACCATAAACGAGCTCGTCCTGCACCCTCTACATCTCTGAACACCGTTTGCGAATTGCGACCCATGTCAGAGCAGCTGCCACATACCAACTCTCCATTGTCCTCACCCGCGCCATCAGCTGGGCGTGTCTTATCCCGGCCACACTGGCCGTGGTCGACCTATTCACACCGCTCCTCGCAATCTTCTTTATCCACTCATTCGACAGGTACATCTCGTCAAGATCCTTGGGACCAACGACCGTCCTCCTCTGGGGCGAGCACTTCTAATTCCATGTGGCATTTGACGAACACGACGGCTAGGCGAGCTGCCACCGGCGCACAGGTCGCCGCGTCTGCAAGCCTGGATGATTTGACCCGACATTGGTCGTTCACGGTGCGTCGCGCCTCTATTCTCACTTATCTACACGTTCAACATATTTAATCGCGACAGGCATTCGAATGGGTAGTCCAAGATGTTACAAAACTTCGCGATCTTGTGGAGGGTAGAGGTCCGGATGAAGCTGAATCGGACGGTAGTCGTACCCCGGACCGCGATGAGTTTGAGCTCCTCAGAGAGTCACCCATGCTCGGGGATGGGAAGTATAAGCTCGAGATAGGCAAGGACAGGTCTTGCCCCTCTGCTTGGATATGTCTCAACTGAAAAACACAGCGCGAACTACGCCGGACTCTGAAGCAGGCGGAAATACCCAACCGCCTACCCTTTCTCTCTTCATAACATGCCTCATGTTGGACTACCCTAATGCAGAATATGAGATCTCTGCGTCTATGCTGGCAGCTATCAAATGTCAGGATGATCACGCCGGAGAGCGTGGTGCACGTGCGGACTGGGCATGGGATATATGGCAGACCGAGTGGACGTTCAGGCAGGACAACGAAGTTTGGCGTGGGTTCGCAGGGTGGCATCTTTATGTTTTCGCTGACGCTGACATTTACAGAGTGCGCCCTACCATCGCTATCATCGCTGCTTGAGAATCCGAGAATTCAACAGACCGACTCGTTCGTCATCTGCATACAGGTCCACACTCCGACGGGTCCCTTCTTCCCTCAACATCCTTCAGCGTGCTACGTGCCCCGTGATCTGCTCGAGGGTCTGGAGGCGTCGCTGGACAATTCCAGTATGTTCTTTCTCCGACACCGTATTACCTAGTTAATACTTTCAGATACTGGTGACGTTCAATTTATATGTCTCGAGAAGGCAGTTCGCGAGCGCCCACCGTCTTCCCCCACCCCTCCTAATACAGCCAACTCGGAAAGCCGGCTATCGTCGTCCTCGTCGCACTCTATGAATGCATCACGAATCACTGCCCGCAAACGCATTATCTACGCTCATTCCGACATCCTCAAGCGTCGATCAGATTATTTCTCCTCGATGCTATCTTCGACGTTTGCCGAGACGTCGCTTTCGGGAGACCGCAAGGTCTATACAGTCGCCGTCGAGGAAGCTGACTTTGTCACAATTTACTGGTTGCTCAAGTGGGTCTACGCAAACTATCTGGTCTTCGAAGAAGAAGACGACCCAAGGTCGGCCGTGGAGGGTATTGGTGCAGGGTGGAGTGCACGCTGGTTAAATACTCATGGAATGGTCGGTGAATGGGATTGGAGAACATTCAACAAGAGCAACGCCATGGATGACGATACCGTAAGCGTTGTCAGTGGCGACAGCTCCCAATCTCCTGCGGAAGGTCGCGGGAGCGTTTCCAGCCAAGGAAAGTCTGCTTTCCAGAGCGCTCAACCTACCCCCACCCCTGCTATGCGAAACGCAACGCAGCGACCTCCCCCTGGTCCGAAGACCCAGCCTTCGTCCACAGTTCGCGCTACCAGTTCCACAATCTCACGACGCAGTACCGTTCCTGAGAGCTCGTCATTATCGGTCTCCGTATCTCCCTTGCATCCTACCGCGAGCCACACCCAGACCGTCTCGATGGGGCCATCGCGTTACGGGGGCTCCCCCCAGCACCCGCGCGCACGCACGTCCAACACGCCGTCCACAGGAGACCCGCATGCTCATCCGACACCGACCCCGCCCCCGGCATCTGCACTCTCGGTTTACCAAATCGCTCATCGGTACGAGATGCCGGGGTTAGCCTCTCTTGCACTTGAGCACATGATGGCCACGATTACGCCACAGACGTGCTTTGCTCTGCTCCTGGCCTCGACGGTCTGGGACGAGCTTCATTCTCTCATAGAGGTGAATTTGGCCCCTTGCACCCTCTGACAAAGCAGGCCTGATATCTCTATAGGATTTCGTCGTGGAACGGTGGAGTGAAGTCCAAGGCTCGGAAGAATTCGAACGAGGTTGTGCAGAGGTAGCGGCTGGGGAGTAAGTGTCCCTTTTCCATCTGGAGTTGTATACACGACCCTGAGGACATCGCCAGATGGGGAGTAGACGGTGGCAAAACCCTGATGGCACTTTTCAGGCGTTTGCGCTCGCCCGGTTCGGCCACCTACGCCCGCGGCTAGATACAATGGACGGGCATTCGTGATGCACCCCACTTGCTACATGATATTCATGTGTAAACCCGATCGCGAGCTATCTCGTAACAGAACATACACTACCCGTCGAGACAAAGTACAGGATGTTGTCGGCTGCGCAGGCATTGCGCGCAAACCACAGGCAGTTGGCACGGCATTACAGGTTCTTCACAGGTCGCGAATGTTGCGATCATTGGTTTCCGAGAGACTTCACTATGAGCTGCACCATAAATCATGGGATTCAGGGACATCTGCCAATATTGTTCAACTAGGACACGTGAACTTGAGCCCTGGGATGTAGGTCACACTGAGAAGTACGCTAGGCTGACTATCAGACGAGCGCCAGCCTCAAGCCACTGCTACTGGCACCAGCCTGTCCTAGTCTGCCCCAACCATCTTGGATTACATGATGCTGAGATTACTGCACTTTCAGAAAACCATGAGACGTGCGCGATTTTTTTTTTAATTCGAGGAGGAAGCAAGTAATTCGCCGTGCATACAGCATGCATAATGTCCGACCGAGCCCGGCCCAAGCTACTGCTTGAGTTGCTTCACCACTCTCATGCTGATCCAATTTGTGCATCCACGAGCTAAGGGGGTCATTCTGAAGCTATCAAATGTATGCTAGAATTAAGAATGCAATTTTACCTGCTCTTTGCCTCTCAGGAAGCCATCTGCTACTGGGGAGGATGCTTTTCAGTGCGGATTCCTTTTCGGGACGTGCGCTGGAAAAAAAGTTCATGCACGTCTCATGATTTTCTGAAAGCTTCTCTAATGACCCCTGAATACACCATGACTATGTATACTATGTTACGGCTGTGCTTTACTTTCTCCGGGCTCAGGCGGTCCAGGACGAACTCCATGCTCCCGTAGAGTTAGTGACCGGCCTTTGCTTTGCTCCCGTGAAAATAGCCATAGATATCTCTGTAGGATCGTTGCGGAACGGCTGAGAGAAATCCGAGGCCCGGAATAGCCAGAGCAGGATCGTGCTAATGTAGTGGCAGGTGATTGGGCGTATTCCTTACATTCTACATTTCCAGATGGGAGGGGAGGGGGGTCGAGATGAAGTACAAAATGCGACCGGCAGGGTAGACGCTGCGCAGACGCCATAAACAACTGAAACGACGCTACCAACTTCTCAAAGCCTACATTTCCTACCACAGGTTATGTAGCTCAATGACACCTGAAAATATTCTTGAACTAGGGTATATCGTAAGCTGCAATCCTGATTTGCGGTCCGAAAGCCCACTCACCCTATCCCAGATCGTCTTCGGACACTCGCATATGTTCACTCCAAAGCTCCAATGGCCAAAAACACCATCATCGAGGCCCTGAAGGCAAGGCGTGAGGCATGCACAGGGAGGATGGATCAACTGACATAATTGACACAGCGGTACGGAGCATAGAGGGAACGTCCATCAATGCGTATCGTCTCGTTCATGCAGGCTCCATGCCAGTCGTCCTCAACGAGAAGGTTATGCATGCGCGCTTTATACGTCCTGATGCGGTCTCTCGGACATTTTGCGCTCGTGAGCCGCGGCTCCCCCCAAAAAGGCATGTGGCCGCGCCGCCTCTCTTCGTTGGCCTGGCGCTCACGCTCCCACGCTTGTCGCTGTTGTATTTGCTCTCTTTCCAGGCTTTGAACCTCGCGTACTATGGTCTTCTTCCGGACTTGTAGCTGCTTGATATCCAGGGTCAATTTGTCGCGCAGGCCTTTCGACACGGCGATCTTGGCCTGGATGGCGACGGACACGGAAGGCACAGCCAAGGCCAGACTAGCGATCACGAGGATATAGAATACCAGAATAAGACATCCGCGGCTCGGATGCCGCGACGACTTTTTGCTGTAGTTCCCATCGATGAGTGAAGTGGTCTCGTCCGCACTGTCAAGCGCATAGTGTCACAATGCTGCGTCAGATCCCTCACAGGATGGGGGAGATAGGATTCAGGAACGTACGTTGTCTCGTCACGGGGTACTCTTATACTATAGGAACTTCATAATTATTGAAGGGTGGATATGGGGTTTTGATGATGCGTACCGTGGGAGCATGGGAGGTGGCGGACTCGATGCTCGAGGCGGAGAGTACGGCGGTGGTGGCGAAGTCAGTGGGTCCGAACGGCCAGAAGGCGAGGGTGCACTGTACATATACCCTCCATTGCTTCGATGGCCTCGATTGCTTTCGCGGTTCTGGTGATACATTGTAGTACGGAGAGACGGGGATAATGGCTCCTAGGAACGGAAGTGCGTCTGGCACTGCCAGTGGCAAGTACAAGGAGTGCTGGGGCGGTGCTCGCTGTCTCTGAACTTCGCGGCAGATGCCGGGGGGACCGACGGCTTGGATTCGGACTCGAGCTTGGAGATAAGCATGCTGCCTCCCTACATCGGCAACCAGGCTTACTTCGTTACCATAGACCCGAGCGCACCATGAATGGGGTTGCCGCAGCCGCCAAGCGAGCGCATTACCATTGCGCCCTGAAGTTCCCGAGGCGAACATTAGCCACCCTTGCCTCAGTGCGTCATTTCAACCTCCCCCAGTCAGCGCGACATTGTTCAATTTACCTATCAGCCTCCCACGGATAGGACGTTCGCTCCGACCACACTTTCCGCATCCCCTTGATCGACTTCAGTAACTACCGGAACGCTACATCTCTCTCAGAAAAACGGAAGACCGCGGACGAGATCGTGAACGGATTCAAGGAAGTAGGATTTGTCTATCTCCAGGGTCATGGAATTCCCTCAAGCACCGTTGACAACGTGTTTGAGAAAGTTCGTATTCCTCCCATGAGCTTCTTTCCGAGACATTTGACCTGTTGGCTTAGAGCGCAGAATTCTTCCGCATGCCAGCTCCTGTCAAGGTAATGAATGGTTCATAGCCTCAGTAGGGTTTGTTCTCAATGTAACCGAGGTTTGCCTAGGATGCACTTGCCTGGGAAGACCCCCGATCCAATCGTGGCTATGTGAAGATTGGCCGCGAGCGTGTGACACAATCTGCGGACGCAGCAGAAATTGCTGAGTTACGCAGTAAAGCCCCCGACACCAAGGAGTCGATGGAGATCGGCCGTGATTGGGATAAGACTTGGAAGAACCAGTGGCCTCAGGAGAGCGATGCGCCCGGGTTCAAGCAAACGATGCTAAGCTTCTTTCAGGTCTGTCAGAGTCATCCATAACCTTGATGGCATATTGAGAAGGTGCTCAGACATGTCATGAATTACACACAATTGTGATGCGCTCCATCGCCGTTGGCCTCGATCTAGACGAACTATTCTTCGAGGACAAAATCAACGAGCAATATCACAACCTCCGGCTATTGTCGTATCCATCTATCAAAACATCGTTGCTGAAGAAAGATGGGCAGGCTCGCGCAGGAGCACACTCGGGTGAGCTCATCTCTCAACAAGTAATATCGAAGGAAAATGAATGCCATTTTCAGATTATGGCACCCTCACTCTTCTTTTCCAAGACCATGTTGGGGGACTCGAGGTTGAGAACCCACATACAAGACACTTTCAGCCCGCCAGACCGATAGTATGTCCTCGCCACCACGCTTGTGCATCACACTTCTCACTCTGGCTTCCCAAAGCCGGGGACCATTGTCGTAAACGCCGGGGACCTCCTCGCTCGCTGGAGCAATGACCTTCTCCGTTCGACGCTGCACCGTGTCGTCGCACCCTCGACGGAAAGCGCGGACTCGGAGGGTTCGACGCCGACTCGCCAGTCTATCGCGTTCTTCTGCAACCCAAATGGTGGTGCGAAAATCTCGTGCCTCCCAAATTGCCACGGACCAGGGAACGAGGCGAAGTACGCCCCTGTCACGACCGAAGAATACATTGTGGGGCGGCTTTCGGCTACGTACAACTGATTGACTTCGTATATACGGTTGAGTGTATGGCACAGAGCATATCCCGTTGCTGTAACATGTCGTTTACCCCTCCTGGGCCGCGGTCTGAAGCGAGTGGGTCCGAGAAACTGGCTATCGCTGTCATTGTGTCATGTGATACGACGCGTTTTGTTTACTGCAAGATTTGGTGCACGTGCGCGCGTCTCGGAGCGCGTCCGACCACGATCCACCGCCACCCTTGTCCATTGCCACCAGACTCCCTTCTGTTTCCATTAATCTTGTATCTCCTGCCCTTATTGGAAGTATACATACTCAACAGTACTGCAACACAGCATGAGCTCGGACGAGCTCACTGACTCTATTGCACTTGAAGCCTTGTCCATCTTCGCCCTCCTACCTCTCGAAGACATCCCTAACTTGGACGACTCCTGCGCAATATGTCTAATGACATTCCGATCAATCTGCTCTCCGGATGGAGATGACTCCATTGGAAAGATGAACTCGGGCGTTGTAAGGGTGAATGGTTGTGGGCACCTATTCTGTACAGAAGAGTGAGTGCATTCGTCCCTCGCAGCAGTACACGCCGCTCATCCTGTTTTGGACAGCATCCTGGAGTGGATCAAGGGTCGTGTGAGTCCCGCCGTGCTAGTCCATCTCCTTTTCTCACGCCGCTACGCAGCATGGCACCTGTCCGACGTGCAGACACGAGTTCCTCCCGGACTTGCGGCCGGTCGACTCGGACACCGAATCATCTGACGGTGGAGAGTATATCCCCACCGAATACGACGGCGACACGGACATCGACACGGACGAGGACCGCTTTATGGATAGTGATGGCATCGACATGGAGACCATGGATGTCGACGGCCATGCGCTCTATCCCGGCGACATAGACGAAACACCGCCAACGCGATACCGGAGCAGTTTACAAGAGGTGGAGACTCTCTCGAACTACGGAAGCGACGTCTGGTGGGATGACACCGTCGACGGTGAGCAGGAGTGGGGGCTCACAGATGGCGAATCAATGAGCACCAGTGAAGGCGAACTCACACAGGGTAGCGGCTTCTCAGGTGCGGTCCGTCTCGCTGTCCTTTCCGAGTCGTCTTACATCGTGCCAGAGGAGAACATCGAGGTCAGGCTAAATTCCGAAGGAGAATATACCATATATGAAGATGCAGACGAGCCAAAATGTTGACCTACAGCGCGAGTGTCCCCGCTCCAATCTCCTCTGCTTGGGTTTGTAAACATTGTACAACGTTATTGTGACACTTGTATATTCTCCGCCAGCTCTGGCATTCTACATGATGCGGCACTACTTGTACTCTTTCTATGGTCCTCTACCGTGCAAGATTGACGTCAAGCCTGCAGAGTCGACGAGAGAATTGTAGACGCCGCTTTTCCTTCTCTATCTGCCACCCAGACCCCAACAGACTTGCCGCTCCAACGGTTGCCTTTCCCGCCGCCTCTAAGAGTGCTGAATTGCTTCCTCAGCTCGTCACCGACGGCCTTCACGCGCTTATCATCGCTTCCGAAAAGCATGACGATAGTCGTAGATGAAGACGTCTGCGAAGACGGCGAAGAAACAAGGAGAAGTGTGTAACGACGCGCAGCATCTGGTTGGTTCGAGATATGCGAGGCGAAAGCGAGCGTGATAGCCTGCAGGAAGCCCTGCACCGTCGGGGAATCGTCTGTCCGGCCGACGCACTTGACCCACTCGCCCTCCCCGCCAGCAGCGCGCCACTGGAGCATCTCTTCTGCGAGCTGACGACCGAGCGAGCCCGCAACTTCGCGCTCGAGGTCATCGACGCGTTTCTCCCGCCGCTTGCTCTCCTCGACGACGACGGCGACGCGCTCCGGCGCTTCCGGCAGCCCACACGAGAGCACACCCGCGGTCCGCGTGAGCAGGGACTGGACGGTCCCGAGATGATTTAGCAGCCGCGGGCCGGCCAAGAAGAAGTGGCGAGACGGCCCGAAGGATGTAGAAGCCGTCGGACTGGGGAACAAGAAGAGCTGCAGTGTGGAGAGTGTGGGCAAGTGCGTCCCGCAGCAGGGCGTACGGTCGACGCCGTCTATGATCACCATCCGGTGCACACCGCCGGTATAGTCCTCGGGCAGACCACGCCCGAGCTCTCGCCCAGATATCTCCGCGTCGCCTGCGTCGACGCCTTTTTGTCCAGCACGTAGCTCATCCACCTCGACGTAGACGCGCCGCCCTTCAAAGACGTAGCGATTGACCTCGTCTTGCACCTGCGTGACTTCCTCCGCAGTGAGCGGACGGGAGAGGTCGATGTACGCGGGCGAAGGCCAGGCAGAGAGTGACCAAGCCAGAGTGGGGACCTTGATGCTAGTGTCAATGACCGAAGACAGAAGATGCTGAGCAGTGTGCATGCTCATCTACAGACACAGCAATCAGCCAGTGCCAAGTGAAATGGAGGGTGTCGGACCAACATGGTCTAAGCGCCTCTGGAAACCGGCCTGACCGAGCGCGAGGCTGACTCGCTTGCCTGAAGCAAAAACTTCAGGTGCATTGGCAATACTCTCTGGGAGCTTGACATAGTGGACAGCTGCGCCGCCGTGCCTCTTGACCAGTTCGACGCTCCAGCTGACCCCGTCTTCGGAAGTTAACGTCCCGATGTCGGAGGGTTGGCCTCCACCTTCCGGAAAGAGAACCGTATCATGTAACACGACCTGGAGGACGGAAAATTTGAAGGTAGGAGCGGCAGAAGCTTTTGCCTGCTTTGTATGACTTTTCTTGCCGGAAGGTGGGGCGGCAGGCGGCAGGAACGATGTCGAGACGATGACTGTATCGAGGGCGCGAAGCAGCGGATCGCCTAAAGGAAGATCCAGTGAATGGCGGGGAGAAATACAATCTGCAGCTGGCTCACGAACGTTGGCAGGATAGAAGGCCGACTGGAATAGTGACCGAGGGATCTGAGGGCACGCGGAGGGTGGGGGAGACGATCCGATGGTAATCTGGAGGTGTTGAGAGGACGAGGGCAGCGGCAGCCATGATCAAGCCTGATCAGGATTCAGGGCGGCAATCGTAAGTAAGCTTGCGGAGGGCGATGAACGCAGGGACAGAACTGTAACAATATCTCCAAAATTTCCGAAAACAACAGAGGACAGCAGCTAGCGGGCCAATGCTCGCAGATGTGAGTACTTGAGTGGCGGCGGCGTGACGACAGATGGATTGACGTCGATCGGTGGCGACCTGGAGTGACCTGGAGTGACGCGGGGAAGGCAAGTCGGGTGAACCGCGGTGATTTGTGTGGAATGTTGCGGTCACGGTGTTCCTCGTGGAACACCCGGATTGCATCGCGAAGCGCTTACCTGGCTGAGGAGGCGCAGCGGACGGATCCCGCGACATCCCGGCAGCGCACGACAAATGACAAGTGCAGAGAAGCACTCCATGCCATCCCTTCTACCATATAAAACCCCATGGAACCCCCGTGGCACGCTCCGTTTCGTGGCTTTGCTTCCCAGTCCACTCTGACCAGACTGTCACTTGTCTGGTACATCGTCGGCTCTCCGAGTCTGTGCCCTCCAAAGTTGTCGGGTCAGCTACCAAACGTGTGGAACGAGCGTCATGCCTTCCTCGATCAAATCCGCCAAAAAGTCCTTCGATGAGGTCAGCGAAGAGATCCACGTTCACGACCCCGTCGCCTCCACATTCGACGTCGATGCAGAGTTTGGTGGCCACGAGGCGAGGCTCCAACTTGAGCGCAAGCTCCTTCGCAAGCTTGACATGCGCATGTCTATACTCATTCTGATCTACATTCTGAACTATGTGCGTCTTTGCATCCCTGTCTGTTTTCTCGGACTCAGTCGAACCGTCGCTCCCCGCAGATTGATCGCAATAATGCCTCGTATGTCCAGAGTCGCTTTCGGTCTGGGATTCTGTTAAGACACGTCGCAGTGCTGCTCGCTTGAAGGGATTCGAGGCAGACCTACATCTGAAAGGGCAACAGTTCAACACACTCCTCAGTATCCTATATGTTGGTTACATTCTTATGCAAATACCCTCGTAAGTCCCCCTCAGCTGTCTAATTCGCCCGTCCCTTATCACTACCCCCAGGAACATGTTCTTGAATTATATCGGGAAACCCTCCCTATACCTTCCTATCTGCATGATGATTTGGGGCATGATATCCTGCCTGACAGGTCCGTACGCCGCACCTCTTACATCTGCACTCCCTAGAGTTCAATCTGCCGCTTTAGGTGCAACCAACAACTTTACGGGAGCACTCCTTACCCGATTCTTCCTCGGCTTCGTCGAGGCTGCCTTCTTCCCCGGCTCCTTGTTCCTGTTGTCGAAATGGTACAAGCGCTCAGAGCTTGGTCTTCGCACCGCACTTCTGTCTTGCGGAAATCTCATCAGCAATGCTTTGGAACCCTCATGGCATCCGGGATCCTGAGTGGGATGCAGGGCAAGTTGGGTCATTCGGCATGGAGGTCTGTTCAATTACGTGTCCAGCATAAGATCGGAACTCTAACAACGTTATCAGGTGGCTTTTCTACATTGAAGGCGCCTTGACTATCTTCGTTGCCGTCATTGCCATCTTTATTCTGCCCGACTTCCCTCGGAATTCCCACCGCTTCCTGTCACCGGAAGAGATGCGGCTCACCGAAGTCCGCATGCGAGAGGACGTCGGCGTAGGTGATGGCGATGAGACTGAACATAAGGACTCGCGTTTCCCTGGCTTGTTCGAGGCTTTGGGCGACTGGCGCGTCTATTGGCTCGCACTTGCTCTCACGAGCATGGTCGTTTCATTGTCATTCAACGCGTTTTTCCCAACCCTCACGGCGACCCTTGGCTACTCGTCTACTATCACACTTCTGCTCTGCGCACCTCCATGGATCTTCGCTACGCTGGTAGCCTTTGCAGTTAGTCGGTACGTGGCCCAGAGCGACGTCGAAAGTCGACCGCTTATCGCAGTATATCAGGCATTCTGACAAGGTCGGAGAGCGTTGCTTCCACATCGTCGTGCCGCTGGCCATCGGATTGGTCGGCTTCATTATTGCCGCCGCGACGATGAAGCTTGCCGCTCGCTACGTCGCCCTGTATGTGCTTATCCTCGGGCCAGTCGTTCTAGGTGTTGATCGAATGGATGAGTGCAGCTTCCTGATGGCACAGTCGTATGCCGGCTTCATTTGCTTCCTGGCGTGGACGTCCAATACCTTTGCTCGGCCACCGTCGAAGCGTGCCGTTGCGCTTGCGTTCGTCAACGCATTCTCGCAGCTCGGTAACGTCGCCGGCTCGTGCGTTCCTTTCTTGTTTCAAACTAACTTACTTTGGGGATTAACGATGGTCCGCTTAGATACGTATGGCAAAAGTTCTGGGGACCAACATACCTCAATTCTTACGCTATCTGCATCTCCACCAATGGGCTGTGCATTGTCATGTGTCTCATTTTCAGGCGGGTGCTCGCTCGCCAGAACCAGAAGCTAGAAGAGCAGGAGAAGGCAACGGGCCGCCCCAAGGGTTTCAGGTATCTTATCTAGTCAGCTTCCACCTAACAACGCAGCAGTGGGGGTCCTGTATTTGTAGGCACGGCGGGCACTTACACCCTATGGTGACGAGCTTTTCACGATTCTCGAAAGTCCAGAGTTACGGTCGCAGTAATGGGCTGTTGTGCCCGCGCAAAGATCCGGGTGGCGCACTTTTGGCGCCTGAGCTTGAGGCCTTGTCTCCAGCGCAGACAAAACGTGATAGAAGTCGAGAGGATGTAAGATTTCCCTGGTGACTGGGTGTTGCGACCACCCACGCAGCCATGGCTCTGGTGATGCTGGCGCTGAGCGCTGATTCTTTTGCGGTTGTGGGGCGCCTACTTAGCCGGACCGGGAACTGGCCGGGCGCGGGATCCAAGGAAATGCTTGGCACTAGGGACGGCTTGGCATGGGAAACCCCGAAAATGTGCAGAAAAATAAACGCCCAACGAAATTTCCTGAGTGGCTGAAGACAGCTTCTCGTCGCCGGCGCATCGTCCGATCATAAAGAGGGGAAGGTAAGTAAGCCTTGCCAGGCCTTGCCGTGCTCTCTCACGCGTGTCTCTCCGAGTCATACGCAGCTTTTAGCGCGGAAAACAATAAGGGTCTCGTTGCCAGCTGGCGCCACCATCTCATTTTGCTAAGTCTCTCGCAGTTGCGGTTCCGGTACCTCGACTTTCCCCGTGGGCAAAACGGTCGGTTCGCTGGCATACGATACGGAGCGATGCAATAATGCATTTGAAAACGCAGTTGTGTTGGGCTGGAATGCGTCCATGGCTGACAGTAAATGTCTAGGAACGAGGTGAGTGGCGCGGCGACCGCGGGCTCCGTCGTGGCACGTACTGTACCGTTGACAAGGCATGCGAATTAGTGTTGTCTTGGTGTTGTCGGGCATTTCTGGCCGTATCTCGCCTAAACAATGCGGCGGCTGGCGAGTACCACGTGCACACTGGCTTGCAGACCGGAAACAGCCAGGCCAGATCAGGCCTCCGTGCGGATCGAGCACAGGGGCATGCACCTGACAGCCTCGATATACAGCTGTCCTTTTTTTTTTTTATATCACACCTTAATCATGCCAGCCTCAGACCTATCTTCCTTCCCCCCAACAACACCCCCTCCCCCTCCGCTTCGGCCTTCTTTCTCTCTTTTTCCCGGAAGCGGTCCCCAGGACCTGAAGGCCGACAATGATTCTCTCCTGGATTTCCCTCTCCCTCCTCGCCGTTGCCCCCGTCTTTGGTCACCCCGGCGCGAGCCCCCTTGAACATGCCCACAAGGCCCACGCCCCCCTCCCCGATACCTGGTATCACCCCCGGGATCACCCCATCCACGGCCTGTTCCGTCGACAGGCGGGCATCCCCACTGATGGGCAGACATATCCTCAGGTTGGCTCCCCCAGTACGTGCTCATCCGCCATCGTATCGTATCTACATCTCCGGCTCAACGGTGACCTTTTTTTACCACCTAGCCTGGGCTGCCGCATATCCTTCAAGCACCCCCGACGCGAACGCCATGCCGCAAGAGTGGAAGGACGCTCTCAATGCCGCCGTCCAGGCTGGCAAGATCCCGAACATCCCCCCGACCTCCGACCCGAACAATGGCAACCCGGTCTACCCCCAGGGTTTCGATCCTCTGTCGCCCCAGGTTTGCTCGGCCACATACAAGTGCAGGCTCACCGGAGACATCTGGGATGCCCCAGACGGTGTTATTGGTGTCAGCTTTGACGATGGCCCCCTTCCGGTGAGTGTCGCGCCCGGACCATCAACATGCTGTCATGCCTTGTTATGGGCCTGCGGGGAGCGGCTCGCACTACGGGCGAGATAACCCCAGGCATGCCGGCATTATCGGATTCTTCCCCGGCGGCACACCGTTCTCACGCACCTTCTTTCTCGCTTCTAGACGTCGGACGCGCTTTACACCTTCCTCCAGCAAAATAACCTCAAAGTGACACACTTTTTCATTGGCGTGAACATTGTCAACAATGCAAAGGAGTTCCTTACCGCGTTCAACATGCAGGACGACATTTCTGTGCACACCTGGACCCACCCTCACATGACGACACTCTCGAACGAGGACGTTGTTGCTCAGCTCGCTTGGACTATGGAGATTATACATAACTCCACCGGTGGACGTGTGCCAAGATACTGGCGTCCACCGTATGGCGATACCGATATTCGTGTCTCTGCCATCGCGAAGGAAGTTCTTGGTCTGACAACCGTCATCTGGAACCAGGAGTGAGTGTGTTTTTTACTGGCACTGTCTACATTTTTAACTTGCCCCACTCACAGCACCGAGGACTGGAGCGTTGGGCAGCCCGGCGGGGCCACTGCGGCCAGCGTCAACACCAACATACAAAAGTGGCTCACTGGTAATTCCCTCATCTACATGGCTCGGATACGACTCCTGATCGACGTTTAGGTCCCAAGTCCCCTGGTCTTATCATGCTAGAACACGAACTTTCGAATTTCACCGTCCAGGCCTTCATCGCCAATTTCCCTCTGATTGCCGCCAACAACTGGAAGCCAGTCTCTGTCGCGCAGCTGGACGGTACTAACACCCCGTACCAGAACTCGCAGGGAACAACTGGCGCCGTGACGCCCGCTGATATTCTCGCCAACGTCGGCAATGCATCTAGCGGTTCTGCAGCTCCTGGGAACTCATCGTCTACGAGCACCAGCTCGACAGGCACCCCTTCCTCGACGAGCCACTCGAGCACGCCTACCAACTCGTCGTCCTCGTCGGGTTTACAAACTCGTCGGCCCCGAACAACCAGGTCAAGGGCGGGGCCTCGAATGGCGCTGACTCGATGTCACCTCTGACCACGTTCGCACTGGCTGCATCCGTGCTCATGGGCTTATCCGCGCCAATGCTCTAGATTGTCAATCAGCAAGGACCGATCTCTGGGTTTCGCTATGTTAAAGGGTTCATAATTTTTGCTTTGTTTGGGTCTCGAGGAATGTTTTCTCCGCCTATCTACTTTGAAGCACACCTCTCGAACTGTATCGCACACGGACATTGACAGCATGGACATTGTCCCCGGTGTTCATCAGCAATTTGTTGTTAGGTCGAACGAGACCGCTTCCTTACTCCCTAAGATGTTATTACAAGGATTACTGTTCCCTGGTTCCCCGCTGTCGTCACTCCTTTATAACTACGCTCTTTCTCTGTGGTCACTACACTCTGAAGCAACTACGCTGTGTTGAATTCAGAACGTTTTCGGTCCTGGGGATGCTTCAACGGGCGATCGTGTTTCACCGCGGCCCCACAGACGGCGGCACGGCAAGCCGCTCCGAAATGCTGGACCTGAGCAAGCTGAGTGACAGCCGCCGGCTTATCTGTGCGTTAAACTTCGTTTGCATTCGAAACGACCATATGGAGAAGTTTCAGGACGCTGGTGTGGTTGTGCAGCGGCAGTTGTAAGCCGCGGTTGAAGGGTACGCGGGTAGTATCAGTGGTACGTGTTGACCACAGCTAGTGATGGGTGTCATTCGGTTGAAATATAGGAGACTGAACGATCTGCTTTCACGTGAGGTGCAAGTCAGGTGGAAGAGGCGGTGCGCAGATGCAAAATGCCTTGCTCGAGCTGCGTGCGCCCAAGAGTACGGGAGATCTCTAGATCCCGGGGTGGGATCCGGTGGGCCGGAACGGATCGCGGCGTTAATTCGTCTTCGGCCATGCGGGCCCGCGCCTGTTGGCTCTTGCTTCCGCGCGAAACGGCCTCGCTGCAAATGCCGTTGGGCCAGGTGCCGGTGAGTGTTGTCACGGCCTCCCCCTCGCGGGGCATCCCGTGCGCGGACCCGCAGGCGCAGACTGAAATTGGCGATGATGGGGTGTGCGTGGCACGTTCGCGGCCGGGGGGGGGGGGGGAGGGGGAATGACAGGCCGCTAACCAGAAAGGGACGGGCGGGGCGCGCAATCTGGATGCGCGGCTGGATGCAGGCCGTCCATTTCCTTGTCCAGCTCTGCGCGTCATCTCCAGATCTCTAACAGCTCGCCTCTGCGCCGTCCTTTTGCATTTTCTCTGGCGGACACTCGTTCCCGCTTTCTGGCTCTCTCGCCCGTTTATAAACAGACAACTTGACTCTGCCATGTCTTGCCGCCGGCCCTTTCCCCCCCTTTCTCCTCCGTCATGCTTTCCCATTTCCTCCTCTCGTCCTCCCTGGCCGCCACCTTCCTATCTCTGTCCCTCTCGGTCGTCGCCCTCCCTGCTCCCGAACCTCACGTACACGACGATGTCTCTCAGCGCTCCCTCCCCGCGCGATGGTACCATGATGATAGCTTCCACGCCCATGCCCTCTTCAGGCGCCAGGCGGCCACCCCCACTGACCCCTCGGGTTTCCCTCAAGTGGGAACCCCTGCCTGGGCCGCTGCATACCCCTCGGACACCCCGAACTCCAACAACATGCCCCAGGCTTGGAAGGACGCGCTCAACACTGCCGTACAAGCCGGCAAGATACCCAACATCGCACCATCCAAGCAGAGCTCGCCCGGCGCCAACCCGACCTACGGCAACCTCAATCCCAGCAGCGCACAGGTCTGCTCTGGCACCTATGGCTGTCGCATTCCCGGTCAGGTCTGGGACGCTCCTGCAGGCGTCCTAGGCGTCAGCTTCGACGATGGCCCGCTTCCGGTCAGTATATTTGTCCTCTTCACGTCCGTGCCTGGCGCCTGTGGTTCCGGGCGTTGCTTCACGCTTGTCTGAAACATGTGCTGATTGTGAATGTATGTGCGCCCCACAGCCATCCGATAAGCTGTATGCGTTCCTTCAGCAGAACCAGATCAGAGCGACCCACTTTTACATCGGCGTCAACATTATCCAGAACTGGAAGGAATTCAATCTCGCCTTTCAGAACCAGGATGATATTGCTGTGCACACATGGACGCATCCATACATGACGACCTTGTCGAATGCAGACGTTGTTGCTCAGTTGGGCTGGACTCTTCAGGTTATCTACAATTCTACTGGAGGCAGGCTCGCACGTTTCTGGCGCCCCCCGTACGGTGATACCGACACGCGCGTAACTGCCATCGCCAAGGAGGTCTTTGGGCTGACGACTGTGGTTTGGAACCAGGAGTGCGTACCAGTGTCCGTATTCCCCCTTCGCGGTACTGACGAAATCATAGCACCAATGACTGGAGCCTTGGAGAGTCTGGAGGAACTAACCCCCAGGCTATCCAAAGCAACTTCCAGAAGTGGCTGTCTGGTATGCATACCCCAGCCTCGCCCATAATTCGCGGTGGCTGACTTTTTACTTTCTACTATCTCAGGACCCAAGACTCCCGGCCTCATCATCTTGGAGCACGAACTGTCGACGGGATCTGTGGCGGCATTTCAGGCGGGTTTCCCCCTAATGAAGCAATACAACTGGACTCTGAAGTCCGTGGCCGAGTTGGATGGTCAGGGCGCGTACCAGAACGCTCAGGATTCCACGAGCCCGGTCAACAGTGTAGCTCTTACAGCCGGCGGCAATGGTGGTGCAGGGCTCGTTCCCACCAGCTCGTCGAGTGCAACCCCGAACAACGCGGTACAGACGAGTGCTTCTGGAAGTAGCGCTAGCACGAGCTCAGCGCCAGACAACAGCGTCAAGAAGAGCAGCGGCGCGCCCACCTTCAAGCCTTCTTCGATCATCTTGACGCTGTCGACAAGCGCGTTGGGGCTCTTGGTTGGTCTCTGCCTCGTTTAGTCTTGCTGCACTCCTCTATTTTCGTTCATCGCGTGGCATCTCTTCGAACTCTCACGACATTGCTGATCGCATTCGCCATCTTTATCTCGCTTTTCGAACACTCTGATCTCGTACCCCTGTCTTTGAGTCACGTAGAATCGCTTTGTCTGAGCACCCCCTTCTCTTTGGACACTTTTGATACGAATCATCGTGTCCCTACCTACGCGTATCCTGCCTTACCTACTGGATTCGCTGGACACTTCTTGGACTTTGACGGACTTTCACGCATACGCCGCATTTGGTCTGCGGACGATGGTGGCTTTACTGTATCGTTACACTTCAGAGACTAATGAAGCGCATGCCACGTCTGGATGGCGTAAACGTTATCCGACAGACATACAGTTCGCTTGCTAGTTCTTTGATCTTTCAACTTCCCGGGTCAGAGCCGAGAACCCCAGACAGCGCCTCTCGCCGCCACCGCCACCGTCGATATTAGACCAAACGAAGGATCAATGTTGCCAGAAATAGAACCAGCAACTGAGGGCGTTACCATAGAACGGCGGACCAGAAGGCATTGAAGTATCCCCCGCGCATGCTGCACATCCACATTACGTCTTCGAATCAACTCTGCCCGCTCCTAAATCCGCAGCTCGCGCGAAACAGTGTCATTGCTCATTCGTTCCATTCATCGACGACCGGGGAGTGCACCTCGGGTTACTACAAGAATACTCCAACAACCATTCGAGGCGGCGCTGCGATAGTAACTACGTGTTCGTGGTTGGTTCGTAAGACTCGTAAACAGAATATGAGGTCAAATATGCAATACAGCGCGCGGATCGTACGCGGAAGCGGCGAGGTCCAAGTTGGACGCTGGGGGGCGCAAGGGCGCTGTACCTGGCGAAGAACGAGACAAAGGAAGCGGGCTGTCGCGGGAAATAGGCTAGTACAAAATAGAGCAGGGGCGCGTACGGTAGCATGACGAACGAAGTCCGGTGGGTAGGTGGGCAATATAGAACGTAGCATCATCAGGGAGAAAATGAAGACGAGAAGTCGCGACGCGGCGTAGACTGTCCGCGAAACGCGACGAGGGGCCGAGACGGGGTTCTAGCGCGAAAAAGAGGGAGCGCAGGGGGGGAAGAAAGTTTGCGCGCACGCACACAGCAAGCGCGGCGGCCACAGCGCGGCCGAGACGGGCCGAGTGCGCGGGGCGCGCGGCCCGACGCGGATCACGACAATATGCTCGGC
Organism: Gloeopeniophorella convolvens; assembly: GCA_022496205.1. Taxonomy (NCBI): domain Eukaryota; kingdom Fungi; phylum Basidiomycota; class Agaricomycetes; order Russulales; genus Gloeopeniophorella; species Gloeopeniophorella convolvens. The sequence continues at coordinate 210,203 of WTXD01000009.1, read as the reverse complement.
CACTTGATCTTGAGACCTTCGAGCCAGCGCATGTAGAGCAGCTCTGCAATCGGCGAGCGTTTCACCGGCGATGCGTCTGGGGTGCTGTCTTCTTCCGCGGGCGCTGCGGCCGTGCCGGAGGGCCCGGCGACGTCCTCGACGACTTCGGTCACCACGAGCCCGCGGTTCGTCATCTCGCTCTTGCGCGTGACGCGGCGGTGGGGGAAGAGCCCCCGCGAGGTCTGCACGTGTTGCCGCACAGCGGTGTTCCTAGGACAGAGCAGCGAATAGTAAATCAGCAGCTGGGAAGGAAGGGCGAAAAAAACGCGACGGCATACTCGTTCAACCCTGCAAGGATGTCAAGAATCACGTTGTATGAGAGCTCCGGGTTTACGTCTCTGAGCTCTTGGAAGCCCCGCGAGAGCATGCTCAGCGACTCAATCTCGCGCGCGTCCATGTCGTCCGTGATTGACTGCCGTACAGCCATCAGTCAGCCAAACCAGCGTTCACAACGGGTATACAAGGCCACCAGGAAGCTTTACCTTCTGCAAGGTGGGGAGAACGACATCGTCGATTAGCGACCGGCCCGCCTTTGCCGCGTCGCTGGCCGCGCGCCTGTGTGCGGACGACTTATCCTTGGCCGGGGATGTCGGCGAAGATGGAGACGAGCCGGCGCTGCTGCCTTCGCGCGAGCGCATGCTCCCCACATATTCCGAAGACAGCCTCAGGGAGCCCATGGCGTCAAGTTTCTTCACGGGCCGGATGGTGTCAATGCCGGTTCCCAGGTCTGCCTCTCGCACAATAGTGCCATTCGGCGCAGTGCGCGCGGCATAGGACGAGCGCCGCGGGGTACGGACGTATGCCGGTGGATCGCCGAGATCCACGTTGGTATTTCGTTCGGGCGTTCTTGGTCGCTCGGCGTCGGAAGGTGCGGCCTCTTCCAACGATATAGCGTCCTCGTGCGGCGATGATGGTGGTGATCGTATGATGACAGTCGAGTGCGCTGCCTGGAGACTCGAGCCAAGTGCTGAGGCGAGGGGAATGTCGCTGCCTTTTGTTGCAGCACTCGTGTCGAGCGATTCACCATCTTCAGCGGTCTCGAACACTGAAGCCCCTTCCTCATCTTCATCAGGAATCATGCCGGGTGGCATCAGATCCTTAGCCATGCTTCTGAACGAGCCCATGGCCGCCGTGGACTTGATGGTGTCAAAGTTCCAATCGCTCTTGATGGTTCCATTATCCCACGACGCGATACTATTCCGAACCGAGGGTTGAGCAGCCTGGCCACCTCGTGAGGGTGAACGGGCGCGGTAGTCCTGGTAACGTTCGATCAACTCAGTGAGATATGATGTTTTGCGCGCATTCCGTATGAAGCGGTGTTGGAGGAGCTCCTTTGCCGTCGGGCGCTGGTATGAATGTTAGCGACTTATTCATCTATCCACGTCGGATGAGCATACCAGCGCAGGATCTTTGGTCAAACATTGTGAAACGAAGTCCTTGAACGCTAGCGAGAAGGGGCCTTCCAACACAGGGGGCTTCGCTTTCGGAATCAAAAACAGGACGCGCATTGGGTGATATTCAGCCAGTGGCGGCTCTCCCTTCGCCATTTCAATTGCAGTGATACCCAGACTCCACATGTCTGCTTTCGCGTCATAGCCGGCCTGCCGTATGACCTCGGGCGCCATCCAGAATGGCGTTCCGACAAAGGTGTGGCGGAGTGTATTTGTCAACTGGGCGGCGACGCCAAAATCTGCCAGTTTGACCTTGCCTGACGCGGAGAGGAGTACATTCGCAGCCTTGATATCACGGTGGATGGTACCCTCGTCGTGCAGGTACTCGAGGCCCAGGAGGAGCTCGCGGCAGATGACGGCAATGTGGGCTTCTGAAAAGACGCCTGGCTTGAGCAGATCGAGGCAGGAGCCGCCGGCCAGGTATTCCATGACAATCCAAAGCTTGTAGTTGACGACAAAGGAGCCGTAATAGCGAGTGACATATTCCGACTCGTGTTGGGCCAGGTTCGCGATCTCCTGTTGAATCTCAGAAATGTCATCATCCGAGTCCTCGAGGTCTGTTAGTTAGCACGAACAAAGAAGCGACTTTAGCTCGCTATGGGAAGGGCTGGCCGAAGAAGGGCGCACCGATTTGTTTGATGGCTACAATCTGCCTCGTCTCGTTGTGCATAGCCTTGTACACCGTCCCAAAGCTCCCCGTACCCAGCTTCTCCATGAGGGTATATTGGCTAGCAGGATTGCTACTCGGCATTGGATATGGCTCCTTAAGACTTCGTGGTTTTGGTTCAGGAGAGGATGGAGAACGCGTGGGTTTGAGCTGAGGAGAGGAAGGAATGTCAGAGGATGCACGTTTCTTTAATTTTGAACCGGCCATGGCTGCGTGAAGGATGGAGGGAGGCAAGGAGAGCGAGCCGTAGTCCGTGGACGGCGTGGAGCGTCGCTCGAGGCGACTGAGCCTTCGATACCCACACGTGGGCGTCAGAGTGCGTCACCCCCTGCAATCAGCGCTTTCCAATTTCCCCTATCTGACTATAACGGCCCCGACGATCACAAGGCTCGGAAGATCAAACTGAGACTCACCATGGTGACGTCGAGGTTTTGGACCCCCCCTGAGGGCCTCTTGGTCGTGGATGCCGCTGCGCCCGAGCTCGCAGCAAAAGCGCTGAGCAGCTTTCTGACTGAGCGAGTTGTGCCGCCGCCGTCTCGCGAGCCATATGACCCAAGAAGGCACATACAGTACGTAACTGCTTCCGGTCTCTCCCACAGATCCAATAGAAAAAGTCGTCTAAAGTCGTGAATTCGTGCAGGTCTAAGTACAATGTCATGTAGCTATAGATACAGTATGAGGCATCTAAAAGTACAGAGAGGAACTCTGATGCAAGCGTGCATCTGGTTTCGTGAGGTGGTGCTGGTTACGCATGCCAAAGCGTTTCAGTCGCGTCAACGGCTCACTCGGCTTGTTTTCCGGCCCGGCTGAGGACAAGCCAGGTCAGACAGTGTCCGCGGTGCACATTCGCAGAGACCACATACCGAACAACAAACTCTCCTCTAAAAGCCCCACCCGCCCCTCTCGCCAGTCATCCTGTCGATGTTCGTTTGAAAGGAAGCCAAGAATTCGTCGTAGTGATTTTGAGAATCTCCGTGGTTGGAAGCATGGGGATCTGTGCGCTCATGGTACGTCCGAGCAGAAGCACTAGGATACGGAGAGGGACGTGGTTGCTGATCCACGGGAGATACAGACGAATGGCATCTATGCGCGGCCTTCTGTTTAAGCGGTCTGCTCGTAGAAGGCTTTGCGGACGTAGGAGGAGACCGTCTAGCAACAGGAGCTTTGGAGGCGAATCTATATGCCGAAGGGTGCTGCTGTGTGGCACTCGAAAGAGCAGGTGCTACATGAGGCGCAGTCCAAGAGGAACCCAGTGCCTGAGAAGAGCGGGGACCGCCCATGCGGAACATCCCATAGTGTGCGCCATAGTGCGACTGACCTGCAGTCTGTCCAAAGTGTGAACGTTGTCTTGGTTGATCATGCACATGAAGAGAGCACTGACCGCAGCGTGGTTAGGCTTGGCTTGAAAGACGCTCTGCATATTTTCTGAGGACCTTGGCAAAAACCAGACGTAGAGTGACAGTCTAAGAGGACATAAAGAGCCGTGAAGTAGATCGTGAGGACTCGTGTCGAGCTCTGTCGAAAAGCTTGACGAGGTGGAGGCATGGTCGCAGGCCTTTAAGAAGGATTTCGGGAGTGGGACGTCGGGGCGAAGACGCGTGCGAGACAATACCAAGAATATAGTCCCGTCTGTTGATTGCGCGTATGCGACAATGGGGAAGCAACGGTCCATGCGCGGCGACAAGTGAAGGGGTACGCGTTGCCATGAGCATGATACTACGTGCTCATCAGATAGCAGACAAGGGCCCGAGTCCGAAACGTTGGCCAAACAACAGAGAACACAACGCCATTAAGCGAGGGGGTCGGACATTTGCACGTTATATGTGCATGGTCGTTCAAAAGACGTCTCGCGATGGGGTTCAAGTCACGTTGAAGGCACCGGCGCCGAGCCAATGTACCTCGTAGTATGTAAGCAAACTATCCATGGTCGCACTGTCCGGGCCTTTTCCTCGAAGCAAACGCACCTGGAAACCGGACAAGGGCCGGAGTCCCACAACGTTGATCCCACCAGCTGGCTTCAGTCAGAAGAACCTTGTACAATGATCTGCGTGGAAGGAATTCTTGGGCCGGTGCAGCCGAACCCCGGGCGTGCACTGCTATGACAGACATACCCTACTAGTACGTGTTAGTAGATGGTCTGAGTCCCATGATTGGCTAGTCAGACCTCACGCAACACTCGCAGTCAGCTTCGGTGCTGCGTACACGATCAGTTCGAAGCAACATAACAATAGGCGGTGCATGCGTGAAGTCCGATCGGTCGGTGAGCGTACTTATTTTGACTGATGACTGGAGAGTGACCCCGGAGAAAGGCCCATGCACGATGTCGGCGAGGGTCACAACAATTGATGTAGTGGTGTGTATCTGTTGGCTCAGCTATCGGTACGGCTCGATGTTCAGTTGTTGTTGGACTTCTTGAATGGAACCATCCAGACGCCAGTCCTGACACTATAAGCGGGTCGCGAAAGCGACCTCCGGTTGAGGCTTGAAGCGATACGATGACTGCACGCGGGGGACAAGACTTCGGAAGAACAATTCGATATGACGGATAGTCGTAAGTGTATATTCGGATCACTGCGTGAATAAATGCGATGGGATGGGGATACTTTACAAGATGTATACTCAGAGTCTAAGTGGGTCTCGAGGGCACCAGGGATAAGCCAGCACAGGACGTCGAGTATGACGAAAGCATGCGATGCAGAACTAACAAAGGGAGATCATGGCCGGGAAGTGCTAGCGGTCTTCCTTACAGTCGGACGGGGTCGGGAGAGAGAACCCGATCCGGAAGAAGGTGCGCCACGCGCAGTAGGGCGGCCATTGATACTCCGCAAGGAGGTCTTCGTCGCCACCGGCGGCCTCACAGTACCACGGATTGTGGCCTTCTTGCTGTCCGGGTCCAACCTAGAATCCGAAGACTGGGACACATCCCGCGAGCCACGCGCGGCGGGCCGAGAGGAGAGCACCCGCCTTGTCCGCGGTGTGGTTGCCACACGCCGCCTCTTCCGTGCCAGGGTGGCGTCTTGTCCCTGCGCCGCAGCGGCACCCCCTACGTCGTCATCGAATGTGTCGTCGGATGCGGTGCCATCGACTGTGGGCTTGAGGTACGTAGTCCGGGCAATGGCAGTCGAGCGCCCAGTATTCCTGGTAATCTGCTTCGTCTTCTTTGGGCTTCTGATATCCGCCACGCGGGGACGGGGTCGAATGTCAGGCTTGTAGCGGGGTAAGGGTCGTTTGACCCCCGCGACGCTTGAGTTGCTCGATGTGGTACGCGACATTGTGTGAGTGGCCGTTCGCAGGGAAGACCCACAATGGTCCGTGGTCAACGCGGTCGTTTCACTGGGCACCGAGGAAGCCACCGTCGCTTCTGTGGCAATCGAGGCTGTTGAAACCTCGCGCCCCATGTCTACAGCCTGGAGGATGCGCCGATGTTGGGGAGTTCGAAGGGTAACATCAAATGAATCCTCCTCTGTTTCATAATCATCCATATCTTCGTCGCTGTCGTCTGAAGTAACATAACGTATGTCGTGAGTTTGAACCCCAAAGTATTTGGTTTCGTCGCTCAAGCCGCCATCGGAGCCGGGATTCGGTGGCTCACGCGGTAGCAGGAGCGACTGCCCAAAACCCTGCCGGGTTCCACTGGTCTGGTCGCGGTTTATGATGAGTTCGGGATTAGCTTCCTCGGGAACGACGGCGAACTGAGAGGGATGAACGGGCATTGGCATCTCCACGTGTGTTGGATGCGCTGGAGTTGGAGGATAGGCTGATGGAAATGGAGGGTATGTCCGCCAGTCTTCCGTCGCTTCTGCACCGATCGACGGTATGTGAGGCTCTGGCATGGCCGTAGGAACATTCGGCGAACTAGCAGCGTCGTCATCGGCATCTTCGTAAGAGGAAGGAGGCGGGCGCCAGATTTGGTGGCTCTGCGATGACGGCCCAGGCCCGTAAAACCGCGAACGAAGGGTATCAGTGTAATCCCGTTGAGATATGCCACGAGGGTAGGTATCGTGATCGCCTTCCGTCGCAGCGCCTGGACGAAATGCCTCTCCAGACCCTGAGGAGCCGCGGGAAATGTGTTGACCAGAATAGTCTGAGCGGTTCCTAAGCATGACTGGTGGTTCATCACCGCTTCTAACACTTTCCGAGTCCGCCTCTGTCAAGCCAGTTTGATCCTCATCTGCGGAAGGGCCGTACCACCAATGCAATGCTGCGCTGAAGGGGATGGAAAGAAGCAAGAGAATGAAATCGCCGATATTGTGAACGACACCGAGGATGGCATCGAGAGTGGACACGTATGGTTTGACGAGGGGACGGATGACGTGGAGGTAAATGGGCTCGGCACTCTGTCGATCGGGTCAACACCTTTCTAGGCGAACTACGGGACGCACGTACCCTAGCGCGGGTGAGAATGAGGAAAATGAGGATGACAGATTTGATCTCGTCGTAGAACGGGATGACGATCCAAACAACTCTTTCCACGAGGGATTCATAAAGGGCAAGGCAACACTTAAGCAAGCTCTTTCAGTGCTTTGGTTCCGTGTCAGGGGGCACACGACTCACCCAAACGATCCAAATCGCCATGCATCCTTTCATATCCCGCTTCCTCTGGGTCATAGCTCGTACGCTCGGCTGGCCATTGTTTCGGGATGATGGCGGGGGCATCTTGAGTGTTTTGAAAGTAATGAAGACATTCTGGAAGACCAGGTAGCATCGCAGGGCGAGGACGACGATGCCCATGGTGACAGTTCAGGGAGGGGCGATGGGCGCCCGATAGCGAAGGCGGTGTTCCACGAGTCCGAAAGGTTCTGAAGTGAGTCGGTTCGCGGAAAGGAGAGGCTTTTATGGCAAACGGTGGCTGCCTCGTTGCAAACCAACTACATAAGCCGTGTGTCCGCCGAACTCAACCTGGGGTGCACGTGCCGCTCGCAGAATATAGCTTGCCTCGGCCCGGTCCATTGTTCATCGCCTCCACCACCATGCCAAAAATCCGTACCAGCCGAACGAAAAAGGCCCCAGAGGGCTTCGAGGAGATTGAGCCGGTGCGCCCCGTTCTCCTCCTCTACCCGACCCTCGCTTATTCAGCCAGATCCTGGAGGACTATGGAAAGAAGATGCGGGACGCCGAGAACGAATCACATGAAGGCAAGCGCAAGTCTGAATCACTCTGGCCTATTATGCGGATATCGCACGCGCGTTCAAGGTACATTTACGAACTGTATTATAAGCGGGAGGCGATCAGCAAAGAGTTATATGACTGGCTATTGAAGGAGAAGTACGCGGACGCAAAGTGAGTGGCGGGGCCCGTCTCGCTCTCTCCTGGGCGTGTTCTGACTCGTTGTGCAGCTCATTGCTAAGTGGAAGAAGACGGGCTATGAGAAGCTTTGCTGCCTTCGATGCATTCAGACGAGGGTGCTCATTATTGGTCACTCTCTGGCTTGCCCTTTCATTCACACCGATCCCTAGGACATGAACTATCAAGGTTCGACATGCATTTGTCGCGTTCCTAAGGCCCAGGTGCGCGCTGGAACTGTGGTTGAATGTGTCCATTGCGGTGCGTCTTCCTTGCGCTTGCCCGGAGGTTGATCTGACGCTGTGCTGCTGGCAGGGTGCCGTGGCTGCAGTTCGGATTCATGAAGGCGCCGTACTGTCGTGTTCCGACTCGAGGGCCGTGAGTCTTTTGCGACACCTTCGTAGGCGCAGGGGGCTCCTTTCGTGATCACCGCGTGATGGACTATTCCCGTCGCTCGTGACGGCTTGGCTCTACCCAGGGCTGGAGCATGGACAAGATGCTTGGATCATCGAGGGCATGTAGGCAGTCTGCCGCAGTTGGGAAGGTCTCTCGTCGTGACACATATAGCCCAGTTAGCTCGTAACATATTGGCTCAACCATGGTTCGGGGCCGCGGTCGGAGGTGTCTCCCCTGGTTAATTTATTCACCCACCAGGCCGAGACTACCATTGGGGGCCTGTGACGCTGCTATAGGTTTACTCGGAATTTTCATACTCGATTCCGCTGGCTGGCTGGTAGATCCTATTCGCGGAGATTCCGTTGGTTCACTAGGCTCAACCCACGGAGACCATCAAGACGTGTTGGGACCTCAACCGGCCTGACCCGGTTGACGACAAGATTAGTGCAGTTCTTGATCTCGTATCAATATGTGCGACATCGAACCCTTATCTTTGCGTAAGAGGGACGTTGAGTGTTCACACGTACAAGGCAACTTGGGGCAGGCCCGGTCACCGCGGTGGTCGAGCGAACGCAGGAAATCAGATTCAGAATGATTTTGCACTCCGTGTACGCAGATGATGTTCTTGGAGTGGCTGCATTGAATGGGATTTCCGGAGCAGTGACCAGCTGATGTCGATGGTCCGTGGCCTGCAGAGTGCTCCCACAGAAGTCTATTTACAGGCTGAACCCTGCTGAGCCTGGCTATATAAGCGGATGAATTGGAAATTTAATTGAAACAGGGCCAGGCACGGCGAGCACCATTCCGAGGCGCCAAGAAGGGCCGCGCTCCACCTCATAAAACGCTGCGGAGCGGCGGCGTGTGGGAGCCCCCGTTTCGTCGTTCCTTGCCATCCAAGGATCGTTCAGAAGCACCCCGCTGTCATCCACCGAGCCTGCTCGATGGGTCAGTTTTCTCGGGACGTCCTTCATGTCTCTGGGGCGCTCTTTCGCAGGGCAGCCCCTCAGCAGGTGTGTACCAGTCCCCCGCATCACAACCTCGTCACTCACCTCCCTAGGCCGGCATCTTCGTCGGGCTCAACCCTGCTGATTACAACCCCAATGACCCGTTCGTGCTATGGGTAATACAGTCCAGTGCGTTCGTCCCCCCATCTTTCATGCCAGCCCCTCTGAATCGCTCCTCCAGTCATCATCGTAGCATTTACCCAGTTCCTTGCTTTGATTCTTGGTCGCATTCGCCAACCCAGAGTCATCGCTGAAGTTATAGGAGGCGTCTTGCTCGGCCCTTCTGTGCTGGGACGCATTCACGGTTTCACCAACACGATATTTCCGACCAACTCGGTTTACATCCTCAATCTGACTAGCACCGTTGGTCTCGTATTCTTCCTGTTCCTCGTTGGGCTCGAGATCGACACTCGTCTTATTAAGAGGAATGCGAAGGCATCCCTCGCCATCTCTGTAGCTGGTCTCGTCGTGCCCCTTGGGGCGGGCGCAGCGTTGGCTGTCCCCCTGTATCACAACTTCGTCGACTCAAGCGTCAATTTCGGCCATTTCATCTTATTCGTAGCCGTCGCTGTTGGCATCACGGCCTTCCCCGTTCTCTGCCGTATCCTCACGGAAACCAGGTTGTTGAACACGACTGTTGGTGTTCTGGTCCTCTCGGCCGGCATAGGCAATGATGTGGTTGGATGGATCCTGCTCGCCCTCACTGTCGCACTTGTCAACGCTTCGACTGGCCTCGTAGCACTATATGTGCTTTTGACGGGTGCCGGCTTTGTCCTCTTCCTTCTCATCCCCGTCAAGTGGGCTTTCAAGTGGCTTGCGAGGAGGACTGGCAGTCTGGAAAAAGGAGAACCTACCGCGCTCATGATGACGGTCACCCTCATCCTTATTTTGTTTTCCGCCTTCTTCACAGACATAATTGGCATCCACCCCATTTTCGGTAATGCCTTGATGTGCACAGCCTCCGACCGTCACTAATATATATATTTTCAGGCGGTTTCCTTGCTGGGCTTGTCATCCCAAAGGACAACGGGTTCGCGATCTCGCTCGTCGAAAAGCTCGAGGATTTCATCAGCCTTCTCCTCCTGCCGCAGGTTCGTCACATTCTCGACACAACGCATCGCCTTGATTCACATCTGAATCGGATCGTATGTGATAGTATTTCGCCTTGTCGGGCCTCAAGACCGACCTCGGTCTCTTGAATAATGGAATCACTTGGGGCTACACTATTCTCATATGTGTTGTGGCGTTCTTCTCCAAGTTTGTCTCGTGCTCTGTCGCCGCTAAGGTCTCCGGCTTCAACCTTCGCGAATCCGGGGCCGTCGGAGCCCTCATGTCATGCAAAGGGTGAGTGCAACCTGCACGCATACCTGGCACGTAAACTTGACAGTCACGCATGTTCATCAGTCTCGTGGAACTGATCGTCCTCAACGTCGGCTTCCAGGCTGGCATTCTTAATCAACGGGTCTTTTCCATGTTTGTCCTACATGCTCTGGTGCTGACGTTCATGACAACCCCCCTCACCCTCCTCATTTATCCGGCTCATGTGCGCACGTCGGCTGGCGGCCCAAGCATTGAAAAGACTATTGGGCCGAGTGCGTCGGCAACCGTCAGTCTAGAGGAGCCATCGCGATCGAAGTTCTCAGTCGTGTTGGACAGTATGGACCAAGTGCCAGCCGCGATGACTCTCGCTCAGCTACTCCAACGCCCTTCTACCGACTCTCCTTCGACTTTAAGCGACAAGTATTCCATCGACAAGAGTTCTCAATCTGACACGCCCGTTGTGCAATACCACCCTCCCAGGCGCAACGTCACCATCGATACCTTGCGACTGGTGGAGCTCACGGAGCGTGCATCTGCCGTCATGAAGTCCCAAGCTGCTGAAGTCCTCATTCGCAGCGATCCAGTTCTCTCTGTTTTCAGGACGTTCGGTCGCCTCAATCGCTTTTCGATGACTGCGTCGTTATCCGTTGTTAGCCATGACGAATTCCCACAAAATGTTGCTGATCACGCCCGTGACAATGGTTCGCAGATGATAATCCTTCCCTGGACTCTTCCCTCTCAGAACGGCGTGGAGGGCCCGACTGGATCTGCCATGGCCTCTCCGTACAACCCGTTCGATTCTCTCTTCAAGCTGTCCAGCCGAGAGGAGCCTACCTCGCTTCTCCGCTCACAGTTCGCTCGCAACGTTTTTGCCAACAGCCCTTCGGACGTTGCTTTGTTCATCGATCGGGGACTTTCCAACGGCTCAACTTCCATTTACCCCCACATATTTGTTCCCTTTTTGGGGGACCAGATGACCGACTGGCGTTGTCGTTCGTCATACAGCTGTGCATGAACGACGGCGTGAGTGCAACCGTCGTGCGACTCCAGCGCCACGAGTCCGACGGGGCAGAGTCGGTGGATACAGCCAACGAGAAGCCAACCTTCCACTACGGCGATGTGCGTTTTTTTTCTTTCTGTGCCCCGCATCTCATAACTTAACACAGCAACAGACGATCGCTTTCCCCAATACGGTATACTCTCAACGAGACACCCAGACCCGCCTTCAGTCAGAAACCGCGGACAATATTCTGTGGGAGCTGTATACTTCCCGGAGTCCGTCCTTTACTGCCCCCGTCGTGGAAGCGTTGGCCCGCATATCCTTCCAAGGAGAATCAAATGCGCGACCGTTACGTAGGACGCTGGAATTGGCCAACCGAGAAGCCTCGATCGCATCGAAACCCCTCCTGGTGGTCGCGGGACGGTCAAGACGCATGGCTGTCGAGTCACACCAGCGAGAGCTCCGTCAGTTGTCTTCCGAGCGCAATACGCCGCTTAGCTCAGATGTCGCGAAGACATTGGGCGACGTCGCGTCTGCGTTCGTTGTGGCGGAGTCGAGCGCAAGCTTGATCGTGGTGCAAGCCATATTATCGTGAGGAGACAATGGTGGAGGAGGGTTCTTTTCCGGGGCGGCTAGGAACACATTACGACTAATTTTCCGAGCTGTTATGTCTGTGCTAATGCAGCTGAGTTTGATTCCGCATAAGCGCCCGTCCGAGCTGTGAGGTTGTTCTCTAAAAGGAAATCAGTCCTTGTTCGTGGACCAACCACACACCAAGACACACTCTTGAGTTGTAACGCCATGACACTCCCACCTATAAAACGCACATGGCACCTGACACAAGCTTCCCTAACCATCACCTCTCAATCCCGCACAGATACTACTCACCTCTCATCTCCCGACTACAATCAAGCTTACCTCCATGAGCGACGAACTTTGCAACGAATGTGGTTGTCCCCAAAGCATGCACTGCCGTGACGATGAAATGTACAGGTGTCCAAGTGAGTATCATGTGGGCCTTCTAATATGACAGCTACTGATTCGAGTCAAGGCGATCGCGGGGGTCACGACTCACCCGCGGGCTCAGTTCTCCTCACGTCGATCAATGAACAGTCGGAGCTGCACCCTGTGGCCCATGAGCAGGAGCAGTGCCAACAATTGCTGGCTCTTCGAAAGTCCCCCCGGCTGGAGGCACTGCGGCTTGCCCGCGAAGGAAAGAGAAAGGAGAACTTCATAAGCCAACCTTCCCTCAAGACAGTTGGCAGCCATCCAAGAAGCCCTAGGCGTTCTCGTCATCGTCGACTGTCTGTCCGACCGATCGGCCAACCGAACGACCAGAAGGTACTTTCCTCACGAACCCTGGGCGCCCTGGAGGTCCGCCGCGCGAATCTGCAGGCCCGGGTTCTGCGGAGCCTGGTCCCCGTCGAGGAAATGGAGTCCATCAGTGGATTCCAGCCTTTTACGGAACTAGAACCCGGGACACAGACACAACCAGTCACGATCCGGGAGCCACCCCAGGAGACACCAGGACGAACCGTCCACCACGTTTGGAATCCCACAATCGCCTTTCCCGACTCTGGCGGCATGCTGATCCGAACAGGCCATTTCGAGCCGGTTGATCCCACTGAGCAAGCAACCGAGGCCCAAGTCGAGAGCGGCGAGGGCGTCCTACTGCCCACTCCCCCCGATGCCGAGCAGCACTTGTGCCTACCGCTATGGTATCAACGTGAGTTTGCCAGTCCGGCAGGTCCTGACAGCGGCATCGAGGCCGGCGACGGATTTTCTTCTCAATTGTGGCAAGGCCCAGAGTTCGTCCAGGGATCCTCAAAGTCGGCGCCGCCTCCGGCCCCTTTGAAGTCTGCCGGAGCTGAGTTTCCCGAGCTCGATGCTATCATACAACACTACGAAGCCGTGCAGGTCGAAATGGCCATGTCCCTCGTGAAGAGTCCCTTGAACCAGGCCAGATCCTTCCCCGCGAATCCCCCTATGGGCCTGGCTGAACCCTTGCCGGCCCTCGCGAGGTCCCCCTTGCATCAGCCAAGATTCTTGCCCTCCGCCACCGAGCCGCTTTTATCCAACCCCATGAGCCAGCCCTTCCCCACTTGCCACCCGGGGTGCCAGATCCAGTGCAACTTCGAGTCAGCATCCATCGCGCCCCAGTCTGCGACATTCCCGCAAGCCCACCAGACGCAGATGCAGCAGACCACGCCGCTCATGCACTCGCCCGTGTTGGCCGCCGCGCACGTGACGCAGTCGCCCATGGCAGCTACGCCCAAGCACCTCCCTGGCGTACTCCCCGAGGCCGCCCAGTCCTCCATACTCATGACCGAGGTAGCCGTCAGCCCTCAGGAGGACTGGGCCGCGCGCGAGCCGTGGTGGTACATCCACCGTGTGCTGACCTCCGCGACGCGCCGGCTCGTCGCGTTTCTCCGGCTGCCGAGGGAGCGCATGACCGAGGCCGTGCAGGGCGCCGCGGGCGCCGACCTGCGGTACGCCATAGTGTCGATCCAGAGCGACCAATGGCTGCTCTTCTGGATACCCGAGGTCGGCGCCGTGCGGGACACGTTCCCCGAACGCTTGGCGGCGTCCCCGCCGGTCGACTTCGTCACGCGCGTCGGGGGCCTGCGGTGGGGCGTGCACATTGACGAGATCGAGATCGAGCTCAGCAAGGCTGTCGAAGAGGCGTGGAGAGCTGGCAGCCCGGTACCCACGTTGCCTGCTCAGTTCATGCCTGGCCACTTGGGCGGTATGCTCGTCTGGTATCAGTCCCTCTTCTGAGTAGCATCCTGCTTTCCTGCATACTTTCCACTTCATCATATGTATTCTCTCCTTCATCGCACCGACTCGACACTGGACATTCTGACTGCGGACATTCCGACTCGTTGGTCATACGGTTATCACCGGTCACCCCTTCATTAAGCTCTCCCACACACTCCTTCAGTTACAGTCTACCACCACCAAACGAGACACCGAAGTATGAAACAAATCTCGAATATTTTTGGCTTGTCCTGCGGCTTCAAAACTTTACATATGGGTGCAGAACCTATCTTCGTACTCTATAAAAAATCGTTGATCCATTCCGACGAGTATAACAAGGGGGAAGTGGAAGACGCTGAATATCTAGGCGAGGGCAAACCACCACCAGACGAGACACCCAGATCGGGTAATATTTACAGTTAGTCAGCTCGGCCGTGCCGCGTGCCGCACTGTGCCGCATCGCTCTGCTCTGTCCAAGGGCGCTTATCTTGTCCGATTAGGCAAGTCCTGGTCGCACGAGGGCTCTTCCACTCTCTTCCGGCTCATTCCCAACATCTATGTTCCCCGATGATACCTTTACCACTGACCGATGCTTCTCAAACATCCAGATCTACATCTTTCTCGCACGTACATCGTGTACATATAATATTTTTATGTGCTCAAATACCAGACTGTTGCTGAAACGTCATATGAATCGGTGGAAGATTCTTGAACACCAGAATCATAAGCATGTTTCGCCTCTCGCTCATTCACTAGTTGTCCGATCTCTTCCAAAGTTTCGGACCTACAAAGGATGGCTATTTACATATTTTACACCTCAAAATCTTGGAGGGAAAGGCGTCGGTGCGTGTGGAGAGCTCAAGTGTCTCGTTTGGTGGTGGTGTCTCGTTTGATGGTGGTAGCCTGTACTCTCCCTCCAGTTGTTCTTAATCCTCTCTCCCATTCAATGCTCTCTCTTCCTCGCTCGGCGTTTACGTAGAACAGGGTCCACGCTCATTCAATTGCTATCTACCTGCTCTCATCCCCATGTAAATACAATGTATAGGCTTACAGACCGGAATCCAATTTAGTTTATAAATACCCTCGTGTAGATCGTCTCGCGATGGTACAACAATACATTACTCGGGTATCACAATAAAGAAATCCCTTGAAATCAGCAAATGTGGACCGGAGCAATAGATAGCAAGGGTTCGACGTCCGTGAGGGGGGGGGGGGGGGGGAATAGACGCGTCCGGAAGGATAGCACTGGTAAATAGAAGCTAGCTGTCCTATTCGATGCTGCGCAAACACGCGAGTCCTTTGATCTGGCGAGCAACCAGTCGATTGAGCCGGGCTGCAGAGCGTGCAAAGGTTACGGCCGAACTTACCTAGGAGGTCCGAGTGGGATGCTCAGCGACGCTAGACCGCCCAGTCCTCTATCCCGCCGAAGCCTCCGCGGCTGCCAAGCCCGCGCGACATCCGCGACTCTATGCGTTCCTCCGCGCGGCCCACATACGCGCCCCGCGAGCCTCCGCCGCCGAGCAGCAGCCTCGCCCACCACCCGCGCTCCTCCTCGTCATCGTCATCGTCGTCACTATCGTCGTCGCCGTCAGCCCTCGACTTGCCCTTGTCCCTGGCAGCTCGCTTCTTTGCCTTCTTCGAGCGCGCCTTTTCGAAGCCGCGCCCTGAGCCTCCGCCGCGCCCCCTTCCGTATGACTCTGGCAGCTCAGCAAAGGATATGCGTTTCGGCGTCGAGTGTCCACTGGACGCCGTGCTCCCTGCGGCACCTGTGCTAGGTCCCGCACTGAGGAAGCCATTGGGCGAGGCAGGGCTCTGCGGTGTGCGCAGGCCGCCCTTGAGCGCGGACGGACGGAGTTCCCGGCTCGAGGACCCGGAATGCATATGCACGGGCTTGGTAAAGAGGCGCGAGACGCTCGCAGTCGCGGTTGACGTGCCCAGAGTGGGCGCCGGGAGCGGAGTCCGCGGAAGGAAAGCCTGGCGCCGCTGTGCGGGTGATTCGGAGGGTGTTCGTGACATGGGCTGCGAACGTGGCTGGTCGTCAAGGATCTTGCGCAAGGCTTGGAGGCTGAGGACAGGGTTAGGGTGCGGATCTGTCGACGGATCGGAAGACGAGTTAGAGGATAGGGAGGAAAGAGACGGGTTCTCGATAGGGGGTGTCAGTGAGCGGGATGGTAATGAGATAGGCGGTATTGGTGGGGAAGATGAGGACCGTTTGCTTGCACGCGAGCGACGGGGGCTTGCAAGCGGAGTAGGGGTCCGCGACTGCGCGGCGGCACTGGACGCACGAGAGCTCGAGCCCTTATCAAGCGAGGTTCTTGCACGCCGCTGCGAGTGAGAGCGAAATGACAAGCGAGAGGCGGTAGAGCCTGTCGATGAACGTCGAGATAGAAAGGAGGAAAGGAGTGTGTGGGCTGCGGTTGAGGGTTCAGCTGATATAGAATTGGGCGGCGAAGTTGACGGCTGCAATGGGGGTGCAGCAGGTGGTGGCGAAGATGTCCCTGCTGGGAAGTGCGTGGAAGGTGACGAGCGCAAGCCCAGTGTAGATGGAAGCTCGATCGTGTCAGGATCAGCGTTGGCCTCAACGTACTGCGTGATCGCGCGCGGGGCAGGTGAAATGAGACGACTGCGGGGCCAATGAGAAAGGTGAAGTTGAGGTTCGTCCTGGTCCTGGTCAGGCTGCGCTGCTTTTACTTGGCGTAAATCGAAGGAAGAACGATTCCGATGGCTTCGACGGCTGCGCAACTCCAGTGGGGAGGGTCCGACTGGAAGGCTTTGACTGACAGCATCGTCCAGCCCCAGACCAAGGCCGAGCGCGTCTGTTCGCGAATCGTTTATAATGTGCTCCGAAATGACCGCGAGATCATCCATCCAGTTGGCGTGAACGTTAGAGTTTACGCGAATTCTAGATGTCAGATCGTGTGCTCTCGCCTCTAGAGAAGTGTCGGCCACAGGGGAATCTGCAGCAAGGACGGCGGAGAGAGAGGAGTGGGTACTCATGGAGGACTGAAGGAGCGCATTGGACATTTCCAGCGCATGTACGCTGCGAGCGAGCAGGGAGTCGAGGTATGGGCCGCTGGAGGACGAAGCGATTGGGGAAGCTGAGTGACGTCTCCGGTGCGAGAACGGTCTCCGAGACCGGGGCGAAGAAAGCGGGGGGAGCGTGTCCGACGTGGAGTTGTCGGTGTCAGCGTCGGCCTCGTTTGCGCTCTCTGGGTAGTCTGGGGGGCGGTCGTACGGATAATCCTCTGCGCGAGAGTAAACAGGGAGGGTAGAGGTCGTGTCTGAAGAGAGGTGCGCTCCTGAGAAACGCTTTCTATGTGAACGGCGAGGAGGGGAGGAGAAGGACGGTTTGTCCATGATGGGTGGCGTGTTTGGAGGGATAAGAAGAGAAAGTTGGACGGCCGAGTCAGAGGGAGCAAGGCGAGCGATGGAATTGGCCGCAACACGCTAAACGGCCCCGGAGCGCGCGCCCCTCGACACGCAGACCGTGTGACTTCACTCCAATATACTGATATGACCATGATTCTTCTCATTCTATCATCAATGACCTGGTATCTCGTCTTATCTACCCATATCTACAAATAACGCAAGTGATGTACACAAGAAAACAACTGTCCGGCGGCCCCCAATGACCCCCGTGCACCTCAGACCCGCACCCGAACCATTGCAGCCCTTGTATTCGACTCATCAATGTTGTCAAACGAACCGGCGACCTTCTCCAGCCTCCGCTTGGCCAATAGCACGAGCCCGTATTGCACCGCGGTGTAATACAGCGGCCCGGTCCACAGGAACGATCGTGTGTACTGCGCGCCAACTTTGTCGTAGTCGCCTTGCCCCAGGAAGATGAGATCCCATTATCCCACGCCGGCGGACCAAGATTAACTCACCATCTAGCGCTTTCCTCAGCTGGAGCCAAGTCTTGGTCACATCGGTCAGGATGGCGTCAACACCCCATCGTACAGCCTGCAAGCACACTCCCGTCAGTTCTCGAGTCCGTACACTGGCCCGGGGATACTGACCTCCATCATTTGAGAAGGGTCGTTCACGGTCCACACCATCAACTGCTTCCCAGCCTTCTTGCACTCACGCCTGAATCTGACGTGGAGATCTCGTTAACGTTTTGTCCGGGGTCAACGGTCAGTGACACTCACTTCTCGCCGTCGGCGGTGGCGAGGCCTGGGAACCACATAGAGAACGCGTCGCAGTCATCCCAGAAGTACTTTCTTGCAATGTCTGGGCCGGCGCCGATGTGCGACCGCTTGCAGTACGGGATGTGCACCTTGGCCGCGGTCACGAAGCGCGGGTGCCAAAGCCCGAGGATGATACGAGGCGCCAGCTTCGTCTCCCAGTCGGGATGCGAAGAGATGATGTTGTGCATCAGCGTGAAGAGACGACTCGGGTCATTGTAGACCTTTACGTCAACGTTGAACTTGACGTGCTGGTTCTCTGGCTGCCGGTGGAGCACCTCAGCAAATGCCGGCCAAAAATATCTGGGGTCTTGGAGCTAACCTTCATCAACAGAGCAACCGTCTGCTCGAACGTTGGAATGGTCTGTTTGGGCTCTTTAGTGGTGCGGGCATGCTCTATACCCTCCGGGCCGTGCCAGTCCATCTCTCGGATCAATCCTGTATGCAAAATTTTTAGCACCAGCGACCTTGCTTCCCTAAGAAGGACAACGTACCTCTGGAGTCGGTGGTGCGCTCTAGACCTGGAGTAGGAGAGCGCCTTAAGACCAAAGGAGCAGCTTACATGTTGGGAACTTGCACTTACTGGGGTCATGGAACATCACAACGATATCGTCACGAGAGACGTGGACGTCTGCCGAAGCGGTTACGGGACACAGACAGTTAAGCCACGGTATCAAATACCGCTCTCAATGCCCTCGGCGCCATCGCGGATAGCTGCTTCAAAACTGGCCAGTGTATTCTCAGGATACGCTGCAGAAGCCTGTAAGACGGTCAATTCAACGGGCTGTTGGTCGACGTGGCGATGGCTTACACCACGGTGACCCCAGCATTCTGAGGGCAGGTTGTTAGGTCAGCACCCGAGTCGATATCTGAGTGAGGAAATCAGATACCAGGCAGCACGCGAGTGGCAATCTTATTGAAAGCCATGTCAAAGAAACTTAAAAACACAGATTTACGGAAGTGGGGTAGAGGGGTAGAGAGGGTGAGGCACAAGGCGCAAGGCGCAAGGCGTGTGTGAGGCGGTGACGGTAAGGGGAGAAGAAGGCGGGGGTGAGCAAAGATGGTTTTATAGAGGCGAACGAGGGAGGATTATGTTTGCGAGCTGGGGGCCGGGATTATCCAGAGAAGGCAAGGAGTTGCCTGGGACGGCAGGCAACGCGGGGACGCGTCTTACGTACAGCAAACGTGGTCCGGGCGCTTCCGGGCGTCGTCAAACGTGGTGCCCAGCTTTCTCCGTGAAACACCCAGGCCGCCAATGGGATCGCACACATGAGGCCCTGCCTCCCCTCATCCGACGCACATTCCACCTCACGTCCCAATATCGACTGTGCTGTCCTATTTTCTCTTATCTCTGCCCACACCGCGTGCCGAATCCTCCCGGCAAATACCGTCAACGCGTCAGCAATTGCCGTTCACAACACTGCAAGGTAGAAACCCACCTCGTGCCTGTCATCGTACCGCCGAAGCGCCGTGCGCTGCGGTACAGTTAGCGAGAATTAACTTTTAGTTCCAGGCCTTCCCGATGAGCCGTCTCGGACGCATGCCCGGTCACGCGAGTCGCAGACTTGATCAGATGGGCCGAGACGCAAGCAGATAATGAGCCTGGGATTGATGCGCTGCAATGAATGTACCAGGTCCGGTCCCAGATCCAGAACTCGTGAACAGGTGTAAAGAGCCTGATTTTCCTGACCCTGACGCGTGGACGGCATACCAGCAGAGTACGCAGGTCGGAGATTAACAAGTGCACAAGAGCCAACGCAGACCCCGTGATGATGCGAAACCTTCAAGTGTGAAGCTTGTTGTACAGATGTATCCCGAAATGGCGCCCTCAGCTTCGTCCTAAAGTCATTGGCTGGCGACTCCTGTACGTCAAGGCTGAGTCAGTGCTGCGCCAACTCCGAATCCGTGAGATGGCTTCCCTTCCATTGACCGAAGGGCGCGGCCTGCAGATCAGCCAGACAGTTTTAGGCGTAGTGCCTGATGTCAGAAGCCCTCAGTAGAGCGTACGTCCTACGACGCTTCCTGCGGCAACTTGAGTGCACGAGGTGCATCTCGGACGGGACATAGCTTATAAACACGCATGTCATGCATACAAGTGAACCGGAGTATTCGGACGCAACCCTTCCAAGCGAGCTCCAGCGTGCCGTATTTGCGAAGATCCTGAGGAATGTCACCATAAATACCGGTCTTGTGGTAATTGCTTGCATGTCATAGCGTGTTACCTCCTTCGTCCGACAGGGCGGCTCCTGGTCCCAGAGAGAAGCAAATTCTAAGTCACATTCCCGAGTCTCCAGAAACCAAGAACATAAGGACTGATGAAGAGTTGTATATATGATGGCATCCCAAGGGCGTTCCGCACTGCCTGGCATGTCTTGCACCTAAACCTACCGAGGCCGCCCAACCATGACCATTCCCTCTTCCTCCTCAGTGTCGTTCTCGCTTCGCCGTACGCTCCCTTCCGAAGTCACCTCAGAGTGCGGCGTCGCGGGTCTTTCCTCAGAAACGTCGCTTGACTGTGGGGCGGCGGCTTCATGGGCAGATGGGACTGGCGTGGTCTCTTTTGGGATAGCCGGTGCATCAACTGGAGGATTCACTTTGGGCTTCGACGCCGGGAGAGCCTCGGGAGACGCAGGCGGCGGCGGCGCGTTGGGGTCGGATATCTCGCGCAACACCTGGACCATCTGCTCGCGGACGCGGACTGCAAGATCACCAGCATCTGCGGTTGTCAGTCCCTTAGTTGAAATGGGTGGCAGCACTGCGTAGATATCTGTCAGTGGAGAAGCATGCGTGAGGAAGATCGCATTGGCTTGCCTTTGACTCGGAAGGAGCCAGAGTTAAAGACACCCTTGTGGTACAAGTTCCAGTAGTTTTCGGCCACCACAGGAACGATCGGAAAGCCGGACTGAATAGCAAGATGGAATGCGCCTTTTTTGAAAGGGCGAATGTCATGGTACGGGCGCGAAGTGCGCGTCCCCTCGGGGAAGACCCAGATCGAGGTTTGACGCTTCTTCATTCCCTCCCCAGCAGCTTGGAGAGAGCGCACGGCGACTGCACTGTTACCGCGATCCACGAACACGGCGCCCGCAGACTGCATAAATTGGCCAAAGAAGGGTATGTATTTGAGGGACTTTTTAGCCATGATACTCGTCCCCGTTGGGAAGAGGCTGACGGCGCTCTTAGTGCAAAGCAGAGAGGCATACATATTTGCAACACACCTTCCAAGGCACAGAACGTCCAACATGGTCTGGTGGTTGCCTACGAAGACGCATGGACGCATCTCCAGGTTCTCCTCGCCCTCCACGATGACATGCACGCCAGAGAGACGACTGAAGATAGTGTAGAAGGTGCGGGCGACGACGTAGTTGACATTGTAACGCTTTCCTACGAGAGAAAGAGGAAGCGCCGAACAGAAGCCGAGGGTTGAGCAGAAGCTGAGGCTGCAGACGTAGAGGATGTTGCGGATGTAGTATCTGGCGAGCGGGGAGGAGAGGGAGAGGCGGTGGATGAGGTAGGCGGGGAGGCCGAAGTAGGCGAGGGGCTTTACTACGAGCGCGAGGAGGGACATGTTGTGGGATGGCCGCGAAACGCTGAGCAGGGCTCTGGGGACCGAACTAGCCATGTTATAATTTGCCCAGCGCATCTTCCCCACCGTCCGCGCCGGCCCTCCTCGGCTCACCCGCCGAACGTTCCGGTCCCACCACCCCCGTGGGAACTTCCTGTCCCGTGACCGCGACTCGGACCACGCGTGTCTCGTCCCTCCGACTCGCACATACCACTGCATCAGACTGCATCACCTTGCTCATAATGGCCGCCCCCGGCCAGGATCCTCCTAAACCCGCCGCATGTATGCAAGTGCCCTGTGTGTTTTCACGCTTGGCTCTTATCTCTTGATTAGCAAGGACTCCGTCATATCTACAGCCCACTGCCTCCACTGCTCAGAAAGCGGCCAGCTCAGCTTCGTCCAAGAGGGCGCGACCGCCTGTCACTAAACCATCCGCGTCGTCTTCAAACAGGGCGTCCCTCCACGCTCCCCGATCTCGTGTTGCTTCTTCTGTCAGAGATCCCCAGCCAAGAGTCGCTTCAAGCCGCAATCCTCTCCGAGGGGACCCGAAGGCACCCGCCCCGAAGTCTCAGGTGTGTGGTGGCGTTATCCGTTCCCCGGGCCATGCGTCATCCCTTCTCCAGGCTGAAAGGCCCATCTCCCGAAGTGCCCCTCTGCCCCCCGATGACGACGGAGCTGCCTCATCAGAGCCATCGCAGGATGCTGTTCAGATAGCAGCGCAGGCGCATTCATGGCTATTCATGCAGTCGAACCTAGAGGCGGGCCTGGCTGTGACGCAAAAAGGCGCCCAGGTATGCCACGAGTGCCCAGCTGTCTCACACGTATTAACGGTCTTCTGCGAACAGGATACTCATGACGCCCTCGCCCAAGTAGGATCGAGTGATTTGGATGATCAAGTAGTTCGACATGGAGCGGAGGATCTTACTGCATTTCTAGACGAGCTGTTGCGAGTACGTGCCATTGAACACCTTTTATCAAATTCATTTGAGCTCACACTACTGCCATGACCCAGTCGGAATCGACTTCTCACATACCCGCAATCATGCGTGACTATGTCGAACACGAGAAGTCTTGGGCGACGTTACAGGTTCAATTGACTCGATTCATAGCAGATGTATCTCAGAGGCCAATGGAGACATCTCTAGAGAAGGGACAATCCCTGAAATGTGAGCTGCAGCGTTCTGGCTCATTAAACTCGCTCACTCAGAGAATACAGCTCTCTTGGGCAAAGAAGTGTTGAGAGTGAAATCTCTTCTGGCCGAAGCCGAGCAATGGAACAGTTCGACCGACATCGTGCACCGTGCACTAGCACAATTATACCCCGTTCTTCGCGCGAGATTTGAGAATACCCTGGTAGCCATGGATGCGATAGACTATTCCCTAGATAATATACGATATATTCGTCGGTTGCGAGCGTAGAGATGCGGGTGCATGGGTTGCGGATGCATCGTTAAGCCCTAACCCTAATTTTGGGCCTTAAACCCACTCAGAACGTGAGCTCAAGTTCTGCTCCCTGCTATACCGAAGGCAGAACAGAAGAATGAGTGCAGTAGTAGGCGAGCCTTTCCTACTCTCTAGCTATGACTCCCTCAGGCGAAGCGCTTCTGCTGTACAACCACATCAAAACGTCTACGTGTCCCACCACCGACCGAGCAGCTCGAGGGCAAAAGAGGGGTTCGCTACTATCACTGTAAATGGGGATGGCGTGCATGTCCTCGATGTAAGGCAACTTGGACTTCTTTGTGTATGCGCGGATGACAATCCTTATCGTTCTATCAGGTCTCCGACTTGCACGCTGCCGGCACGTATTCTCTCGGTCCATCCACGAGCTTTGCTGGGCCCTCTATCTCGCGCACCATAACGGACAACGGAACAAAAGTGCGGAGGATATATGCCGCAATTGAAAAATCAACTGGAATAAAAAGCGAGGACCATGGCAGAATTGTTTGGATGTGGGATGAAACACAGTCTCCCGAGACTAGCGAGAGGGCGCAGGAAAAAAGGAAGTCGATCACGGTGCGCCGCCAATACCCTCGAGAGGCACCCTCCAAACTGACTACTGTGCAGGCGCCTCATAGGGTATCCCAAATACACGTTCTCGATGGCGTCGAAAACATACTCCTACTTTCGCCTGATGGCGATGTGACTGTGATGGACGCAGACCTCTCTTCTCAGAAGGCAGAGTGGCGGTCACAGAGCAAGTCGCCGGTGCTCAGAGCTTTTGTGTTTCCAAATACCTCTACGACATTCATGCCTACGCAAACTATCACTCCATTGGCCACCCTCGTTCTGGTCTTTTACTTAGAGGGCCAGATCCGAATATGCGTGTTGTCTATCGATGAAGACGACATCTCTACAGTTCTTGACAAAGCTGTTCCTGTTGACGGGGTAGGTCAGGTTCCCGTAATCCCAATGACTCAGGCTCAACTGGGCTTTAGGTGGTTGTTGATGCCTCTTGCAGCCCATCGGGGTATATAACTTGTCTCCGTGAGTCTTTGTTCTGTGGTGACTCCATGAATAGCTAAGCTCCAGCACAGAAAGCGACGGCCAGTGGAAATCGTTCGAGCTGGGGTTAGAACTTCCAGGGTCTCTACTACTGCGGTCAATCTCGTCCTCACTGAGGATTGCCCACCTCTCGTTTATTGAAGGGGCGTCCAAAGCCACTTTATCCCATCGCAGCGCGAGAACTGTCTCCATCCTCTCAATGGGATCTTCTCTCGTCCTTCTCGGAGGGGTGGTGGCCCAGTCACAGGACTTGACATTGCTACTCTGGGACCTCCGGTATTCGGTAGTCCTTGCATACCACACCTTCCCGCTCCCAGCCAACCTCGCATCACCCAAAGGCTCGATCTCTTTGGAGCTGGTGCCTGCACTGAACACTCAGGTCCTACTATCCGTCTCCTCGGACTCAACTGCCAAGTCACCTTCGTCTCGCTCGGCTGTCCTCGTCGCCCCAGTGACGGCACCCACCACATCCACCATCGCGAATGCCATGGGCCGCGCCTCGAGCAGTGCAAGGTGGTTGGCTAAGTCCATCACCTTGTCGAATGGTGAGGCACTGACTGTCGGCCTGGATAAGGACTATCGCGACACCCTCGACAAGCTGCGATCCGCAGTCCAGCAAAATCGTCCTGAAGCCGTCGATTCTGCGTTCTTTGAATGGGCAGAGAAGCCTTCCGACCCGTCAGTCCGAGATGGGCACGCAGTATGTTCGTGCCTCGGGTATTTCGCTATCCCCCTCACACGCTGAAAAGGTTCACACAAAATACGGGCACGAGTTTGTCCGAAAAATCCTAGAGATTGTCATGCAGCCTTCAAAACCGGCTTCTACACTCTACCCAGCCAAGACTATACGTCATATTTTAGAGAAGCGTGTCGTGACTGCAGGTATGCTATCAAAAGGCCTCCTTGGGCTGCTCATGGACCATAAAGATTGGGTAAGTATTCACACACCCTTTCGCCTGGGTCGCAATACTCATTCTTCGTTTAGCAAGCGATCCAACTCGCCCTTGACACAGTGCCTGACCTCCCGGAAATCGATGTGATCTCTCTTCTCCGCTCAACGGACCTCAGCAGAGACACCAGACAAGCTGCTAGCTCCAATGACATGGAGGTGGACGGCCCTGCCACAGGTGCTCCGTCATTATCATCAATGCTGGCCTCTTGCGTGTCGTACAACTCCTCTGATGCAGCCCTGCGCCTGGCTATCAGAGAGCAGCTGAATCAAGCGGAAGTCATACTCCCCATTCTTACAATCATTGACGATTGGTTGGTGGATTATTCTTCGCGTGGAGCCAATCTGGCACTCGATGTTAGCGCAAACGGAGATTCAGCGCCAGTTCCCGAGAGGAAAGGTGTCCCTCCTCTGCACAAGGTTAGTCCAGACTCGTCACGCAACGCGTCCGCTGACGGTGTTCACAAAGGTCCTTATATTTTTGCGAGCAACCCTCGATGCGACGTTCTTGACGCTCCTCCAACACGCACCATCGCATAAACTTCTTCGTCGGCTTTCTGCCCACCTTCAGTCTGAGCTCACTCTCATAGACGAGCTTCAATCACTCCAAGAACCGTTGGGGTCCTTCGCCAAGGCACAAGGGAAGATCGTCTCCGAGAAGCAGAAACCTCCTGCACAGCTAGAGGATTGGAGGCGGCGCAGAAAGCTTGCGCACGAGCAGGCTTCGATAGGCGTGGGGTTGTATCAGATCGAAGAGCTGGTGATCTAGATTCATGTACTCAATCTTGGTTGCACATATGTAAGGCGGGGTCAGTTCTAGTGAGAGGCGGGGGCTCTGGTAAATCACGCTAGGCTTGGACTTCGACCAGCAGTCACGAGAGGAGACACGTGTCCGTGATTGATGACTCGCGCGCCTCTTCAGCGCCAGCGAAGGAGCTGACATGATTTATTTCAACACGAGCCAGGACTGCCATGTCTGCAGAAGAGCCAGTTCGGGTCGCTGTGCTCACGAGTGAGGCTTTCCGTATTCAAGTCGGGGGTGTCTTCACTGAGAGGCATTCATTTTTACGGGCATAGTCAGCGATACAGCATTTAGGGACAAGTCTGCAGATATATCTGGCCCCACCATTCGAGATATACTGCTCGAGCAGCAATACCAGGTAAAGTTCGAACAGATTGTCCCTGATGAAGAAGCAGCGATCCGAAACATAGTCCGCAAATGGTCCTCAGATGACGCAGATTGGATAATTACTACTGGAGGGACTGGGTTTGGTGTCCGTGACCGTACGCCTGAGGTCACTCAGCGTCTCTCTTCAGTGAAGCCAGCGCATTGCTCTACTGACGTTCGATATATGCTCTACAGGCGATATCTCCCTTGATTGAGCGGCAGGCGCCTGGCATTGTCCATCTGCTACTGGCCTCGTCCTTGAACCATACGCCTCTGGCTGCGCTCGCCCGGCCTGTAGCCGGGACCATAGGGAACACCCTCATAGTAACCCTGCCTGGAAGCGTCAAGGCGGTGAGAGAGTGCATGGATGCGCTCTTGTCGTCCGGTGTTGTGAATCATGCAGTAGAGCTTATTCGGGGAGGATCTGGAAAGAGCGTCCACAACACACTAGCCGCGCAAGCTGAAGGTCATGGGCACCATGGGCACGGCCATCACCACGGGCACTCCCATCGACATCACTACGGTGCTCATGAACACCACGATCCCCAACCGAGAACTATTCTCTCGCACGATCCGAGCTTACCAGGTGAGCACTTGAGCTTTTGAGGATGTCGATCATGCGACAGTCGTCCCATCTTGTCAATCGTAGCGACTGCTCGTCATCGCGTCTCACCATACCCGCTGATCTCATTTGATGAGGCCATGCACCTCATTATGGACAAGATCGTATCTCTGGGCACTACGAGGTTGCCTGTAAGCCTTCACCGTGCCGTGCACACGAATCAATTTGATGGCAGTGTGGTGGGCTATAGGTAACTTCGGCGCTCAAGGGGCATGTGCTCGCGGAGGACATATTCGCGCACCAGGACGTCCCTATTTCCAGGACGACAAGCGTCGATGGGTATGCTCTACGATGTGAGCTTCCTCAGCCGTCCATTTCAGTACATCCACCATGCTAAATCAAGAACCGCAGCGAGCGACAACCCCGGTGTTTACCGTGTAGTCACCCCGGCGACGCACAAATTGTCTGAAACACTGCCGGAATCGACCATCTACCGCATTAATACAGGCGCCCTGCTGCCGGCAGGAACTGATACGGTGATAATGGTCGAAGATACGTGCCTCGTTTCTTCCACGAAAGATGAAGATGGGCTCGACGTCGAAGAGCAGGAGGTCGAAACAGTAGCCTCGGTTCCTGCTGGAGAGAACGTACGGGAACCCGGCTCAGATGTCAAGGCAGGAGCTCTGGTGCTGCAAAAGGGCGATCTGTTGCGAAGCACTGGAGGCGAGATAGGATCCCTTGCGTTTGTTGGGCGAAGAGAGGTGAGCCAGGCACGACCGTCAGATGATTTTAGCCTGCCTTTGACCACGACCCCCGGGTCAGGTCGACGTCGTTCGCAAACCCATCGTCGCAGTCTTGAGTACGGGAAATGAACTCCAGGACATCAAGGAACCTGCGGGGGAGTCCGCACTCGGGTGGGCTGGCGTTTGGGATACCAATCGGCCATCATTGCAAGCTGCCCTTGAGGGGCTTGGGTACGAGGTAGTGGACCTCGGCATCGCCAGTGACAGGTTCGTCTCGGTTGGTAGCTAACGAACCGCCGATGTATGTTGATTGCTCCACAGCATACAAGCGCATGTCGCTGCCATAAAAGTTGGCTTGGAGAAGGCAGACATACTGCTCACCACAGGCGGCACGTCAATGGGTTCTAGCGACCTGCTCAAGCCCGTCATCGAACGAGAATTCGACGGAACGATCCATTTCGGGCGTATCAAGATCAAACCGGGAAAGCCGACGACGTTTGCCACCGTCCCAGTAGCAGCTTCAGGTGGTGTCGTACACAAACCCATATTTGCGCTTCCCGGGAATCCGGCTTCGGCCCTGGTGACATTCCATGTCTTCGTCGTACCAGCCTTGAGGAAACTGGGAGGGTGGCGCGAAGAGAATACTCAATTCCCCAGAGTACATGTGAAGGTATGCATTGCAATCTACAAAGTCGGTTGAAGAGACATCTGAAGGAACCACATCTAGCTGCACGACAACATGCGGCTGGACCCCCGTGTAGAGTTCCATCGCGTCATCATCGGCCCTACGAAGGAAGGACTGGTAGCGTCCAGCACCGGCGGACAACGGTCCAGTCGAGTTGCCAGCTTGAACCTCGCTAATGGCCTCGTCATCCTACCCGAAAGAACGGAACAAGGCCCACAACAGGTTCAGGAGGGGGATACCGTGGAGGCATTCCTGATCGGGGAATTGAACATGGTTTGAGTGTGTCGCGCTGTATCGAAGTGCTGAGATGTGGTTGCCTCCTGTCTAGCCAAACGCAGTTGATATATCGCCTTTTGAACATTGGTGAGCACAGCACCGTGGCCCCGATGGTATGATCAGCAATGTCTATGCTCGCTTCTGCGCTGCCTCCTGGACAGGAGTAAGCCACATAATCGATTAAAATGTCGAGATGACTTGCCAACTCTAAGATTTCGGATTCCAGCTCCCAAAGTTGTGCCTCCATACGCTCGCGCTGCTTCACAAGCAGCTGTAGGCGTCGATTCTCTAGCTTGTTCCCCGCCGTTCCGCCAGATGCAACGCGTAAATGGGGTCTTGATTGGGCCGTGTCGACCTGATACATAAATGAGACTGCCATGTACAGTTTTTAACGACGAGTGGCACACCTTCGTTTGCAGTGCGAGCTGTTTCTTTTGCAGCGCCTTCAGACCCTTCTCAGCGCGCGACATGAGCTCGGCGACTTGAGGTTCAATTTCTTCATTCAGATCCGCCTTGTATTTCTCCACTGTGCCCTCATCTACAAGAAGGAACACCTGTCAGATTACAATCAGTACGACACCTTGCCTCATGCTTTGCAGCTGCGTACCCGCTGATTGTCCAACACGCGTGCCATACGTGGAAGATCATAGGTACCATTCCTGAGGATTTGTTGTGCTTCATAGGCCTAAAAAATGAGATGATGGCTGTAGACAGCCTGATGATGCTCACCTCCTCACAGCAATCCTCCATCGTAAGCACGCTCTCCAAAAGATCGGGGCTGAACACTGATTGCGAGTCTTCGCGATGCCATTCCGAACCTCCTGGAAATATGGACTCCCGTCCCCTGGGCCGCACAGACAACCGTGATTGCCTCGGTGCGTAAGACGTCCTGTTCTGAGACATGCTCAATGAGGTGTGTAAGAGGCGGCGCAGCAGGACGCGCGACGCGTCGGTGGCGTCGGCGTTAAGAATTCAGGCCCCGACATCCCGGTACAAATATAAACGCCCCAATTTTGCCTCTTGTCTTTTCAAGTGTCCGCTCGACCCTCCGAAACGTTAGCTTCGGCGCAGAGGTTAGTTCTTCTGGTGACGTTCCTTTCAGGTCGACGGAGCGAGGCGCTCTCCGGGGTGCTCACGAGACTGAGCGTGGCTGCTCCTAGCTCGCCCTCACTACTGTCTTACGCCGCTGGATCCACCGTGAGGTGTTGATTCGTGGCGTGAGGCAGAGGGCTGATGCTGGGTGGCTGGCGTGGCGTTATATTCCTGTACTTGCCGTATTTTGTCACTATGTGGCCTTGACGGTTTGGTGAAACCATAACGCAGACATTTTCTTTTCCTGTTCGGCATTCGCTGGTGCGCAAGCCTGTAATTAGTCCGCGTGCCGTTTAAGATATAATATATAATATCTTGTTCTCTGGCAATAACTTGGTATGCCAATACTGTTGGTGAATTTGTTCGACGTGCCTGCCCATTAGGCACCTTGCTAATGTTACAATATTGCTGGTGTTGGTAGTCGTTGATCCATTGTGCAAAGTGAACCCGAAGCGAGCTTAAGAGACCGCGCGGAGAGACATGCTTGTGAAGAGGGTAACAATACTATGGTGGACGGGGATATGCACACAAATGTGCATTTCCCCGTCCTCCTGGGTCTGTCCCTCATTGAATCCCTTGAAATTCCATATATGCATTCCCCAATGTGTCCTTTATGTACCTACAGAATTTGGATTTTATTCGTTGAGATCTGAGCGTGCCAGGACGAAGCCGAAGTCGAGAGAGAAGCGCCATGTGCATATCAATGTCCCAGAAACACCGATTTCTCCAGAACTATCCGGTCACTCAATCAACTCCAAACTTTACGACCATGAAGAATCTATCAATATATTCATTGTGTAGAAGTTTCAAGAGATTCTATGCGGCTGTTGCTGCGTGCGAGGCCGACCTTGGCAAAATGTGCACTTCCCCGTCTTGTGCATATCCCCGTCTACCATAGTATAGCCAATGCACCAGCCCGTCTAACCATGCAAAAATAATACGAATATATATATACGCTATGTGTATGCGAGTGCTATCGCCCGTGGCCAGCCCCCTCCTCGTCAGAATCACCCACGTCAAATATGGGCGACGGTTCGGTCTCCAGAGCACGTTCCTTCCCTTTCCGCGCACGGAATTCGCCCCCGTCGGTATCCCCGTTTTCATCTATCGCGGGAACGCTGCGAGTGAGCGGGATGGTTTCCTCCTCGTTCGTCGAGACTGGCAGGCCACGTAAACGCCGCCTGCGGATGCGGCACCAGAGCACAGTTCCGAGCGCAATGACGATGAGTATCAGAACAATTGCAGCTGACCCGGCGTTGTAGTATGCTACGGAACGTGAGACCGAGGGGTGAACCAAGAGACAAAGGCGATACACACCTTCCCACATCGCCTTGTCTTGCTCTGGCGTCTTCGTCATAGACGGTACAGGTGAAGAAGAGGCCGGTGTGCTCTCGAGGAACTCGGGCTTGGCGTCGCCCCCAACGCTGCTCGGAATCCGCGCTGTGCCGTCAGTGATCGCGGAAAAGTTCATTCCCATGAATCGTAAGATCATGTCGTGCGTTGCGTGGAGCTGGTCATACCCTGCCATGTGAGAAGCATTGAAGATCTGCAAGTGACCAGTCGGTGCGCTGAAGCAACTGCGTTCGTAGTCGGCTAACCTTCACATATGTCAAGTTCCTCGAAGACACCCATGTTCCGGCGGGCGTGTCAGCGACGATCCATGTTTGGGTCTCCACTTTCTATACGGATGATGAGATGAAGAACCGACGATAAATGTTGACCGTACCCCCAGCCCTTTGCCTCCATTCCAAGTTAAGGCTTGGATCAAGCTTTCCTGACCCACGTAATTGCAGATTAAGTCCTGATCACCAGCGAAGATCATGACAGGGATCCTCTCCAGGATCCGCGGCAGCACAGTCACCGACGACTGTGAGTTCCGCAGACTCAACTCGCGGTGAATCCGTGACTGGCACTCAACCCAGGCCTCCGACTTGGCCGTGGCATGGAGAGCACTGACGACATCCGGGCGCTAGTGTGATTCTGAGTGGTCGGTCAAGGACAGATGTGAAGAGGGGCGCACCCGAAGATACGTTGTGATGTTCTTCAGGTCGAGGGGCCAATTCATGCCGCATGCCGGTATTTCGTCCTTGAGACGGACGTCATACATATTCAAACAAAGTCCGGCCTGCTCGCTGAGCTAGTTGTCAGCGTGGCCTTGATGGACCCGTGAATGAACATACTCTGCACCTCCGGGCTCGTTGACAACTGCATGCATAACCCTCTCACAAACATCGACATGTACCGGCTCTCCTTCCATATTGTTCAGTAAGGCCATACAGTCATCTGTAACCTTCTTTCCTCTCTCGTATTGCTGAAGAGGTGGCAGGTCAGCTCCGTGGCATTCTGGAGGAGACAAAACCCACAGCAGAGCCTTGCTCCACTAGACCATGCTTCACAGCGTAGTCGAGATAGGCAGGATATTGGCGTCGCGCATCGATCCAGCCATTACCGATAGCCGCCCCGCGAAGGTTGACACCGAGGTTAGAATTGAGGACAGCCTCCGCTGAACTCGCGTTAATTTTAGAGGCTGAGCGGTTCTAGATATAAGCTGGGCTCACAGAAGTACGGTATGTATTGTCCCGCGAAACTCTCGCCTGCAATATAGGTCTAGAATGTGTTTGTAGAGCTGTCATCGGAAGTGAGACATGCGCACGTACATCCATAGTTTGGTATTCAGGGAACACAAGATAGAAATTACGTAGAAATTGTATGAACTGGTCGGCAGCCTAAGTGACACGTCAGAGTATGTCTCGAAGGCGATGGGAAATGACGATACTTCAGATAGTTCGTGCGCATAGCGGTCTGTGCTAGTATACGAATAGCCAGTGCCAGCAGGCTGGTCAACTGCAAGCAGGAAATGAGCACGATAGATGCTTCTGGAGACCAAGACTTACTGTAGACCATTGTGGTGTATTCTTCCCAGCCACCTTCTATCGTCTTGAAACCGCCGGTGCCGTCTACACGCCAAGGCCCAATCTCCATCATAAGGCCGTCGAAGGACGAGCATCCTGGACCACCCTATAACGCACGTGTCAGCGACGACAGTGGGCAGCTAGATGCACAACACCGACATTGAACCAAAACATGATCCGTTCTCTGTCTGCAGCGCGCCGGGCTTTGATGAGAACGAAGTATAGATTTGCCGTGACAGTAGTGTCTGGCAAGTTTGCTGCGCCGGGATCCGCGCCAAGATGTCCAGCATAGATGTGGAGTGGATGAAGTAGGTCCTGGTGCAAGTCCGGTAATGAAGGCACATAGAAGGATGCAGCGGAGGGAACTGAATGGATGAGGAAGCATCAGGGGGCGCTCGGCGAGCTATGCGAGACAGCACACACCGTCGGTGGGGGCGGTCGAGACAAGCAGGAGGAGCGAGGGGATGAGAATGCTGAGCGCAGACCGCCAGCGTTGAGGGAACATGTTTGATCAGAGCGTCCGGGGGAGCATTGACTTTTGACGAGTTGATGGGATGAGCGAGGGCGGCGTGGCCGTGACCAAAGGCGTTTGATGTCCAGCTGCTCTTTCCTGATGCAACCCGGGGCGCGTCGCCTCCGCCATCGCCTCTCCATATATTTGTTGACGAATCTCGAATCCTCTTGTCCCGTCGTGCCCACCACGACGTGTCACTAAGCGTGCTTTTCTGCGATCATTTCTTGATCATTTCTCTCCCGGTGTGCCTGAGCAAGTGGGGCCTCGTCCGAGCCGTGGCGCAAACTCTGGCACACGATAAGGCCCGCCGCATTCGTGTGCACATGCAGCGCTCTTGTTGACGTCCCTCCATCATGAGGTTCAATATCCTTACCCTCATCTCTCTCGTCTTCGTCGCGCCCGTCAGTGCGCAGTACTTCTCGGAGGGCTGGGCGCCCGGCCAGGCTGTCCCTTCAGCCGTGCCCTCCGACACCCACCCGTCCTTCGAGCCCAGGACCGAACCGTTACCCCCGCCGCGCGAGGGCGAATCTCGTTTCAGTCTCTCCTATATCCTCTCCTCTGGTCCGATTGCCCAGCTCTTCAATAGTTTCGGCATCAATATCACAGAGCGACTGCAAGTCGCCCACGATAACCTAGAGATATGGGACAACCGCGTCCCGTTCGTTCATGACGAAAATTACGAGGACCTCATTGTCAAGGAGGAACTCACAGAGCAGGAGGAGAAAGACCGTGTTTGGTTCCTTATCATGTATGCACTCTCCTACTTTCGCAGGAGAAGCCCACTAATCCACGTCCCGTCCTTCAGTACGGTGTCGGCTGCTCAGCGGTCAGGAATTTCCATGTTTGCCGACAAACAGTTCGACGAGGCATTCAACACGACGTTAATCGAGAATGACCTGCCCAACGTCCGTTGGGGCCGTATTGATTATATCAACGTCACCCACATCACTAGCAAATGGGCTGTTTGGAAGTGCGTCTATCTCTTGTGTGCTCGTCGGCTGTTGCTCACAGGATCCCTCTAGCGCCCCCGTGCTAGTCGCCGTGACTGACCGAGGACAAACACTTCGTTTCTGGCGTGCCACCCAGATCAGACTGAAGGCTGAAGCTCTCCGCGAGTTCCTCAAGTCCGGCACATGGGAGCACACACCCCCGTGGCAGACTAGCTTCGCCCCTGGTGGCAGCAGGTATGTTTCTCCTATCCTGGGCGCACAGAGTTTGTGATGTCGGTTGCTTGCAGGGAGTTCATCATGGAGTGGCAAGCTATCGCCATGACCCGTTACTACGAGTTCATGCGCGTCATCCCCCGATGGGCGCTCTACATCTTCACTGGTCTCATTGGCAGTCTCATCATGAACCTTGTCCATCGTGAAAAGAAGCCGGAAGCTGACAAGAAGAATGCCGCACCAGCACCCACACCCACAACCCCGGCAAAAGCAACGACGTCTGACACAACCACTGCAGTTGCACCCTCGTCCACCAACGCCACGCCAGTGAAGGGCAAAGGCAAGAAGGGCAAGAAGTAAAGAGCGACGGCAGCGCACCTCTTGGAGCTTACCACATTGCTATCTATTATTCATTGTGCTGTGTCATCAAGCGTCTTGTACCTTGTAATGGACTCGAATAATGAGCATGCATTAATATGAGAGACAGTCCGGTATCAGTGACAGTGTGAGCAATGTAGAGCGGTGCGTAAGTGAGGTGCAAGCGAGCAAGTGCAGACGAAGCGCGCTTATTCCTTGAAGGGGTACTCAAACTTGGGTTGGTCCTTGCGGCGCCAGAGTTTGCGTCTAAATCGGATTGCATCAGACTGGCGGATCGGTGGCGATCTGTAACAACTTACTTTTTCTTGGTCGGTACGTGTTCCGCGTACACTTCGACACAGTGCGCTTTCTTGAACTCCCTGATGAATCGCGGGTCCCAAAGTTCACTAGCGACTCCGAGGTCCTTGCAGCACCGCATGAGGGCGTTGCTCTTGCATGCCTCAGTAGCCGTCGGTATGCCCGAGTGATCGAAGTACTCCTGCTCGCCGCGAGCGATGCCCACAAGCCTACGGGGGTTGTGTACATGGGTCACGCGTGTTATTGGATCGAAAGTTTACGTACCTCCCGAGACACACCAGGGCATATTCCCTGCTGACGATCTTGGGACCCACATTGGTCTCGCTGCGAGGGGCGAGGCCCCACCCGCCTGGGCCGAAAGCCTTATTCAAGATCCTGCGATACTTGATCTCCGGAAGGTAGAGCATGCCATCTACAGGTCGATAGTCAGCGACCATTACAGTACTTTTCAGCGGGAGACGAACCAGGCTTTATTTCAATATCCAAGGGGTCTATTGGGGCCAGGAGGATGTCCGCTGCCTCTGCTGGGAAGGGTTGCGTCGACAAGCCATGGTAGCTGCGCGACCAGTCCGTACTCCCACCAGGGGGAGGCGCATCAGAGAGCGGGGGTAGGCCCAACGCGCCAGACGACGGGATGCTCTCTGCGGGGGTGCCGTTGGCGATCTCGGCCTGGGAGGCAACGTCGGCCTCAATCTCGCCCGCCGTCGTCGGGAAGCTCTCGACAACTTTGGGGTTGCCTTGGACTGCGCTGGTCTTTGCGGTGCTAGCCCGCGCCGCTGGCGGTGCCGTCTTGGGCGGCGCGGGCCTCGGGGAGTATGTCCTGCCTCCTACAGCAACATAGGTGCGCGTGGCGGTAACTGTGCGGAGGGACAGCCTGGAGGCCCTCGAGAGGTGGGATACGATCATGGTCACGCCTTAAAACAGGGCCGTTTCCGAGTCGCAGGGCGGGTTGACGGGTGACGCGGGCGTTGTAAAGTGAATGTAGTCACCGTCGTGCCAGACGCGCACCGTGGCGACAACTGGTGACAAGCGCGCCTGTTGCACGGGCACCGGCCGGCGGGCCGCGGGCGTAGCCGCTGACCTGACGTAGTACGCGACTCAAGTCACGGTCCCCTCCAGGGAGTGATGGAATTCTCCCTCGCTAAGAACTATCGGAGCGCGAGTTTCGCTCGCTCACAAGCGGGGCGCCGCAAGTCCGACTGACGGCCCCTTGTCAGTGGCCGACTCGGGAGCAAATATCGAATCAATATTCTCCACCCTCAGCTTCTTCGATGCGTTCTCGCCATCTGGCCCTTCGCATTTTGCCCTGGATGTTTCAGTGTTTCGTCTCTCGGGCCACTCTTCTCGACTCCACTTCTCGACTGCAATGACCTCGTCGCAGGCGCGCTGCTGACGTCGTGCCACCACGTGGCGGTCAATCCTCCCCGCGAGTTACTAGTTGCCTTAGCCTTGGCTCCAGTGCCTCGGGAACCCCCCTTGATAGGCCATTCAATACCTGGAGGCACACCCACTCATTTTCTTCATATGCGGCGTAACCACGTCTCCAACCACTCGTCGGAGATCGCGTATCTCGGTCAGCCATCACAACCAATTGCAAGTCCTTTCTCTCGGGACTTCTAAAGTGTCTTTATCGAGCTAGACCTTCCTCTCACGGCGGCCCTCAGGCGCAGTTGGAGACGCACCTGCCTTCTCCGTGGACCCCCTTCTTATCCTTATCTCCCCGGATGGGTGTCATACCCACCTTGGGCGAGGCGCTCGTTTAGTCTAACCTTCCCGCGTATGCGTATTTAGGCTTTCCGGGTCCCCGCACATAGAGCCACGCGTTTCCCAGTCTTTTACCACTCCCATGTTGAAAGACGAAGAAAAACCCTCCAGCTCAGGGGAAGTCGCCTCCGTGCGTCCTGACAGCTATGAATCGGGAAGCATTCGACATGCGGACGATGCCATGCTAGCCAAGCTGGGCTACAAAAGCGAGTTCAGACGGGAGTTTTCGGTGAGCGTAGCTGCTTGAGGCAGTTACTCCAATGCTCACGCTCCGCAGCTCGTAGAGACTGTGGCATTCGCCTTTTCGATCATGGGGATCGTCGCATCGGTCTCTTCAACGCTCTCGTTCCCTCTGGCAGCAGGTATGCATCTTCTATCAGAAAGGTAGGGCTTCTCATCCTATCCGATAGGTGGTCACGTTGGGATGGTCTGGGGTTGGTTCATTCCGTGCATTTTTGTGCTGTGTGTCGCCGCCTCCATCGCCGAATTAACATCAGCCATGCCGTGCGTACGCTCCCTCCATCGCCGATCAACTAGTACTCATCCACAAACAGAACGAGTGCTGGGCTTTACTATTTCTCAGCCAAGCTGGCGAACCCGAGGCATGCTCCTCTAGCCAGCTGGATAACCGGCTGGGCAAACGTCACTGGTCAGGTCGCCCTCGTTTGCTCTATTGACTTCACCTGGTCAGTCCGATTCGTAGCGTAAGCGGGGCCGTTTCAAATTATTTTGAGATTACAGCGCGCAAATGATAACTACCGCCATCACCGTCGGCTCTGATGGGGCTATCGTGCTTAGTTCCGGAGCTACATACGGAATTCTTCTAGCTATCCTGGCCTCGCACGGAATTGTTTGTTCGTCGGCCACTCGTGTTCTAGCAAGGCTGAACTTATTCTACGCTGCTGTTAACGGTATGTCCTTCTCCTGTCACGGGCAGGCGCTTAACGTGGTACAGTCGGAACCAGTATCGCGGCAATCATCCTTCTATTCGTCCGTTCAGGAGACCAGAGAGTCTCAGCGAAGGTGGCATTTACCCAATTCGAGAACAACACCGGCTGGTCCAACAGTGAGCTGACATCCCCATACCTCGTTTTGTCGGATCTCATTTCCCGAGGAGGTGGTTGGGCTTTCCTCCTGGCGTTCACTTCGCCGATGTGGACATTGACAGGGTGTAGGTCCTTCGTTTGGGGCACATGTAGTAAACTCATGTGACAACTTTACCTGTCAGACGACTCCGCTGCGCATGTCTCTGAAGAAGTCGCCGGGGCTTCGCGAGCGGCCCCCATAGCCATCATGGTTGGCGTCGGTGCAACACAGCTCTTGGGCTGGCTACTGTACATCGCAGCTTCCTTTGCGACGTCCTCAGTGCCAGATCTTCTCTCCAGCGATCTCCCGCTCCCAATGGGCCAGCTTTTCTTGGACATTTTAGGAAAAAGGGGGATGCTCGCGATATGGAGCTTCATTATCGTCGTCCAGGTGAGAAACTTGCTAATCCGGGACAAACTGGTTCCTGAAGTTCACATCGGGCAGTTTGTCACTGGCGCGGCGCAGGGTGTCGATGCTTCTCGGGTCGTCTTCGCTTTCGCACGTGATAATGCGCTCCCTGGTTCGCGCTGGTGGAAACGGATCAACCCACACACCCAGACCCCAGTGAATGCAGTCTGGCTGGTCATTTCTTGCTCAGCTATATGCGGTCTGCTTGGATTTAGCGAGGCGGCACTTTCGTCTCTGGCAGGGTAAGGTGTGATTCTTGATCGACCAACCCCGCACTTCTGACAAAAGGCACCTATCCCAGGGCATCTGTTATCGGACTATACACGTCGTACGCTACGCCTGTCTTCCTCCGCATCACATCAGGACGCCGCAGGCTTGTTCCCGGACCATTCTCCCTTGGCCGCTGGTTCATTCCCATAGGTGCTATCGCGGTCGCGTGGGTGGCGTTTATCAATGTATTGTTAGTCTTTCCATCCGGGCAACACACCACCGCAAAAGACATGAGTGCGTGCTACGCACCCTCACTTGGCGTTCATACTAAGGCGGTGCATCCAGATTATGCAGTCGTTATCATCATGGCCGTGTTCGTGTATGCCTCCTTGTCATGGATGTTTTCCGCTCGCAAGTGGTTCACAGGACCAATATCGAATCTAAGCACGACACCGTCGCTCGAGGAAAAGGACAACTCCACAATTTGATGCGAGAGTACGCGCTATAGGTGTAATTTCCACTGTATTATACACTATATATTCCTTAGTTCTTGTGTGGCCCCGTGGCCTACTCGGTCACGTCCTCACCCGGGAGTAGCCTCCTTATCTTGGTAGCGTTGTCCCAGTCCTCGTCGACCGACCACGCGATCTGCTTATCGGTTCCCAGAATCAAGACTTCCTTCAGGCCCCGCTTCACAGGATGCTCGAGTTCCAGTTCCCGGGTCGCCTGGTGAATTGCACTGAGCCACGCCCGCGCCACTTCCACTTGGGAAGGAGTCAGATCAGGAAGGCGAAACGCCCACAAGGGCCTGTCGGTGGCGTGCGTAACGTAGCCTATGTATGGCGCATGAACACCACTCAGATGCACGTTGCACTGGCAGGTTCGATTACTTACCCTTCGGCCGTACTTGTTCCGGTGTCCACTTGATGATGTACCTGAACACAGGGAAGTCGTTCTGCAGAAGATCCCTATGGAGGAGGCGGACCGGGAGGTGCACCTGCCCAGCCGCCAGGATCTCCCCGAACAGTCGCTGAAACTCTTCAGGGGCAGCGCTATCGGGGAGGCTTCTGTACAGTTTGACCACTTCATCGGCGATGTCGGCAGGATAGTATCTCTTGAGATTCTCCTGGATGTCTTGGCTCGACTCGATTGGGTTGGCAATGGAGTAAAGATACCACTCCTCGGATAGGTCTCCGATGATAACGCTGCGTACGCCGTGATCGCGAAGGCCGCGCGCGAGACCTCCGCTGCGTTGCCAGGCCATAGGATCGGGGGTGTCTGCGAGCCAGGCTCCGTCGAGGGATCCTCTGAAAGTCCCGTACGTGCCGAGCTTCTCGCTGTCGATGAGTTCGATGATAGTTTGCCAACTGGTCTTGGCCGGGTCGCGCAAGATAGCGAGCGTTTCGTCAGCATTTGGGTCTAGACCCAAAGCACGAGCCAGCTCCTCGAAATGGAGACGGAGCTGGTCGGGAGTCTTGGGGTTGGCTCTAAGGAGGCTCTCTCGTTAGCATAGCAAGCGGCGTGAGCATCAAATCAGTGCCTACACAATGGCGTTCGATTGCAAAACTGCAGACTTGAAGGGTGCATTCACTCCGGGTGGGAGCCTCGATGCGTGGTGCAAAAGCTGGTGAACAGAGTGGGCGCCTTTGTTTACAAACGGGCCTCAGACGGCTTCGCCTTCTCTCAGAGTTGCTTAACCCACCAGCAGATAGACCTGTGACCTGTACGTCGTTTGGATTGCCTGTCAGGTTAAAATCTGTGACGTGTTCGTCATGCATGTATGCGGTTCCTTGCACCTCCAAACGCCTCGATATTATCCCGGACCCATTCCAAGGCCACCCATTGATCCTTGAAGCCGAAGTTTCCTTTGATTTCGGGCTTGTCGGATGCCAGGAAACCAAACACAGACAGACGATACCCGATGTTGATCCAAACTTCGGAACGTTCGGCGGCTATGTACTGAGCCTGGCCGCTCAAACCGTGGGGAGACCCAAATTGTAAGAAACTAAGGGCCAATGGGCGCCAGTGTCAATGTTCCTCAGGCTGAAGATGGATGCCCATACGGACCCCCCGTGGATATAAACCTTGACAGGAAAATTCTTCTGAGAAGGGAACGATGGAGGGGTCACTATGTTGACGAAAAGCCTGCAGGCGCTTCAGAGATCAGAGCTCAGTGCCAGCGTGCTGCTTAAGGTAGCCTTACGGGTTCTCTGTCGGTTTCCCCAACCCAACCTTGTCTTCGAATTTGATCCCTTCACGCGAAAACGAGGTGAGCCGGAATGACAGTCGCTAGTTCGCTACCCATACCGGCAGCTTGGCCATCGTTCGTAGGTTGTGCGGCATCTGTAGGAAGAGATGGTGGACAATTACAAGGGGTAAAGTTGCCTGCGTCCTTTGATACTCACATGAACTTTCGGTGATGTACTCTTTGACTGGATAGCGGTATCCATCAGACAGAGCGACCGGGTCCTCAAACCTCACGGGTGGGAGAGCATAGGGTATCTCTAGGGGATCGGCGCACGTTGAACTACCGGTAGACAACCTCTGTCAGCAGGGCGTCTTACCTAGAAACACCACAGCCCCATTCCTGGCCCTACCACCAGTTACTTCACCAAAGCGCGACCTGACAAGCACTCGGTCGGCCGTCTGAGTGAGCTCTTCGTGGAGATGGATGGAAGTCATTGGGAAGAACAGTCAGCTGAGCCTGGGAGGATTGCGTGCGTTTCGAAGAAAGTGCGTGAGCTCCAGGACCCCCCATTTCGGTTCTGCACAGATGTTGGAAGTTGTCCAATATCTACGAGTGCATTGCGCGACACGGTAGGCTGACGGCAGACCGTGGCCATGCGCGAGTCGACGCCAGCAATGGCAGCGAGCTCGCAGCAAGCCGTACGGAGCGATCGCACACGCGCACGTGGCCTCAGCGCGCCGACGCGATACGGCTCGGGAGAGCTCATGAGTGACCAGGCTCAGACGCGACCACAGTTGACCACAGCTGGTGACGGCGGCATTCACGCGCACGCCCAAGACTGCCACTCGTTTTCATTCCAGGATCCCGGAAAGTTGATTTGACCTGAAATGCCTCCATCAAGGCCAGCAAGCGCCTTTGGATACCATCCAGATCATGGTGCACTTTCTAGACCATCGTCGAGTGCGTCCCTGCGGACCCCATACAATGAACTGGCCAGGCCTGCAAGCAGCGCCAGCTCTTACCGACCCTCCTCTCTTGCAACGAGTCGCCCACTATCCAGCGCATCCATGAGGCCGACATCCCGCGCGGCGCATAGAGCGCCCTCGAGGCTCTCTCAGCGCCCACCGTCGAGGCAGGCGTCACGCCTTGCTGTTCTCAGCCACACTCTTGTCTCTCAGGTCACCCATATAGATCCCAACGACGATGAGGAAGAATATCGCGATCTCACGGAAATGGTCTCGAGAGGCACCGACTATAATGCAAAAGCCGCGCCGAGCTCAAGTATGCGTGATATAAGCAAACTCATCCACGGGTTCGTGCCCCCATATCTATATCTTAGCCTCCCCCATAACTAAGCCTTCCCGAAGCCGCGCTCAAAGAGCCCGTATCACCTCGCAAGATGCGTGGGCTGACGCAGTTGAATTGGCGCTATCTCTGCTTAAGTCTCAAGTAGAGAAAATCAATGATCTAGACTCCGAAATTACTGTGAATATCCCGAATGTCATGCCAGAGGCCCGAACTAACTAACCATCTTAGCCAGCACGTTTACCCGACCATATGGCGTTTCTGGTAACCTAACTATCCCATGCTACGACACCGCTGAACTCATATCGATTGAAGATGTCGCTTTCAGTACCTCCAACACCTTCAACTGAAGAGAAGGCCGAAGAATACCTGGAGCGTATCAAGAACCCTCCAGTAGAGGCGGAAGCGATCAACTGGAGAAACATCTTAGATGAAGAGCCATTTGAAGGGCAACATTGGGAAGGTGTATATGGTCTGCCTCCTGGCAGCACCGTCGAGGGATGGGAAGCACGAAGTCTTGATAGCACGCCGCCATACTCTCCATTACCACTAGACGATCTAAGCGACTTCTCGCATTCCATCTCATCCCTCGACTCGCTCTCTCCAGCTGAGCCCCAGCGACCTGTGCGGGATCTGGATGTGGTTCCCGATCATCCGATCCCAGTCCCAACTTACAGTCATCGGGAGTTGGTTGAAGAACTGCGAAGTCGACAGTATTGGAGATCAGAGTGGCAAACTGATGCTTCCATAACTCGTTCATTTACAATTGAGGATGCCTCTTCACTCGGCAAGTGTCTCGACTGATTCTCGACTTTACTATCTGACTCGGATGGCTCGCAGGGCCCTCCCTGAACCGACTATCTGACGAGGGTGGTTCAGTGAAGCTAGATTCCCACAGAGACGTCAGTATCGCTCTTTCTCTAACGCGGTGTTGATCAAGTGTTGATACGCACACTTAATCGCAGAGATACATTCACGAACACGATGCGGTCAGAGAGATTTTGATGGGATTCCAAGGGTACAAGAACTCCTTCTTGACGTGGTCTCGCTCTAGCAGTGGCAGGTTTTCTTTTGAGGCATGTATCTCGTGTTGTCGTGTTGTGAGCGTACTAACCCTCATTCTAGCCGAGTCCGGATACACCGCGAGTCCTCCATTTCTCGCCGGCGTCCCAGCTCTCTATAGTGCGGTCGTTCGCACAGACTGCATCAACGGTTGAACACTTACGGCGGTTCGTTGCCTGCGTATCTGGAGGAACCGTTCAAAGCAAACAACTGGCCTCGCGGTCTTCTCGCATCCCCGATCGCTCCCGTCGGGTCACGAAGACTGTAGAGGCATTCACAGAGGCCGTGGAAATTCAGATTGGCCGATTCAACGTATGGTGTGCCGACAAGGAACGTGATATCATTCTTTCTTTGGCAGGGAATGGGCCGCCCTTGACTGTCAGCTTTTTGAGTCTTGAGAAGACTGTGCGCGACTCATTCTCATTCATCTTTGATACGCTTTTGGACGTCCTTAGAGAAGTCATGGGGAAGGCATCAAGAGCCCAAGACAAGAATATGGAAGTGTGGATGCTTGTCGATCTGCCTTCCCGGTTCTCCCCATTCACCGTCGCTACCTCCCTCCTCGACACTCTCCTCGTCGCTGCGGACAATAGCTCGTCAAATGGAGACGTGGGAACATCGAGGGCGTTGATGCGAGTGTTCACAGCATCGGCAGAACCCATGTGGGCAATGGTCGGCTCATGGCTAAAGCACGGAGTGCCTACTCAAGACCCGTCGCTCAGAGAGGAGGCAGAAGGCTTTGCCGTTCTAGACGACGAGTTCTTCGTTCAAGACAATGGTTTGCCTGTCGTCGACCCGGATTTCTGGACAGAAGGCTTCACGTCTAGGGAAGCAACTTCCAGTGCATACGCATCAGAGTCCGCGCCCCTACTCCTGGACCTCATAATCAGCCATATTGTCCGTGCTGGGAAGGCTGTCGGCCTTCTGCGCGTTCTTGATTTGCCACTCATCAGCAATTTCGAACCCGAGCGCGCGTGGATGTCGAGCTGGCCAACGTTCTCAGCGTTGCTAGGAGGACAGCTTGCAGGCGCGATTGTCGAAACTTCGAAGGAGCAATTATCTCGCTTTGTATATGATGCTATTTTGCCCTATTGCCATCTTCCTCAGAAACGGTTGGCACAGGTTATCGCTAGTGAATGCGATTTTTGGTTGCATTTGACTGCGATGGAGGACCTCTTTTTCATGAGGAGAGGAGAGGCTATGTCGCATCTCTCTGATGTTCTCTTTTCCAAGGTGAGTAAACCCGAAATGCAAACATCCACACAGAGACCTGATGGGCCTATGCAACTATCCAGATGAACACGCAGCAATCATGGACCGACTTTCACTTCATGAACACCAGCTTCCGGGATACTGTTACGATTTACTCCAACGAATGGATAGACCCGACGCTAGTCCGCCTTTCTTACAGCGGATCAAGGCAGAAGG
This sequence comes from Gloeopeniophorella convolvens, assembly GCA_022496205.1. NCBI lineage: Eukaryota > Fungi > Basidiomycota > Agaricomycetes > Russulales > Gloeopeniophorella > Gloeopeniophorella convolvens. The sequence continues at coordinate 165,842 of WTXD01000009.1, read as the reverse complement.
CGTCCAGACGGACTGTCGACGCGTTGGAGGATCTATTCGTTGAATATTCTGCTCCATTCCCTTTGACCTACTTATTCAGTTCGGACGCTTCAAAGATTTACCGCTCTATCCTGATATTCCTGTTACAAATACGTCGTGCGAAGGGTGCATTGGAGCGTGCGCACACTTGGGACGTTGGCACTAATGCAACGCTGGCGGGCCGGGTTAGTCGGAAGGTGATCTTCGTCATGCGTAGCAAGCTTCTCTGGTTTATCAAGTACGTTCTTGCCAGTGCTCACGATCGACATCTGCTGATTATTTGGTCCCGAAGTACCTTGTTCAATTTCGTGGTGACCCATGTTTGTGGCTACGATACTCCTTCAAGCTTCACTTATTGACTGAGTGTCATCAAAAGGTCTTACACAAGCAACTGCTCAGCTTTCATGCGGCCTTGAAGCCTGCGGAATCACTTGACGAAATAATCATCCTTCACGATGCACAGTAAGAAACTTTTCGATTGCACGAGGCTCAAGCTCACTGATCCCCGCAGCCTCCAAAAGGTGCAGAGTGAATGTCTCTTACAGGGTGATGTTCGTCTTTGGCGTGTGTACGTCTACCACGATGACTTAACGCCTCTTTTCAGACCACCGCTTTACACGAGGGCATCATATCTGTTCTTGACATGGCCATAAACTTCAGCGACGCGCTCGCTGCGAGCGAAGGGCAGACTACATCAGTGGTTGCTCCGTTATCCAAGGGTGGGACACGATTGCACCGTAGCCGGCGGGAGAAGTGGACAGGGAGGAACGCAATTGGTTTTGTGTCGGCCTTACGTGAAGCTGCCCAAACATCCGAGAGCGAATCTGACCTCGACGAGGAGGAAGCCTTGAGGCTGGGATCGCTCACGGGAATTCATCACGTGGATTTAACGTTTCAGAACAACGACGAGCTTCACCGGAGTGTTCATGTGATGCAAGATAACCTAGATGATCTCGTGCAGTTCATTCGCAGAGAGGTAGAGGAACTCGCGGGCGGCACGTCGGGTTCGGCACAGGCTTTCAGTATTTTTGCGTTTGCTTTGGAAGATTGGGACAGGTAGAGCAGGTTATTGTGGAATATATTTATGAGAAAGGCAGTACCGAGATGACGTGCATTTCTTGAGGCCCACGGACGGGCAAGCGGCAGGATTGGTGTGTGCAAGACCGCGGAGTATGATTGGAAGCACAAGGGTGGCTCTTATAGCACAGCACGACTACTACCTCTACACACTTCCGGCGTTTCAGAAGCGGAAGCTGGCCTGATACCGATGTTCAGAAGCGGAATCACTGGGGCGGCGGTTAATAGGACGAGGCGTTTGGGACCTTGGCAGGCGGTCGGCGGACACTTCGCTCTTAAGGAGGGGAAAAGGTGTAAATTATGAGTCCACAGGATCAATACAAAGTGAATGGGGTTGGACGATCTGCAAGTCGCGGAAAGGCATTAGTATTCGCCAATACAACCATCTGTTTTTCATGAGATATATAGCCTCGCATGTAGCCCTTATAGATCATATTCGCCACAAGGCATTCTGCTTCTTCAGGGGAGACATCCATGCCCGATATCCGTAGCGAGCCATGGAACATGGCCACAGGAATCCGGTTGGTTTTTTCTGAAGCTACCCATCTGTAGACGTACAATCAGTAAGACTTGTTTAAAAGCCGTCAAAACCGCAACGCACACTCGGCGGAATAACCCCCGGATACAGATCTCCCGGGCTTTTTCTAGCGTGAGCCAGACATTGAGGTCCACTAATCGGCGCTCGTGCTTGTCCAGAGCATTGTCGAAGCCTTGTATATCTCCATTGTGTATGGCGGCGACGAATGGAGAGTAGAGCTCGCTGAGAATAGGGAAGCGCCCCAGGAGTTCCTCTGAGGGTAAATGCCCACGCAAGATCCTTAATGGAACCAGATACGTTAGTATACGCCTGTAACGGGATTTGTTAGTTTCAATTCTTTTATTATAGTGGCGTGCGCACTCCTGATTGCTACGAGCCTCTAAGTGGCAGTTGTAAAACGCGTGAGTCAATTCTTGCTCGGACTAGTGCAAAGTCAACGAAAGGAAGTACAATTGGATGCAGGCACAGTACCTTTGCATAGTCCTCGTTCAAGAAGCTCAGCATGCCCAAGTAATACCTATAAGTGACCTAGCCGCCTGTCAGAATGTCAGAATGAGGGATACGCCAACTCTACCTGATGGGCTCTCGGATATTCGTGTAACGGTGGAATGTCCCGATTAGCTTCCAAAGCCCTCAATACATTTTTCGAGAGAGAAATTCGTCGAACCTAATGACGGTCCATTTCCGATGTCTCTCTTAAGCTGATGTGACCACTTACACGGAAATAGCTCTTCAGAATTAGACCAACAATGTAGTATACACCCCACTTCCTCGACATCTCATAGGAAGATGTTCTGCGAACATCGTCAATCATGCTGCACGAGGCCAAATGTCTCGTGGGACCGACCTATCTGTCACACAACCAGAAAACGCCTTGGAGATTATTCTTGCAGACTCCTCCATGCAATCGCTTTTCTGGCTTACATCGCGTGCTTGCACGTCCGCCTAGCATGAGGATGTCAACGCAAGGCTAAGACAAGGAACGAAGCCTCACATCGAAGGCGAGATCGCGTAGGTCGCGAAGGATGGCGAACAAGACGGGCAGGGTCCAGCCACTGTTATTGGTGAAAAACCGAAGAAACAAACTGATAGGGAGCCAACTCAGTCGATTGTTCGTGCCTAGGCATAAATGCTCACTTGACTAGCTGCGTGTGCTCTTTGAACGCGTCGTTATAGCGCTGCTTTGCGATGTGCGTGACAACAAGCACGTATTGAATAGCGATCTCATCCCACGGGCTCTCAACGGCACCTTCGTACCGAGACAGAGATTGTCGCTACCAGGGGGGCCGGTTGTTATAAACGCGAGCCCCTAAGCCGATAGCCACCCACGCACCGTGGGGTTGCGGAACTCCTTTACGAGATCCTTAGCATGAGTACTGAGTGGGCGGACTAGATGGGCGAGGTCGAGGCCATTTTCTTCGCGCAGAGATGTGGCTATGAAGGCTAGGAATTGACTGTAGGTCACTGGCATCGGGTTCGGAAGGCGAGCCACGTTGGCACCTCCGAGGCCGAGCGCGCGCGTCACGCAAGGTCACGCACGTCGCTTATTGCGCACTCCTCCACAATCGATTATGTAAGATGGCCCTTCAACCCTCTCTTCGACCCCTCCTCATCGCTGGGAGGTACGACGCCCCCCATACACTCGATATTTTCCGTATGTCTTCCTTGTTTTCGTGATGATTGCGCCGATAACATTTTCCCAGTTGATTATGTCTGTCCCTTCAGGTCACTTACACCTTCGGGAGTGTGATCTTGCAACTGATCTTATCTACCCCTAACATGCAGTGGGAAGCTTTCCGTGGCAATTGACAAGGTTGTGAAGCCGCTGGTCGATGCCGGCGGTAAATACGACGGCAAGGTCAAGGTTATCTTCCGCAACCAGGTCCAACCGTGGCACGGTAGCTCCATCTTCACGCATGAGGCTGGTCTTGCCGTATGTGTGCTCCCTGAGTCACCCTTGGATCGTGTCCCGACGTAACATGTAGGCGGCTCGAGTTGCACCAGACAAGTTCTGGGCCTTCTCCCTTCTCGTGAGACTGGGACGTTATTCCGTTCCCGCATCTCCTGATCGGGCATAAACAGTTGCTTCAACGACAGGGAGAATTCTACGACATTCCCACTTCGACCCTGACGCCCCTGCAGATCCGCGAGAAGCTTGCGGCGCTGTTCGCGGAGACCGGTGTCTCCGATGACACGGTTGGCGCATTCAGCGAGCTCCTCAAGCTGAAGAGCACTCCTAATGGCGGGGTATCCGTCACAGATGAGCTCAAGTACACCAGTAAGCCCGCGTTTACAGCGCGCTCACAACCTATTCACTTGTCGCGCAGTTAAGTTCTCCAGGCAGAATGGCGTCCATGTTTCCCCTTCCGTCCTGTGGGATGGGCTCCTTGCCAACGAGGTCTCTAGCTCGTGGGGCGAAGCCGAATGGACGCAATTCTTCTCACAGAAGGTGGTTGTGTAAGGTTGTATTAAAGCAAAGATTGGCAGAAACAGGAGAGAAGACTGAACGTCCGAATGCAGTGACCTGTATCTCTAGTGATGTTGGGCCATGAATAAGAACCGCTACCTAGACAATAGCCGCTTCGTCTCGTGTCATGGCGAGGACAGTAACTTTTGCAATGTCTGCCGCACTGATTTCGCGTCCGCTGTTCCTTTGCTGGACTTGATGATCCGGCCTAAGAGTTTGTTGATCACGTTCGGATTACCTCGGCGCACTGCTGTTGCTTCTTCAGGCATGTCAGCAATAACCTGAAGACACAATTCTTCCAAGGAACCATCTTCCCGCACGGCCAAGAGGGAAAGTTCCCTAGCGAGCTCCTCCGGATGCCTCGAAGACGGATAGTCAAGCATATGCCGCAGAAGAAGTTTTCCTGATGATCCTGAAACGACGGTCAGGAAACCAGAACCAATCTTGTATCACGTAGACATTCACCAGTTACATTGCCCCCTTGCACCATGTCGATCAAGCCTCCCATTTGTTGGAGAGAGATTGGGTTTTCGTGAAACAACTTCTTGCGTAACGACAGCTGCCCCAGAAGCTCGTGGATGATCCTATAACAAGGAACATGATCAAGTATGAGCTTAATTCAATGAGTAGATTAGCTCGGCGCACCAATTCACCACGATTTTCGGGTTGCGACCTTCGCTCAACGCCTCGAAATACGCGATAGCGCCTTGACTTCGTTGGCCATCGAAGCCGATTTCGCTGCCCGAATCAACCACCATCAGAACATCAATGTCCTGCTGAGTGAGGCCGCATAGGATTAGGTGCTCTCGAACTTCATTGGCAAGTGCGGGCATCTCATTGCGAATTGAATTGATGTACTCCTGATAAACGACGTCAGTGGCGCCGAAAGCCCTCCGTTGATGTACCCGCATACCGGACGTAAGAGCAAAGGCGGCAAATTTGGGTCGGGCATGTAGCGGTAATCCGGTGCCTCTTCTTTGCTTCGGAGCGCGAGGGTTTCCCCCGTATCTTCATTGAAGCCACGTGTCTCTTGCTGAACTGATTGACCGGCGTCCAGCAGAGCAATTTGTCGATGCGCTTCGAACCCTGGAGAACGACGGAACGTATTCAGGGCATTTGTAGATCACCGGTCGATTGCCAATAATCACCAATTGCCACCATCATAAAGCGGATGCTGTTAAGATTCTTGATCTCACACCGGGTTCCTGGCGGTTGTCCGACGCGATTGACAGAGACGTTCACATCACAGCGCAAAGATCCCTGGTAAAATGAGCACGCCTCATTGTTATCCCATCAAAGGACCTACTCACTTGCTCCATGTTGCCATCACTGGCGCCAACGGATCTGAGCACAGCCTGCAGGGACCGGACATATTCTCCGGCCTGCTCTGCTGACCTATAGTAATGAGCCGAACATTTCCTCTCAGCAATCGTAATCATGCGTTACCGTAAGTCAGGCCTGGATACAACCTCCATGAGGGCAGTGCCTGCTCTGTTCAAATCTATTGAAGAGAGTCGACGGCGGGACTCAAACACCGTTTTTCCTGTGTCCTGTGAATGTTGAACTCAATGGTGCCCGGTGTGAACATCAGACGCCGGAAGGTCACCTGTTCAAGCTGTATCTGCTCGATGCGAACAGTGGCATCGCTCTGAGGCAGAAATAGATGGCCCCCTCGTGCCAACGGGTCTAAGAGGCGTGAGAATCAGTGGCTGCGAATCCGATGGGGGATGGCCCAGTGCCCACTGTAACGCTGAGTGATCTGGTAACCGGCGGGGAGGTCCGGGTAGAAGTAGTGCTTTCTGTCAAATGTTGAACGCAGTTGAACGTCTGATTTGAGCGCTATGGCGGCCCTCAGAGCAAGGTCGACGCATGCAGGATTCAGGCGCTGGAAGTGGTCACGCCCAGTTAGCTGCGCGAGCCGCACACAGGAAACAGAACGCTCACTGGCAACGTGCCAGGAAAGGCCGCGTCATACGGGGAGACGTGAGAGTTCGGAGCGCTCCCGGAGTCAGACGACCATGTTTCTGACAGAAGACAAGGTGAGCGGTTGGTCGGAAGGCGAGTGGCGGTGCGGAGAGGGTCTGACGAGAGAACAGTTTCTCGCGCGACTTGATCTGCGCATGCACCTCGAGGCCAATAACAACTTGCCAGCCCGGCCATCTGCTGTCCTGCTCGGATGTTCTGACGGCATTGGTCAAGCCAGTGCTGTACAGCCTACGGGAGTTCCAGGATGATGGTGTTCGTGATCGAACGAACATGGCGGCATAGACTCAGGACGCGGCAGCGCCTGTGCCCGCGACATCAGACTCGCATTCACACTGGTCACTGCTCGTTTGCAACTCTAGTTCTATTCGAAGTCTGACGTGCCCCATCTGAGAAACGACAAGTTCAGTCCACCCGATCTTCCATACTGATATGTTTTCCACACCCTCCGATGATCCATCCCCTGCGTATACCCGCCATGTGCCTCCGCAGAGCCCCACAGCACCCAACCCCCGGCTGCCCAACTCGTATAAACAAACATATCTATCCTCTCCGTAACGCTGCTCTCACACATCCCCGTGCAGCGCGATGAACAGGCCGCTTCCGACCGTACCCCAGCATTCCCCCTCCCGTTCTATCGACAGCTCCAGGAGGTATTGCCACATCCATACCGTCTCGGGCACCCTCCTCAGGACTTACGCGTTATAGTGCTGTTACTGTGGACGTGCACAAGGTCATTCATACCTATAACCTGCGTCTCGGAGGTGCCGATGTTCGACTCTCTATCACGTCCGTCTGATTTGTCTACCGTTACATTGGCTGCATCACTTACTCGACTCGGACGTCCCAGTATCGAACCCTCGCGCGAATTCTCACATGAACATGTATTCCTCCTTTCACTTAAAACCGGAGCTGTCGAACGCCCAATCTCTCAGCCAGTATATCTGAAATTAAGCTTGGACCCCCGGACCCTCAGTTTTTCTGTTTTGTGGGTGCTCGCTTCTCCCTGGAAGACGACACTAACTTAATCGGCTGCGAGCAGTGCGTTCCCTCCCCGTTCGAGTCTGCCGCAGGGATGCCTATTCTCGTTGCGAGTGTGGCTTCGCACTGGCGACATCGACCACCGCTTATTCTCTGAGGACACCCTGTGGATAGGGAAGGAGCCTGATTTCTATTCGATTGAAGATGCCACATTTGCAAGATTGCGCAACAGCAGTACGCAGACGGTACTTTACAAAGCAGCTATAGGCAGGGGTCTCATAGACATTATCGTCAAGTATGTAGCCTTCTCTCTACCTCTGACGGCCAACTGAATCCGCTCTGGTACAGGTGGAAAGCGGTCTTCGGACAGGCCTACAGCTTGAGCCTAGAGTATGAGGGCAATGGTATCGGCCGGGTACTGTTCAACGACTACATCCTTCGCCTGGATTGCCCTCCCGAGGATCTGGACTTTGTAATCTAGTGCGTGTCAACTTACCATCGCCATCACCCGCACGTTTAACGATGAGATACTTTTGGATCTCCAGTACGATCCCAGTCCTCTCCACTCCTCGAGGAGCCACACATCGCATCCGCGTTTGGCTACGCGTCCCAACTTCTTCGGCAGACAGTGTGCCATCATTGAGCTCGGCTGGACCATCGCGGGAGTATGTTTATCAGCGCATATGGAGTACAGACGATTTCAAAGTTGGAAGTTCCCTGGACTTCACTGCGCTGGGTCCAAAGTTGATCATGGCCGTCCCAAGCGGCAATGGCCCTAAAACACTGACCAGTCCCAGCGAACGCTCATTCTACCACGATGATGGACCGGCCGGTGCCAAGCAACCAACTTACGGAGAAAATACGAATGGCCGTAAAGAAGTTTTCTGAAATGTCAGGACATTCCTTGTAGGCGCGTTTTGTTGTACATGCGTTTCCCTCGCTGTATGGCCAATATCAGACATGTAACATAGTATCCCCAAGTTCATATTATTTATAGGAATTGTACGAATAGGAATACATGAATTTGTCACAACGAAAGTACATTGTAGATAATCTACGCCGCGAGGGAGGCGATGTGAAAGCTTGCGAAGAGAACAGTGAAAGTACAAGCCAGAGCAGGAAACTGATACCATCGAGTCTTCAGGTCGGACAACAATCCTGGCAAAGCCTAGATGTAGCCCCTAGAGATGGAATTGAAAAATCCAAGTCAATACGGAGCCAGACGCAGAAAGACTCGTTGACCAGTGCATGGGCGATTCACGATGCCTACCCCTCGGAGAAGGCCTGAGGCCTTTCAATGGGCGGTGTGCTATGGGGCCCGCATGCCAGTTGCAACGGCAACACTCTCGCTGAGGGGGAGTGGGGGCGACTTGATGTCTACTGCATGTTTGACACCTGGAGAATATACCGGTGCCGAAGTTGCTGTAACGATAGCGGGACTCTGAGTTGTACGGGGCAACGCTGTTATCCCAGTACTGTGCTCCGCGACTTGACCGGTTTGAGCTGTAGAGCTTGCCAGGTCCGAAGCTAGATTGTATGATGGCCTTTGGAAACAGTATCAAGACAACAGCGGGCCACAGCAAGTCAGGCAGGTAGGCGTACCGAGGTTTCTTGGTAGCAGGGAGGTCTGGGGATACGTTATTTGACTTCTCTGCAGCCTGATGGACATCGTCAGGCGGGCAAGGCTGGCAGCTATCTCCTCCCAAGCCGCGTACCTTGGTCTGCTTTGGCCGCTTCCTGGCAACGGGCCTAGGCTGACGCTCTCCCAGGTCGAAGACATAGTCGGGGAGAGCAGAGCTGACTTTATGGTGAATCCCTAGAGTCTCTGGAATGGTGTATCACTTACCTCTTGATATGTCGCACAATGATCCCCATCTTGGCTTCATCGAACTTATCCCAGCCTTTGACCATTTTGGAAAACTCTGTGGTAGGCCAAGATATATCAAGCTTCCGTGGTCCCGTAGCACCGGCTTCGGTGGGAGATAGCAGTGAGCCAAGACTATACACTCAGCAGTTGTTGATCCACGCACGTTGCTTGGCTTCAATGCCGAGGCCGACGTAGAAAGTCGTCGAGTACACTGGTTGCGCACCCTCCACACCTTCAATATCCTCGGCCTTCCGCTTGGCGAGAACCTCTGTTGTTTCGCCCTGAGCAACCAAACGAACCTCCTCGTCTGAGATACAATGTGCAACTTGTTCGAACCCCTTGATAAACGGGTGAGCAAGCGTCAACGACTCGACAAGTTCGAGTTTCATGACTAGTTGCCGTAGGCGAGACTCGACAGTTCCAGCCCTATGTGGTGGCATGAGAACGGCGTATGAGAATGCTACAGATCCCGACGGTACATACCACTTGATCTGAAGCTCGTGCTCTCCTGTTGACGCAACAATTTGGAGGTAATACCGATATTTGTGGAAAAAATCGTGCTTCGCGAAGAGCTCAGACCAATCCGCGGTCCCGACGATCACCTTGTCCACAATGTCGGCACCTGAGAGAGATGTCACTATCGCGCCCAGGAGGAAAAGAAGTGATACAAGCCTTTCTTGAACTCTTCCGTCATGACCATTTGTGTCGAAGCCGTGACATTGTGAGTGGCGCACATGGCCGGATATGCAGGTGTAATGATGGGCATCCTGTGTGCGCGGTCACCAGGGTATAACTGTTCGGATGCAATTAGAGCAAATATGACTATGCAGGAATTGGAATACCCTCGGATTCCAAACCCGGACTTGTAATGGCCCATCCTCTATTTGCTTCAGAAGAACAGGCTGAGGCCACGTCCTGCCGGCAGTCAGATGAGCCCGCAAACGCAGAACGGAAAATCGTACCATTGATACATGATGATGAAGAATCGACTAACAATCGCGCCTGCGACTGCATTAGGGTACAGCTGGCATATACGCGCGACAAGCATTGCCCATGCAACACCGCCGAGGAAACCGTTGACGTTAGAGTAGATGGCTCTTCCTGTTATATATAGATGAGATATTGTCAGGGAAGACAGTTGCCTCGCGGTTTCGTACTTGAAGCCCAAAGTTTGATGCACCTCAGGGAATCGCGAAAAACATTGACGTTCGGGACGAGGCGAAGTATCTGATCCGTCACGCGAGAGCCTAAAAATATGTCAACACAAGCACGCGCTTGAGCGCCTCGACCGGGTGAAGTCCTACCTCCCAAACTTCGGATACACCTGTCATCCAGATTACGGAGCAGGTTGTCGTCTTGTAACGTCAAGTCGTCCGGTATCGATGACAGAGCAAGGCGAGCCATGAGAAAGTCTATTGGAATTCCCGAGATCTTGAGCTTGATAATGGGTACGTAGGCATCAGGGACGCCCTACAGATGTGTGTTCAGTGGCGAAGGGCAAAAAAAAAAAGTTCGCACAGAGGACTTACAGAAACCTCAGTTACGCCCTCAGTACTCCTGAGCATGCCTTCAAAGACTTCGAAGAAGTCTTCCCGCGAGACGTGTTTCGGCACTACGCATAAAGTGTCGATGTCGGACCCGGGGCCATGCACTCCCAAACGATATGATCCAAAAGTAAAAATTTTACCGCCTGCAGCTTCTGCCGCCACCTCTGAGAGGCCACGGGCAAGTGACACGGTCTTGACGAAAGACTTCACAAGAGCGGCGAGACGCCCGAGCACGATTTCTCTGTGGAGACACGGAGTAAGCAAAACGAATGCAGGGGCCGTGTCATCAATCGCAGCTTGGCCTAAGGTGTCTTAAGGTGAATAGGAGCATCGAAAACAGAAAGGTAGCTTTTGAAAACACGTTTCATTTGGCAGGTTGACGAGAAGCTGGTCCAGGGACGTGTTGAGAGAAGGTGTACACACCTGGTCTTTGTCTCCTCCTCACTCTCTATTGTGTTCTGCCGACGGAGCTCCTGCATTAAGGTCTTAGTCACTTCCTTCTCTCTTTCGCTGGAGTCGGCTGTTGAGATGGGCGGGGTGACACCGAGATACCTATGCCGAAGAATGCGTTCAGGACAAAATAGTTGACGTAGCGCTGGGCTTACCCTTGGTTATTCTCCATCGTGGTACACTCTGAGGTAGAGGATGAGAAGAAGTAACTTCTGGGTTGGGTGAGTCGATGTGTGAAGAGTTAAATAAGGAACAGGTGAATGACAGTGCAGTCAAGCACAGCTGGAGAGTGTGAGTGGCCCCGAGACGCAACACGTGCTTATGTCATCAGGGAATTTATTAATACACGAATCGACAAAACAAGTATATAACAGACAATGGCAGACGCTCTAATCATATTGTGACAACGGTACCCAACGCTGGAGGTATTTAGTGTGTGGTGCATGGAGCTGTAGGAGACGAAACGAATGGTTGTGTTGTGTGCGCTTGTATCAAGCGATGGAAGGCATGGAGTATCGAAGTGAGGGGAAGCCATTCGGTCGAAAGTTAAGCACGGGGCCGTCATACGTAGCGCAAAATGATTCGAATCTAGAGACCAAACGTCCTAGTAATCACGGCGGTTATTGGCTTTTCACATAGGCTGCATTCGCCCTCGCTCGCGAAACGGAACTCGTGAGCTGTCGGTTGAGAGCCCACTTGCGAATGAAATATACAGCTATGGCAATGGCCATGACCGCAAATATGATGCCAATAGCCAGCCCGGCCTTGGCACCTGCAGAGTTGTGGCCTCCGTGTTCTTGAGCAGGTTGTGTGACTGGCAAAGGCGGGGTAAAGTTCCCTGGAGAAGGATTCCCACCGTACGGCCAATAATCACCGCCATCTGGTGGCTGAACGCAAGTAAGGCCATTGGCATCTTGCACGGCCTGGAATTCGGCTTGAACTGTGGTCGATGTTACATTTATTTGATCGATGACAAATGCAGCAGGTGTGGGCGTAGGGTCACTGGCGCTGCAGTTTGGACCTCGAGAGCCGATGAAAGAAGTATTGCCGAAAAGTATGTTGCCCTCCACGGTAAAGTTACGAGCTGACGTGACGGCGATGCCATAGCCGAAAGCGCCCGTGAGTTGATTGTTGAGGACGGTGCCTGAAAAGCTGACATTTGCGCCGAAGAAGTCATTGAACCATGCTTGGGGACCGATGGCAATGCCAATTCTATGTGGTCCGTCAGTCGCAACACCGGGTGCAAAGGGATCCGTGGACTGACTTGACTATGACATCGTCTACGTTCGCACCATCCACCTGAGTTGCGGAGTCCGAGTCCGTGGCGAATCCCCCTATGATAGTGTTGTTCCGCACGATGGTGCCGGTATAGTCGCCACCCCATGGCGTAACATCAACCATGTTTATACCGCCAAGTAAGGTATTCTAACGACACGTGAGATCTTGAGACCCTTGAAAGACAGCCGACGCATGTGAGTACGTACGTTGACAACCCAGATTGTATTGTTCTCGACAAGCGATCCGGGGGAACCGAAGAGGACGACACCGCCGTCTGTTGGATTGTTCACCAAGTTGTTGCGAACAACAGCAGCGCGACAACTGATGCTGATGCCGTCGGCCCATTGCTGGAATACGTCTGACCCGCAAGGACCGATGTCGTTGTTCTGTACCGTGGCATTATTGCAAACAAGGCCACCCTCCGCGATGTGAAGACAGGACCAACCCCGCGGGTCATAGGAGTGCACGTATTCAATCAGCTGATTCGAGTTGGCCCCACCCATCTCTATGTTTGCACCACCAGCAGTGGGAGGTGCCCCTGCACGGGTTCCATTGATCTGAAAGGAGGTATGAACGGATACGCAGCCCGAAACCTTGCCAATACATACCTGGATGTTGCGCAGTCTGACACCGTCACAGTTCGCACAGGTACCGTCAATGGCTGTGGTGTGACCTGTTCCATTCGAAACTGGACCGCTCACGACGAGGGTGGCCCTGGAATCGTCGGTGGGATAGCCCAAAGTGCTAATTTCTTGGTTCGGTGCGGCGAATAGAATGGGCGCCTGGATCATATAAAGCGTATTGGGACAAAGCTGCAGGATAAAACCTGAACCAGAGGAGTTGAGAGCAAAGTTCAAGCGATCCGTAATTGTGTTCGCAGGATCTGGTGAGATGCAGCCGGTGTTGTCATCCCGGCGTGACGGAAGCAGGCTGGACGGAGGTAAGTATCGTGAAGATGCAGCCAGAGAGTCGAGTGAGCACACATGTCTGGCTGTACGATATTCTTATGTGCCCTCCGGGTGAGGAAAGCGTCGCTTAATGCCAATACGGGAAGGAATAGTGTGCTTGCTGCGGCTGTGGCTACAAAGAGAAGCATGGGGGGCGGACTGGGAGTCGACAAGGAACGGGGAAAACGCCACCAACCCTAGATAAAATACAACGTGGCTCTAGAAAAATGGCCGTCAACAGCCGCTCTAATGGAGAGTAAAGACAGCGGCGAGATAACGACTAGCGGCAACGATGTGTTAAGGCAGGCGCGTGCGGTCATTCGGTGGCATTGCAGGATAGATTTGGAGACGCTCCACTGCGGCCCGCTCAACCGTGCTCGCAACCCTCGCATCCCGCGCACAGGCGCAATGCTTTTGCGTCCTATCGAGCAGTGAAAACGGCACAAATGCAAATGTCCACAAATCCGACGGCAGAGCGGCCTTGTCAGGCGTCTGTTGTCCGAAACTGGGTTCATGACCGCCTCCCATGGCCACCAGAATCTCTATCTCGGCTCCGACTCCGTCTCTCGTCACGTCGAGCGGGTCGATCGGAGTCCGTGTACCGAGAGCGACGCGGCGACAAGGATCGGTCGTCATTCGAGTATGAGCGACTTCGAGACGGCCTTCTGAGCGGTGGAGCGTTGCGACGATGGCCGCGTTCTTCTCTGCCGTCCCGCTCGTTGTCGAGTGATTTTAGCAGGGCCTCCACACCTTTCAAGCCTTCAGATTTAGCCGCTTGCCGTTTCGATTTTTTCTCTTTCTTGCGCTCCTTCCGCGCCCGCTTCTCTTCGGGAGTTTCATCTTTGTGTTTGCCCTTTGACTTTGACTTCTTCGCCTTCCTCTTGGCATGCTCCTCACGCCACTTCTCCAGCAGGTAGTCTCGCATGGGGTCGTCAGGGTCAATGTCAGGAGCGGAAGACCCCGACGATTCGGATCCTGCGTCGTCTGAGAAGCATTCGAGTCAGCGTTTCGCAAAGGCCTTGCTAGGGATATCACCGATGAACTCTGGCCTCGCATTGAGGCTTTGTTGCTCAGGCTCCTTCCACTCGCCGTCTTCGCCTTTTGTTTTGCCCTGCTTGTAGTTCTTGACATGGTCAACACGCAGTGTCCGGTCAAGGACAGTTGCACCATTGAGGTTGTCTACGGCAAGAACAGTAGAGCGTTGATCTTCGTACATCAGAAAGCCAAAGCCTTTGGTCTTCCCAGTCTCCTTGTCGCGAGGAAGGTTGACATCGACGACCTCGCCGTACCTGCGACAAACATGAATAAAACAACGACAGAAAGCAGGAGGTGGCGCACTGGGAGAATATAGTAACAACGTCGCCCTCGGTCAAGTCAAAATGAAGACCGCCTACAAATATATAGGCTGAGTCTGGTGAAGCGTGAGCGTGAAGTGGATGTGACTATGACGTTGAAGCGCACCCTTGTACTCGTCATGCCAGGATGCAGAGCCCACACCAAGCTCAAGCTCTCGTTCATTGATTTTATTGATTTCCCGCACGACACTGTAGTGGGTGAATGAGTGATGTTCCTCCTGCAACAACAAACAGACAGACTTCATCGCGGGCAACTGAGAGCAAGATGGAAGATTCACACGCCACCGACGCGAGATCTCTTGTCTCTAATTTTTTCCTTCATCTCCAGCATGGCTTCATTCTCGCTACCTCCCATTAACGACAACCCGGACGGCAGCTGGGGGCCATCTTCGTCTAACCTCCCCGAGACGTTCAAATTCAAGGATATTCCATACGCTCCATACTCAAAATCAGACAAACTTGGCCGATTCGCGGATTGGAACGAGATCTCTGGAGATAACCGACAAGCAGCATCTGGTGCTGCAGCGAACCCCAGGTCTGGCCCCCGCGGCCGCAGGGACGGCGCACAAGCATTCGGAAGCGGTGCTCCTAGTGCCTTCGCGTTCCAAGTCGAGGATGAGTCGAGCTTCTCTCTAGTCGACAACAAGACCGGCGCACCTCGCCGCGGCGGAGGGTTCGCCAGAGGAAGGGGTGCCGGTCGCGGTGGTGCCTCCTATAATTCGCGCGCTCCCCGCGGGAATGCTCGCGGCGGGTTCACTGCTGGTCGCGGTACGGGGCAGCGAGGCGCCAGAAGGGGATGGCGCGATTGGGACAAGGTATGTTGTAGCGATCATTTCTGCGGCAGTGCCGATGAACACCACTATCTGTTTTAGAACAATCGCACTCGCGAGTCCTCCGTGGCTATTGATCCCAGTTGGCAGATGCTGGAGGAGATAGAGTTCCACCGCCTCGCGAAGCTGAGGCTCGAGGTCGATGAACCTGAGGAACTGTATGTTACTTTCTGATTCCCTCCGCTTGACCCTGATGTTTGGGCAGTGAGTCGTATGGCCGCCTCTACCCCTACAACAGATATATGATCGAATCACGACCAAAACCGAGCGCGCTCTCCAGCCCGTTGACAGGATCAGGTATAACACGACGACATCAGACGATCCCGTCATCCAGCAGGTATGGCTATTCACCTGGTACAGCTCGACATCGGGTCTGATTGGCGCGATATTTAAGCTTGCTTCAAAAAGCGTTGCAACGATCTACGCAACGGATGTCATCCTCAGCGTTCTGATGTGTGCACCGCGCTCGGTCAACCCTTGGGACATTGTCATTGTCCGCGAGGGCGACAAGGTGTTCTTCGATAAGCGAGATGGTGGACCGTTTGACACAGTCACTGTGAACGAAAACGCGGCGGACCCCCCTCAAGATCCTACTGCTCCCAACCCGAACAACCCGAGCGAGAAGGTACCAGAAACCCCTTCGATTAATACGGCGACCTCCCTTTCGCTCGAGGCCACATACATCAATCAGAATTTCGGATTCCAGTCGGTTACTGAAACGGCCCCCCCTCCGGCGGTCGACTTCGAGAAGGCCAACCCTTTCTATGGTGCCGACGAGACGGAGCCTCTCGCAAGCTGTGGATACAGGTACCGTGTCTTCGACCTTGGCATCACGGAGGACGACGATATCAAAATTTGCGTACGGACCGAGGTCGACGCGTACCTTCCGGGTCAAGGAAACCCGCTGCAAGGGCAAGGCTTGGCTACCATTCGCGCACTAAATGAGTTCGACCCTCGCGCACCTGGAGCGGGTGGTGCGCCCGATTGGCGCTCGAAACTGGACTCCCAGCGTGGTGCAGTTGTCGCAACCGAAATGAAAAACAACAGCTGCAAGCTCGCCAAGTGGACTGTGCAGAGTGTTTTGGCCGGTGCTGAGCAAATGAAAATCGGGTAGGGCAACTTGTTTACAGGCCGTTCCAAGCACAGTGGTTCTCACATCTCAACCTCGATAGATACGTCTCGCGAGCGAACCCCCGAGATAATACCCGACATGTTATCCTGAGCACGGCTTCCATGCGTCCCATAGACTTTGCAGCGCAGCTCAACATATCACTGGCCAACGGTTGGGGCATTGTCAGAACCGTTGCGGATCTGTGCATGAAGATGCCGGAGGGCAAGTACGTCCTGATTAAAGATCCGAATAAGGTATGTCGTCTCCCACTTCTTTTCTCTTTTCACCCTTGCCTCAGTCGCGGTGCTGGCGCACCAAATGATTGCCGCGGCTTCTCTCGTCGGCTAACACATCGTTACCAACGATGGGGATAACGTATCAATGTGCCCGAGTTGGTGGCTTACTTTCCGGTTCTTTTACAGCCCGTCATCCGATTGTACGCGGTACCGTTCTCAGCATTTACTGGAGAGGACGAAGACGAGGAAGAAGCACCCGCCGCTGCTTCTGATGAAGAACCAGAGCCTTGAGAATGCATATCTCACCCTAATTTCTGCACGCAGTCGAATGGGAATGGCACGACAAATAATTTGCGCAGAAGTCGATCACGCTTGACACATCTCGTAATTTTACGCCCGGAAGTTGTTCGCTAATATTGCATGACGAGCGTCGCCGATGGAGTTGAACGCCACGAGTACGCCACGAAAAGTACATGACGAAATAGTCGCGTTAAGATGCACTGAGTAACGTCTCCGCCGCTCTATCCGTACTTGCGCTACTCGATCGTTGTTATCTGCCTGAAGTTTTTGAAAGACATGTTTGCTTACCTTCGCTGCAATGCGGCGACGACGACGTCCCTTGGCAAGTCCGGGAATATTCCCATTAATTGAGTTATCTCGGCCTCAGATGGCACGCGGAGGCCCGTAGACGCGCGATCTACCCTCCCCGTGAGCTCATTGACCCATTCACGCATGACCGAGGGCCCGGGCTGCTCTGCAGTCCCTGGTGTCACACCCGTTGGGCTTGCGGAGGGCTCCGGAACGGGCAGGCGAGCAGTTGTGATCACTTCATCTTCCGACCGGGGTGTTGTTTCGGAAGGATCGGTAGGCAAAGCGCGATTGGTACGTCGGACAGCGCGGGTTTCACCCAGGAGGGAGAGTAGGTACCGAGACGCCAGCCGGACGAACCAAGGGGGTAACCGGTAGCTCTTTAGGTTGGCGATATCGGTGCGGTATAGTGCACCGGTGAAGAAGCCGATTGCTGCGACGAGCGTCGTCGACCATGGCTGACTGAACGCAAGCTGACATGGCCGAAGACGTCAGGGACGATGCCCGCCTGGTGGATGGTGGCGCACGCACCTGAAACGCAAGCACATAGAAAAATGCTTTGTTTGAGAGCGTGACTCCAAATACACGGAAATGGTAGGTTGCAGGAACCAACGTCATGAACTGGTACAGCAGACTGAAAGCCAAGCCAGTCGGACCTGATGGTATGGCATTCAGGGTCGAACCGAATCGGCGCAAGCCGACAAGCGAGAGGAGTTCAAGGACAGTGACAAGCAACGTGGACACCACTAGGAATGACTGCAATGTAAATGAAAGATTGAGACGCGCACATAGCTCAGAGACCCTTACGGCGTACTTGACTCCCCCGAACTGGCGCTCAATGCTCACGCCAGTGTTGTAAAGGAGAAGCTCCCAGAGAAAGAGCTCGCTTGAGTTTGAAAAGGCCAGATGATGGGCGAACAGCCTTGAAAACTGAGCAAAAACACATGAGCGTGCTTCGGACAAATTACAGGGCCAACGCATACTTGGCGATCCCTTGATAAGTGGGGCACGAGCTGCAACGAGGCATTTGTCTCCAAGGTAGTAAATGAGAGCCGATGGAGCGTACCTGGAGGTGAAAGTGGTGTTTCACGTCGAATATCGCAACAACGGCCGAGGAGACGGCAAGGGCCATCATGAGACCTGAGACGACACAAACATCAGCACAAGAATGTCGGAGTATGCTGCGTGGATACCCTTGGTGACGGGTGCATGCTGAAAGGACATGGACGGAGTAGAGTAATTACGCAGGCCGCGCAGACGGAGATGACGACGGAGCAGGGGAACAAGGAGTGCTGAAGGTACCTGATGGAGAGCACAATGCGCTTGAAACGCATATGCCACGTGACATTGGGGCGGCCGCCAGGATGGAGCGCACGATCATCATGCATCATGTCGACAGCACCTGGCCAGGCTCGCCCAAAAACATCTTACTATCTGCTCCCACTCACTACGGCTACTCGTCAGCGACGACCAACGCTGATGACTTCTACAATTTCATTCCCTACGACCGAGCTTCGTTTACAACGTACCAAATCCGATGCATCTCTCATATCACGGCACACTACCGCCGTTGAGGTCTGCAATGTGGTATACGGCCAGACTGGCCCCACCTCCTGGGACACCCTAGAACGATTCTACGAGCCGGGCGCAAGTACGTTATCCTCCTTGGATTCCTCACAGTCCAGTTATTAATACGCCTCATACAGTGTAAGCTCCGTAACTCCATTCTGCGCAGGCCCTGACTAGCCCTGACTCTGCGGTCTGCCAGTTACGAGAATCCTGTAATCACTGCAACGTCGCGTGATTCGATTGGAGACATCCACTCTTTTTCGCAGTCCTTGGCAGAATTGGACGTGCCGAAGCCCACGTCACTGCTGCGTAGTATCCTCGGCCTCGCCCGTGATCCAGAGCAGGGCGACCCATTGTTTCAGATCTCGCGCATGTGGACAGAGATAGATGAGGTCTTGGAGAGCGAAAGCTTCGGTGAGTGACTCCTGCGCCGCGGCATGCCAACGATCGTCGTCCTTTCTTCTCTGCGGATCCCACGCACTTTTGCACGCGGCTCACCATTGCGCTTTCTCGCACCTGTCAGATGGACACAGGCGGTGCATTGTGGAGCATACGCTGAATATGCTCCTCCTTCCCGGGCTGCATTCCGGACGCTACTCGGGCCACATGAACGCCGCCCAGCCATACGCTCTCACGTCAGAGGCACAGCGCAACTCGCCGCCCAACGGCTCCCTGCATGTGTCCTTTTCCAGCCTCGCCGGCCCGCCCCTCCCGCAGCCGATGCCGACGTTGCCTATCCCCGGCGTCGGCCTCGCCCTTCCCAGCCCATTCCATCTCCAGCTTCGCGTCTTCACTCGCCTGTCCTTCAACGAGCAGGGGAAAATCATTCACCACCGCGACGTCTGGGACCTCAAGGACCTCGTCGGCCTCGTCCCCGGCGGGATGCTCTCCCAGTGGATCGCGTCTCGGCTCGCCGCGCGGGCGCTCTCCACCATGTCGCGCCTGGGAGCGTGGGTATCGGGCGAGAAACGCAGGGGAGCCGTTGGGTCCAGCGGTAAGCTCGCGGGATCGCACTGACTGAAACTCGCAGCCTTGCTCCTCGGATTTGCCTTTTCGAGCCAACCCGCGCTGGGACCTGGCTGTGGATGGTGTAGGGAAGGAAGTCCAGGACACCGCCACCCCGAATGAGGGGAAGTCAGATGGGCGGAGATATCGTCACACCTCTGCCACATCCAGTTGATTGCTTCACGCGACGCCGTCTGGTTTCGCCCAACCTTGAACCTATTTCTGCGCACTAGGCCCGAAGTTCGTACCCTTGTGATACCTTTCGGCTGCACTCCACTACGGACCGCTGTACACCACATACACCCTTTCTTGATACGTTGCTGTGTATGTACATGTATGCTCCATGAAATTGTATACTAAATATTTGTCTTATTCCCGAACCCCCGAGGAGATGACGAGCCCGGCGAAGGGGGTCGACGGCTGGTATGGACGGTCACAAAGGACTAGAGCACTTACGTGCCACGTGGGCGCGTTTCATATATCCTGTCAAGCTCAGCGTCTTGAGAAGCCCAAGGGGTGGAACTGGTGATGGGGACGTCCGCTGTCCGCTGGTGAGGGGCTCCGCGGTGTCGTGTTGCGTTTGTTCACGGAGCCGTGAGTGCCTTCTTTGCTCGATTCGTGTGGCGTCTGCACCGCCCCGAACCCATATGCACGTCTTCCCCGATCAAAGCTGAGAGAAGCGGAGCGCGCCCGAGGTGGCGGCGGCGCGGCGGGCCCTTCCTGAGGCTGTGGCCAGGCAACGCCCAACTGCGACGCCCACCCAAATCCAATCCAATCCACATTTACATCCACATCCAATGATGCTGCCTTGGTGTGTGTGTGTGCCCGGCGCCTTTGTGCCGTACGGCAGCGCAATACAGTTGCTGGCGGAACGTGGGGAACGTATCGGCCAGACTGGGCATGGCGAATCCCAGATGGCGTGCTCGGCCTTCCGTTGCATATCCGGCGGCTGGCTTTGTCCCGCCCCCAGGGACCACCTGGGCGCTGCGCGCTCGCCAATGCCGCGAGCTCGACGGAGAATTCAGCGCCGCGATGTCGCTCTTCTCCTGCCTCGCTTTGGGTCGCCAAATGCACCCTGCGCGCACGCCCGCGCCCGAATCTCCGGTGGGACGTCATTTCCCTCCGGGAGCGGCGTCCCTTGGCGAGCTCGCAGCTGGTCACCGGCGACCAGCTGCTGCGCACCTGTCATGGCCATCTGCAGGCCCACCACCAGGTCTCTCCTCGTTCGCTGCCGCGTGCGCCGCGCCGGCCGGTTCTCGGTGTTTTTCCACCCGTGTGGTCGCTCCTCGGCTTCTGTCGCCCTTATCTGTGGCGGGGGAGCGGCGCTGGATGGATGAACTCAAAGATCAGTCAGCTTCGCGGGTGGGCGCTGCGCGTTTACAGCATCTCTGCGGGATGGCACCTAGCCTCCCCTCCAGCTGTGGCTGCGTCCTCAGCTCGTGTTTCATCACGGACCGCGGCCGTGATAGCCCAGCCAAGTCCGTACACGTTGCACATGTGGACGAGCCAATCAATGGTCGGACAGGTCCCGCCGTGGCGTCCCATGCCAGCGCCCGTGCCCTGCGTGACACGGTCGTCTCCGGGGTGGCACAGCATGCTTCTGTGCCTACCAATATGGCTCCTCCCACGCACCCGATCGGCGGTCTGCACAGCAATGTGATACTCGACCTCCCCCACTGCTCCGCGCTCAGCTGTCATACGATATGGCAATCCTCGCGATTATGCCATTTCATTTCGTTGGTGTTCGTTATTTCTACCTAAGATTACATTACACGACTGTATGGCAAGACAGGGTTGTAACGTCCCAAGCAAGCAAAGGGCACGACAAGAAATAAGCTTAAGCAAGCGCAGCGCAGGAGGTCGAGCCGGGGAATAATACGCCATGTGAATATGGGAATGGATACAATGCCGATGAGTACAGTGAGGATGAAGCGTCTAGCCACAGGCAGGAGACGCTCCAGGAGACATGCAGATATGCTGGCGACAGATGAGCAGCGGGGGAAGGGCGATTTTGTGCGAATAAATATATAAATAAAAGTGAAATATCTCACAGCGAACGATGTGCACAAGAAGGGGCAGTGGCGAGTAACGGAGTGATCATGCGGCAACCGCTTTTCGCAGCGCGCTGGGCTTCGCAGACTTGTTGGGTGGTGAGCCCGCCAACGGTACCGTCTGCCATCCGGTGACCTCAGGCATATCCACCGACGAGGCCCTGGAGATGTCCACAGGGAGTGATGGCCGGCGGCCGTAGTAATCGCTTTGGGAGGCAGAAGGGAGGCCATAGTCCGGCGAGGTTGCGGCCTTGCGCGGCGAGAGCGGGATCGATTGGAGCGAAGCAATGTCCGACAGCGGGGCGTTGGGAAGGCGAATCCCACCATCACGAGAACCCAGGGGCGGCGATTGAGAAGAGCGCTCCAGGGGAAGGGAGAAGCTCGTGACCGAGGGCGAGTTGTACGACGACGGCGGCGCCGATCCCGAAGAGTAGACCGACACTGAAGGACCATAAGAACGTATGATCACGTCGAAAGAAATGATAACTGACCAGAGTCGTCCCAATCGCTGCTACTATGCACGGAGGACGAAGACGAAGATACTGAAGCACGGCGGTTCATCACTTCACTCTCGGCCTCTTTCTTGATCAACTTGTTCGCCGGAGAGCCAGAAATACTCTTGGACTGCTTGCGTGACTTGTTTCCTGTCCGAAGCTCGTCGAAGCGGAGGGGACGCGGACGCAGATGCGTGCGCTCGTAGAGACCACACTTGTTGCAGACGATCTTCCCGGGGTTGAGCGTCGAGCGTCTCCAGCTTGGCGGCTCAGTCTGAGAGCAATTGAAACACCGACGGCGAAGATACTGCGTCTCTTTCGAGGCAGCATCATCAGTGTGTTGGACAGGAAGACCAGCATGGGGAGGGAGGTAAGACATCGGATGCATGGCACCGGAGGACGGGGGGCGGTAGAGGCAGGTCTGCGAGGGAACGATGACGGGTGCGGCTTCTTCTAACTTTACATTATGCTCGAGATTCTCGAACTCGACATAAGAGGAGGCGGGGGATGACGAGACAGACATGTCATAATGACCCGAGTGGAACGAGTGGTTGTCGTGACCGATAGAGATGAGTTGCGGGGAATGGTCCATGAGGGGAAGAGGCTCCCCGTAGAGGGTATCAACGCGAGAGGAGAACGAGCTGTGCATGGGCTCGCAGTCCTGGGGAATAAAGGGTGCCTGGGAATAGGGAGCCGAATCGTCACGATCCTGGCGAACGTAAGGGTATGTGGCACGGCGCATGGCGGCGAGATCCTGGGGATGGTGGTGGACATGACGGGTGAGTTGGGGGTGCCAATCACCACCGTCATTGGGCTGGTCGAAGAGCTGGAGAGGCTGCTCGGCGGAGAGGTCGTGGTCATAGAGCTCTCCGAGAAGAGAACCGCGCGAGCTGTTGAATGGTAGCGACTGGTGGGTAAGACCCTGCCAGAGCGAGTGGCCCTCAGGAGCGATGGAGTGATCGTCAACCATGGGGTCAGAGAAGATGTTGCAGACGGGCTCAAGCTCTACTTTGAAGTGTGCGGGCGAGCGAACGTCGTCGGACGAGACGGAAGTACGGGGCGAAGGCGTGCGGGGTGCGGACGAGTCGGAATACGAGGATGAGGTGTAAGAGTCGAAATGGAAAGAGTCCATCGAACGTGGCTGGAGGGAGAGTAAGCTGAAGGGGTGATAAATACGAAGGGGAGAGACGTACGAAAAGAAAGACAATAAAGTTAAAGAATAGAGGGAATGAGATGCAGGGTCCGGTGAGAGTGGAGAGGGGGACGAGGGACGCGCTTCCTGGAAGGTCACTTGTCACCACGCCGCTGGGTTTTGTACCGATTCGGCCGCCCCATCCTGTGCTTCCTTTTCTGGCTTAGTCCGTGCCCATCTGTCACGGTCGCGCGTGCGTCACGCCCTGCTTCTTTGCGCCGCCCGGTCGGTTTTCTCCTTGCCGATGGGCTGGCCACCTGTGACCCGCTCGCCGATATCTTCCATACGCACCTGCGCTCGACCCGTCCACCCTCGCCGCCCCCTTTTTTTTCCCATGGGAATTCGAAGTTTGAGGGGCCCTCCCGAATCAGGCTCTCTCTCCCCGCCGCGCCCCACCAGGGGCCCTTGCGTGCCCTGCCCCCATCCTGTCGACGTCTCCCGCTCGTCTGCTGCTAGCTGCGCCTCCTCTTGCTCGTTTCAATCCGCTCCCTCCTTCCACCGTACCTCCCCCTCCCCTCCCCTCTGCCTTGGCGCTTCCCTTCCCCTCTGCTTCTTTCTTCCACCCCCGGCCCCTCGTGTCTCTCGTCCTGTCTCAACCCGTTGCTACCGGCGTATCCATCCCAGGTTCTCCCAGCTCTCTCCAATCTGTCTCATCCCCCGTCTCCGTTCCCCCGCTCCTCCTCGGACTCCCGCTCTTTGACGCTCGTCCTCGCTTCCCACTCCCGTCCTGCTTTCCCACGCACTTTTTGTCCGCGCCCTCGCTCGCATTGTCCTGTTCCTTACCCCGCTCTTCAGTCAATTCATTCCCCTTTACGTGCTTCCTCCGCGCAAGCGTGTCCTCCCCCGCGCTCCGCCTTTCACTTCGCGTCCGTGCGCGCAGCGCGCCCGCGCAGCAAACGTTCCACCCGACGTTTCCTGCTCGCTGGCGCAAGTGCGCTACCGTCGTCGGCGTCTTTCCCAGCCCCTGTGTCCCTCACTTGCCCAAGCTTCGCCACTTGCCGAGAATCCTGTCGGTCCCATGCGGTTCAACGAGAACGGCATCGCCATCTGGCCTGCTCGGCCTCGTGTTCCACCCGAGGACGCCCAATTGGTCATTCCCACTGTCCTTCCATTGCAGGCCCAAGGACTCCTCCACGTCGCTTTTGTGGATGTCTGCCTTTACTTGCATTATCTTCATTACTATAACAGTGTCCTCCGATGTGGCGTACGCTTGTGGCTTGTTTCGTCTGTCCAACATGTGTTTTTTTTTTTTTGCAACTGCGCTCGTAAGACAACGTGCGACCTAGAACGACTGGGCGCTGGGCTTTGAGTCTGCATCACAGCAGCCGAGCGCGCAGGTCGCGCCCATGGCCGCCCCAGACGTTGTCCAGCCTGCCGGAAATATGACGGTGTGGCGATCGCGCGTATATAGCCAGCGCCCAACTTACCGGGCGTAAGCGGTTTACCTATGTAAAGACAACGGGAGCCTCTTCCGTCGGGCCTGTGTCCCACCGAGTCCCATTCCCCCGAAGTTGATGACGTGGGTGCACCGGTGAATCGCCTCCGTTCCTCTTCCGTTGAATGCCACTACACCCAGAAGCATCGCCGCCGTCACAACCATCGTCTACCATGTGTAGCGGAAGTTCGCTATGTGCTGTGCGCGCGATGCAGCTCGTGTCGACTGCGCCCTGCTGGCAAACCGCTAGCCCAAGGCTTCGGACCGGCCCCACACCGCCCAGAAGGAGTAATTATCCAATAGTGCCAAAGCAGGCCCATGGGACCAGGTGTCCATCTGGGCGCGCACGTTTAACGCTCACCTTACAGGATGTGGGCGTGGACCCTGCACTGCAAACCAGAAGACCTCCTAGGAGCTCCTCTTCGATCGCGGGACCCAGTTGGGGGCCCGAAGGTCGAAGGCCGCGTCAAGTCCGACGTTTGCGGCCTCTCACGATTACAGTGGCACCCTGTGGCACCACGGCGAGTGAGCAAAACGCCCCGATTATTGAGTTTGCTATATATTGGCCACAAGTGATGGCGCCTTCAGTCACGCGGTGTGCGACAAACGTGGGCCCGAGGCCACGCGATAAGGCTTGGAATCGAAGACCCGACCGACGACAACCGACGACCGACAACGCCACCACGGCCGCGCGGAAGGCGTAGTACATGCAATGCACCTTGACATGATGCTTTCCGGCGGGCCGAAAAGCATCTCGGCGACATGTATGTGCGGCCGACGTTGCGCTGAATAAAGACGGTACCGTCGGTGCACCTCCTTGGCCGCCGGCTTTCAAGGCGGCGACTCGATGATGCCGTTGAAAACTGGCTCGCCAAAAGGCATCCACGTGGGAGCGGAGCTTCATTCTCCCCACACAAGCCAGGTTTGCTTTGCGGGTATTGCGGGGCCAGTCTTCTCCTGGGCCATCCCTTCTTTCATTTCTTTGTCGTTTGACGTCTGCTTTCTGGCAGGCGTGGCGTTCACGCGGTCATCGCTCCGTGACAAGTCGCTATGAGGTCTTAGTCTAGAGCAGCCCACGTCAACGCGGTGCCTTGCTGTGCACTACCGTTCGCTCTACTGTATGCTAGATCGTACCCTTTAGCTCCGGGGTATCGGACATGTACGAGGATCCCGAGATCGAAACCACATGGATACGACGGGATCGACTCCCAAGATCGCTATCATTCGAAATTAGGCATGAACTCAGTTAGCCCCAGATCATAGTACCCGGTCCGGCTGAGGGCATCCTGGTGAGCCTACCGCAAGCCTGTAGCTGCTCCTTTCAATTCGCGAACTCCATGCTTCACCTGTTTCAGCCGCAATTCGTTGCTTCTTTTCCTATAGGTGCCTACTTTGTTCGTTTAGCCACAGGCCCTTGAACTTGCCCCTGCTCAGTGGATTTTCAAGCCCACTTTCGGGGTAGCCCTGGTTGTCTATCTATCGGAAGCAGATCAGCCTGGCAAAATTCGCGGCAATTCGATCTATACATACAAGCTAGCTATCCGATCGCTGTGACAGCGATTTTGAACTCGCTATATACCCTGAACATCGATTTTTGTGTGTCCGCGGCCTCCTCTACTACCCCGGTCCCTGTCGACTCTTTCTTCAGCTTGCTGGCGAAAGTGCACGCGTCGTGGAGCTCTCTGAGAAAGGTTTGGCTGGGTCGCGACCAAGCTCACAGGCTGGAGTCGACGAGCATCATGCTTTCAGGGCTAATGTGCTAATGCCTTGCTATGTTATTTAGGGAGGCGCTGCTTGGAAATTTTCAAGCATTCGCATTGCATCGGACCTCATCGGACTTATCTGCTATGGTTCACCCTGCCCCGATCCTCGCACATGGGCCCGAGCGTGACCACGATCGCATATCGTCTGCTCCCTTCAAGATCCGCCCTCTGGTGGGTAGCAGCACGTGGCGTGACGCCTGCGGCTGGCGGGTGTCCGGCCAGCCCTGTACTTCAAATCATGCTTTGACGCTCGAAAGATATCCTAGCTACCCGAGGTAACGTGAAATTTGCAATGCGGCGCAGAAGGGGCATCCTGGAGAGTTACGTGCTCCGTTTTAGCTACTCGAGCTGCGGCCTACACCGAAGAAGACCGTAGGGTGCCTATCAGCAGGACTGCGACAGAAGTCTCTGTGTTGCGGCCCTGCGTAATCCTCAGAGCGGCGGACCATCATGCGCACCGAGGCCTTGGTTCTGACATGGCATAGATACCGCAGACGTTCGAGGGCGTTCATCACACCGCGGAAACGTATCACGCAGCGTTCTGACGTCTGATACTGCGACGCAGCGCCTGTGCACAGTCTTCGTAATCGCACCCCCACTATGTTGGTCGCTTTTACCTCGTCAGCTTGCCATCAGGAAACGGTCTCGGTGGGTATCTGCGGGCTATGTGCACAGTGGAAGCGCCACACAGGTACGTAACGAAGTAGAGTATCGGACGCTCGAAGCGTCTATGGTGTTTGTGTGGCGTGTGTTAAACATGTACATTCCTGAACCTTGTTACTTCGTATTCGGTATGCTACAACCCTTTGATACTATAGTTCGGAGCGGAAGTATTAATGAGATGATGAACGAGAGTGTAGATGATATAGGGAATCAACCTCAGGCCAAGGCAAGCCCCGTGAATGTCGCCACCGCTCCCGCGACAGCCCCACCAGCAATTGCGCGGATGCCGGTTTGCTTGGGAGCTTCCCGCGCTAAGTTTGCAACTAAATCGTTGACCGCCCTGCTATCCCTTCCTAGAATCAATAGGCCGTTCTCCACGG
The DNA here is from genome assembly GCA_022496205.1 of Gloeopeniophorella convolvens. Classification (NCBI taxonomy): domain Eukaryota; kingdom Fungi; phylum Basidiomycota; class Agaricomycetes; order Russulales; genus Gloeopeniophorella; species Gloeopeniophorella convolvens. Next base: position 138,017 of record WTXD01000009.1, on the reverse strand, counting down.
TGCCTGTTTGGGGGAAGACGATGCCAGTGCAGAATCCGAGCTTCGCCGCGGATTCGGCCAAGCTATTTAATTCGCCTGCGGAGATAGAATATACCGATGTGGGAGAGCTGTGCGACAGCTCGGAGAGGCCGTCCAGGAATGCCACCCTTTCTTCGACGCTCATAGTCCGCGCTAGAGGGCGGGCAGTGCCCGCCGATAATGAAGACTTCGACGACGAATCATCGCCGAGGTGATCATCATACTGATCCGCTTGAGTCGCCGCGGGAACCTCTTCTAAACTTGACCTCGGTGTGAGAAGTGTTCCGGGCATGATTCTACCTTCACTGTATGGCGAATGCTTGGGCGTGCTAGGAGCGGCAAATATGCCCGCTTTTGCGTCTTCGTCCGTGATGAGTGCGTCGTTCATGCTTCCAGGTTCACAAAGCCTGTTCAGGATGACGCTGGACTCTGAGGAGATTGATGCAAGGGTGGGGTCGCGGGCGGGTGGATGCAGACGGCTGCTTCTGCGCTCAGCCTTGACGGGAGTGATACTGAGCGAATCCATTGACGAAGTTATGTCGAGTGGGCTTGTCTGCGCGTTCGGGCTCTCCGGCTCGGCGTACGGACAGCCTTGGCGGGGGTGGCCTGCTCGCGGCCGTTGGCACTTCGAGCAGTGAGGAACCTTACGAGGAGATTTGGTCGGGGTTGTGTCTATGCCGGTCCCGCCGTGCATAGGGCTCGAACGTAAGGTCGGTGCCATGAAGGGAAGTCAAGAGCGATGAGAGACCGAAAGAAGGGAAGGTGAGGTAGTGATATTGGGTAGCAGAGCAGTACAGAAGAGTACAGCACAGAATTAGTAGCAAAATAGACAATGGACGGCCTTGTGGCGGAAACGGACGCAAGTGTCCGCAGGATCGCAATCTGCCGGGGCGCCAAGAGGTGGCGTCTTCTCCGGCCCGGTGTTATATACCGTCAAAATCGTCTCTGCATCGGCACAGATGGCCAAAGGTTCACAACTTACACAACTCAAGTCGGCGTTATCGCAGGCGGGCCTTTCCAACAAGCCCAAGGCCGGGCAGAAACGAAAGCGCGCTCAGAATGAGGAGAAGGACAACACGAAGCGCGCCGCCAGACTCAAGGAGATTCAGCAGAAGCTGAACCCGTTCGATGTCAAGGTCACGAAGCTCAAACACGATGTCGGAGGCCGGAAGCTTAAGGGTGTCACTGGTAGACCTGCACAAAGCAAGCAGGCCGGTATTGAAGCAGTGAGTCGTCCTTCGCACTCCGCGATATGTGTGCTTAACGCTTCTATTGGACGCGTAGCGGAAAAAAACGCTCCTGAAGGAGTTCGAGGACAAGGGCCGCTCAGGGGGTATCTTGGACAGACGATTCGGCGAGAATGATCCCACCCTTACCCCAGAGGAGCGTATGCTCGAGCGTTTCACGCGAGAGAGGCAGCGAGCATCGAAGGGTGTCGCCTTCAACCTAGAAGACGAAGGAGACCTGACTCACTATGGCCAAAGCCTGTCCAATCTTGATGATTTTTCTGGCGCTGGGCTGGTCCCTGATAGCAGTGATGAGGAGGCTAAAGGTGCGCGCTCCGTCCACGTTCCATCCGGTGGTATGTATTGATGTCACCACCTAGGCCAGATTGATGGCGAAACTGTCAAGCGTTCACACTTCGGTGGTTTCGGAGATGAGAGCGAAGACGAGGATGAGGTGTGCTCGGGCATCTCTCATGGGTTTACGCTTCCTAACCGTTCTCGCAGCCGGCGCGCAAAAAGACGAAGGCAGAGGTCATGGCTGAGGTTATGGCGAAGAGTAAAGAGTATAAGGTGCGAGTCATACATGGCCCATTATCTCGCATCCATGCTCAGCGAATTTTTGCAGGCATTAAGACAAAATCAACGGGAAGAGGCTGACAACATCCGGCACCAGCTGGATCAAGAGCTCGATGCAATTCGCGGTCTGCTCTCAGGGCCAGATCCATTGTCGGGATCCTTAGAGAAAGGGCTTGGTCCCCAACCTCTTGGAGCTGCCACCAAGGACCATGATCAGGAGTACGACCGATTCGTTCGCGAACTGGTCTTCGACCAACGGTCCAAACCCAAAGACCGAACAAAAACTGAAGAGGAACTGGCTTTAGAAGCCAAGCTTGCTTTGGAAAAAGCCGAGCGCCAGCGAATACGGCGGATGAACGGAGAGGACGACGATGAGGACAGCGAAGATGGACGACCGAGAAAACGGAAGCGGCCCGTTGGTGGTGATGACCTCGAAGACGACTTCCATGACGATGATGACTGGAGTGGCTTAGGTGGAGGACTCAAGTCTGTCTCGGGGAGCGAAGAGGAGGACAGCGCCGATGAAGACACCGACGAGGAGGGCGAAGACGAGGCGGACGAAGACACCACAGACGAGTCTGACGAGGAAGGAACCGACGAAAACATAAATCGGCTTTCCGGCGATGTACAGGCTGCATCGGACTCTCTTGTTCCTCTAAAATTGTCCAAGACGAAGGGTACACAACGAAAGCCGGATTCCAAAGAGATACCTTTCACCTTCCCTTGCCCTTCGTCTCATGAAGAATTTCTTGACATCGTCGATGACATCGAAGACAAGGAGATTCCGACTGTCGTTGAACGTATCCGCGCTTTGCACCATCCTAGCCTTGGGGCAGAGAACCCAGCTAAGCTGCAGGTCTGCCTCTGACACGTAATCATCCTCATCCTGAGATCGAAGCTGACGAACCTCGTTCAAGGTGTTGGCAGGCATTATCATCGACCATCTTCTCCACGTCGCGTCCCTACCAAGCCCACAGCTATCCGTCGTCTCTGGCTTACTTCCGCATCTCTATGCACTCACGAAAGTATACCCTAGGCAGATAGCTGAACATTTTGTCCAGAAGCTGGCTCTGATGCACAAGAACCTGAAACGAGGTCTGAGCCACGGTGCCGCGAGTCTCGATGCCAAGACATGGCCCGGTCTACCAGAGCTCGTGCTCTTGCGGGTTTTGGGCGCGGTCTGGCCAACTAGTGACATGCACCACGTCGTTGTTTCTCCCGCCCGGCTCCTGATGGGCTCATATCTTGGCCTGTGCAAGATACGGTCTCTCTCAGACGTCGCCAGTGGCTTGTTCCTCTGCACCCTTTTCCTTCAGTATGAGAGGTTATCAAAACGCTTTGTACCAGAGGCTATCAACGTTTTGATCAGCGTCATCCTGTCTCTGTCACCCCAAAGGAGCGACCTCGCTGAATCAAACCAAAGTCCTCTAGCCTCGCTGAGACACAACGCGGAACGATTGTGTGTCATTGACAAGGGCCGGGCGAAGAAGCTATCGGTAAACCCACCAGACCTCGCCTCTTCTCTCGGCGAAGAACCGGGCAGTGTACAAGCGCACGTCGACCTCTTGGGTCTTTCGATTGACCTTCTGGAACGTTTCTCGGAGTCCTGCAAAGTACTGGATGGGTTCATCGAGCTATACGGCCCCGTCTTACAGGTATTGGAGAGCATCGAAACCAACAATCTGTGCCCAGCACTTCAGGTACGACCAAGCTTCTTTCAGGATCACCGTTCTAATCCTCTCACAGGATCGGATATCCCGCACCATTGACTCTGCTCGACGGCTACTCAAATTCTCGCGCCAGGCACGGCGACCACTGCGTCTACAAACACACAAACCTATACCCATTCCATCGTACATCCCCAAGTTCGGAAGCACATCTTCATCCTACCTCCGTGCTCAGGACCCTGACCACGAGCGCAATGAGGCGGCTAAGCTTCGTAAACAGTACAAGGAGGAGAGGAAGGGCGCAATTCGGGAACTGCGGAAGGACGCGCGGTTCCTGGCGGGTGTGGAGCAGGAGAAGCAGCGTGAGAAGGATAGGACCTACAACGAGCGCATGAAGAAGGTGTTCGGAGGCATTGAACACGAAAGGGCGGAGGAGAAAGCGATAGAGCGCGAGAAGGCAAGAGAGAAGCGCAGGGCAGGTCGAAAGTGACGCAGGAGGCGTTTGGTCTCGTTTACTCCTGTATCAGTTGCTTCGCTCTCCTTTCATCTACATCGCTGACTGAGCGTTACTATCAGTGGCGCGGTGTTCGCCACCCCGGCCCGCGCGCACGGGGTGCATGCTTTTGTACTTGCAATATCTCACCCAAATCGATACTGTGTGTCATGAAATCTCTCCAGAAGGTACTCCGTATGTATAATAGTCTTCTCGTCTTGGTTTGGAGTGAAGAAATACATTTACCATGATGCCAGAGCGATGCCGGACGAAAGGGTACAGTGTTCGCCACTTACCCATACCCCGGATGAATCTACATCTGAAGGTGGATTGAACAGGTTTTTCACTTCAGAAATATTGCATAGAGAATATATATATGCTTTGGATTGATGCTATGAAGTTTTAGGATGACCGGAAGTGTCAGTAACATAGCAGGGTGCTAATAAAGCCCAAGATTGGAGCATTTGAGCAGTATATTGCAGATATTCAGAGATTCAGATCACTCCTCAGTGTCGCACTACATACACAATGATAGGCATTTAATACACATATAATACAGAAGAAATAAAGGGAATCGGTGCAGATTTGCGGCGTGCAAGGCCAGGTGGCGAACACTGTACGCTCCGGCGCTTAGTGGCGAACACCGCGCCACTGATAGTAGCTGGTGTCATTCGAGTCCTGGCGGTCAATATTTGGTGTTGTGTACGCGTCGCGACGCGCTCCGGCTCGCTCCCGTTCCGCTCGAGAGCTTGATCACCGACTTGCATGCGTTGCAGCCACACCGGTGTGAGCCGTCAAGCAAGCTGCGTTGGCATACCATGGACATCCCTTCGTCTACTCCCTTTCCCTTATTGACGTTCCAAAGTACAACGTCCGCCGACTCGCCCGCGGCGTTACGGGACTTCCTCCTCCAGACCATCGCAGACAACCAGTCAAACTCGCCATATAAGGTCAAGCACCCACATCTAGAAACATGGCTCCCAATTCTATCCGGTCTCTCAGACTATGTCCTTTCTTCTTTTCCTTCTATCCACGCAGGGACATGGGATATACTGCACGAGAAAGCCGTCCTTGTGAACGCGACGGTCGATGTCTTCCGGCTCTTCCTTCAAAGATTCGTCAGCCTATTCGATAGCGACCTGAAAGTCGCGCATAAGACGATCATACGACTCATAAACCTTTCCTTCATTCTTGACTCCCGTGATGATGGAGACGTGCTTGTCAAAGAGGATATACCCACGCCAAAGCAACTGCGAGAGAAGTGTCTGACTGTTGCAACGGAGATTATGCGTTATTTGGGCGACAATACCAGTTCTGAGGACACAGAAGCACCCACTTGGGATGCCTTCCGGTCCGTATATGCGCGCTGCATACACATGGGAGAAGGTGAGCGCTCTCGTCTCTGTTTTTTCCTTTCATTCATTCTCCAAGCCGTGGTTAATGGGGATACTACGTTAACATTTCCACTCGAATTGTCGCCACTAGAAGAGCCGTACGTGCGGGAAATTTCTGTCATACCCGACAAGGTGCGTGAGATGCCATAAGGCTCACCAGGCAGCTGTGATTGATAGGCGCAACAGGCTGATGTTGAGGATGCACCTTCATTCTTCCTCAATGAACCAACGGACATTATTGCCCTGCTGTGTCTTTTCTTCGACTTCTTGATCCGATCGTTGTCTCCTTTGATCTCTTCTCAACTACATCATGCCGATCTAATCCACCAGCTAACACGGCTCATGCACACAACCTTTAACTTGAGCGCCTCTGAAAGATGGCCAATTCTCCCAGCACCACAAGCCGGTTACCTCATCCGTCTCTATCTCGGAGTCAAGTCGCTCGCGGAGGCGCAAGGATCCTCCCTCCATAACGCCGTATGTAGGGACCTGGGCTCCCGCCTACTACTCCATAGGCTGAGGTCTCGTTATACAACCTCTGAGGATGCCGTTCTGCGCACGCTCCTAGACGAGTCCCAGGAATTGTCGATGAACGCCGATACTATTGCAATTTTGACTTCCATCTCCCACTTGGAGATCAGTGACGAGACAGGCGTCGTAAGTGCAGCGCACGGGCTTCAGAGTCGTGACTAGGGCGCTCACCCCTCGTTCCTAAGAGCCTGGCATTGACGTACGTATCTCGAATCGTTCCTGTGCTTGACAGAAGTACACTGGACCTGGTCAAATCAACGTTATCCTCAAATGCCTTCCGTGAAATCGCTCACATAGAGCTAGACGCGATCGAGCACCGCCTTATTGAGTTAACATCCGCATCCGTAGACTCGTCCACCAGTCCACCAGCGAGTCACCCCTCAAGAACTGAACGTTCACGCGCGCTTCTGCTATCCATATTCCCGGAAGACTCGCCGTGGATCGAAAGCCACCTTGAGGGAAATGCAAGCCTACCTGCCACAGAGATCTGTCGGTTCATACAGGAAAGAATCGTCCAGTGAGTAACCCGTCTCTATATTGCATATGACCTATCACCTGCGTTTAGGAGGTCGTTCGCCGGCTATGACTTCAAACAGAGAATCTCTGTGCTGAACGGGTTGGCCCAACTGGCCTGTCTACTCGCACACAACGGAGGGTCGGCTTGCTCCAGGCCCGCAGGGAAAGACCTTCCGCTTCTTTTGGCGTACAAGATTGCAATACGACAAGTTCTCCAAGGCAGCGCTGATGAGGTCACAGCCGCCGTCCATAAGGCAGGGAATGAGGCACTTCGCCTCGCTGTACAGCATCATTCGGCCGACTTTGAATTGGGCATCCTGGATGACCTCGTCGGAGAAATGCATCTGGCTCTCTCTCACAAGGATAGGACGGTCAGGCTCAGTGCTGGGTAAGCTCAACTTGTTTTTCATCGTCTTTTTTCTTATCTCGAGGGGGTACAGTCACGTTCTGGCAGAGATTATTTCCTTGTATCATGACGTCGGGAAGGTCTCATGGGTTCGTGCCGAAAAGATCTTCGGCAAGTTTTATTCTCTTTTGGAGGGTGCACGCGATTCCATCAGGGAGACCGTCCTTATCACTGTCGGACGGATAGGAAGGTTGGTCGGTCGCCGTAACCCCGAAGTGAGCTCAACTTTTTGCAGAGTAACAACTGCCAACTTCCTGGGTGTCGCGATAAGCTGCCTCATCTCTCAACTTGCCAACCCCAACCCCGCTCTGAAAGGCATCGCCTACATGCAGGTGCGTGGCGCCGGGTATAACCTCAATGTACCCCTTTTGATTCATCGTACTTTAGCTAATGGCGCTGTCAAAATTCTATGGCAAGACACCTTACAGATTACTCGACCCATACATGGGCGATATCGCTAGGTTCCTTGTCAATCATTGGCCTCACCAACCAGCACTACTTCTGGAGACCTGTCGATTCATGTCGCAAGAGCCTTCCGAGTTCATTGCAAGCACCATGGTTCATACCCTCCCTTCGTTGTTCGCAAGTTGTAATAAGGCTGTCATCGAGAAGATCGCCCAGGCACTCGACATGCTACCATCCGCCCTCTTCTTGAACACGTCTAAGGAGATTCTTGCCCAAGTTCTTTTGCTCCCCGACCAGGACCAAACCGACCGGGCTCTCGACTTCATTCTGCAATTCATGCCGGCGACCAGTGGCGGTAGTATCAACGCCCAGACTCTGATTCGGAGCTGTATTGTAGAGCTACTAGGCACCTTCGTCTTCATGTTAGGTTCTGAGGACCCAAAAAAGCCGCAAGAAGTAAGTCAGGTGTTTGTTCACTGGGCAGATGATGACCAAGTCTATAGGCCATGCAGGCGTTGCGCAAAGTCGAAAACATGCTCCCCTCAGGCCCATCGAAGGGCCGGAAGAAAGCACCGTCCGCAGACGGCGTTGGGCAGCTACTAAACGCAAATCTCTTGGGTCTTATTTCGTACCTCGTCGACATGTTACAGGAGGTGCAGGGGAAGCAAACGATGACATCCAAGCAACAAACGTTGCGTGGCTTAGGTGCCTTAGTGGCGCTGGCCGGATCGGACATAAGTTTTGTCGCACCCCAGGTCAGTACAGTAACCGATTGGAGACGTCGCCTGAGCGGAACCACAGATTATGGCAACCTTGCAAGTGATGATCAGCGTCGAAGAGTTATCCGATGTGACCCTTGACGCCTGGTTCACCTTCTTGAAGACAATGAACCCACCAGACGCCTTGGCGCAGGCTGGACCGACCAGCGCGTCGCTGCTCACCTATTGGCAATCATTCTCTCCCCGTGGACAGGACACAGCGAAAAATATCTTGCACCATCTTGTGCTGGACCTCGGACGCAGTGACGACCCTGACTGTCTCTGCGACGTCGCCGATCTCTCCTCTGTACCCGCCCTTCTCGACGTACGGGAGGCTGTGCGGGCCACACGTCGGGAATGGTCGCTCGAACAAAGAATACACAAATTGCTGGACCGCATCTCCAGCGACAACCTCACAGTGACACTTCAAGCCCTCAAAGAGTTTAAGGCCCTTCTTTCTAAGCAGAAGCACGTCATCCAGAACTTTGCCTCGGGGAACACTTTCGATCCTTCTACTGGACGTATGCTTCGTGTCTTGTCGTCGGTTGCAGCCCGAGACGCTGAGGGCATGGAGGAAATTCGACTGCTGGCCTTCGAATGCCTCGGCGCAGTAGGTGCTCTTGACCCCGATAGATTCGATTTCGGCGCGAGCGATCCACGAATCATCGTTCTGAAAGATTACACCGATGAAGAAGAGTCGATTCTCTTTGCAATACATCTTATCAAAGACGTTCTGGTTAGCGCATTCCGATCGACGAGCGATATGGGATACCAGACAAATCTGGCATACGCTATCCAAGAATTGCTCAAATTCTGTCAATTCAATTCATTGTTGGCGTCTTCGGGCAGGTATACCACTTCTGCATCGCTCAAGACAAGAGCACGATGGGACAACCTACCGAAACACGTGCTAGAAACCATCACTCCTCTACTCGAGAGTCGCTATAGGATCAAAGAGAAGCCTTTGCCCACTTTCGACTTACCCATCTATCCCCAGAATGGGACGTATCGCGAATGGCTCCAACAATGGACAACCTCACTGATCTCGGAGGTGAAGGGAGAAGCCCAGAAGGTTTTCCACCCATTTCGCTCTGTCGTCCGAAACAAGGATGTCGGTGTTGCGCATCACTTGCTACCACACTTGGTTCTACACGTTCTTATTTCCGGCGGTGAAGACACTGCATTGGGTATCCGGTCTGAAATCATGGCAGTTTTGCAAGACCAGGTGAACGAGCAGTCGTCGTCCTCGGCGGACAAGAAGCTGTTCAGTGCTCAGGTACCGACCACTATCCTCTTTAAGTAGGCTTTGACTGTAACCCTTTCAGGCCGTTTTCTTGCTGTTGGATCACCTCAATTCGTGGGTTCGACTAACGCGAAAGAATCTGAACGACAAGAAAGGCGAGGCAAAGCGGGCGAGAGGGGGCCGGTCCACCGTCAACGACCAGCTCACAAGAATCGACTCGGTGTTGTCAAACATCAATCAAGACCTCATGGCGAAAGCCGCGTTCCAGTGCAAGGCATACGCTCGGTCACTCATGAGCTTCGAGCGCCATATCGCCTCCCTTCAAGGGCGGCAGGACAGCAATGCAGAGGTTCAGGCATGCTACGAGCGCCTCCATGAGATCTATTGCAACATAGACGAACCCGACGGCATGGAAGGTGTCTCGACTCTCATTCTGTCCCCCAGTTTGGAACATCAGATACGTCAACACGAAAGCACTGGGAAATGGACCTCGGCCCAGAGTTGCTGGGAACTACGCTTGCAGCAGTCTCCGGATAGCCTGGACTATCATATTGGTCTCCTGCGCTGCCTGCGCAACCTGGGTCATTACGGTAAGCTCTCTGCTGCCCACTCTTGACCTCCGTTGAAGTCTCTAAGATACATTACGAACACACGTCAAAGGTGTGCTGACCCGGAACCCTGAGTGGAAGCAGTCGCTCTCAAACTTTGAAGTGGAAAGTGCCTGGATGGTTGGAGACTGGAGAGACGTTCAAGCCTTGATCGATGAGTCCGAAGCTTCAACGCCATCCACCGTGATCGCTCGTCTCCTTTTGGCTATACGCGAAGGAGACTCTAGTGCGATTGCCGATGCATTCTCACAAGCGCGCATGGTCTTGGGCAGCCCAATCACAGCATCCGGTGGTAGAGAGTACAGGCGCACCTACGACGCGGTGCTGGACCTCCATCTGGTTCACGAAGTGGAGATGATTCACCAGATGGCGTCTGCTCAATCTCAGTTAACTCCGTCGAAGAAAGGAAAAGCCTTCAACAATCTGACAAAGCTTCTATCAGTCCGTTTGGATTCCACGCTGCCTTCGTTTCGAACAAGAGAACCGATCTTGAGCATGCGTCGAACGGCCTACGGTATAAAGTGGGTTTAGTTTCTTTGGGGTCCACTGTTAATATGACGCTAATGCCCATTTCAGCTCGCGACGTCACAATGCCATTGCAGGGGAGATCAGTCGCTCCTGGTTGATCAGTGCAAAAATCGCGCGCAAGGCAGGACACTGGCAAACGGCATATAGTGCGATGCTGCACGCCGAGCAATCACGTAGTACGTTCTCTGTGATGCAGAAGGTCAGGTTGACTCGAGCAACGGGGGAGCCCCTACGCGCTCTGCAAGAGCTAGAGCACCACTTGCAAATGACTCGCTTGCAAGACGGCCCATTCGACTCCGAAATCATCGATCTGACGGAGCCTGACAATATCGCTAAACCTCTCAACGCGAAGGTAACGGGCGCACGAAAATTGTCACCCTTCTGAACTGAACTTTTGATAGGCCGAGCTTCTACGCGCGCGCTGGATGAATGAATCCGAACGCTACGAAGTCTCGGAAGTGAACAAAGCCTTCCAACACGCTACTGAACTTTGGCCCAAGTGAGTTGTATGCCGGAAATCTTGACTGTTATTCGTTCTGAACTTCCCGCAGGTGGGAAAGTGGAATGTTCTATTATGGGAAGTACCAGGATGACTGTTTCAATAACATTCCCACATCCGATCCGAAGATTCGGTACGCAATTAATCTGGAAGCTGGTGAGATATGCTGATGACAGGTAGGGGATTGCGGATGCGCTTATCGACTGTTCGCTGCTTCACGAAGGCGATGAAGTACGGGACAAAATTCATATACCAAACGGTCCCACGGCTTCTCACACTGTGGTTGGACATGGGAGAAGATACTTCGGTTAATCAGCACGAGTGCTTCACGAAGATCAACGCTGAGATTCATCGCACCATAAGTGGAGTTGCCGTCATCAAGGTTAGATTGAAGAACCCTCTCTCTTCCAGCCTACATCTGAACACCTACTAGTGGTACACAGCGTTTCCCCAAATAGCTTCTCGCGTCGGACATGTATACCCGCCAGTATACGAAGTGTTGGCCCAACTTATCTTGACCGTGATCAAAGCGTACCCCCACCAAACCCTCTGGCTGTTTGCTTCAGTAGTTAAGTCACGCAACTCAACAAGAGAATCTCGAGGTAGGACCATACTTGAGAGGTTGAAGGTACGATATCTCATTATACTGCGAATGTCTTTGTTTCTGATTCAAGAAGGCGTCTTGTAACAACGAAGCAAAACATGTTCCTGGCTTGGTAAATGCCTCCCTTGCCATGATTAATGCGCTCCTCGGACTCTGCGACTTCCCGCCCCCCGAACCTCCTAGGAATGGCGGACTGGATGCCAAGTTGTTCCTGTCAATGAAGAAGGACATCCCACAATTGGCCAAACTAACGCCCTCGCCGCTCATCGTACCATTGCAAGAGTCTTTGACAGCGAAGCTTCCTCCTCCAACCTCAGCGGTCGGCTCTGACTTCAAGCCGTTCGAGGACGATGCCCCTACGTTCCACGGTAGGTCTCCTCTCTCCTCAGTGTGGTTTCATGCTAGCTTAGTACTGGTAGGCTTCTCAAACGAGATTGAGGTTATGAGATCGTTGGCCAAGCCTCGCAAGATCACAATACATGGCAGCAACGGACAAACATACGCATTTTTAGGGAAGCCGCGGGACGACTTGCGGAAGGACGCCAGGCTCATGGACTTCAACTCACTTATCAACAAGCTCCTCAACACGAACTCTGACTCTCGGAGACGCCAGCTTTGTATGCCTCCGATCCCGGCGGTTCAGTTCGTTGCTCCTAATCTCCGCACGCGACACAGATATCCGCACATATGGTGTAGTCACTCTGAACGAAGAATGTGGCTTTATCCAGTGGGTTCCAGACACGATCGCTATGCGCTACGTCCTTCTCCCGTTGTATGACGCGAAGGGGACGAAGGGCTGGGTTTGTTATTCTCCGCCCGCAGAGCCTGTGTGCACAATCTGATCATATTTTGTCAGGGCGCGGACTTGCAGGCGATGTTCGATAGGATCAAAAGAGCTCCAGACAACGAAGTGGCTAAGATCTTCGTCAACGAAGTCTTACCTAAGTTAGCTTCGGCGCGCTGCCCGCAAAGGCTTCGATTGACCGAGGTTCCTGTAGGTTCGAGCCAGTATTCCATGAGTGGTTCCTCGAGACATTCCCCGAGCCCTCAGCTTGGCTAGCGAGCCGCCTAGCATACGGGCGAACTGCTGCAGTAATGTCTATGGTCGGATATATCCTCGGGTACGTGAACTGTGATGGGCACAGCCAGCCAGTGACTCACGCTTGTTAGACTCGGAGACAGGCATTGCGAAAATATCTTGCTAGATACGAACACGGGAAGCGTTGTACACGTTGATTTCAACTGCCTGTTTGACAAGGTGAGGACCCTTCATATGCATGATAGTTCCGTGCTGACTGCAGACAGGGGAAAGCGCTAGAAGTTCCAGAGAGGGTGCCGTTCCGTCTGACCCAAAACATAGTCGACGGCCTCGGTGTCGCCGGTGCCGAAGGTGAGTCTCCGCGGAGCTGTATTTCTCTTGGGCTGATGGGCTGTCACAGGGGTCTTCCGTATCGCGTGCGAGATCACTATGGGCCTGTTGCGTGAGAACAAGGATACCCTGATGACAGTTCTGGATGCATTCATTCATGATCCGCTTGTCGAGTGGGAGGATGAAAAGCGTAAACTTGTAAGCGAAATGTACATTGCAGGAAGCCTTCCGTTGAAACCCATCCCGCCATCCAGGAGCAAGCTAGTCGACGCAATCAAAACCAACCTCGTACCCAATACGACTTGCGCCAGCTCGCGAGGTCCTCCTTGGATGTGATCGAGAAGAAGCTGAAGGGGCTCTACAAAATGACCAGAGGAGACAGAGTGGAGAAAGAGATGTCAACCAGTAACCTCGTGCAAATGCTTATCCAGGAAGCTACAGACAGCGTCAATCTCGTGAGTCGCGCTTATTCGTCGGCCATACCCATCTCTGACGTCTATAGGGGAAAATGTACCCCGGGTGGGCTCCTTGGCATTAGTGAAGATCGACGAATGCGAGCTCGAGCCTCCCATCTGCAGATGCCTGTATCCTTAGAACGTTTTGGATCAAGAACTATATGAACGGTCTGCAGCAATACATAGCATGCAAATGTATCATAAGCCTTGTTTCATGCTTCGCCCAGCTCCCTCTTGAGCCTCTCTAGCTCCTTTTCCTTCTCGATAAGGCTTGTGCGAAGCTTCTCTTGCTCTGCGATGACCTGTTTTCTTGCATCCTCAAATCGCTGGATTTCCTCTTTCTCCATCGTTGCACTGAACTCGGGCACACCACCTTTGCTTGCTTCAAGGGAACCGGGGTTTGAACTGTTGAATGGAATCGGCTTCCGACGGGTTTTGGGGAGTGGCGTTGGCGCGTGTGCTGTGAGGGTATTGAGGAATTGCTGGAAAGGATCGGTGAAGACTATTTCGTCATATTGCCAGGAGTGCACGGGGCCAAACTGTGCCGCAACATCGGCAGGTGGTGGTGCCTCCATATCAGCACCAGAGGCCGTCCACGGGTGGAGTTTGAGATGGTGATATAGTAGGATGGGCTTTTCTCCCGCCTCAGGTATGAATGTGATCCTGATTTGGATCTCAAACTCTCCCCATCTAGAGGGAAGGGTCATGTTATGATGAAAAGCAGGTGCTGCATGGGCGCACCCCGTCTCCGTGACTTCGAATGGAGGCTTGTCTATATCTGCATGGGCTGTAAGATTCGTATGCTGCACAACAGACGATTGCACTTACTCCGTGAGGGATTTGGGTATGTTTCGTGGAGTTTGAACGTCACACGTCGGATGAAGTACGCAAGATCGTCTGCACCACCCACAATATCCGAGTCCTCTGCGGACGCTGCACTGCGCACGGCCACGGTCCAACGATGGGTGTGCTCATGGGATGGATGCGCCTCGCGCTCCTCAGGCGTGAGAACTATTGCCGTGTTTCCATAGATTATAGGTCGGTAGATCGATAGCCCCTGCAAGGTATGTGAGTCGTACAGGGGGCCTGTCTGTAGGAGCACGCACCTTGACGCGGACGCGTTCGGTGGACATCCCGAACGCAAGGACCAAATCACGGTCGCCACGGGCCGAGACGCGTCGAGCCTCCCTCGGGTGTTGCCGGCTCCTCTGAACCCCAGCAGACGCCGGAGTCGCCAGTGTCCACATCTACCACCGCCGCCTCGCACCATGCTCGACGCACTCGTTTACAGTTCGTCCTCTGCCTCATCCTCAGAACCATAGCTGAATATTCGGACATTTTAGAGAAAAACCTGGTCCCTGAGAGGCAGAGGGAGTACCAGGTCAGTCTACTGCTCGTCGTGTTCTTTCTATGCGTCGTGTTTAACTCCATCCACTTTTGCAGCACTCTCACAAGCCTATTTACTATCGCCCTCCTCGCTCGCGCCTCTACCTCGGTACTTGACTTTCCACCGTCGCGGAAGACTCACTCACTGGTGCACCAGGTCTCTACAAAACCGCGTTCACTCTGGGCGTTGTTGGCATCACATACAGTGCCTACTCACTCGTGAAGGCACGCGGATTTACTTCGTTGCATCCCTTGAACGCGCTGATTGACGCATCCTGTCTTTTATTACAGGGCAAGAACTAAGCAGGGAGTGGAACTAGAGTTTGATACAATGGCCTCTGAATAAAGAACCGTATCCATATTCATGAGTGATGGCGCGACCCGTTTCAATCCAAGCACCCCTGCTTCATATGTGTGATTCGGCTCGGTCTGCTATCCTGGGGTTGGCTGTGGGTCAACAGAGTCGCAGCCTCCGGGCTCTTCTATCTTTTATGCAATTTGAGCTAGATGGCGAGAATCGTACAACTATAGGGGGTCGTTGCCGTCACTAGGAAGAGGAGGATCTTGAGTGCTGCACGCCGAGCGGACGCATGCAGAGACCTTCGGCGGTCTTAGGAAGCAGAGCCGGGCCAACCCTGGCCAACCTGGGCCAACGCGTTGTACTCTACACACGCGCGCTCCGGCCCGCTTTGCAACACCCTTCGACATTCCACTGTCCCGCCAACCAGTGCCTAGTGACTAGGTACGAGCGGTCAGTGACTCAAGGCACCAGTTTTTTCCAACACACGCCTTCGCGTTCAAAGGCCCTTCCATTATGAGTGACTCGCAATATATCGACCGGAGGGCCGCAGCGAAGAGCTACCGGCCAGGCGGCTACGTGCGTTTGTCCACTTCCAGACTGCAGACATATCGAACTTACAGAGCGCACGGCCACATATTTTAGATGATGTCCCCAGGTTTAATGCGAGCGCGGGAGCCGTACAGGGTCAAAAACCTGCTCACTGGACTTGGGATCACATCCTTTGCTGTCGGTGTGTGGTTGTACTCGATGAGCGCGGTCAAGCAAGACAACTTCGACGACGTGGACGAAGAAGCGCGGGCGATGGTACGCACTGGTGTGAAGCCGATAGAGGAGGTGGTGCGGGAGCAGCGCGTAGTCGAACGGACGGCGGCGGCGACACCAAAAGCGTCGGTTGGAGGTGAGGGATCCGGGTCGGGGAAGGCACAGGGGTTGCTCGCGCCGCTAGACGGAGTGTTTCCGCAACTGCTGGACCCAGAAGGGAAGACGGTTGTGTGGGGAGCGCCCCCTGTGGACAGTGTCGGACGGATCGGAGACTCTTCGCGCAAGACACGCCGATTTGTTTGACTGAGCGGGCAGGCCGGGCCGGGACAGGGTGGGGGAGGTCAACGTCATTTGGGAAGGTCTGCACTGCCTCCCTGCAATCGAAACATTTCTCTCCTCTCCGTATTTATATCCACTTGAATGCGCAGTCCGTCGCGCAGTCCGTCCCAGACAAATGTCCGTCTCTGCCTCGACAACCACCTCTTCTCTTAGACTTTCAGAATCAGGTACTTCACCTGCGTAGCCTGTCACTTTACTCCCCGGCTTGACATGTCTCCAGGAGCATCATCATCCGAGCCTCTCTACCAAGTCAAGCTCCTGGCAGCTCTTCGAAGCGGTACATTATTCCTTTCATTCAGCATTGCCAAGCTGAACTTCGACGATCTCTTTCAAAGGCAATCCCTCTCTCATCCACCCGTTTCTTGCTGAGATTGGCAGGGAGCGTCGCAAGTCCCGCGAAGGCGCGGCTGACCCCGGAGCCGCTGCGCTCCATCTTGCAATCCGCTGTGCTTCCAGTGCGTCCCGCGGCATCCCCAGCTGCCCTCTTCTCACCCTTGCGCAGTCGACACCGTCTCGCTCTTGCTCTCTCACCGGTCCATCTCACCAAATGCTGTACATCCGCCGACGTCGGGAACCACCGCTCTGCATCTCGCCGCTTCTCTCGGCCGTGCTGACGTCGTGTGCTTGTTTCTCGAGCAAGAGGCGATCGACGACACCCTTCGCGACAGCAACGGCAAGACCTGCGTAGACGTCGCTCGGGGCAAGGACGTTCTGCGCGTCATCAATGGTGCGTTGATACTGCCGTCATTGCGTTAATTCTGCTGACGTTTCATCCCTTGGCGATCAGACTCGAGGTCATTCCTTACCGCGTCCTACCGATCCCTGCTGCGCACGTATACTCTCTCGGCACGCAATGCACCACCACCACCCTCGCTGGTTACTCTTCTCTCCTCCCACGCGCTCGATTGATTGACCTTTCGTATCTCGATGACGCATCCGGCTCAACTCTCTTGCATGAGGCAACCAAGCGGAAAGATATTCGGCTTGTCGAGTTGGCCGTGCGAGCCGGCGCAGATGTCTTTGTCCGTGATCGTAAGGGTCGGCCCGTGCAAGAAGTTGTCGGAAAGGACGACAAGATGCGCGTATTCCTGCGGCAATGTGAGGCGCACCATCTACGTTTTTAAATTCACCTGACATGTTTGCAGTTGCCAACAATGATACTACGCTCATTGATGACGGCCCGTTGAGCGGCCCTCCCACACTCAAAGGATATCTTAACAAATACACCAATGTTGCTAGGGGATATGGCACACGGTGGTTCGTTCTGAAAGACGGCGTTTTATCCTGTATGTTCCCAGCCGTCTCACTTCTCCTACCCTCACCGAGCGCATCTATGCAGATTATCGGCACCAGGAGGACGAGCAGGTCGCAAGTCGTGGCTCAATCGCGATGAAGACAGCTGTGCTACGCCCTCCGAGCGGCGCTGAAAAGCTACGCTTCGAAGTACATTCCACACCTTCCCGAGGCCATTCGAATGTGCAAAAGTGGTTTATGAAAGCGAACCACCCTGTTGAAGCTGCCCGATGGACACAAGCCATCTCTAAGGCCATCGACTACGCGAAGCAAGGCTTCAGGTCCAACGAGAGCGACACTTCCTCCATCTCAAAGTATTCTGGTCGAGGCAGCGTTAGCTCGACACTCTCTGTCCCACAGATTCCCAAGAAGGACAGGGATGCCGAATCGGTCAATTCTATGGTGCCCACGGATGACGAAGGTGGTCAAAGTCCGATGGTGCGGAGTCGAGGTGACTCCTCGCCACCAGACCAGGGCAAGGACGATGGGCAGGACGCATCTTCTGGAAACGACAGCTCGGATCGTTTATATGAATCCGACCATCCTCCTCACGAATCCTCCTTCGAACTTCACGGCAACTCTACGGCCGCGCAGCTCGAGTTTACAACGCAACTTCTTGCCGATCTGTCTGCCCCTACCACAACAGTTGCGAGCGCTGTCGAACTGAGTGGTGCACTGAAGGACTCGCTACTTTCCATGCAAAGCATGTTGAACGAGTACTTCCTCATGATCAAAGAGCGCGATGACTGGTGGCGAGCGCGCCTTTCGCGTGAGCAGGCACGCCAGACGGTATGGGAGCAGAGCTTGCAATCCGTCGTCAAGGAGGGCGAAGCACTAGAGCGCGAGCTCCGGAGACACTCAAGGAGGCACAGCCGTATTGACACTACAGCGTCTATTGAAGCCCTGGGAACGCTCAAGGCGCGGCCGTCCACGCTTCCGCTGTCGCCTCAACTCGAAGAAGGCGAGTTTGACCTTCAAGACTTCGCTCCGCCGACCGCAGTCCCTCGTGCGCCATCAGAGCAGCGCCGAACTTCCATGGACTCCGCAAGAGCGAGTGTGGGTCCCGGCGCAACCCTTGGCCGCGTTCTGTCCACCACGCCAACTGTCGCCCGTCGCATCTCCATGCAAAGGTCGCCTTCAGCAATACCAATAGCGCCCCTTCGGTCAAGCGATGACGAAGACATCGCGGATACTGACGAGGAGGATGAGTTTTTCGATGCGATCGAATCGAACGCTTTGCCCAACCTTGTGGTGAACGAGGCACTCGCTGGGAACGTCGAGCGTCTGGTACCCAATGATGCCAAAAAGGATCAATACGAAGGCTACAAGGTGATTCGCACGTCCCTCGACCTCAAGAGCGACAATCGCCCGCCCACCAGCCTTTGGAGTGTGTTGAAGCACAGCATTGGCAAGGACCTGACGAGGATCAGCTTCCCTGTATTCTTCAACGAACCTACGAGTATGCTTCAGCGCATGGTGCGGCTATGTCATTTCATCAGATTGACAGAATCACTCACGATGACGACTACATCAGGCGGAAGACATGGAGTTCTCAGAGTGTCGTAAGCAGACCTTTAACCCCTTTCCCGCTCAAGCGAAAACCGACCGCGCTGGTTCCCACAGTCGACGCCGCCCAGGGCGAACGAGATCCTTTGCGCCGCATCGCCTTTGTGGCGGCCTTCGCGATGTCGAATTACTCATCAACAATTGGCCGCATCGCCAAGCCGTTCAATCCCATGCTCGTATGCATCTTCTCATCGGTTCTTTTCCTGCGCTAAATATAGCCCGCGCAGAGCGAAACGTTCGAGTACGTTCGGTTGGACAAGGAATATCGGTACGTCTCTGAGCAAGTGAGCCACCACCCGCCGATCTCGGCGTGTTGGGCAGAAGGCCCCAGGTGGCGATATTACGGCGAGGTCTGTCATGCGCTAGCCCCTATCTCAGAAGCGCGTGCGTTCCTGACAGCGACTCAGGTGGACGCTCAGAATAAGTTCACGGGGAAATCGTTCGAAATTCGCCCGACGGGTGTCGCGAACGCGGACCTGCTTCTGCCCGCGGAGTGGGGCCCGTCGTACCCGAAGTTTATGAGCAAGTTCACGGGTTCGCCGCTGGCGGTGGAACACTACAGCTGGAAGAAGGTTACGACGAACGTCTCGGGCTTCATCCTGGGTTCGCCCACGATCGACCACTACGGCGACATGGTCGTGCGTCCGTTTACTGATTCCGCCCGCCGCTGACGGCTGACACGGGCGTCGCTTGCAGATCACGAACCACCGCACGGGCGATCAGTGCGTGCTCACGTTCAAGCCGCGCGGCTGGCGCGGGAAGGACGCGTACGAGATCTCGGGCTACGTCGCGGACGCGCAGGGCACGGTCGCGTACGAGATCGCGGGGCGGTGGAACAGCCAGCTGATCATGCGGCCGATGGGCACGGGCACGGGCTCGCTGAACCCCGACGCGGCCGCGCACGGCGCAGGCTCGCCGCTGCCCTCGCCCTCGGCGCCGGAGCACATCCTGCTCTGGCGCAACTCGGACAAGCCGCCCGACGCGCCGTTCAACCTGACGCCGTTCGCGATCTCGCTCAACGCGTGCCCGCGCGAGACGCTGCGGCCGTACGTGGCGCCGACGGACTGCCGGCTGCGGCCGGACCAGCGCGCGTTCGAGCTGGGGCGGTACGAGCACGCGAACGCGCTCAAGGGCAAGCAGGAGGAGCGGCAGCGCGCGACGCGGCGCGCGCGCGACGAGGGCCGCGCGCCGGCGCACCGCCCGCGCTGGTTCGCGGCTGAGACGGACGGGGACACGGGCGAGCGCGTGTGGGCGCCGGTGCGCGTCGGCGAGGAGGTGGCGTACTGGGTCGAGCGCGAGCGCGCGTACCGGTCGCGCGGGAAGGACGCGTGGGCGGAGGTGGAGCGTATCTTTATTGAGGACGAGCCGTGAGGCGGATGGACTGGGTTTGACGTTGTTGTCTGTGCAGCGCCTGAGCTTCTTAATGGACTGGATGAGTACAGATATTCTATCATAGTATCTTTCCGTGTCAGTTCCCAAACTTGTCTACATATACAACAATCGACAGATGGATGTGACCACACATGCACACGCATAGGACTTGACGTTGTTCTCGGTGGTGCTGCAGCACGCATTTGTATATACCATCACAGTACTTATTCCCGTTCAATCCCGAAAGTGGTTTACACATACAAGAGTCGACAGATATTCGCGTAGATGGACGGACAGAGATGGATATCACAATTGGCAAGTCGGATCATCAGGCATGCCGCGATGTGGTGCGCCTAGCTTCGGTCTTCACACCAGGGCAGGGCAGGCTGGCACGGCGCTCCCTGCACAGGTATGCAGAAGCAAGCTAGTGCTCCTGTCGCACCGCACCGCACCGCCGCGCCTCAGCAAACAGCGCAACGCACGCCCACAAATTCAACACGCACCACATCGACGCCCATGCGGCGGAGACCGACCTTGGCCGCCTCGTTCTTGGCGGACTTTTTGGTGTTGCCGCGGCCGGCGCCCCAGCACTCGCCGTCGACGCGCGCCTCGGCAACCCAGACGGGCGTCGCCATGGTGCTCTCGCCGCCCATGCTGTCGCCAAAGACCCACTCGATCGCCTTGCCCTGCTGCTGCAGGCGCTGGTTGAACAGCCCGAGGTGGCCGAACGTCACCGGGAACGGCACGGGCGGCGGGGACGGGGGCGGCGTCGTGGGCGGCGCGCTTGCGGTCGCGGCCTGCAGCTCGCTGCCCGCGCCGATGGCGGGCAGCCCGTGCTGCCCGCGCACGACGCGGTACGCCTCGCGCACGTACGGCGTGAAGAGCTTGTCGAGCCAGGTCTTGACGGCACCCAGGCCCTGGTCCTTGTACAGCCCGCCGACGTAGGCCTGGGCGGGGCGGCGTCAGTCAGTCAGTGCGCGCGTCTAGGTGTGCACAGGGGCACAGGGGCACAGGGCACAGGGCGCGTGCGTACCTCGAACACATCGGCTTCGCGGGTGGGTGTCAGCGCTGCGTTACTGCGCCGCAGAGCAGGCAGGCGGCGTATCGCGCGACGTACCTTGCACGTGGACGGAGGCCTTGAGCGTGACCGATTGCGCGATGTGGAGCCTGAGATGCTCGGGAAGCTTGTACTGCACCGCGCTGGGACGGCGGGGCGGGTCAGCTGGTGCCTGGGGCTGGGCAGAGGCGCGCGTACATGATGGCGAGGGTGCTGTTCCCGACGACGAGCGCGCGGATTTTCTGGAAGCCGAGGGCGTCAGTCAGGCGCGGGGAAGCGCGCAGAGTGGGGCGCGTACGGTGGACGGGCCGACGCGCAGGTAGGGTAGAGCTTCTGCACGAGGTCGGTCACGATGAGGCCGAGGACCTGGTCGCCCGAGTGCTCGAACCTGTCGGGCGCGGAGGTGAGCAAAGGCGGTGCGCGCATGCAGATCAGACTGGGGGCGCGCGCACTGCTCGTTGTCCGGGGCGGGGTCGTCCGGCGAGTCCTCAAAGACGTGGGTGGGGCGGGCAGCAAAGCTGCGGTGGGTAAAGACGCGCATCCTGATGCTGTCGGAGCGGATGGGCGGGAGGAGCGGGAGGCCCTCGCGGCCGAAATCTGGGCTGGGAGGGGGGGTCAGGGCACGGGAGGGACGAGGAGATGTGGGGGGCTGGGGACGGACTTGAGCTGGGACATGATGCGGAGGCCTTGGAGGATATCCTTGCGGGACTTTGCGTCGTGTATGGCGACACGCCACGGGCGACGAGACGGGGGAACTTGGGAGGGCACGGCCGAGTATTTATGCCTGAGGAAGGCGCCCCAGGACGCCCGGTGCATTCGGAGGCTGTGGCCGCTCTGAGTGGGACCCTGGGCCATCAGTGCCATCGAAGGGGGGTGTATTAAGGAGCTGAGCGTCTGGAAGCATTGGGTGATGGCAGCAGTGGCGTCGAGCAGCGTGTTGGCCCCTCCTCGATCAGGCTCACCAACGCGCTCCGGGGCGAGTTCCTCAGGCTTCTCGGGCGAGACGCGGGACGCAAAGAGACATGTTCCATGCATATTCCGTGGGAATTACAGCTAACTATCCCACCCTCGCCCTCGCCCGTGCCTTGGCCGCAAAGTAGTCCTCGTGCAACCCGCACTCTGTCTTTTCCTCCCGCCCCGCCCACCGCCCCGCCCGCTCCCCCGCGTCCCCCGCACCGCTCGGCACAGTGCTGTGCCAGTCCCCCACGCTCCGGTACCCCTGCCCCAGCAGCGCGTTGTGCGGCACCCCGTGCTCCTTGATGTACAACTCTACCAGCTGCACGTTCCACGCGCACAGCGGGTTCACCTTGACCAGCCCCGTCTCGTCCACCTCTACCGGCTGCAGCCCCGCCCGCGCGCCCCCCTGCGACGCCCGCCGCCCCGTGATCACCCCCTGCACCCCGAGCTCCGCGTACGCCCGCCGCGCGGGCTCTACCTAAGTGCACGCGCTTTAGCCGACGCGTGAGTCGGCTGCACCCGGCGGCCCACCTTGACGGCATAATCGTACGCGCCCTCGTCGCGCTCCCACAGCCGCTCTCCGTGCTTGCGCTCAAATTCCTGCACGTCCGCGCAGCCCGCGGGCTTGTACACGTGCAGCGGCGCGCCGTAGCGCGCCCGCACCTCCTCGACGAGCGCGTACGTCTCGGGAAAGTGGTACAGCGTGTCGAGAAAGATCAGCGGCGGCGGCGCGGGCGTGATCTTCGATAGCATGTCGATAGCTACGAGTCCTGTCAGGCCAAAGGCCGTCGTCTGGTACAGCCCCGGAATATAGTCCACCGCCCACCGCAGGATCTCCTCGGGCGTCAGCGGGTGCAGGTACTCGTTGATCGCCGCCAGATCCTCCTGCGACAGCGGGAGTTGCAGCGGCTTGGGCAGCGCGGGTGCGCTCGTGCTCATGGCAGATGAGAGTATGTGAGAGTGAGAGACAAGATGATTAGACCTGACGATGGTACAGGCCCGGCCCGGGGCATGCCCATCCCAATAACCCAGTCCCAGGGCTGTCAAAACTCCTTCCACTCTTCGTCCCACCCGTCCGACGCCTTGGCCTGCCCTGCGGACCCCCCGCCAGTCCCACCGAGACCCGTACCGGCGTGGTGCTCGCCACCCGCACCATGGTACTCGCCAAACAGCTCCTCGTCGTCCTCCGCGTCGTGGTACAGCGACGAGCTCTCGTCCTCGTGCCCCCCGCCCGCGTACACCGAGCTGTACCCGCTGCGCGCCGGCCCGCCGCCCACGCGCTCGCGCACCGTCCCGACGACGCCGCCGAGCTGCCCCGCGACGTCGACGCCGAGCTGCTCCCTGCTCCACTGGTTCACAGAGCTGCCCACCTCGCCCGCGCGCCGGCCCGCCCCGTCCACGTACCCGCGCACGCTCGCCTGGAACGTCGGGTCCGTCACGCGCTCGACGCCCGGCTGGATCAGGTTCTCGTTCACCGCGCGCGACGCGCCCACCACCGCCGACGAGAAGAGCGACCAGCCCTTGGAGAGCGCCGCCATCGGGTTTTCCTGTAGCTCCGACAGCGTGGGTGCCGCGCGCGACGTGAGCCCGAACGACGGGTGCTGCTGCGACCCCGCGGGCGGGTCCGGCGTGTTACCGAACCCTTGGTAGCGCCCGCCCTGCGACGGCGGCAGGTCGTCCGGCCGCGACGAGTTGCGCGAGCCCAGCTGCGCAAAGTACATTTCGTTCGCCGTCTTTTGCCCGCCACCGCCGCCTGGGTTCGGGCTCGCAGGGTTGGAGGACGCAGAGAGGGACGGGGACGCCGAGTCGCCGCGCGAGACGATCGAGCTGCCGGCGGTGCGACCCGAGGCGCGCGACTTTCGCAGGCCCTGTGCGGAAGAAGGGCGACTGCCGGGAGAACCGATGCTGCTCCCGGGGGACGTGAACCCTTCTGGCGGGGCCGAGGGCGACCACGCTCTCTCTTGGAGATCCGCATCGAGCTGCCGGGGGGACGCGCGGTCACACGATCAGACGGGGACGCTTCGCGGCGCGTGGGCACGACACGGACCTTTTCGCGGTACTGGGTGGCGGCCCACGAGTGGTACTTGTCGTGGGTCGACATGCCCTCCTTGTACCCGCCGACGTCTGCGGGGGTGTACGACTGCATAAACGCAGCAAAGGGGCCGTTGCCGCCGATCTGCACCGCGTGCGGGGTCAGGAGGGATCGAGAGAAAGATAGAATAGAATATTCTGCACCTTCATTCGGCGCACTTGCTCCTCTTGCCAGGTATCCATTGATACGGAACGGACGAAGCTTAGGGCAAAAGGGGTGAGCCCGGGAGCTCTCAGAACGCTGGTGTGGGGCCGCTCACCTGATGTGCACGCCAAAACCTCTGTGAATACCGGCGCACTGGAGACAGATAAAGACTGCGAAGCTGGGGGCGCGATAGGCTGGCGGTCGTTTGGAGGAGAAGGGTGTGCGCACCTGAGGGAGGCCCACTGGGGGTTGGGGTTGCCGCAGTCGACGCAGGTTCTGTTTTTGAGGTCATCGCGCTTGATGAGGTCCTGGAGGGTGCGCCTGGTGAGGGCCTGGTCCATGGTTGTGCTGTGCGTTGAGCAACGAAAAGTCGCGACGGGCAGGACGAGTGGAAAGCAGGCGTGGGAATGATGTGCCTGATGCGGGGGTGTTTGGAAGAGGGTGGCGAGGAGAAGGTTGGCCTGGCGGGTGCGCAGAAGGAAAGGTGGATGTACGTGAGTGTTCGTGGGCGCACGGGCGTCGTAGACGATGTGCGCGTGGACGTCGTGGGCGTCGTTGGCGGGCGAGTGGCGGCGAGAGCGCACTGGGACAAGCGAACCGGGCCGCCGCTGTTCCACTGAGCTGCGACTCCCGCCTTTCCCGCCTTTCCCTTCTCTCGTCCCCGCCCGCCCCCGCTGCGCTCTCTAGTATCCAACACACGTCCCCTAACAAAATAACCGTCTTTGACAGTCTCTGACTCGCGCGGGCTGCGGCCGCTGATCTGTGTGTAACGCGGCGCATCCGCTTGGCTTGTGCCGACCAAGAGTCTGTGCGCGTGCGTCCCGTTCCACTGCGCTGGGTCGCCCGCCGTCATTCGCTCTCGCCGGCAACCCGCGTTCCCCTGGTTTCCCTGTTCTCCACCCTCCGTCGTGGGAAGCCTCCTTTGCCCTTCGTTATAGACCCCCCTCCTCGTTTCTCTCCCTCTTCCCAGCCCACAGCCCGCCTCTGCCCCCCCGCAGCCTCCCGTTTACCCCCCACAATGATCCAGAAACTCAACGACCGCCGCGGCAGCACCGCCTTGGCGCCCTACAGAGAGCCAACCTCCGCAGACGCCGACGTTCCCGAAACTTGGGGCTCGTGGTACAATAGGAGGTCCGTCCTCTCCCCGCATCAGCCCCCCGTTCATATCACCCAACCTCCCTTATCAGATTCTACTCCCTGGAGGTCGTCCAGCAGCCCATCCGCGCCCGAATGTGCGGGTTCGGAGATAAAGTACGTCCCCACCCTTTTTGTTCCGCCGTTTCCCTCCCTTAACCACCAACCTTGTCTTCTCCAGGATCGGCGGCCCCTCGCACCTGCCACGGTGGCAAAGTTGGTCATAAAGAACCAGGACCAAACGCTCGTAGATGACGAGTAAGAAACTTTTTCTCTCGCCGCATCGGTTCGGCGTGCCCTGATTTCTCTCGATCGCAGTGACATAGACTGTTCTTTTTTCGTCGTGACCGCAGACCTGTGGTCGTCAGACGGCAAGCTCGAGAGAAATCTCGTCCTGCACCCCACCTCGTCCGACCGCTACAGTGCCGCACATGCCCCGAAGAAGCGGCGGCCCACCTATCCTGCCGCCGGCCGTCCTGGAGAAGAGGCGTCCGTTCAGACCAGTGCACCGCCAGGATCAAGGTATCCAATGCGCCTACCGAGCGACGATCAGGTTGGTACTCTCGTTGATCTCGGCTTGACTCCAGCTGGATTCGCTTTTTTTTTTGACCGTTTCAATTCAGCTGAATGGCTTGTCGCAGGTTCAGGCAGGGTATGACGGCGATAACTACCCATATACGCATCCGCCACACGACTCTGGGGGAAATACGATCA
This sequence comes from Gloeopeniophorella convolvens, assembly GCA_022496205.1. Lineage (NCBI taxonomy): Eukaryota > Fungi > Basidiomycota > Agaricomycetes > Russulales > Gloeopeniophorella > Gloeopeniophorella convolvens. The sequence continues at coordinate 111,605 of WTXD01000009.1, read as the reverse complement.
CACTGCAGCCTGCACCGTCTTATAATCCGGTGACCGACAGCACAGATCTAGGCTACCACGCCAACACAGCTTCCCATGCTTACCCCAGTCGCTCGCTATCCTCCGGTCTCGCTACCGGCTTGCCGGGCCACTCGCCAATATCCACGACACCCGTGGATGGGTGGCCCTCGGGTGGCGTCCCGTCCGCCCAGGACGCTAGTGCCAACGCGTACCGTACCTGGGCATCTAGCCCATCGTATGGAGGCGCCCTAGACGCCCAGGGCACTTCCTCCATTCCTCCCGCTCCTGTTTCTTCCGCCTTTGAAACTTCCCTATCCGGCGCCCTGCCTGCGCAGTACCAGAGCATCGAGCTCCAGGAAGGCCACCCCCCGTGGCCGCAGCCTGCTTCGTCGCCGCCCCGCGCACATACTTTTCCGCCCGCCGGATCCGCACGGTCGGCTCCAGAGGCGCCCCTTGGCAATAGCAGCAGCAGCAGCAGCAGCCACGCGACAGACCAATCGATGTATGCCTCGGCCTCAATCGCACAGCGCCGGCCGCGCGAGGCGCCCTCGTCGGCCAGCGCGGGCGCCTCGAGCGCGCCTCAGGCCATCCCGCCGCTGCCCGGCCACGTGTACACGCGCACGCTCGTGGGCCCGCTCTCGGCCAACGCATGCCGCCTGCTCGACGAGCACCGCAAGCCCGGCGTGTTCTTCCTCTTCCAGGACCTCTCGATCCGGACAGAAGGTACGCTGCGCATCCCATCACGCTGCGCAGCCCCGGCGCCGCGCTAACGCGATTCGGGGGGCGCGCGCGCGTGTGCGTGTGTGTGTCTGGATCCGCAGGGAGCTTTCGCCTCCGGTTGCGGCTCATGAACATCGGCGCGTGAGTGGTCCTCCCGCTAGCCACAATATGGCGCGACGAGCGTGCTGACTGACGACCGCCCGCTCGCATGTGCTTCTCGCAGTGGCCCCGCGCCAGAGAACGGCGCCACGCAGATCCACAACGACGTGTCCCCGATCCTCGCGCAGACGTACACGGACGCGTTTGATGTATACTCTGCCAAGCGCTTCCCGGGCGTCCCAGGTACGGCGCCATTCACTCTGTGCCCCCCACTCCTGCGCCGCGCGTAGTAGAACAATTGCGCGGGCGCTCGCACCTGCACCCACACCCGCGCCTGGGAGCTGGACGCACGCTGACCGAGACTCTCGCCCGCCCGGACAGATACGACCGCGCTCTCGATCGCGTTTGGGAACCAGGGCCAGAAGCTGCCACTGGTGCGCCCCCCCGTCCTCCTCGCGAGACCGCCCCCGGGGCCAGTGCTGACCCGACTTTAGCGGAACCGCCACGGCTCGAGCAAGCACGGCCGGCGGCGTCGCCGCGCAGGGTCCGATGGCTCCGATGACGACTCGGATGGGGGATGATTCAGGTTCGCGTGCGTGGGCGGGGGGGCGCGACGCCACGGCTGTGCGGGCGCGGGGGGTCCCCTAACTTTATCGCGAGGGCGCTCAGCTAGCCGGCCTGTGTCACGATAGGCGCCTGAGCCATGTACCACGTGTGTCGCAGCGACCGGCCGTGTTCGTTCGCTCGCTTGCTCGTTCGCTTGCCCGCCCGTTCGCCTGCTCGCTCGCTCGCTCGCTTTCGTTTTTTTTTTCTATTTCTTTTTCCGGTGTGATTATTGTGTCTTTGTTGTGAGCTATGGTTGTGTTGTAGCACGGTGAATAATGATGTACCGCTAGCGCCCCCTACCCCTCGTCGACCATCTCCGCCAACTCTCGCCGCACGCGCACCCGGTACTCGTGCTCCATGACCACCGCCACCGCGCGCGGACACGCCGCATGTATGCGCGCCAGCACCCCGCGCGCCGCCGCCGCCTCGCTCTCCGCGCCGTGCCACCCCGGCGCGAGCGGCGCGTCCCCGAGCAACGCTTCCGCCCCTCGCTGCTGCGCGGCGGCACGGGCGCGACGAGGTGCCCCGCCGCGAGCCGCGCGAGCACGTCCGCCAGCAGCGCGACGACCGCCGCGTGCGGCCGCCACGCGCTCCACGACGGCAGGATCTGCTGTAGCACGTGCAGCGGGTGCGCAAAGTCGGGCGCGGCCGCGCGCTCGTCGCCCCGCCCCGCGCCCACGCCCACGTCCGCGCCGATGCGCAGCAGGCGCGCGCGCGCGACCGCCGCCGCGCGCTCCGCGGCCGACGCGTCGCGCGGCAGCGCCGGCGCGTCCACTACGTCCGCCGCGTCCACTGCGTCCGCCGAGCCTGTGTCCGCGGGCGGCGGGGGAGGCGCGTCGTCGTACAGCAGCGGGCTCGGCACATGCGCGCGCGGCGCAGACGTAGAGCCGGTGGCGGTGGCGGCGGCGGCGGCGGCAGCAGCATCGGCAGCGGCACGGCGCGCAAACGGCAGGAGCACGCGCTCGACGACGAGGAACGCGCGCTCGAGCTCGCCCGCGCGGACGAGCACGACGACGAGGTGGTTCCAGTTGTGCGCGTCGAGCGCAAAGCCCGCGGCGCGCGCGGCGCGCCACGCAGCGGCCGCGTCCGCGTGCGCGCCGGCGGCCGAGAGCGCATCGAGATGGATCGAGAGCGGCGCGCAGAGGAGGTGCGCGCGGCGCTGGAGGTCGACGCGCGGCGCGTGCGCGTGCGCGTGTGCACCGGCGTCGGGCGCGAAGAGCGCGTCGGCGCCGGCAAAGTGGCGCAGCGCGCGCGGGAAGAGCTCCGCCCAGACGCGGCGGCACGCGTCGGCGTCGCGCGCGTTGCGGTGCGCGTTGAGCAGGAGCGTGAGCGCGGCGAGCGTGCGCGTGCCGCCGGCGCGGACCATGTCGTCGAGGAGCGCCTCGGCCTGCGCGGGGCGCGCGGTGCGCGCGAAGAGCGTCATCAGCGGGCCGTAGACGTGCTCGAGGCCCGAGAAGCGGCCGTAGGTCGCGACGAGCGCGCGCTGCTGCGCGGCGCTGGTGCTCGCGCCGTCGACGAGGGAGCGCATGTAGTCCGACGCGAGGCGGATGCTCTCTGCGCTGCCCTCGACGGTGTACGCGGAGAGGATGGTGGTGTAGGTGACCGAGGACGGCTCGATGCCGCGCACGAGCATCTCGTCGTAGACCTCCTTGGCGCGGTCGCGGTCGCCGAGGCGGAGGTAGCCGGCCATGAGGATGGTGAGCGCGTAGACGTTCATCGCGAGGCCCGTCTCCCACTGCTGCGCGAGCGCGTCGAGCTCGGCAAAGATGCGCCGCGCGACGTCCATCTGGCCCGAGTCGCACGCGGACATGATCAGGATCGAAAAAGTGTGCGCGGTCGGGCGCACGCCCGACGCCTCCATCTTGGAAAACACGTCCGCGACGACCTCGAACGGCGAGCCCGCGAGCACGTACGCGTGCAGCAGAATGTTGTACACGTCGATGCGCGGCCGCAGCTGGCGGCTGTCCGACGAGGCCATGTAGTCAAACGCGCGGATGACGCCCTCCCACGAGCCGACCTCCGAGTGCGCCATCATGAGCGACGCCACCATCTGCCGGTCGGGCTTGATGCCCTCCCTGAGCGCCTTCTTGTAGTACGCCTCGGCGGCAACTGGGTCCCCCCGCTTGGCGAGCGCGGCGATGACGGTGGTGTACGTCTCGGCGAGGGGCGGGAGCCCGTGGTTGCGCATCTCCTCGATGACGGCCGCGACGTCGTCCAGCGCGCCGCTGTCCGCGCACTCGGACAGCAGGATGTTGTAGACGTGCCGGTCGGGCTTGACGCCGTCCGCGATCATCTCCCGGAGCCACTTGTTCAGCCCCGCGCTGTCCTTGGCCTTGGCGTGCGCCGTGAGGACGGCGGTGTACGCGTAGACGTCTGGCCAGCGGACGTGGCGCATGTCACGTGGGAACCCCTCCTCGAAGAGCCGGAGGACGGTGGCGACGTCGCCGTTCTGCGCGTGCGCAAGGAGGAGCATCCCCGTTGCACGGAGACCGGCGGCGTCCCTGTCGCGCAGCCCCTGAAAGGCCGCCTCGGACCGGGCCACGTTGCCCTGGGAGGAGAAGAGATGGAGGGCGGTGGCGAGGAACAGCTCGTCCTCCTGGCCTTTGGGCACGCCCTTGGAGATCTTGGAAAAGAGGACGTTGGCCTGCTGGACGGCGTGGCCCTGGACGAGCGCGCGGACAAGCCAGAGCTTGAGCGGGCGGTTGAGGTCGAGCCTGCGGCGCTGCATCTCGTGGTAGACGGCCAGCGCGTCCTCGGGAACGCGCCGGTGGATGAGGTAGCGGATGAGCAGCATGCCGGCACGCACGCCGCGCGTCTCGGAGCGCGCGCCGTGCTCCGCAAACGCCGCGACGGGGGAGGGGATGTGGTCGAATATGTCAAAGACGATATCATGGAGTTGCGACAGCGCCCGCCGGTGCGTGCGCGGCGGCGAGGCGTTGACGAAGCGGCCGAGGGCGTGCCAGGACGAGAGGACATAGTCGAGGACCGCGGGCGCGCCCTGCTGGCGGAAGAGCGCGCGCAGGACGGCGGTGAGCATGCGCAGCTCGGGCGGCGCGAGGCGGAAGACGTCCGGGGCGGCGCGCTGGCCGAGAACCCACTTGATCTGGCCGCGGGCCTCGGCAAAACGGCCGAGGAGGGCCTCGATCCGCGCGCAGAGACAGTGCGCGTGGGTGCACGCGGGCAAGTTCGGCGCGATGTCGCCGGCGAGCGCCTCGAGCACGGCGCGCAGGCTGGCGAGGAGCCGCCGCTCGCGGTCGCCCGGCGCGTCGGGGGCGTCCTCGATGATGGCGACGGCCTGGTCGGCAAAGCGAATGACGAGCGTGGGCTCGAGCGGTGCGGGGCCCCTAGTGAGTTGATCGAACGCGGCCCAGGCGGCGTCGAGGTCGACGCCGCCGGCAGAACCGTGCGCGCGGGTGCCGTCGACGAAGCAGTCGAGAATGGCGGCGGGGGTGGTGGAGAGCGCCGGTTGGCCGGTGTCGTTGAAACGTACGGCCTTGGCCTGCTGGCTAAAGGAGCGGGTGTGGCGATGTCGTGGCGGTGGATTGGGTGGCTTGTGTACGGCGGAGGCGGGGACAAGGCGCGCGCTGGGGAGGGCGCGGTGGTGGTGGGTGGGGCGGGCGCCGACGCAGGCGAGGGGCGGGTCTGTCATGGCAACACGTCAGCACACATGGCAATGGCACACACAGGGGTGGACAGGGCGCATACGGTGGGCAGCGGCGAGCCAGTCAGAGTGGTCGAGCCAGTCGTCATCTTGGCCGGGACGGCTTTTTGCTTGCCCTTTGAGCGGCTGGGGCGGGGCGTTGGCGGGGTGCGGCCTTTGGAGAAGGCGGGGAGGGCGAGGAGAGAGCGAGCGGGGGAGCGGAGGGCGAGGGCGAGTGCGACGGCGCGGAGGGGTTCGAGCATGAGCCGCGCGTGGCAGGGCAGAGACGCGACGTTCCGCGCGGAGAACGCGGCGCAGACGGACTGCGACGATCTGAGGTGAGCTGATCTGAGCCTGGGAAGAGAAGAATACGGAGGGGGCAGAAGAGGGAGTCTGCGAGACTCTGCGAGTGCGAGTGCCTCTGCCCGAATGGCGGCGCAAATCCTCCGAGCCAGCCTGAGCCAACTCGCAACGACCAACTCGGGACCAACACCGACGCTGCCCCCGGCATCTCCCGACACAACCCAGCCCAACCCTCTCCACCCCCGGTCCCCGCAAATGTCAGACACAGCTGCTTCTCCCGCCGCGCCCCCGCTCCACGAGATCGTCCAGGTGCCCTCTCTGGGCCAGCCCGGCCGCGCCGCCCTCCGCGACCAATGCTACGCCGTCCGCATTGCCGTCTTTCACCACGAGCAGCGTTTTCCGCTCGACACCGAGATTGACGAGTGCGTCTCACGTCCGTCTCTATCCCCCTCGAACCCTCACCGATTCGTCCCGGCACGCCGCCCCTGCCGCCGCCGCCGCCGCCGCCGCCGTCCCTGTTGCTTCTTCTCCGCAGTCTAGACGAGACAGCTGAGCACTTTCTGCTCCGCCTCGTGCCCTCTCTTCAACCGATCGGGACTATTCGCGCCTCCCGCGCTGCCGCCACCACCACCGAGGCCACCACCGTGCCTTGTTACAAACTGAGCCGCCTCGCCGTTCTCAAAGACTACCGCGGCCACCACTTTGGTCGCGAGCTCGTGCTCGCGCTCCAAAGCTGGGTTGCCGCTGACGTCCGCGCCCAGTCACCCGGCGCGTTGCCTCTCCCTGCTACCGCTCAAGTCGTCGCACACTCGCAGATCCCCGTTAAACCCTTTTACGCCAGGTGAGCCGGCCACCTGCCGCTGCCGCTGCCGCCGCCGCAGTCCTTTCACATCCTTCTTCTCTCCTTCTCACGTTCACACCGCTTTTGTCCGCTAGATTTGGATACGCCCCCGAGGTGACTTCCCCGTTTCTGCCTGCCAATCTCAGCCCCCCTACCAACTTCTCTTCTTCTCCTAGGGTCCCCAGTTTGACGAAGACGGCGCGCCCCATCAGAACATGGTCCTTCATTTGCCCCTATTCCATTGACCTCTGTACCAACTATTCGATCATCTCTATATCCATAAAGGTCGTGACGTAGTAAGTGCTCGGCCTAACAATACAACAAGAGTGGTATACAGGTATACAGCATCAAGCCAGGTCCATCGTCGGAATCATCATCATCATCATCATCATCGTCATCGTCACCACCACATCAAAGGTAAAACCGAGCGATCGAGGCGAGAGGGCTCCCGGTGGGCCTCCTAAAAAAAAAAAGCAACAAACGACTAGCAGAATCAAGATATCATAACGAGGCGCAGGTATCGTGTCATGTATCCAATGGTTGATAAACCTGGGCAAAAACAGAGATAGAAAGGAAATCACAGGTCACGCAACGTCCACAGAACAATACGCGAGACCGCCAGGTTTGGCTCACTCATAGAAGCCGTCGCCCTCGCTCCCAGAGCCGACGGCAACCGACCCCCTCTTGACGGGTCGCAGCGGCCGTATCGGGACGGCGGCCGTGGAATGGAAAGGGCTCTCCGGAAGGACGCTAAAGCTGATGCTCGTCCCGTAACCGGTGGTGCCTTCTTCGTACAGCTTGCGAGCAGACTCGTACTCTAGCTTCTCTTGCTCGGCCTGCGCAAGGAACGGCTGATCCGTCACATGTCAGCTCCGGCGTATCCCAAGACGAATCGAACCTGTCACGCACCTTGCGCTCCTCGTCCGACATCGAGCGCCATTTCCCCGCAGCTAGGACACTCTGCTTTGTCGTCTCTGTTTCATCTCCAAAGACCTCCCTCACCAGATGGGGGTCCGACCGAATCCGTTGCAGAAACATAAATATGCGCTCAGGGGTTTCTTTGGCGCGTTCGGGTCCTTGATGTTCCCCCTCCGTGATTTGCCGGCCTTGCGCTGCGCAGCCCGAAAGACGTTCTCGCGCTTGATGTCCTCCGGAGTCAATGAGCTCATATAGGCAGCCAGATCCCGCTCCCTAATCTCCTTCATGGCAAGAGATCGTCGCTTGTAGGGCTTAATTGTGCGAGTCAGCTTGGTGTGAACAAAATAGAAACTGCGGACCAGCCTAATACACATACCTCCTTCTCCTCGGGACTCAGTCGGGCATACTCCACTCCAGCTTCCTTGGCGGCCTGCGCAACATTGAGTTTGCGGGTACTGGAGGCCTGATGCCGTTGAATCCAGTCGGTAAAGTAGAGCTGCCATGCCGAGGGTGCCAGCTTGGGTGGCCGCAGCAGAGACTTTTGCGGTGCTATCAAGGGCGCATCAGCGGATGAGAGTCAGCGGACGTCTAGAAAAAAACCAACTCACATGCACCGCCTTCGTCCTGACGGGTCCGATCAAGACCATCCAATGGGTCCGAGTCTGAAACCTTCCTCTTGCGCCGGACCGTGGCGTCATGGTCCTCGTCCATGCTGACCGACTCGGCCCGCCTACTGTATGGTCGCGCCAAGGAAGGGGCCCGGACCTGGAATCCAGAAGGCGCGCTTGCAGACTGGAAGATGGCGTGAGCGGGTAAAGAGTTGTTCCGTGCGCGCGGGCGTTGCGTGGCAAAGTTGTCCGTCTCCTCCGGAGGGTGGAGGAGCTGCGGAAGCGGGGACGCGGTGGGGTTTGGGCTGGTCGCATCGGTTTGGCTCCAGAGCTGGGCTGCCCAGGAAGGCTGCGAGATCTGCGGGGGAGATACGGACGCGATGGGCGTCTCGTCGACGGAGCGGGGGAGGGGATGTAGAGCGGCATATTCGAGCGAGGGGGAGAAGGCGCCCATCTTGGGGAAGGCCAACGAGCTGTCGCCATACGATGCGGCGAATGCGGGTAAGGACTGTGGGTCGGGCACCGATGAGATGGAGATGGGGGCGGAAGCGGACGGCGGGGGAACTGAGAGATCATCTACGAGCCAATTCGAGTAGAGATTGCGGTCATCAAAGTCCAGAAAGGCGGGATTCATCTCGGAGAAGCCGGGGAAGGAACCGGGGGTGAAGCTAAAGTCGCTCGAGGGAGGTGAAGTGCCAAAGTCAAGGAGGCTGGCAGACGAGGCAGGAGAGGCTGTGGCGGAGTGGGCGGGGGCAGGGGACGAGGGCGGGAGGGCGCCTGCGGCGTCCCAGGGGAAGGAAAAGGCATTGTCGTGTCTGCGCGAGTCATCCGTGTCGAGGGGACCGAAGATGAGATGCTCCGAGTCAAAGACGGGGGACTCGGGGGGAAAGGAATCGCGGACGGACTCCGCGAGGGGGGAATGATCGAGCATGGGAGAGGGCTGTTTGCGGTGTCTGAGACGGCGAGAGAGGGAAAGCATGGGTGCGGAAAAGGGACGAAGAGGAGGAAGGCGCGGGGGGTTATATAGAGGACGGGCGAGACGGGCGAACATTATGACGAGCGGCGAGTGACTCGAACGGGACAGCGAGTCGGCGGACGAGCGGCTGCCTGGGGCTTCGATCCAAGAGCGGCTTCGCACCTCCCCCGGAATTCGAAAGGAAAAAGGCGCACAGCAGGTTCTCACTATTGCCCATTCGGGCCGTGTCATCGCCCAACGCGCGCCGACGAGATTGCCAGATTATCCTTTGATTCCTCTGATTATTTATCGCTCGCCTCCCGGGGTAATTCCCAGGGCACTCCCAGATCCAATGCCCCCCATCCAATCAGGCATAACGCGCCCAGCGTCCCGGCGCCTCCTCCCCCTGCTAGCACGCCTCCCGGCCCTCAAGCCACATCCCATCTTGGCACGTCCTCCCCGGCCTTTCGGGTTACATTGTGCACCGCCACCCAAATCCGGCCCTCTCCTCCCTCAGCTGTGCCCCCCTCGACGCCTTTCTGACGTCCTGTCTTCCCATGTCGTAACCTGTCCATCTACGCGTCATCCCACAGAATAGAATATGTCTCTGTTCGCATCACGCAGCCTGACTCTACAAAACCACAATGTATTCCGACGAACGGTACCGCGGATTGTTGTAGACGCTCTTCCCTGCCTAAACAGTCCAGGGGCAATCCGGGCGATGTAAGAATCCAAAATCAACACGCGCTATCAGTCAGTCAATCAATTCGCGCGTCAATGCAAGCCGGCACTCGCACCTCCCAGTCCTTCACATCCTTCATGATCTCCTTCTCCCGCACCAGCGCAGCCTGCTCCCGCCGGTACGCGTCCCGGTCACCTTCCGCCAGCAGCAGCGGCACAAGGTGAATGCGTGACCAGGTCTTCTCCCGTTGCAGCTCCCTGTTGAAAACACGCGCATCTCAATCAGTCCCTCTTTCCCTTTTCTGGTCCACCACACAGTACGGCCCGACGACGCATGACCGCGATAAGCCACCCAATCGCGTCGTCACGCGGCCGGATCCCATGCAACGCCACGTTCCCCGTTGGGCGCGCCCCATCACTTGACACGTTTCCCGTCCCGCTGACCGACCACCGAAACGGTTCGCCCGCCCGCGCGCTACTCTTTGTCTCAAAACACGCACCTCTTCTCGATGTTTCCCTTTCCGACACGATAGAACCCATACGCGCACAGGGCGGTCACGCCGCCAAGAATGGCTAACCCACTCGGGCCGCGCAATGGAAGATTCCGTTTATACCTGACCGCCTCAAAGCCCCCCGCCGGGGGCATATCTCTACAGGCAAAACAGAAACTCGGTTAGAACTCTCCATCCCAGCTAGCACAGGCGCCCGCCAGCAGGAAAGGTGATGCGCATGACTCACTGCCTGAAAGGGGTAGACACTGCACATGAAAGTATGGTCAGTTCGCAACGAGATAATAGGGAGACATGTGGAACGAGGACGAACTCGGAGATGATGGTGAATGGTAGGCGGAGAACAACGGAAGTCGCGCTCGCTGGAGCCTGCCCTGAGGTAATCCGCCACGTGATATTTCCCGACTGGGTACGCGCGTCGCGCGCCGTACGTGTGCAAAATAATGTATCGTTTGGGGAGGTCCGCCTAATACAAGGAAATTTCTACTTGTGACACAACTTCTGGACCCAGCTGATGACTCCTATCCGTCTCCAGCAGCTTCCTGAAGAGACCGACCGATCGGTGGTGGGAATCAGCGTGTGTTCCATGTCGCACAATGTACGAGAGGGTTCTCGAGTGCCAGAGTTCTGACGGCCGTCGAACGGCGCAAACCGTACATCCCGAAGAAGTGATCGCGCTCCGTTCCAGAGCACTTGCCGATTGATTGCCAACATTCCTCGCTACGTGGGTCCGCGACGTCGTACCGAGTCTCGCCTGATAATCGTCGCCATCGCGCTGCCGCCACATAGGCACCACCGGTGCCCGCTAGCGTCGATGCGAACATGGGCAAGGGGGTGTGCGCCCATGCGCATCGGGGACGCCTGTACCCGACGCGCGATTGGGGCGCGTCTCGGAGTTATTCAGAGCTCGTCTGTGTACGTTAATACGCAACACAAACTCGGGCCACGGACAGTTCTACCGTGAAGTAGGATAGAGTCACCCTCATCGCAGGCGCATCGTATCAAGCCGGCCATCTCCGCCTGCCCAGAGACATCGTCCGAGACAGGCGTGCGGAGACCGACAGATCGCCTCGAAAGCTGGGGACTCGTCGTGTTTCCTAGGACGACTTATTGTTGGATGCCAAGTACAGTGCCGCCAGATGAACCTAGACAGCGATCACAGAAGCATCCAGCAGCTGCAAACGGGCTCTCTATTCGCATGCGTGCTGCGCAGATGAGCTAAACTTGTCTGGATCAGGTACCAGTGTCAGAGGGCATTCGCTTACAGTGGAAATTTGGTGCGCATCGCCATAAGGCTTTCACCTGCGCGGTCGGCACATCATCACGGCCTAACAGGAGACCCACATCTGGGCTCGATGACATCTGGTGGGGCGAGCGAACGCGCCGCCCGACTCGCCCGCTGCCGTGCGCGATGGGACCACGGCAGAAGCGAACCGAGTGCGCGGGCACAGCCCTCCTCGCCGTACCCCGCATATAGGGAGTCCCGAATACGCTGTTTCTCGTCTGCATCACTGCAGTATAATATTAAAAGGGAAGCACCGAGATTGCATCTGTAAGTGCGCCGAATAATAGCATTTAACCGCCGTACCTGAGTGTACTTCCTGGGCTGTATGACGGGGCGCGGTGAGAACACGTTTTACCGCGAGGACGCGCGGCTGTCTGATCCTCGGAAGAGAAGACAAGTCATCGGTACAGGTAAAGGGGCCCGCTGCGTCGGAGATCGCATAGACCGATGTGGATGCACAGAATGGAACGGGCTGGGAGTGGGCCGCATGCGCAGCAATGCGGGCGAGTCCCGGTGGGGGACGTACCACGAGGCTATGAGTGTGTCGCGGGACGGACGAGCGACGTCGAGCGGAGCGATGACGAGAGGGTCGCTATGCACTGGCAGGCACCGGCGGCGGCGGGTGGCAAGGCCGGTGGCGCCGCCGGAGTGTCGGGTCCGCGTCTTCAACGCAAATCGCCGAAGCCGCGACAGAGCGGCCAACATTCGACACCAGGACAGCCTCTGTCGTCCCCCAGACTGCCACCGCTTCACCTCTCCAACGGTCTGTCGCCCCTTCCGCCCCTTGTAACTTCACAGCCATGTCCCGTCAGCCTTCACCGGGCCCTTCGCACTATCCTCCGTCCGCTCAACATAACAACAATAGGCAGAAAGGAAAGAACTACACCCAGGGCATCGCTGCAGGCGCCGAGGATGCAAAATACAAAGCCAAGTACAGAGAGTTGAAAAAGAAAGTCAGAGAAATAGAGCTGGTGAGTCAACCTGACGCGTCTGCCTACCACCGGTCTCTCAGCACCGCACTGCTGTTCCTTAGGACAATGACAAGCTGCAGATAAAAGTCCTGCAGTCCAAAAGGAACATACAGCGCCTTCGGCTCGAGCGGGCGTGAGTCGCGTTCAGTCCGTGCCCAAAACTGTGCTAAATTCGCCGTAGCATTCTATACGAACGCCTGTCTTCGCGCCAGGCTTTCTCCAACGCGCATCCTGTGCAGCCCACCCACTCGTATCCACCGCCCCACAACCAGCCATATGGCCACCCCCAATCCCGGGAATCCCTCGAATCGAACTTCATCGTCCTCGAACCGAATGACCACCATGGGATGGAACATTATAGGGCACACGGCTTCGTCATCAGAGTCATGGCGGGCCCTGATGGACAGCCTGTTCACGTCGCGGAAATGCCACCCGCCCCCCCACTCACGCCCGGCGGCCATACGCCAACCTCCGCCCAGCCCCGGTACGCCTCGGGCCACCGCGGCGATGCGCGGCAGCAGCAACAGATTCCACCGCCAGTGCAGCACCTTGAGCCGTCGCCCGCGTACGACCGGCACCCCAACTCGCACGGCGCGTACGCGCACGCGCACTCCCCCGCCGCGCCGTCGCACTTCCGCTCACGCTCCCGCGGCGCGCACCCCGTGCCTACGGCCCAGATCCCATCCCCGAGCTACACGCACCCCCAGCCGCCCGCCCACGAGGCCCCGTCCCCCACGTACCGCGACTACCCCCATGCGTATCCCCCGACCGATCGCGAGCGGCGCATCCACCGCTCATACGACGCGCCAGCGACGACGTCGCACCTGCCGCCGCCTGCGCAGCCGCTGCCAGGCACGCACTCGCCACCGCGCTCACACTCGCACTCGCACTCGCCGACGAGCTCGCGCGGCTCGACGCACGTGCACAACCACCAGCGCCTGGGCCCCGGCACGAACATCAACAACTACGGCCAGCCGGAGCGCGAGCGTGAGCGCCTCGCGCGCGACCGCGACCGCGAGCAGGAGTGGGAGCGCGAGCGCAGCCGCCGCCTGCGCGACCACGAGCGCAGCCCGGGCGGCTACGCTGCGCCGCGCCGCTACGCGCCCGACGAGCACGACGACTACGTGCGCGGGTACCACCCCGGCGACGTGCCGCTGCCCGCGTCGCGCTCCGTCTCGCCGCGCTCGCGCTCGCTCACCCCCGCGCGGCGCAGCCCGCGCGACGTGTACTACGAGCGGGCGGGCGCGGTGTCGCGCGCACGCTCCGAGGGCGAGCCGGAGGGCGACGTCGACATGGAGGACGTGCGTGGGCGCGGGCGCGGGCGCGAGCGCGCCGCCGAACGCGCCGACTAGTGTATGTGGCCCCTGCTGCGCGGCTGCAATTGCCTGCGCTTGCGTGAGCTTCGCTTTTGTTCGCCCGGTATGGCATGGCTCGTGGCCGCTGGCGCGCCGCCCGTGTATGTATCTATCTGGCTGTCCGTTCGTTCGTTCGTTCTTGTTCGTCGAAAAAGCATCCGTGGATGCGTGTATGTACGGCTCGCGCGACGCGGCGCAAATTGAAATTGCTGACCCCCGGATGCTGATTGGGGGCTCCGGAACCAATTTCGTCAAATAGTTCCGCCTGCCCTGCTGCTGTACTAGCTAGCGCTTAGTAGTACCCTCTGTGTCTGGATCTGCTTCTTGCTGTGAAACCCGTTCGTCATTGTTTTCGAGGCCGTGTTCGCCGTGCGTCAGGCTCGACATGCATACGGGGCTCGCGCAGGCGTCTGTCGCTGCTCCGACGTCACCGATCGGAAGCAAGGTCAGGCAAGGTCGTACATGCGCCGAGCGCGCGCTTCGGTGCTTAGTGCCCCCCGCCAGGGGCGCTGCCCTGAGACCCAGCACTGACCCAGCTCGGTGCCAGTTACTCCACCCGTCGTCGTCATGCCAGGCAAGCGGCAACACATCGTGTTAAACTTGGTCCCGACCAAGCCACCCAATCTCGCGCATTGGTTCTCGTACGCCCGGTTTCAGCCACCAACTTCCGGACATCACTAACGCTGCTATCTACTAACCATCTGCGAATCTCCCCATCCTCAAATCAGTCCATCATCATCAACTGCCATTCGCGGGGCGGATGGGTGGATGGGACCTTATTAACCGTGGAATATCCTCAAGCGGCTAGCGCGCGCCTCCGCACTCATTATGCATCACCGTTTTGTGTTTGCGGCGGACGATCGGGCTGGCCGCTGGACGGCTTTCGAAACGCTGCGTCGCCTGACTGCTCATAGATCCGCGAGCACAAACAGACGCTGATTGCGGCGCTGGGCGCTGGCACGGACGCTATCAGGTCCTTATCGGTTCGACGACCCGCCCAGGCCTGCGCAAAGGGCCTGCCCAGTGCCCACGACGCCTATCGAACCCGCGAGTCCCTGCGCACGCGTCGGGCGACGAGCGGCTTCCGCGCACGGGTCAGCAGACCCGGCGGCGCGCTGCCTGAAGGCCTGACGCAGCGCTATGACATAGTCCCTGCGCGGGGCCCACAAACAAGCTTTCAGCGGAGAGAGAACCCAAATCGCACCTGCCGGAGCTGCGGACCGAGTGCGGCGCCCGGGAACCCAGACAGCGCCGAACGCATCTGCAAGGAGTCTATTGTCCGACCGAGGCTGGAGTGCTTTGAGAGCTTTATAAGGTCCGAGGGAGCACAGAAGCTCATTGTTGGACGGGGCACGGCGGGCGTGGATCGACCTCGAACCGATAGGCGGGCCAAGGGCCCGCTCCAGCGAGCTGCTATCGCCTCGCCTTCTCCGTCCGCTCTGCCGTCGCAGCCGGGTAAGCTCGGTTTCCGGAGCAGCGAGCGGCCCACCGAATGCAGGGATTCGTCATTCTATTAAGATTGCGAGATTCGGTTTGGGCAGTCCCAAGAAGCGTTCAATTTTGCGAACACATGGTCCGCTGGAGGCGTCAGTGCTCACCCGCCTGGATCAGTCCAGCTGCTCTGGAAAAGGAGAGGGCCTCCTTTGTGCGATAAACGTGCGCAGCTCGCCGTTGTCTGCTTCGTGCCAGCGCCACGCCGGTTCTGGTGCGGCTGGCGAACCCACACGGATTCTTTTTTTTAGAGTCGCGGACCTGGATGACTGTGACCCCTTCATTGCCGGCGGAGTTCAGAGATAATAGGGAGCGCATTTCCTTGTTCAGACGCCAAAGTACGACGGCTTGGTGGTAGGTATCCCACGGCGCCAGTAATTTGCGCAGTACCGAGGATTTCTGTACGGGGTTCTGCAGATAGGGGCTTTGATTGCATTGTCTGCTTCTAACCTGAAGGGGGCGGCCACAAGACGTGAAAGGGTGCATCGCATCTGTAAATAGTCGCGTACCAAGTCTCACACTGGTGGGAGGCGGCCGCGTCTTCTTATCCCCCTCTGGTCACAATGCGGCTCACTGTCAGGCTTCGGGAGGAGTGGATCTGCGTAGCGTTGAGCCATGTCACCACCGATAAGTCAGCAGGGACACGTACCAGCTGCTGGCCTGAAACACAGGTAAAGCGGCCGACCAAGTCCCGCCAAGCCTCCGTCACGTCCGTACCAAGATCCAAGGCCGCCCGGGACTCAAGACATCGACCTGGTGACTCGAACCGGCTCACACTCGTGACAAGGGGTTGAATTGGAGCGCGTATGCTTAGGATGCATGCGAAGGCCGCAGGAAATCTATGGTCCATTCGTACATACCCAGAAATACCGCACCACCCGCTGAGATCCACATGGTCCTCGGGACGATACCAGCGAACAATGCACGGTGCCCTTCTGATACGTATATCTGTCGCAGTCGGCGGAGAGGAGGCAGGTACGCCGGGTCAGACGGATCCTGACACAAGTTAGGAGGCAACTTGAACTGCGAAGATGCTGATCTCACCCGGAGATCGAGCATGACGCGGGTCTTCAACACGTCCAGCGGTGTCGTAAGCGCAGCAGCGATTCCGCCGGCCACGCTCCCACACAATGAAGCCTCATACGGTCGCAGCGAGGCTGGTTTGTGATACAGAAGGTACGACAGTCGATGCTTGAAGAATTCGTACATCGGAAATTGCAAAGAAGTGAAGGGTATCTTTCGCCAAGGCTGCGGTAAGTGCCGTTCAATAGAAAAGCAAGTGGAGCGAGTACCTCACGCATGATGGTAGTCCCAAAGCCTCTATAGAATCCTCTCAATCCGTCGGCCTTCCAAACCAGCTTTGCGGTTTCGAGAGAAGAATTGGCGAGCGAGCCGTACGAAGACGTCTGGGATCGCGTCTTGATCACTTCCGTGGGCACTCGGATAAGGCAAGCTGCCTGAAAAGGACGATTGGAGCGAGTCATCAGCAGGCCGTTCGCACGATGGAACGCGCGCCGTCGGCACGTACCACTTCTGCTATGGATGCGGATAACATATGGTTGACAGGCGCAAGATGTGGTGGCGTGGGCAGTGTTCGCTTCAGCGTGTCATACGTGCAGAAGAACACGGAAGCTAGGTTGTGGGTATGTGCACTTAGGGGCTGAGTTGTGAGAGGCCGGCTTTGCAACTTACCTCCAGGTGCGCTCCCCACTATGACGCTCCCAACGCCTTTGTATATGCCTCTAAATCCGCCCGCCTGGTAGAACCCTCTATCGGATTGCAGGCGAGTCTTGATCGCATCTATTGGATAGAACAAGAGGTCTACGGACGTCCCAGCAAGACCGCCTGCCTGGATGGGTTGTGGGTGCAACGCTGTAGACGGTGTGTAAGCTGGAAGGGAGAATCAAGCTTACAATAAGAGATTGGCTGAACGTTGGCGAGTTTGCGGAAGACATCGCACCGAAACCACTCGAAGATGTTGGGCTTGAATAATGGTATGAAGGCCTCACGCGTCGTTCGAGGTTTCGAGCGGGTGGTGCACCCCAAGTAGTTTTCAAGAGTCGTACGTGGTGCGCGCTCGCAGTGTTCGGCTTATTGCAAATAGTTTTGGGGACGCGCCGCGATCACGTGCGACGAAGCCCACCGTCGACGCCAACGGAACCGCCGGCGGCCAGCCCATCATGCTAACTACCAACTAACATCGGGTCAAAATAGGTCTACGATCCACCCTTGCGATCGATGCAATTGTTGCATCTCCCGTTGAGTGTATGAAGGAATGATATTGAGACTGTGCGATGTCGTCTTTATAGTACTCTACCATTTATGCGAATATGGGCTGCAAAGTCCACCACACTTGACAGCGAATGCACGTCGCGGACCCTAGGTGACTGCTAGCACCACCAAGTCAACTGTACCTCCGTCACCGATATACGTGGTCGGCTGACAAAAAAAATTATGAGTAAGCGGGCCGTGGAGTAGTGATGGAACGTCTTACCGTGCAGGTTGGCAGCAATCTCTGCTTCCGCTCGGTCGCCAAGTGCGAGCAACTTCTCCTTGTTGTAAAGAAGCTCCTCACGTGTTTCGGTCGAGAACTCTTGGTTTTGAGCTACAACCAGAGTCAATTGGGTTGAAAGTGGCCCGCAGGATAAACTTACTTTCGACGATGGCATCCACTGGGCATGCTTCTTGGCAGAAACCGCAGTATATACACTTGGTCATATCAATATCTTTTCAAAAGGATCAGCCATCCAGGCCATGCGGGTGATTCGAAGGAGCATAACGGACTGACCATATTTCGTGGTGCGACGCGAACCATCCAGACGAGCTTCACTCTCGATAGTGATAGCCTGAGCTGGGCAAATGGCCTCACAAAGCTTGCATGCTGCCCACGGAATGATGAGTCACAGAGGTCTAACAGACGTACGCGCATACGTACCGATGCAACGTTCTTCACCACTAGGATACCGACGAAGCGCATGTTCGCCACGGAACCGTGGTGAGAGAGGCCCTTTTTCGAATGGATACATGATGGTGTATGGTGGGCGGAAAAACTGCTCCAAGACTAGCCACATTCCTGGAAAGGAGAGGTTTGGGTATTCGCGTCCGAGAGCAACGAGCGGCGACAAGACCAACCTCGAACAATCTCCGTAAAAAAGAATAGGTGGGCAGCTTTCTCTAGGGCACTCTGGCCTCCTTCGTACGGGTTCACATACTTGTCGGGCTCATCTCGCGCAGAGTAGACGCCTGTACCGAGTCGCGGAGATTGAAGGTGGTTGGCAGGATCATGGCTGTGGTTATGGGCAGGCTGGGCCTGCAGAGCGCGCCTGGTAGTGGAAAGGTGCCGCAGCGCGAGTAGTTGCGCGCGAGGAGCAGCAGCAGAGGGAGAATGCAAGAGCCGGGCAGACAGCCCAAGTGGAAGACGGGGACGCGCGAACGCCATGGTGGTTGAGCTCACCGTCAGAAGTTGTGCTCCGACTGCTCCGAGAGCCCACCAGCGCATGTCACGCCCCCGTGACATCTCCGTTACGACACCCGACAGCCAATCACAGCGCGTGAATTCATCTTCCTTACATTGCGCGGGTGGGCGGAGGCTGCCGCACGGGCAGCGACTCGGACACAATGTCATCGTCCAAGAAATCAAAGGCACCTGCGGTCGCCTCGCTCAACGACCAGGGTGCGTCCGTGTCGCCCCTCTACATCCACCAAGTTCACGCCCTATGCAGAAGTGCAGCAAACATACTCTCGCTTTCAAAATGAGCTTCAAACCCTTGCGTCCAAAATTGGAGAGCTCGAGCAGGAGGCAGAGGAGCACATGTGCGTTTCAGCCTTCCTAGCTATCTCTCCCCTCCTGACCTATCGCTCCCGTTAGCTTGGTTCTATCAACTCTGAATGAAGCATTGGCCGAAGAACCAGACCGGAAATGCTTCCGCCTCATCGGGGGTGTACTGGTCGAGAGAACCGTCAGGGACGTTGTACCTGCGCTGCAGACAAATCGTGATGGGGTAAGTCTTCTCTGTTTGATGTTAGACCTTTCTTAATCTCTGTCGCAAGATTGGGAAGGTCATTTCCACCCTCACGGATCAATACAAATCCAAGGAAGGGGAGTTCGAGAAGTTCAAAGAAGAATACAACATACGACCGGCTGGAAGCATATGAAGCGGCCACCTAGGCGCCAGCACACGCAGGCCGGGGCTGTCATCGCACCAGGTCCTGCGGGAGGGTGCATCGGCGCCTTGATCACACATAGCGAGCATTGTAGTATAGATTCATACACAAGCACTTGGAGGGACGAAGCTGTTCAGAGCCTGATCTTATCTTATCAGTGAGCTCACTTAGGTGAGAACCAGCCCCCGCGCTGGCACGTCATTGCACTTGTGGCTTCTCTCCCACAACCCTTATCAACTCTACCAGCTCTACCACATTCTTAATGCCCATCACAATTGAATCCCTCCCAGTTGAGCTCGTTACTACAATATTGGAGGAATTGGACCTCGCCTCTCTCATTGTCGTTTCTTACTTGTCACGTCGCTTGCATGACATCGCATCCGATCGTTCATTGAACCCGTGGCGAGTGCCCATCCTTCGGAACCTTCACAATGGGTCGTATGAAGACTGTATGAAGCACTTGAGTGTACGAACAACAGTTCCAAGACAGAATTGGATTGAAGTTCTGAGCATGGCTCATCCTCAATTCTTGCTTTTGGACGCTACCCTCCCAAACATGAAGGAGGCTGACTGGCAGGAGTCCTTCCAGAGGAGGTTCTTACCTGGTTGGCAGAAGTGGAAGAGAGACCTGCGTTGGCAAGAAGCATTCAAGAGGTGCGTGTCCGCCGCCCACTCCTCACTTCTTCATCGGTCCTAATTCTGTGACGGCGCAGGCTATTAATCAGAGTATGGCACAGAAGTAGCACCACCTGCACCGCTGAAGAATCCTGGACGAAGTGAAGGTGTTTTGTGCTCATGTGTTTCACCATGCTCAAGCGGTCTGCCAGGTATATCGTCCTCAATAAGAATGGGTCAGCTAATGAGCTTGAGGCATCGTCTCGCAACTACAACCCTCTCGCAATATTCAATGATATGAAGTAGGTCCCTGAGCCGCGGGAATACCTTACCTCATCTAAGTATGCGACCAGACTGCAGAGCAATCTAGCTCACCTTGAAACGCATATCAGAGTGTGACCTTCCCGCTTTCTTGTCACGGCGCAACTAACTCTTGCACACAGCTTGTCGTGCAATTTGCGGACGTAAGAATACTTGCGCTCGGTGTCCTCAATAACCCTCGAGGCGCGTTCACCGTGAATAAGAATGCTCGGGCATTCCTGCACCCGCCTGGCATCGAGAGGCCCTCTGACAAGAAAGACACGGCCGAGAATGCTTCATCTCTATCAATATACAGCGCATCTATAGCTTCTGTTAGTTCGGAGGGTCAGTTCTTCTTCTTGTCTTTGTTCGTCAGCTTATTCTGCGATCAAGGTCGACATGTGGCTAGTTATGCCTACGAGCGCCTTACTCGTCCAATCCCCGCCCCTTCGCATGCTGCGTACCCGTTCTTCACTCCAGGTGGAGGTGACAAACGTTGGCTTGGGTCCGGAGCTACGGAGGAAGATGGGCGGAAGTGGGTTGGTGGACTCATGTCAGTGTATGATCTTTCCTTGTAGGTTGTCACACTCATTGCCGCGTCTCAGGTTGACCGCCCAGATAACGGGTCCACAGACCAACGCCCCGTGGGGCGATGGCCCTTTCCTCCAAGACCTTGATCTCGTTGTCGGCTTTGGGAGGAATCAATATGCATCGTTTACTTGGGCAGACTTGGATTGCATCGCTCCATGGATGAAAGATATTATAACAAAGAGAATCGATGGGTTTGGGCTTGGAAATTAGGCAAGAAAACAAGGCTCTCCCAGGTGAGTCGCTGCAGATCCGGTGGTCGTGACTCTTATCTTTTCCTGGTCAGACTACATGTTACTATCGAAGGACCCTCAATGGGATGAATATCCCATTGAGTGTCCCGGGGGCTTGTTTTTGGTTCCCATGCTCTAAAAGCCCGTATATACACTCTAGTATGCGATTCCGATGCGTTTCCCAACTCTGAGATTTTTCTGTTCGGGACTGAGTGTGCCAGAGCGAAGCCGAAATCGAGGTCAAAGGCCCCGCGAGAGTGGCCAGGCACGCGTGATGGTGTCACAACCCATCACATCAACCGTGCTGCCGGAGATGGCACCGCCGTGTCGCTCGTGTCGCATTGCATGCCGCGATTAGATTGCGATTTGTGCGGAGCTCGAACTCAAATGTCACACTTCAGCTCCTCCGGAGGGGCACATCGTGTTCAAGCATCCTTGCTCGCCCAGACGCCACGGAAACCATTCAGATACATTAGAAATAACATCAATACTATGTCTACCGAGTTTGAAGCACTCCCATGGACTGATTCAGTGGTTCCTGACCAAATGATGGTCAGATTTGCATACCCTCAGGTGAATGATTTATTGTGCAGTAGGAAGTTCTCGGATTCACTTGTGATTGCACAGGACAGGTTGAATAGTACTACAGAGCATTGGATTAAAATAAAAAATATATCTGATGAGTAGTTGTTGAGCGATCCGTGGATCTATGGTTCATCCCATTGAGGGTCCCATCCCATTGAGGGTCCTTCGATAGTATGCTCGCGCGTCAGGCTTGGCATTGCCGAGGAAGACAGTGCTAGCCGTAGCTAACGCATGTCCGTCCGAGTAAGAACTTATGACAACAGAGACGACTGCATGGTTTGCTGCGCGACGGGTAGTTGGCGGGGCGTGAAACCGACTTTGGGGTTGTCAGAACGCGCCTTCCGTGGCGTCGGCGGAAGCTGAGAGACCTGAAGGAAACAATTGTTTGAAAATCCGGGAATTAAGGCGGACCGACAGTATACGACAGTGGGAGATCCTTCTCTCCGCTGTGCTCCTTCTAAAACCAGTATTGTAATAAGGTTTGATGTCTCACCTCTATTATACCCAGCACCTCACTCGCCAATCAATTGGACTTTTGTGTTCTAGTCGACAAGCGCCAATCCTAGACAGATGTTCTTTTCTGGGGTTCACATCATCCCGACTCAGTTAGACAATAAAGCTCGGACTCGAGCCGGTTATAATGCCCCCTTCGTGACTCTTATAAGCCCGTAGGGAACGAGGCTCGCTCGCGTGGTTACTATAATCTTCCCCTCTTGCTTCGCCGAGCTTCGTTGTTTCTGGTCATCAACGAGCTAGCCTCATACCCAGCAGACGGACGGCGCTGAGCGTTGTCAAACCCTGCATTCTCTTTAACTTATCACGCCACGAAGAGTCCTGTTGACCAGTAACGTTCCTAATCATGAGCACTGTGAGTTGCAAGCTTCTGCATCATTCGCACCTTGACGTCGTGTAGTCACGATCAGTAATGTGCACTCTTTGCAATAAGCCTTTTTCGCGGAGGGCCGACTTGACACGACATCTCCGCCTACACGCTGGTGACAGGTGGGTTCAATAAGGTCTTGCATTCATAAGGTCGTTCTTAATGCGTTTTCAGGCCTTACGAATGCGTGGATTGCGGTAAAAGATTTGCCCAGCCCACGGCGCTCAAAACCCATAGTAATGTCCAGTAGGCCCGCCAGTACCTCTGTCCTTAGCTCCGTCTAACATTTCATGATTTGCGGTCCAGCACGGGCTCGAAGCCGTTCAAGTGCGGACATAGCGGCTGCTCGGCCTCCTTTGGTGACCCTTCATCCTGCACTCGTCACCGCAGAGAAGTGCACCAACCTAAACAACGATTCAAGTGTATCGTCCCTGGCTGCACTTCAAGGTGAGATCGTAGCAACTGCCTTTTAACCCTGGGTCTCTCATACTTTGCCCTGAACAGTATTCTGCGGGCATCAGCTTTCAGGGTCCACCTGAAGAAGCACGGGCTGAACCCCGGCGATTATGACGAATTGTTCAGGCAGCACCGTTCCTCTGCGGAGTTGGCCTCATCCCGGCGCAAGGGAGTTAGAGTGGAGCGCGTTGCACCTGTGGCCCGTGCCTCACCTGGCGTCCAACCCCCTGCGCTGCCCGCACTTCCGGAGTCCTGGGAGTCTCTCATCTCATTCCCCGAAGACGAACGTAAGCTCACCTTGGCATTGTTTCGCGCGCCGCCATCCTGGATACTCAAGTCTGTTACAGTGGACTACCAAGGGATGCAACGGGTGCCTTCGTCGGAGGTTTTCTACGGTACTTCGTTGCCGATGAACGCTTCGTACGCATCGACCTTCCAGCCCAACTATGACAATGGGTACTTGCAGCTGCCTCCCCGGGCACCATCCTCGGCAGGGTCTTCGCAAACGTCCTCACCCACGCCGGCAACGCCAGTGCTGGCACCCGATACAGTGTTGGACTTTGTGAAAGACGTCAATGTACAACTTAATTCGTATGTTTCAATGCACGACTGGACGCAGGATGCCTGGCAGGACCAAGGTGTCGGGGGTTTCGACTCGCAAGGATACTTGTACTGAGACTCGTTGCCACATCGCTATTGTATGAATTTGTTGACCTTCGCTGTAGCATATAATGGGACTGTTGAGTATGTTATGATGTATCATGACCCGCATGTATGCTATGTATATGTAGAGTATGGACAAAACCACTTGATGTCCTGGTGATCGTCGCAAGGAGGGACAGCGGTTGTGGCGCGGGAGCAGAGTGCCAGCTTCGGACTTGGCTTTGTTGATCGCGCGTCGAGAAAAGCTTGCGACGCGTTTCTTTGCCCCGTCTCCTTTCACGACCCACCATTTCTTCCCCTCTCCGCCCCCGTTTCGGATCCTGCTCTCTTTTATCTCCTTGCGTGTCCCGGCTAGGAGATTGCTCCCTCTCCCCAGAATGCTCGCGACTCCGCTATATCCCGCGTCCATTTCCACCCACCAGTCCGCGGATAGTGTACCTCAATACAGACCTGCCAAGGATATCGAGACTTTCAATAAACTCTTGCCCCCTGCCGTGGAGTTCGTAGAGGGGTCGTCCTCGGGGACGCTGTTGATCGCAGAGGGAAAATACGAGCCTGTGAACGGCTCGCCGAAGGCTGCATCGAAATCTGAGGTGCGCCCCGCTTTCACCTGTTTGGCGTTCCCTTACTGACTTTGCTCAGGCAACCACCCCGGTCAAGCCTGCGCGTCAGGACTCAAGCCGCCAGCCAAAGGTCTCCGATTCCTCGGAGCAGGGACCGGCTCTTTTTTCTGGTTCCCTAGAGACATCCTGGCCAAAGGGCGTGACTATTGGCTCTGGGCTCTACAACACGGGGAACAGCTGCTTCTTGAACAGCGCCCTCCAGTGCTTGCTGCACACACCACCCCTCCTCCACGTCCTGCTCGCACATGGGAAGACACAATCATGTAAGAGCTCACTGTATGCTCGATCAACCGTGCTCAACTGTGTTTAGGTCGTGTGAAGTCCAACTTCTGTATGGCCTGCTCCCTGCGAGACGTGATGGAGGAATCCCACAGCCGCCGGAAAAGCGCTTTCACGCCATATCCGGTGGCAAACAAGCTCCAAGGTGGACATACACCCGCTGATGCCTTGACTTTCTGTGACTTAGCCACTTCGCAGTGATTGCTAGCCACATGCGTCGCGGCCGTCAGGAGGATTCCCATGAGTTTCTCCGCTATGCCATTGATGCCCTGCAAAAGACTTGTCTTGCAGGTCACCAATCATCAGTGTAAGCACCTCGATATATGCACTACGTGCCAGAGACTGACTTGCTTTTTAGTAAAGCTAATCCGAAGATCGCAGAGACAACATGGGTGCACAAGATTTTCGGCGGAAAGTTGCGCTCTCGCGTGACATGCAGCGAGTGCCACCACAATAGCGACACGTTTGACAGTATACTTGACCTCAGCATCGACATTCACGGTACCGACTCCCTCCGGGATGCTCTGCGCAAGTTTACGACGGTCGACTATCTGAAGGGCGCTGACAAGTACAAGTGTGAAAAGTAGGAGTATCGCACTTTTTCCGCGAGTTTTTAGATCTAATCTCGGCTGTTTTAGGTGCAAGCGACGGGTTGTAGCTTCAAAGCAATTTACCATCCATGACGCCCCATTGGCCCTCACCATCCATCTTAAACGCTTCTCACCCCTCGGTCGCAAGATCGGTCACGTCGTCCGGTACGACGAACGCCTTTCCCTAGCGCATGCGGTGAGTGAGGGTCAATACGGTCCGTCGTACTCGCTGTACGGCGTGATCTCGCATGCTGGAGGTGGGCCCAATTCAGGGCATTATTATGCTCACATTAAAGCCTCCAACGGCCAGTGGTACGAGATGAACGACGATTCGGTGACGCGACACTCTGGCCCGCCCACCAACATGAAGAGCGCATACATCCTGTTCTACATGCGTGAGCGCGGGCAGGCGTTGCAGGCCGCCGTCGCATCCGCCCCGCCGGGTGACTCCGTGAAGCATAAGCTGAAGAAACGGAAGATCTCGGATGCTGGCGCGGACGAGCGGGAGAAGGAAAAGGGGAAGGAGAGGGAGAGGCGGCCATTCATAGGACCACTGCAACCTTCCCCACAACTGTCTACTCCTGCGCCGGCTGCGACGCCCGCACGGGACCCCCAAGCAGACGCGCTGAAGCGGAAGATTCAGGCCGTGTCTAAGCCCACACCACTGAAGCCCTCTAATGCACTGCTGAGCCTCTCGCAGTATGCCGATGATGACGATGACGACGCAGACGACATCGGTGAGAAGATCTCCGCGCCGCCCCCCACGCCAAAAACGCCACACCCTGTCAGCACCACTACTACTACTACAGCCCGCAAGTCCTCGCCGCCTTCGTCGATACCGCCCAGCCATTTCTACGGAAGCTCGCCATCTACGCAAGGCACGAAGCGCAAGCTGTCGGACCACGACGAGCGATCGTCGCGAAGCTCGTCTTCGTCGAAGCACAAGTCGCCCAACTCGGCTGCGAAGCACAAGCCCTTCGGGTTGACGAACCCTTTCACGCGCACTACCTCCGTCAAGAACGCCATGCAGGGCCGGAACGGGAGGAAGCAGAGACCCATCATCTAGAGTTATCCCTCGCTATATATAGATTGCGGTCTGTCTGAGTCTTCGTTATCACAATTCTATAGTACAGTGTATGTATAAGTGGACTGTGGTGGCGGTGGCGGTAGGGAGGGATGAATGAAAAGCGCGTTGGGAGGTCGCAAGCGGTGCTCAGAGCCTGGCCCTTGCCTGGCGCTTCTCCGCCTCCTCCCACCAGACCACGGTGACCGTGACGTCGTCCCGCCAGCGCCGTGAGTGCGGCGCGGGGATGCTGAGGATCCTGCGCAGGGCAGCCTCGTTGCCACCGCCGAACGCATTCCGGATGAGGTGCGCGCTGACGTTGTCGTCCTCGAACGCCCACGCGTCCGACGGCGCGCTGCTCGTGCGTTCCGTCTTGCCGCGCACGGTGGGCGCGCCGCGGGTGGTGGGCACGAGCCTGTCCAGGTCGGCCTTGGGGACGGTGCCCTTGAGTCCGGCGAGGTAGCCCCCGACGAGCGAGACGACCTCCTCCGAGCTGAGCTCGTCCCAGAGCCCGTCGGTGGCCAGGACGAGGAACCTGAGCGACGCCGTGGGCGTGTCTGCACCTGGCCGCGGGAGGGACAGCTTCCGGTGCGTGACGACGGGCGTCGCGGTGACGTACGGGGGCGTCTTGAGCGTGGCCGGCGGCGCGCGCATGTTCTTCCCAGTGCCCGCGATGAAGGCCTTGTTTAAGCTGCGGATCATGGGCCACAGGGTCAAACGAAGCAGAGCGAGAAGCACGTCACAGCGACTTACGTGTCCTGCACTTCGCGGGGCCACTTGTAGCGGGCGTCGCCGAAGGCCCGGGACGGCTCGAGCCCGCCGAGGATGCGCCCACGCATGATGACCTCGTCTGCCTCGCTCGCGGGGTGCTCTGATTGAACGCTGCGTGTGGTGCGCGGGGTGTGAGAAAGCGCGCGGAATGCGGATATGAAGGGCAAGCGGCGCACCGTTTCAATTCGTTGGGATTGCGTCCGGTTTGATCTTCGGAGAGAACCTCCACGCGCCATTTGCCCGTACCGTCTTCGTTCTCTTCCCAGATCCCGGCGACGGCGCGGCTGTCCCCCGTACATGCGACGTAAAGGTCGTTATTTGAGGGGTCGAGGAATGCCATCAACGCACAGCTGCCTTGAGGCATGTTAGAATCGCAGGAGACTTACAGAAAGGGAGGGTGACTCACCTGACAGAGCAGGCGTGATGGATGCCTCTGCCATAGGATGCTGGCTAAGGTCTGGGATCTTGTCCTTGTCCAGCTTGCCGACATTGGCTGCAAGCAGGCGGAGAGGTCCGTTGACAATCTCAAAGTCGACATTGGAAAACGCCCTTTGGATAGCCTGTGACACCTGCTCGATGTGGTTGGTCTTGGGTGCATCCACTGGGGTGAGCGGCTTGGACGACACGAGAGACCTAACACTATCGAGGACGGAGGGTGCCTTTGCAGAGGCGCTCTCCCCGTGAATGAACGAGGCGAGCTCAAGGGCGACAGCGGGTATGAGCACATGCGAGAGCAAAGAGGAGGTTTGGGTGCCCGCGTGCCCATCCATGACGGCATAAAAGAGAAGGTTGCGCGCAGGATTGGCAGTGGTAGCATCGGTAGTGATGACGGCCTCTGCATGTGCGTCCTCTATAGGGCTATTCGACGACAAGTGTGCAGTAGTGTGCTTCCAAATGAGGCCCTGGTAGGGTGCCTGGCTCGTGAATGTTGCAAACTCGCCGATCCGGCGGTCGACTTCGTCCTTGGACAAGAGAGCAAAGTCGCGTTTTGCCATGATGGTCTTGCCGTCTGGCCCCTTTTCCCTGACGTTGATGTTGAAAGTGCCGGGGGGTTTGGTTGCGGTATACCTACGATACAAATATGCGGCGGGGGTAGCGACGACGACAACGCCGACGACGGGCTTCCATGCGCGCCTGAGCATGCGGATCGTGTGGGTCTAGCGTCGTCGGGAAACGATGCGGGGTATACTGTGCGTGCGCGTGACGCTGCTACGCTGTGCAAGACGCGGACGCTTCTCTGTGTAGTGTGTGGACGGAGAGGAAAGAGGTTGAGCGGCAAGAGGGGACCGATGCATGGCGCGAGGGGCCGACGCGACGCGTTGTACGGCGAGTGGATATGCATGTTTGGTGGTCACAAGGCCTCCGAGTCAAACCAAGTTCCAACACGTCGACGCTGAGCGCCTCGACGTCTATCGTGTCCTCCTCCAACAATCGATACCGTCCGTGCAAATTTCTGTGTGGCCAGATGTGCAACTGACAAGGCGTTGACACTGGAGGGATGCACAAAGTGTCTGGAAGCGACTCGGATGAGCACTCAACGCTGTCAACTGCGTCGTTCCGACACAACACGGAGCGGCTCGCCTCTGCATCCGCTGCGATGAGTTCTGCCACAAGCGCAGCCCGCCCAACGGCCGCTGCGGCCAGCAAAACGGTCCTGTTTCAACCACAGATTGTGAGTCGAGGCCTGATCCCGTCTTGAACCCCGTGAATCCTCAGAATGTGTCCTGCAAAGTCTCCAAGCGCCCGCTGGCCCAGCCCGTCCGCTTCAGCTGCAAACTACACGAGGCGGACCTCCCTCGCAACTCATTCACAACAACCCGCACCGCAACCTCAGTTGTCTGTACAAGAACTCGCCCGCCATGGCATCAAAGTCAGAGACTTTGCCTACGAAAGCAACCTACCTTCCATCCCGTCGATACCCCGCATCCGCCAGCCCGTACCGAATGCCAGACCCCTCAAACGTCTCAAGCGGCAGTCTGATCCGCTGGACGAGGTGTTCCCCGCCATCTCCGCCTCGCAAAGTCAGAGTGACACTGCAGGACCCTCCTCCCAAACATCCTCGATAGACTGGGAAGAAGACACAGGCGACGAAAATGCCGACAAAGCAAAGCGGCTTGAACGCAAATCAACAGAACCCATCGTCCCCCCAGCGTCCCAGCAACGCCAGCGACTGTTTCGCGATGCGGTGTACGCTGACCTCTCCCAACCCCCCTCAGGCTCGCAGCCCTCGGCGCGCGCCCTGCAGTACGCACCGACGCCTGTCTCGCCCACGCTCAACTTCGCCCGGCCGTTCCACGAACTCGAGCAGCAACGGCTGCTTTACGGGCCCGACACCCTGCGCGACCCGGACTCCCAAGAGATCGAGCCGCACGTCAACACGCCGCTCGTCACGCCACAAGGCTCGCTGACGTGGCCGACCGCGACGAGCGACATGCCCGCCCCGCAGGCCCTCCCGCCTGCACCTACGCCTGCCGACATGACTCCTTTGCAGCCCGGCTTCTCTCTGCCGTTCCCGCAGCCACCGGGCGGTGGCTCGCCGCGCCCCGCAACGGAGCCCGCGACGAGCCCGCATCATCCGCGCACGCGCCGCGCCTCGACTCCGCCCTCGCCCTCGCCCCGCCGCGAGCGCGTAGGCCAGAGCCAACCATCACCCCCGTCAGCCGCCGCCGAGCCCCCCACGCCGCGGTACTTTCTGCGCAAGCGCGGCCCCGCGCAGGAGTTCGTGCCCGTTGCGGTGCCCGCAGGGCCTGCGCCGCGCTGCCGCCGCAAGTCCGCGAAGAAGGCGGAGGCGCCGTACACCACGCGCATGCCTTCGCTCACGCGCCAGGCGGCGAGCGCGTCGGAGTCGCCGCGCGCGCGGCCGGTGCGCAAGGCGGCCGGATGACGCGGGGCGGCTGGCTAACTGGCCAGCTTCTGTTGGGCTCATTATCGGGGTGAGTGCTCGTGCCCGGCAGACCTGGAGTTGCGTTGCGTGTGCTGACGGTGTGCTGGCAGATAAATTATACCATCCTGTGTGTGTCTGTGTTCTTCATGCTTCGCTTTGTATCAGTATCACAGCCGAAAGTCTGGCGCGGCATCGCTAGCATTCTATATCCTCTCTACCTGTTGTCAACTTTTGCGATGTATGCATGTTGTTGGAATCTGCTTAGACAGTGGAACACTGGATTGCAGGTTTCTCTGTGTGTGTTGTGTTGGAACAACATTGAATATTACAGCATGACAATGATGTGATTACAGAACCAGGACAGCAGCGAGACGAACATACAGCGAGGTACAGACGATGACAGCGAGATATGCACAGATGACCTCTGGGTCCCAACCTTACACCCAGCCCATCGTTTGCCCAAACTTGAGTATATCGCCAGCGCATTGGAGGTCCGACGCTGGTGCAACGGCCTCCTTGGCAGGCGCGGAGGCCTTCTTTCGACCCTTTTTTGCCACCGTGGTCCTAGTCACTGTTCGCAGGGTTTGCGACAGCAGGGCTTCTAACTCGAGGAGGCACTCGTAGCATTGGCGTTCTGTGAAAACTAAATTACCTGTAACGGCGCTTTTGCGTGGCGCGCGTAGTTGCTTCGACTTAAGCAACTTAAGGGTCAGGTAGTGCAGCCACTATATGCGTCCAACACTCGTTATATGCGAAAGGCAGGTCATGAAGGAAGGGTTTTCGCACCATCACGTTGGTGAGAGGCCTGAAGTCGTCCCACCGACCACCAATGTGGTCACGCATGAGACGATAGATATCAAACTGGTAGTCTCCTGCAGGGCCATCAAGTCAGCGCGAAAGGCCCGAAATTCGAATCTAAGCACTGACCCTCCCCGTCGAAGATATCTTCGTCAAAGGGCGTCCAGTGTGTTTCAATGTCGCCGTCCGCGGGGAAGGAGTCCACTCGTGCGAGGCCAAGGTCGATCACCGTGGCCCTGACACCATGGCTTTCGTGATCCATAGGAAGCCAGACGTCAGTGGCGAGGGTACCTCGACGCGAAGCCAACTTGGCAGGGATATTCTTCACGAGAATTTGGCCCCAATGGAGATCCCGGTGCTGGAAGCGCAATCATCTCAGTGCCGTGACGGGAACAGGATAGAAAAGAGACACACCTCGAACGACACCAGATCTTCCGCCGTCGCAAGGGTCCGTGTGATCTGCCAAAATAAACTGCAGGCCTGCCGCCAGCCCGTCTTGGTTGGCTGGGCGAAGGTATAGGCTTCTAAATCCGGTCCGCCATTGGGTAGCACGATGATCGCATATACCTGTGATACGGCCAACATATCTGGCCAGACCTCAGTCAGCACTTAGAAAGTCGATGTGCGGGAAAACACACCTGGTCTCACGCTCTCTGAGCCCTTCGTCTGGTTGTATTCGTCCCAGAGGTCCAAAAGCAGAGACGGGTATTTTCCGCGAACCACGTAGGTCTTCAAGAGGCTGACGAATCCATCGCATATTTCGCCCATTGCCCGTGTAACGATGATCTCCTTGAGCACATCTTTCGCATCGCTAGGAGCGGGAGATTCAGCGTAGCTCTCGTGCTCTGCTTCTTCTTTGCGAAGGGGGATGATCTTGAGCACGACATCGCCGATGCCAAAGACCTCCGAGTACGATGCCTCTCCGATCTTTTGGAACGCGGCATGACGGGAATCGGACGAGCGGACGATGGGGTGGAAAGGAAATGAATCTATAAACGCGGAAAATTCCACTGGAGCGCTCTGTCCACATTCTTCCAGCAATGGTGTGAGGTATGCGGGTTGGGTGGGCGTCGCGTCGCCCTTGAACGGAACAGACGAGAGCGTCAGCTCTTCGATGTCCAAGGATGCATCGGAAACATCGAGGTCTATGCTGGATGAGGGGGATGGGGGTAGGTAGTTACGCGAGGTGAACACCTTCCGGCGAATAGGTGTGAGCTGACGGGGCTTGCTGCGAGTGGGTGGTGGCGGAGAGGAGTTGGTGAGTGGGGGCTCGGGGATGTCCTGGTGATGTGAAGGCGCTGTGAATGGCGGTTGCGGGGACTCTGCCCAAAATTGCGTTTTTGAACGGGATGGTGGCCATGCTGCAGCACAGTGGCGAGGCGTGGTCGGCTCTGAATGATCCATATCGAATTGGACCTCTGCATAGTCTCTTCGAGCATCAGGTATAGGGGGGCTTGATGGGACGGCAAAATTAGATGAGGGTATGGAGATGACTGGAGGATCGCCGTTGTCTTCTTCGTCCGAAGATATCACAATTAGTTGTCTGCCCTTGACTCGCCGCTTGGGCTGCGGTGACAGAACGTAGTCATCATCATCATCATCAGAGATAACAATGGTATCTGCCCTTGCAACAGTCCGCCTAGACGAGGCTGCGTCCAGTGATACTGTCGTCGCAGGATTCACTTGCACATTCGTCCTGGATGTTCGCCATTCCTGGCTGACCCTCGTCCCTGCTTCGTCCAGAACGAAGATCTCCACGTCAATGACCGGGGACTGAGGAGCGAGTGACTTTGGCGTTCCCTTTGAGCCCGATTTTCTAGCCTTTCTCTTGGGCTTGACGGGAGTGGACTGCTTTAAAACGTTGATGGAATGGCTGCCGAGAGGGCGCCGGCCCGAGTCCGAAGATTGCAGAGGCTTGCGAGGCGAGTCCGTCTTGTGCACTTTCGAGGCCTTGTTTACCCTATGAGAGGGAGCTGGAGAAGAAAAGGTAGAGGATGCGGCTGAGGACACCCCAAGTCTCTTGCCCGCTCCCTGCTTGCGTTTTGAAAGTGGTGCGCCAGAGATGGAAAGCGTGTTTTCGTTGCTCTGAGCATCGCGCATCAGGTTAGGTGCAGCGTTATACACAGAGATTCTTTTCGTGCTTTCATCGTCAAACACTTCCGATTTGGAGACCGAAATGATGCGCCGATTCCTGCGCCCGTACGAGAAGACCTGCTTTGTGTGTGTGCCGAGCATGAATACAGCCACAGCAAGTTGCGCGAAGAAGAAAGACAAAACGAGCCAGTGACCAAGCGGATAAGGAAGAGCTGATGCGAGGGGGTATTGCATGAACGTGCCCGGCCACAGGCAGGCGTCGAGGATAGATCTGTGACCATCCCGATCCAACCTGGCACAAACAACACACAACGCCCGCACAACGCGTCTCGTCACGTGATTGCTCAACAAAGCACGAGGGCACGATCGGCGATCCCTGACGCCCGTTAACGCGTCCAGCCGGCGCGCGCGCCACACTGCCACTCGCGTCTTTCGACCGCGACGGCACGATCATGGCGCTCCCTGTCTCCCTAAGAAATTCGCTCACACCACCAGAGCTTGAGCTTATCGCGTCAGAAGAGCTCGTGGAAATCATACCCCTCATTGCTATGGAACGCACTGCTTTCATCTCTGTATGGCTAGAATTCCCAGCGTTCTATCCGCCAGGCTCAAGAAGATCTTCAGGGAGCGTACGGTCCCTTGCGTCCACCCAACAAGGCTAAGATACCATTGTGGATGGCTATGAATTTGAAGATGAAAAAGAAGTGTCATATTGTAGCGCCCGAGTGGCTGAGTGTCGGTGCGCCTGCAGCTGATTTGCGCACGGCGAACGGCTCATCTATGTGCATAAGAGTTTTTGCAGGAGCGATTTGCTCAGGAAACAAGCCGGCCGGAATTCAGTCAGATGCCGTTCCGCTTCGCAGAAGTGGCGAAGCTGCTCCTCGATAGGTGCGTGTACTGACGCTCCCCCACGCTCACGCTCACGGGGGCCCATCCAGCGCGCCGGACGATATCCAGAACTCGGACAAAATCAGATCTCTGTTGAAGGATATCCGTGAAGCCAGGCAAGCGAAAAGTAGGGAGGGTCTCCAAAAGATCGACCACAGCGAATTGAGTGTATGCAATGCGTTTACTTGCCTTGAGGGTGCCCGCTCACGTTCACTCAGTTGCCAAATTTCTGCTCGATGGAGATTAACGAGATTCGACCTTTCTTCGTGCGTGCCATGGGCGTGCTGACGCAACTTACCCGTGATCCTACGGGCGACTCGCGGGGATTCGACACATAATCTCAGAGGTTCATTCTCACCATGTATCACCAATCAGTTTGTAGCTATACATGAATGACAGCAGGATCGTGACATGGTCCTTTTGCCAAAGTCATTGGTAATGCATCTTCATAAGCCCTGAAATCGATCCATTTGTCAAGACTTTCGCGCCTCCAAAGATTTGACGAGCGCATCTAGCCGCTCCTTCAACTCTTGGATTTCGTTAACAATGTTGGATTCGCTTGACTAAAAGAACAGTCAACGTCCGAGTCTCGCCACGATTTACGATTCGTCTTACCTCATGGGTATTTGGGAACACTTTGATCAGCTCTGAGAATGGTACCTTGCTGATTACTAGGCCATTCTGGGCATCATCTCCGTTCACCTCGGGATCGCGTGCGGCTGGACTATCGTCGTCGTCCAGTGGCAGTCCGTTAAGGAAGCCATCCAACCACCTGTTCTTTGACAAGGATGACGACTCATACAGAGCGATCAACGTCAACGGAACGAAGAACAAAATGGTCATGACGACGCGATTCAGCTGCGCGGTGGTTAGGACCGGGAGATATTACTTTGGAGAGACCCCACCTTCGCGTAAGCTGATGGTTGGAGGATGTATCTATTGGGAACTCTCGTCAGCGAAGCTAACACAGGCAGTGGTGGACACGGACTCGAAGGGCGCAACAAAGAGTATCTCAATGAGATTAAACGGTGCGGGATAGACGTATGAGTCCGGAGCGCGGATCATAGCCACAGTCTTGCTCGCATAGAACGCCAGAAACTCCGCCTCCGCGTCATCAACGACCTACACACACAGGCAAAAGGATTAGTGACGTCCCCGTAGTAGTAAGCCTGACCTACATCAGAGTACGCAGAAGAGAAGAGGGAGATCAGGACGTTCAGGAGTATGACAGCAGTCACAACATTCCAAAGATAGTAGAGTAATTGGCTGGCGGAGCTGTTCAATGACGGTCAGCCAGAGATTAAGGGTCGACCCCCCTGACACAGACCTTGCAGCGAACTTGTCGTAATTTGGGGACCTGACAAGGGACTCAGCGATAGGCCGACATTCAAATGACTGCAAATGCACTGCAATAGCGCTTGAACCATAACGTGCACAACTGCTGACGAGGGTTCTACTTGACCATCCGCCGCGTCAAGTGCATATAATCCCTGAAGGAAGCCAATTCCTAGGACAGATAGTAGCTACGGATCCGCGTGAGTGTGCGCATGGCGAACCAAGGCAAACAACGCTTACAGCAAAGAATATTCCAGATTCGCTGAGCATCCGTGCAACACATATTTGCATTGTCCCGATGTACTTATAGCCATCAAATACAGTGACAAGTTCTGAGACAAGTCAGAATCTCGCTTGACCCCGTGAAATAGTGAAAACCGTACTCATCCTGTGACGAAAGTCATCAAACTCGTGCGTTAAATCCGGAAAGCCTGAGCACCCACCATATCAAAGGGGACACATAGCTCAGGACTTGGAAGCTACGGAGGCGGATTTGGTCCTGTCCCTCTCCTGTGGAGGCCAAACCAGTGATCCTCAAGATGAAGGCCGCAAGTAGAAGCCCGTCAGTGATAGTAGACACCACGTTCCAGAAGCCGAAAGCCCGCCATGTCGCAAAACGGAGGACCTTGTAGATCTGCGTCTGATATCAGGGGTAGATACCCGAGGCTGGCGGGTAAAAACAAACGTTGTGCAAGTCTGACGATCTCGACTTAGTGTTTGCCCCGAGGACCGGGATAAACACAAAGTGTCTTACCTCCAAATGTAAAAGATAAAGCCATGATATATAGTACAATTTCCCACTCGTCGAGATGGCGGTGTTGAGGATCAAGTCTGTCGAGCGGCTCTCGGACTATCGAATGGATAGTGTCAGTACAGAGCCTTGGATGTCAACGAGGTGGCATACCAGCCTGGGAGTACACCACAAGGAAGAAGAGCCAGATAAGGACACGCAGGGCATTCTGGTAGCTACATTTGACGGTGAGCCAGAATGCGTATAAACGCCAATGAATGTGCACACCGAGGAACAGCAATGCGAGAGGGGTCCATGTGCCCCCAAAAAGTGGAATCAATAT
Source organism: Gloeopeniophorella convolvens (assembly GCA_022496205.1). NCBI lineage: Eukaryota > Fungi > Basidiomycota > Agaricomycetes > Russulales > Gloeopeniophorella > Gloeopeniophorella convolvens. Next base: position 75,741 of record WTXD01000009.1, on the reverse strand, counting down.
GACCATGTAAAGGGACGTCTGCTACCGCATGAGACTATACCGACGGGTGCTTGTTGAATAGGCTCACAATCGATATCGTGATTTCCAGTATTCTTCTGTATCAACTCTCCTCTCCACAGCAAGTTTATGACTACAGAGACACGGTGAGCCACAGGCAGAAAAAAGGGACGAGGAACTCACCATCTTGAGCCTCGCTCGATGACAGGAATATGGCGCTACGTGGGCTCAAGCGGTCAAGATGTGTTCATTCCTCCCTTATCCGCAAAATTCCGTACCAGTGGGAGTCGATTGCCAGTTCCATCGCGCTACTTAGCTCAATGTCGCCATCGGTCTGGCGATGCCTGTAGCGCGTCGACAATATTGCCGGGATTCTGTCCGCAGGAGACTTGTGAACGATTCTCCGCGCAAGCACCTCGCACGCAACACCTGCAGAAGGCGGGATTAACGAACCGCGGCTAGAACCATAGCAACAACTTGCCTCGGCCGAGGTTTTCTCCGTAATCTGCAGCATTGCGATTAGCTTCACGCATAAAGTCACGGCGCGCGCGAAGGAGACAATATGGCAACTGTCCATGCAGATGAGCAAGGCGCGCTGTTATGGTACACGTGCGGACATACTGCCTCGACCAGATCCCCGGCAGCGGCGATGTACGCAGAGATGACCTGTGGAGTTATAATCCTGCTTGTAGGGTCATTGATGCTCTTCGGGTCTACTTCCAGAGGGAGCAGCTGCAACGTGAGTGCGCGCAGGCGTTTGATTAGCTCTACATCCAGTTGAGCAACGCAGAATATGGCCAGGAGTTGAATGAGAGCGTACGAGCGAGCGTGTCTGGCGCTGGCAAGACAGACTTGACGGACGTCAAGGACACATTGTCGTCCATGGTGGTATCCGGAATGTGGAGTTGAAGACGAAGAAGAAAGAGGGAACAACGGAGCTACTGATCATTAGAGGACTGTTGATGACGTTTAGCGCCTGGTTGCGGGACCCTGCCAAGCTGACCGCATCCAGACCACCGCGGCCCGCGAAGCGCAGCTCCCCGTCGTCGCGAACCACAACAATCATGCCCGTAAGCTCGCCATCGTCACCAATGGTTTCGTGTGGCACATACTGATCTGAATACAGGCGTACCATTCTGCGCTGAACGAGGAGCCCGACGTACGGCAGGTCGGAAACCTCGGGATCTATCCCATCAAGACAAGACTGCGCGGACCTGCCCCAGTCTTAGGTGCGCGCCCGCCTGCTCGCTATAATCGAGTCACCGTTACCAACATCGGACGCGTCTTCCAGCGAGCAACGAGCAGGGCGACATCGTCGACGAAACCCTAGACCTCTTCCGTGCCAATTCGCTCTTCCGCAACTTCGAGATCAAAGGCCCCGGCGACCGCCTTCTCATCATCCTCATCCTCTTCATTTCAGATTGTCTCGCAAAGATCGGCACTTCTCGCGCCATTCCTTCGCAGATCGAGGCGTCAAAAACCCTGAATACCCTCGCTGTGGATAACTTCCCGATTCCCGGGGATGCCAACTTCCCGCTCAATGCTCACTATTCGCCACCGGGGAGCCGTGCTGATGCTGGTAATTACCCATACACACGCACCCAGTCCATTTGCTCATGATGTTACAGATTATCTTCGCCAGTATCTTGTGCAAGTCCGTCAGGAATTAGCAGCTCGACTTGTCGAGAAGCTGTATGCCGATGGATCTGGCAAGCCCAGCAAGTGGTGGATGTCCTTCCAGAAGAGGCGCTTCATGAACAGGAGCCTGGGCTCGTAATATCTGCACGCAAGAAGCATCAATGTACTACAGATGAATACATCGCTTCGTTTTATCTCCTACACACGACCTCTACATCAGCAGCGACAAATACAGGCGGTGGCGAGTACCCTCATTTCTGCCGTCTGCGCTCGTTGGGGTTCTTCTTACCGTATCCGATGGTCGGCATCTCGTCTGTCCGCTTCGAACTCCTGTTCCTGCCCGACCCCGGGGCCATGATCCCTGGAATCCAGTCCGGATCCATCCAGTTGCCGATGCTTAGCTTGCCATCTCCGCCACTTGCAATCGCACCGCTGAACAGCTTCTTCTCGTCTCTCTGCCGTTGGGTCTCTGCTCGCTTCATCGCGCGCATATAATCTGTCTGATCCTCGCGAAGAATGAGACCTTCCCCGCTGCCAGTTTTCGCAGAGCCGGACTTAGGTGCTGGGATAGAATAGATGGTGCCCCGTGTGCGGTATTGGAAGTTCTTCTTGAGATGGATTTGCATGGCGGGCGCATCGGCAGAGGCGGACGGAGACGATATGGTCACGGATGTGCGAAGCAGTGTGGGGTTTCCGCACGACGGACAGAACTTCTTGGTAGAGTCCTTACAGATTCTGCACAGACATGAGCGAGGGAAGCGATGCATAGCCAGTAGACGTACTTGAAGCACGCATGGCAGCGCAACACCCACGTCTTCACCTTCTGGATCCTTTTCCCCTCCATTCCGACGAGGCTGAGGTCCAGCTGCAGCAATACGTTCTGCATCGCAAAGTCTGCCGTCATGCATCCGACGGGGATGACCTCCTTCGCTTTGTTTTTCTTCGATCTACCTTCAGACGGCGTGAGACCGAGCGCCCGCGCTTTGTGCGCAGAGGCGTTTTCTGGTGTGATCCATTCGCCTTCGCCATCGTCGTCGCCAGCTGGGTCGTCGTATAATGGAGGTGGAGTGAAGGATGACGGTGCGGCGGGGGTTGGGTCGGCGTCTGGCGATGGAGGAGTATCCTTTGCCTCAGAAGGCACTGTCCCTGGTTGACCAGGCTCCCCATTCAGAGGGACGAGCTCGACCTCTAGTCGTTCCAAAAATTCGCTATCTTCTGGAGCATCGTGGGCACCGCCTTCCTCGGTTGGAGATTCTGGTGGCTCTTCAATGATCTCATCTTCCTGGACCTCCTCACTCGCAAGCTCCTCAGGCGCGATATCGTCTATAGGTTTCGGATCCGCAGCCTCGGACGGGATATCACCCGTTGATGGATTGGGCTAGGGTTGGTCAATGGCGACAACCTTGAGAGCAAGGCGTAAATTGGCGCACCTGCTCGGCAGGCGCTTGTACGGCCCTCTCTTTTTCAGCCCTCTCCAAGGAATATGTGAGCGCAATAACGCTCAAGTCTGCAAGCGACAAAACGGAGTAGTCTCCTGTCTTCTTTGCAAACTGTATCACTGTACTGGGAGTTTAGCGACACCGACGCAGCTGGATGAGCGACTACGCACCATGAGCAAGTGATGCAGGGTCAGGAGACTGCACTTTCACATTGACCCCCGCGACAAGCCCTAGCTTCTCGAAGTGCTCCCTTGCCCGTTTGTCCTTCAATTCGTCCAGGACTTGGGGGACCGTGTAGTATGTCTCTGCCAACCCCCGAAGCGGGGAAAGCATAAGGAGTGGCCCAGCATCAAGGACGATGTTCCTGCACGCTGCACTTGAAGAAGATGATGCCATGTCGGTGCTGAGAGTGGACAGAGTACAGCAGATCGATTTTTGAGTAGGGCGAGGAAATTCGAAAGAGCACACTGGGAGATCTGCAGATCTCGCTGTACAGATATGGAAGGCGAAGGGAGATCTCAGATAAGATAACGAGTACGATTGAGGCAATCTAATCTAGGATGGGGACTTGTGCCGTCGGGCGCTGGGCTTTTCGGCCGAGCGGATGAGCACGATGCACTCCAGTCCCATCGCCTTTCTGCTTTCTTTCCCTCGCGTCTCTTTCTTCTTGCCACGACAGCGTAAAACATGGCGCCCAAGACGTACGCACACCGCGTCCGGCCGAATAGCTCACAGCTGACATCTGGGACAGCTTCCGTGTAGTGGTTCTCCCTGGCGACGGCATCGGTATGAACGGTACCCATGCAGCATGCGCCTGTCTAATCAGCCACACTCGCCAGGCCCTGAGGTTGTTGCGGAGGCCGTCAAGGTCCTCCAGGCCGTCTTTGAGGGGTCGTCAGACGTCGAGCTCAAGCTCGAGACGCATCTCTTCGGAGGATGCGCGATCGATGAGACGGGTGAAGCGCTGCCCGCGTCCACCCTGCAGGCTTGCAAGGAGGCAGACGCCATCCTGATGGGTGAGCAGCGCGGCCACAGCTGCGCCCCCGCGCCCCTTTCTTACCCGCGCGCAGGCTCCATCGGCGGCCCCAAATGGGGCGTCAACAGCAAAGTGCGCCCCGAGGCCGGCCTGCTCGCCCTGCGCAAGGAGCTCGGCGTGTATGCCAACATCCGCCCCGCGAACTTCGCCTCGGACTCGCTCGTCGCCAACTCGCCGCTGAAGGAGTCCATCACGCGCGGCGTCGACATCATCGTCGTCCGCGAGCTCATCGGCGGCGCCTACTTCGGCGCGCGCAAGGAGCAGGGCGCGGCGCCTGACGTGGACACCGCGTGGGACACGATGATCTACAGCGTGCCCGAGGTGCAGCGCATCACGCGCGTCGCGGCGCAGATCGCGCTCGCCGCGGACCCCCCGCTGCCGATCCACTCGGTCGACAAGGCGAACGTGCTCGCAAGCTCGCGCCTGTGGCGCCGCGTCGTCACCGAGACGCTCGAGCAGGAGTACCCGCAGATCCCGCTCGACCACCAGCTCGTCGACTCGGCTGCGATGATCATCGTCGCGAGCCCGCGCAAGCTCAATGGCGTCGTGCTGACGGAGAACCTCTTCGGCGACATGTGAGCAGCGCGCGCGCTGCCCTGCTTTGTGATCCTGCGCTGACGGCGCGTGCAACAGCCTGTCCGACGAGACGAGCGTCATTCCGGGCTCGCTCGGCCTCCTGCCGTCTGCGTCGCTCGCAGGCGCGCCGTCGCTCCCTTCCTCGTCCTCCTTCAAGCCTACATCCGGCCTGTACGAGCCCATCCACGGCTCGGCACCCGACATCGCCGGCAAGGGTATCGCAAACCCCGTCGGCACGATCCTCAGCGCCGCCCTGCTCCTACGCTACTCCCTGGGCCTCGAGAAGCAGGCGCAGCTCATCGAAGCGGCCGTGCGGCAAGCGCTGGACGCGAAGAATGCCGGCGGGCTGGAGCTGCGGACGGCCGACCTCGGTGGGAACGTCGGCACAAAAGAGATGGGCGACAAGATTGTGGAGGTCGTCAAAACCTTACTGTAGCGGCGTTGTGCGAGGCCGGAGAAAAAGTTGAAGCATACCATGTTGTAGCATATCATTCGACAAAATCGCATCTTAGAATCATGCTTTCATGGCTTGTGGGGCGACAAACACCGCAGTTATCCGACAGAAGAAGCGCAGCGCGCGCAAGAGGATATAATGCAAATACAGGTCAGTGTAGCATAGCACCTGCCGCGTTCTAGTCCCAAATCCCGCCCGTCCCAGAAACCAGCATCAAGACCCTACGCGTGCCTCAAAACATGTTCGCAAGCTTGCTCGCCGCCTCGCGCGCGTCGAGGCGCGGCCGCGTCGGCTGCACACGGACCGACGCCGACATGAACGCGGGGCGAAGCCCGCCAAGCGGGTCGACATCGCCTCCCGCTGCGGCGCGCGGCATGCCGTCCGACGTCCCGGGGCGCTGAATGGGGTCCGGCGACATCAGCGGCGCGCCCAGGAGCGGGTCGCTCGGCAGCGGCGGCGGGGCGGCAGAGAGAGAGCCCGCACTCTCCGACGGGTTGAGCGGCGATGCCGGTGGCGGCTTGACGAACATCGACTTGGTGCCGTCGACGAAGCGCCCTCCAAGAGGCGGCTCGTTGTTGCGCACCTGCGAGGGGGCGACGGCAGGCGCTGTGCTTTGCGCCGCCAGTGGCGGGCGGGGTGACTGTGGTGGGATGGCTGGGAATTTGGAGGAGCCCGCGCCAGGGGACTGGGGAGGAACGGGAGCGTGGCTGACACTTGTGCGCCCAGAGGCGAAGCCTGACGCGCCAGAAGCGAAAGCTGGTGGGATGCTTGACGATGGTACTGGGCCGCGGATCACGGATGGGCTTGGTTCTACAGGCGGTGCGGGGGGCCTGGCGAAGTCCTCCAAAGGCGGGACGACCATCGGCCTGGGAACGCCGTTCGCTTTTGGAACAACCTTGGAGTTTGCGTTCGTAATGTCCGGTCGGAGAGCCTCGAGCTCTCGCAGGAGCTGGCGGTCGTACATGATTGTCGAGCGAGTGTACTCGATGAGCGCAGTCGTGACGTCGTCTGTCACGAGGCGGCCGTGTGTTTGCAAGGCTCGGTGCAGGTTCTGCGATATGCCATCCGCGCGTCGAACTAGTATTTGCTCGTACTTGTTCGCCTTTCAGGGGCTCCAGTGAGTCTCAGTAGGCGCAGGCACGAATGCGAACATACCTCTTCGAGGTCTTCCAGAGCCTCGTCAACTTTCTCTGGACGAATGTTCGAGCTGGCTTTCAGTCTTTCAATGTTCCTTCGCTTAGAGATAGCAGACTTTACGGCAGCTTGGTACTCCTCGAGGACGGCCGTGCGCTGCTGAAGCGTCTCCTTCGCCGACCTCGCGTTCAGCCCTTGGTATCCCAGCGAGTCACTCAAAATCACGCATTCACTGATGGCCTGGGCCTGATCGAGGTCTGCAACCGTATGCCAAGTACGTCCCAATTTCCGAAGGGCATTTGCAATAGGTGGGTGCGCCTCGGAGGTGGCAACATTGATAAGCTTGTTGCCCATCTCCGAATGTGCGACGGATAGGGCTGCGAGGATGAGCGACAATCATGCGGGAGCTATTTATGGGACTCACTCTTGCGCGCTACCGACACGCGGTCTAGTGCCTTTGCCGCGTCGAAAAATTGGCCCTCGAGCTTGGTGAGCTCGAAACGGGCCCGCTGGAGCTCCTCGTCTTCGTCGGGGACGTGCCTCCGGATGAGACTGAACCCTGATGACGCCTTTCGCCTCGGTCGCGGCGTAGGCTGGTATCCAAAGTCGCTCTCGATGAAGGAGCGGAGCTCTTCGTCATACACGAGGATCATGTCCTCGCATACACGCGTAAACCACCGCTGCATCATAATCTTTACCAATCTGTCGTCCTCCTCGTCCGTTGGCGCCGATGTCTGCGCTAGCGGAAGAGCAGGGACGATCGTCTGGGGGTTGTTGTTCGTCAGGGCATCGTAGAGTTGCTGGAACTCCACATAGGACCGCGAGACGTTGCGGTACGTGGTCCCCTGAAAGTTGGACAGATTCGTCTATGTAGCACATCGGATTCCAGATCAGTCACGACGCCAGTGGATCCGTGGAGCGCGTGCCAGCGCACCTGTGCGTCGAAGCGAACAAGGATGTCTCGCCGGTTCCTGTCCAGGGCAGTGAGCCTGACCTTGAGGTAAGGCTCTGGTTTCTCAAGATGTTCTCCATTCGAAGTGGGATTGGTGGCCGGAGAGATGAGGCCAAGGTCTGGCTGGCCGTATATCTGGGGCTGCTTCTCGAATGGATTGGGCTCCAGCGCCTTGTCGGGCGTGGGGGCGGGGCGAAGGTTGGGGATCGGAGAATTGGGGGTATGAGGGGTCGTTGGCCAGGGCGGGGCCGAGTCGATGTCGCCAAAGCCGCCAGAGACCGAGGGAGAGCCGAGGGGGTCGAACATGATGTCTGCAGCGGTTCAGGTCAAACGCAGAGCTCGAAGCTAAAGCCGGATATGCGAAGCCGGACAACGTTAGCCATTCATTAGATATTAATCTTCTCGCTTGTTCGTTAATTATCTGCGCTCTATGTCCCTTACACGTGTACGAAAACAACCTCTCAGCAAAAATAATAATACTATGCCTCGTCGAGCTGCAGCATGTGGCCCATCCGCAGTACCTTCGTCCGTAGATACTTCTCGAGATCTGGCCCGTGCACGGCATCGCCCCCGACCATCGTCGCACCTGCTTTCCTCTCACCCGTCTCCCCACCCTCCTCATGCTGGTGCTTCTTTTGCCAACTCCGAGGCACCATGGCCACACGCTCCGCGATCCTCAGACCCTCCTTTTCCATCGCACGGACTTTGTCGGGGTTGTTCGTCAGGAGACGCACGCCCTCTCCGTTACGCGAACCCAGGCCAAGGTCCTGTAGGATGGCGATCGCAACATCGTACCCGCGCTCGTCCGCTTGATGCCCAAGCATCAGGTTCGCGGTCACGGTATCGTGCCCGAGATCCTGGAGGTTGTAAGCTCGTATCTTTGACAGAAGCCCAATGCCGCGACCCTCTTGGCGCATGTATATGACCACGCCACGTCCTGGAATGACCGTCGGGGGCTCGAGGGGCGTCGCAGAGGGTATCGTGATGGGCTGTGACATGAGCCGGATGGCCTCGTCAAGCTGCTCGCCGCAATCGCAGCGCATGCTGCCGATGGTCTCGCCGGTGAAGCACTCCGAGTGGATGCGCACTAAAGGGGAAGGAATCGCATCGAAAGCCTGTGTTTCTTGGTGGTGATCTGGGGATGACGCTGTTTGGGACTTGGGTGAGAGGCGCCCCACGTATGCACCGCGCGTTATGCGGTCCATCTCTGTCTCCGAATCGCTCCAGACTGCATCAAGTGAGCGGCTACGAATTGAGGGGGCGGATATCGGTAGATTGCCCTCGGAAAACTGAGCGGGGTCGACGACGATAGCGAGGTGCTCCTTGTTGTCTCGATTGTTATGGTATAGATGGAGGAATGCCATGCCGTGAGGGGTGGGTATCCGAGTGCGGGCCATGCATGTGACTTTTGCCGGAGAGGGAGTCAATTGCGGGGTTGGAGCAGAAGACGGGATGGCGACGGAGCGCGAGAGAGCCCTTTCCCGCCGGCATGTGGGAATGTTGGTCGAGGACAGAGGACGCACTAACTCCGTGTCGACGGTGGCGTTCTCCTTACCCTCCTGCGTGCGCAGGCTCCGAGGGCCCTGTCTGCTAGCATAGACGAGACGCTTTCCGTTCTGAACGGTGCCGAGATGCTCGCCGTCCCACTTTGACCAGTCCCAGGCACCTTCGGCCCTGGGGAGGGCGACGCCGGGAAAGAAGTCGTGGGTGTAGTGATTGCGGGTAGCGTGTGGGCCTGAGGCAGCCGCGGCAGCGAGGAGGAGCGGATCGAGCTCGGCATCCCGTCGTCGGAAGCTGTCCTTCTTCAAAGTTAAAGTGGGGGCGGTGAGCGCTTCGAGAAGAGCAGCGTCGGGGTCGAGTTGGAGGCCATCTGCAGTGCGGGTGAGGAGAGAGGGCATGGCTCGCAAGATAGGACGGAGGACGTGGGGAAGATGGAGGACGTGGATATCATGGGTCGAGGTGAAATTTAAAGGACCAAGGTGAGACCGGAGCGACGGAGGCTCAGTACTGTAGAGATGATGTCCGAGCTTATGCAAGCTTATGAAACCCGGGGCAAGATTGATTGGATAATCCCGGGCGATCTCACGCTCAGCGCATGACTCACCCCGTCTCGGTCAGCAATGCAGGCACATCTCTGCTGACCCCGCCAACAGCGCAACAAGTCCCATGGGCCAAGCCCAGTGCTCCCATTCCTAACACTTGGACACGCTCCCCGCCCTATGCTCGCGCCCGTCAAGCTCGCGTCGACCACCCTTGCTTCACGTTCTCGACGCGTTCTAGCACGGGCATCGTTGTCCGTACACTACTACAACCCTGAAAGGCTGCCCTGTCCATTTTGATATGTACGCGGTGGTATTTTTATCTTGCTTGTCGCATGAGCTTGGTACGGCTGTTTCTTTCTCGCACTCCTCCTCAGGTTCTTGACCTCATCATCCCCCCGTGTACCCATAACTATCTCTTACCCAGTCGCATCCTCTCCTGCGCGTTCGCCCATCATTCCGTCACATGCGCATCTTTCATTCCTGCGTTTGCATTCTTTCGCTAGCCATCCTCGCCACGTGAGTTGCCGCGCGATTTCCCGCTATCGACGACGCCCAACTGACACTTCATTTTGCAATACGCCAGTCCTGTCGCGCCTTTACCTGCGACAGCGTCTACGGAAGATGACCCCTCATCAACACATTCCCTTACCTCGAGCCATACACACGAAGCCGTACCTCCACACCCTCCCCCCCTTCGTCCCACTCATCACAATCTCTCGCAATCAATCCACTCCACCCACCCCTTTGCTCCCCAGACCACATCACCGACTGAAGGCTCGACCTCACCTCGCCCCATCCCCCACCGACCCCCGTTGGCACCTCCGCACAGGCCGTCGCACAAGAACTTGTTGCCCATCATCCTTGCCGTCGTCGGTAGCGTCGTCGGATTTATCCTCCTTGCACTGTTCACGCGGCGAGCTATCGCCTTCGGTCGTATGCCTCGACCAAGCACAGAGCTCACTGCTGCGGAACGGGCTCAGCTCGTGCGCGAAATGGCCGAGTATGCTGTGACTGCGGATCAGCACCAGCGCCAGTCCTTGGCAGTACCGCCTCCGCCCCCGTACGAGCGGGCACCTTCATACGAATCTCTTAGAACACATCAGCCGCCATGATTACGGAAAGGAGGATCTTTCCAGGGTTTGAATTTACGGACACACTTGTGCATCTTCTGGAGACACCTTTTATGCTTGTGCTCAATGTTTCGCATATTTACCTGGTACGTTACTCGCTGTCGGTCGGACTCATACACTCGCGTTCTTCGCCTGTACTTCACCCTCGCAATCCAATCACGTTCAAAATATCGCACACCGGAGAGAGTACTCGGTTCTACTTTGGGGTTTGGCCCATCTACACACCATGTCACACGAGCGGCGGGCCACAGAGGGTAACCGACAGAGCACCACAGGCGCTTGTCAATATGTCGGATGTGCCGCTAGATTTCATTTGACATCCGAAGATCGTTGCACCCACGAGTCGCCGTCGCGGCCACATTACTGACTCATGTTTAGACGGTGATTCCTTTCAACCACCGTATGTCCCAGGCAAACGCCTCCGAGCCTCTCGCATCGCAGTCCGAGTGAGCAGCTCTATTCTACATCCAGCCTCGACTCACTGATCGATGCTACTGCGCAGCGTGCGAGCGCACAGCGCCGACGAGCTTCGGGACCATACTCACAGGGTCCTGCAGCGGCATTTGGTGCCTATCCTCAAGGAACTTGGTCTGTCTTTTGACATGCCGAGGCGGTTGGCAGAGGCGGAGCGTCAAGTGAAAGCCCAGGCTACGACCATCGCGAAGCTTCGGCACGAGCTCGCCGAATCGTCGCGCAGCAATAACGAGCTGCAAAGGACGAACAAAGGCTTATTGAAGCGGCTTTGCGACAAGGAAGGGGAAGCTCAGCAACACATTGGCAGTTTGAGTAATCACGTTGCATCGTTGGAACAAGAGATCAGCCTTATGCGAGAACGTGAGCAGCGGGAAGCCGCGTGTACCCCAGTCACCCTCGGTCCATCCGGGCCATCTGAGATGGATTTGGATCTATGCTATCCAGATGACCCTGACCTGGTATGTATGGAACCTCTTAATTTGTGTGTGTGTCTTAACTGGGCGAAATAGGGAGGCACACAGTCCACTGAAGACCAAATGAATCACACCCGAGGCGTGCCATCACCAACACCGATCACTGCAGATGTCGATGTTGATACCACCACCCTACACACCTCACCATTTACTTATGCGGCTCCGATGTGCTTCAATTCTTCAATGAACATCCCCACATTGCCTTCCAATCTCCAGCCCATCACCTTTCCTCCCACCCAGCCAATACCAATGGACATCGTGATGGATGCACCCCAGAACTCGGACGCACACATTGGATGCACCACGCCGCCCACGCCGCTCCAAGCCTTCCCCACGCGCCACACTGCCCGCAGTCCGCAGTCGAACACCTTCGACTGGTCGTTTCACACGGAGAACGTCACGGCCAACTTGGCTGCAGATCTACTGGACGAGATCTAAATCTGCGATCGGGCGCGCGGGCGCTGGCGCCGGCAGTAATCACGTTGTCACTCGGCCGCTACGCTCGTCGGCGGCCGAAGCCGAAATCCCGACGGCCCGCCGCCGCACGCGCGAAAGGCTCGACGTCGTTCGCGGTGCTCGCTCTTTATCGACAAGTCGCAGCACCGCTCATCAACCTGCCCCGAACGCAGGTACAGCACCAACATCAAATCACGCACCAAGTCCATAGCGAGAAAAAGCGCCGCATATCCAGAGCGGCATACTAATACCGTTGCTTCATAATTGCATATTTTCTTTTTTCTCTGCTCTGTCAGATGTTTTCGCTCGGGCGGCCCGGAAACGTGCAACGTGTCGCGCGCTTTGGAAGGCCTTGCACCGGTGGCCGAGGCTCCGCTAGCGCGCTAGGCAGTCCAGGCTGCGGATTGACGAAAGGCGCGAAGCGACAAGCTGAAGATCCCACTGGCTCTCCGCCGAAGCGGCAAGTGTCGGTGCCCGTGTGCCCTGCCCCGTGGCAACTCCTGCGCGATACGGGTGCGGAAGCGCTCGTGCTTCCTGCCTGGGTGCATCTAGACGCGTCTCTGTCACTCAGCTGTTGACGAGCTGCACTGAGCTCGGGGCATGCGACAGGATTCAGACCGCACGGGCCGAGTGAGCGCCGCGTTGCATATCCGACCAGTAGCCATCTCAGACCAGCGGGTCAGCCCAAACGGAAACGGCGTGCTCATGATGATGCATCGTACTACCTCCCTCGCCCGTTCTCTCGACAGCGCAACGCTCCACTGCAGTGCGATGGATATCACTCTGGCAGCCCAGACCGACGTGCCTACGAATGGGCCTATCCTCATTGAGGGCATCTTGCAGGCACTCTGCCAGGGCGTCATCTTTGCGCAGACTGCGCGGTACTTCGAGTGCCCTCTCAACGACACGATGCGCATGAAGTCGTATGTGTCGACGTTGCTTGGTCTTTCGACGTGAGTGATGCCATCTTGACTCTTTGACGAAGCTCGCCTGAACGCCATGCTCAAAGGTTACAGACCATACTCAATGCGTATAAAATATGGTATATCCTAATATACCTCGAACACTGGGTAAAATGGCGTTGCTTTCCTGTCCACTGCCCCGCATCGCTAACGGTAGCACCCAATGTTCAGTCTACCAGCCCACTCGACTGGGCCGACCTCTTCCTGAACGGCCTGATATGCACTGTCTGCGAAGTTTCGCTGCTCCGAAGATGCTGGAAGGTATGTGAGTGCACGGTATGCTAAGTGGACTTCCGTCTCACTCTCATGCAGGTCACGAAGGAACGGAGATGGGTGATCGTGCCGCTGACAATCTTGCTCGTCACCCTCTTCGTGGCTAACCTGTTCTTGGTGCGCACTCCGACTGGTTGTCACGTCGCAGCCGGCTCACGGAATGCAGGCCATCGAACTAGGCGAGGGCTCGAAGCACGGAATTGAGAGTGACAGCGTGAGTGCGCACGAGCCGGTCTATTGCTTCTGCTCACCCACGTTGTTGTAGCTGTTGAGAATGCAACGCTCTTTCCCGGTGAGCTCAGGCTGCGATGTTCGACAGCGGCCCACTCAGACGAGTTTTCCAGATTAAATTTTCTTTCAACTATTGGATCTTCGGCTCACTGGGTGAGCCCTTGTCCTATAACATCCCCACATCCCTTTGCATTGATCTAACCATTTCCAAGTCCTAGATGTCACAATTACGTCCATTTGTGCGTACTTCTATTCCAAGGTATGCGTTGTCTGACTTGCAATTCAGTGATGGTCTGGCTGTGGCACTCGCGAACCGGGCTCGACAATCTGGACAAGGCGCTGAATCACATCATCGTCTCTACCTGGGAGTCAGCTGCAGTGCCGAGCGTGCTCCAAATCATCGCTGTGTCTCTCTACAATACCAGATCTGTGAGATGTCCTCCGAGTAAACATGTTGTTCGCAATGAAATGCTGACATCCGGTCGGCGCGCAGGAGGAGAATCAACACCTTGTTACGTTCTTCCTCCTTGTAACTGGGAAGTTTTACACGCTTGGCATCTTGCGTTCGCTCAATTCACGCTCCGGGCTGCAACTTCGCATGACATCTGCCGCCCATGCCGGCCGCCAGTCGCTCAGCGAATGGCAGTGGGAGGAGGACCCCGAGGCGACGGTCGCTCGGAGATCGAGCGAGGTGCGGTTTCACGCTGTCTCCGCAGTCTGTGATTTCGAGGCTGAAATGGCGTGCGCTGTTCCCTTGTCGCATAGACGCCGTTCCTGGCGCCTGTCTCGGCGTCGTCGTCGTCATCACGGGTCGGCCGTTCGAGACAGGGAGACAAAATGCCGGCGGAGACGAGCAGCATGACGCAAGGCAGCATCTCGTCAGAGGGCCCATTGGTGCTTCCGGCGCGAAAGTTGACCATCTAGAGATAAACGTACATGTCATTTTATTTCCCAGGTGTTGTATGCCTCAATGTGAGACTGGGACCTCCGAAAGTCTAGATGATGGCGAAGATAAAGAAAGATGAAAAGCGGGCTCGCTGACATGTGCGTGGATTGCGGGGCGCTCTAACCCCGGCCCGGTGATCGCCAGTCGGTTTCGGAGGGCAGAGTGGCAGACCCAACGCCCTCCTCTCCCCATGCCCGACGACGACGACAGCGCGCAGCCCCCCGCAGGGCCCTCTGCCTCGCCGCCCGCAGAGCCGACGCCCTCTGCACTGCCCCCCGACCAAGCACCACTACCTCTTCAGGCGCCAGTAGCCAACCGCGCCGAGCTCCTCGACAGGGCACGGCACTTCCTAAGCTCGCCTCAAGTCGTCCACCAGGACCACGACTCCAAACGTCGCTTCCTGGTGGAAAAGGGCCTGAGCGATGGGGAGATACAGATTCTGCTGCGAGAGATGGTGCGTCACCTCTCATCCGCCTACGCGCCGCCTGACGCCTCCTGAACAGCCGTCGCAGCTCCCCGCCGTGCCTGCGCGGATGTACCCTGCGCCGCCCCCGTCCCGCATTCCGGGCCTCCTTGCAGGCACGTTCAAGGTGCTTTCGTGGTTCGCCGGCAGCTCCACCGTCCTGCTCCTCATCTACTACGTGCGTCCGCATCTGCCCTACCCGACACACACCCATGCTCACACAACCCCACAGCGCTTCCTGCTCCCGCGCCTCACGCGCTCCGCGCTCGCTCGCCGCTCCATTAAGACGCACCAGGGCGAGCTGCTCGTGAAGCTGACCGAGTCCCTGCGCGCATTCAAGGAGGAGCAGCACGACGCGTTCGCGAACCTGCCCCGGCTTGACCCGTGGGAGGAGCACGAGCCGTGGAGTGCGTGCAAGAGCCTCGCCGACGTCGCTGCAGCCGCAGCCGCGGACGCAGAGGCAGAGGCGCAGACAGATAAGCCAGAAGGACGTGCGCCGATCCCGCAGGTAACGCTGCTCCGCTGCGTGCTCGCAGACCTCGCAGGGCAGAACAAGCCCGCGACGGCGGACGAGATCTTCAACATGCTCGATGCAACCGAGCTTCCCTCCCTTGAAATCGACGAGGCTTACCAGGTGCGCATCCCACCCGGCCGTCCCAACCCCAAGCTGACCACCTGTCTGCCACGGCTGCCCAGGACACCCTCTGGAAGACCCTGAACGACGCGCCCGTCTTCCGCGCCCCGGAGCCCGCTTCGTCCGCAGAGCCCGCGCGCTGGGAATACCACACGTCCGACCCGCCCCCGCCCCCACCGCTACAGCCCGCGCTCACCAAGCTGCATGCGGCGACTGCGCTTGCCGCCGCAGCGCGCTCCACACAGCGCTTCCAGCACACGCTGCAGGCGCTGATCGACTTCACGGGCTACCTGACTACCAAGACGTACGCGCTCGCGTCTGCGATGCACCGCCTGCCCGGCACCGCAGCTGCCGCGATGCCGCTTGAGGAGGAGGAGGTGCGCATGGAGATCAAGGCGCTCAAGGGGCTCGTACTCAACCGGTACGTATGGCTGCTGTTGGGGTCTGCGCCGGGGCTGATCTGTGGCTGATGCAGGAGGACGTTCATGCCTGCGATCCCCCGGCCGTCGAGCGCACCGATAGACAAAGCGTGAAGAGGTTGCGCTCGCTGCCTCTTCGCACTTGCTGCCCCGTATTGCTGCCTCGTAATACTATACTTCCTGGATCTGACACTGTAATGATAGTCACGTTTGTCCCAGTTGCGTGTAGCAGGCGTGCTCGTGACCATGGCTCCCGGAACTCTTGGAGGCCGTGCAAGAAGCCGCTTTTGTTTGGCGGGTCGCTTGAGATCAGAAGCACGACATGCTGCTGTCGAAGCAAATCAACGGCACCCGTCGCTCGCCCAGGTCACATACATCAATTCGGTAAAATTGGTCAGGTGTTCAGTCCGTTCGGTATGTAAGTGTGCGCGATGCTAAGTAAATCAAACGCGAATATGCAAGTAGAAGACGAAGACGTTGGTGCGGGAAGCATCAGCGAGCAGAATGTACTGAAAAGGTATAATCTAGCTTGAGTATATATCAAAGGAAGTGTCCGTGCGAGATCAGTGGTGGTGTTACAGTGCACGTCAGCGGGGGTCCGTCCTGCCATTCGTATTGTTCTAAGTTTGACTCAATGTCCTTGTGGCACGGCCGCGTGCCAGACTCATCACGACATGGCAAAAGTCCGAGATCATATGCGCGAAGGCGCCCAGCCTTCCACCACCGAGTGTCTTAGGCCCGTAAGGAAAGTGAAACTCAGCACTGGCCGAGGAAGCTGTTCCCTGGGACAGGTTGCTGGAAGTCGGTGCTCCATGTGGTGAGGTTTGGGTTCGTGTATGCTTCTTGATATCTGATTTAAATGTCAGGAGGACTGTCCTCACACCCCAGAAGTGGTGGGACTCGCCGGCTTATATAGTCTGTTGTTGGGAAATCCGGTGGATTGCAACCGATGTTCCGCGCGCCCTTCGGCTGGTACACGCGCACGTAGTCGACATACATGCTTACAGGGAAGGCAATGTTGCTGGTGTCGACCGGCCCAAAATTAGTGGACATGGCTAAGTTCATGATAATATACTACCAAGCCACGTTATTAACTCGAGAAATCGAATTGGGAAACCGTCAGCGTACCATGGGTTCCTGCGAAATGGGCCTTGCCGATATCTGGGTCTGTAGGTCGGCCCCCATACCCGCAGCTCGTATAGTCCAGGAGGGATTTCCGTTCGCTATCCATGCTATGTAGGCGCCATCAAAGCCAGGCTTGTACTGCCAATCATGTCAGGCGCTTTCGCCGCTAATTGCTGTGAGAACCTACGAACCTCGAAGCCATAGATTGAATAACAGCCACCCGTTTTCTCATAGCATTCTTGGTTCGTCTCTGTCACCACTGATGTTGCCTGTTGAGTGACGCCTCCAACATAAGGGTTGAACGTAGAGATGGATGAGTCAGCGATGATCTCGTTATCTGACGTGTTTTGCCAAATGTATCCGGCATTGAATGGCTAGTCGAATACGTTAGGATAGGTTCGTGTGAAAGGGTACGGTGAAGTCCTACCGCCCACTGGCCACTCTGCGAGACTTGACCAGATAAGGGATCTCCTTTCACTTGCGCCTCGAATACATCGATCTCTGGCGCCGCACGACCCACAAAGGACCCGTCACTATGCTTTGGACCTGGGTGTGTCTTATCGTCCGTGCATGTGCAACGTGACAAGCGCTGGCCAGGGAGGTAGGTGGGTTTCCGTTAACACTTTGGTTCGCGACCGTACCCACGTCGCAAGCATCATATGTATATGGCCACTGATTTTTCCGTTTCAGAACGCGTTAGCACGAATAAGACCAGTGGGACACGTACCATGCCTTCCAGTGAGGCGCCGTAACCGGCGCGCCCAAGGTTACCCATTGTCCAGATGGACGGCCAGAGTCCAGCGACGTTGTTCAACCCAGGTAGGACCACAGAAGTCTCAATGTAACCACCAGTGAAGCAGAACTTATTCCTAAACAATGCTCACTAAGCCAAATGGAGTGAATGACGAACTCATGAACGTACCACGACATGATCATGCCGCTCTGGTAGTTCAAATTGTGCGTTTCCTTTTGCGACATGGTGATGACAAGCGCGCCATCTTTGGTGATGATTGCTGCAGGATCGTACCATTCAAGATCCTTCGTTTGCTGTCTCTGGTATGAGCTCCGATGTGACATGCATTGAACAGTAGACAAACCCAGTAGTAGAGGTCAACCGCTTCCCAGTACGGGTCATCACCAGGATAAAACGTGCGCCCTTCAGTGTTGAACTCGTCCGAGAACACAAGCTCAAATTCCGAGCCGTCTTCGACCGACTTGGCAGTAAACGCCTCCTGTGGCGTATCCGGGTCTATGAGAACATGTCCGCCGTGAATGAGAGGTATCTGGCCCGAGGCATTGGTGAAACCGATGTTGAATCCACCGAGAGTGGAGGACCGCTTCGAGGTAAAGAACGAGATGACGGGATACCCAGCGCTGACGGGCAGCGGCAGGTCAGTGCGCGGCTCTTGTACGGAAGTATATGCATGACATACAAGAGGGTGACTATGCCGACGCATAGAAGAACCAGACAGCCGACATTTGTGAGACCACGCCGGGAGAAGACATCAAAAGAGCTGCGATAGGGACGTCTGCGGTGACCAATGAATTCATCGGGGTTATGAAAATCGTCATCAGGCTCGGGGAAGTCTGGGGAGACGTTTAGCCCCCATAGTTGAGGATTTGGAGGCAGAGAGAACTAGGGACACAGGTGTCAAACTGTCAAGTAAACGCCAAGCGCCGAAAGAGTACCTTCTCAGTCAGCAAGGTATGACGCGGATTCGAGACGACTCTGGCTGGATAGGGCGCATATGGCTGCACGAAGGGGTCAGGTGCTGTCAGGCCGACACAGGCACCGAGGACGTACGCTATTCTTGTGCCAAATATTAGACTCCTCTCTGAGCGACCTGGCGAACGGGTTGGCTGAAATGAGACTGGCGGTAGAGGATGGGGTCGTTGGGATGCTTTCTGAAGGGGACGGACTGAGGAAGGGCAACTGGGGGCGGTGGTGGGTCATGGCTAACGTTGAGGAATGCTCCCCAGAATCTTTTGAAGGGGAGCATGAAGGTCCCCCATATCATCAAAGTGGAGAGTTGCCATTGCGTTGATGGAGCAGTCCACATGCCTGAAGCAGTCGTCAGTCACCCTCGACGCAATGATTCCCACGGTCGACCATTCAAGGTCCAGTAAGTATATACACGCCATATGCAAGATTATACAGAGATGTAACCTACAATCAGCTAGATATGCGTGATCGCCAGCACCGACCAAACTCTCATAAATCTCATCGTTCACCGCGCCTTTACCCGTGGAAGCGCCCCCGCCATCTTCTGAATACTGCTCTTCGGTACGATCCTTTCCATCGACTCCACCGTCCCGGGATTGAACGCCATCCGGTTGTGCGCACTGTTCATCATGACCTCCTCTGACGCTGGCTGTGTCTGGCCCTCTGTCGGGCCACCGATGTGCTGATCGGAGTGCGCTTCTTCTGGAGGACTCTTCTGCGCTCCTGGGATATTCTCTGATCACACCCACGCATGATTGTTAGCAACGCTCGGCCAGCGGTTCCGGCCACACGCCAACTAACCAGCGTAGGACATCCAACTACGGTCTCCCTGGAACCAATGGTCGTGCTTGCGTTCCGAATACCTAGAGTCCATCCTATCAGCACTACCGTCAACCGTCAAGGTCTGCATGAGCGTACTTGCGCATCGGTCGCCCGTCCGCACCCAATGGTGACAACGCCTGCTTAGCTCCTCTTGCTGCGGCAGTGTAGTTCTCGACCTGTAGCTGCTGCACGGCACTAGAGATACGCGAGAAAGACATGGGCGAAAATGGGTCACGCTCAGCAATTGTCGGGTCGTCTGCCAGCGTCGCCAGAATTTCCAACCCGCGGG
Source organism: Gloeopeniophorella convolvens (assembly GCA_022496205.1). NCBI lineage: Eukaryota > Fungi > Basidiomycota > Agaricomycetes > Russulales > Gloeopeniophorella > Gloeopeniophorella convolvens. Next base: position 56,053 of record WTXD01000009.1, on the reverse strand, counting down.
AACTGAAGACCTCTAACGGAACCTTCGGAGGCCGTAGGTCGGACCGTGCTGGCGGGAGCCGCGAAAGGAACTGAAGGAACACGCGGTTGCAAACTGATGCGGTAGTCGGCACGACACTGATATAACCCTGACCACCTGGAGAAGGTTATGTTACGGCGCGACTCGGGATAGATCATCTAGAAGAAGGCACCTTTGATGATGTACAGCTTGGCTCCCCCTTTGGCATTGACCAGGTCGGCGACCATGTTATGTGCGTGTTCTATTGGGTGTATCTGGTTCTTATCCCCATGGATGAGCAGAACAGGTTGCCGTATAGCCGCATGCTCTTTTTTGGTCAGAGCTTCCCGCTGTGAGGCCCCAAGAACGTCAATTCCGTCACCGTCAAAACCTCGTATCTGCCATGACTTACGTTCATGAGCACGTTTCCTATTTGTGCGAGCATTGCGCGCCTGAACGGCGGATAAGCAGTTTCAAAGTATGCGACGACCTGTAGCGATTCACGTAAGACACAATGCACGTATCTATGGAACGGGGGGCCACACACCTCGTCGGCTAGGTCGGCGTCAACGTCCTGGCAAAGTGAATTCATGTCAACGGCGGAGCGACGGGGACCCGTCAAGGTGACACACGTACCGGTCCGGCAATGTACGCAAGCACCTGCATCAAAGTGAACTCAAGCGTGTCCAAGTCCTCCGCGTGCGCCCACATGTGAAGAAGTTCGTCGCAGGTATGATAGTACACCTCGAGTCTGCAAATTTCAACGTCTCAGAAAATCGTGTTCTGCCACGAAGATGGCACAAGGCGTACTCCGTGGGGGACGGGACCGACAGCATGGTTAAACTGAGCACCATATCTGGAAACCTAGAACGGGCGCCGTCCATCAGTTTTCCGGAGCGCGAGCCTCGAGGGCACGAAAAGGGAACTCACAATGCTGCAAACCGCAGCGCCAGATTCGCGCCTGTTGTTTCGCTGGCCCATACATGTGATGGTGGCAGCCACAACGCCTAACAGATGGACATCAGATGCTTCTCGCCGAGCGCGACCCTGCAGACGCACATGGCACGCGAACGCAAGGTCTGCCGCGTCCGTCCAAGCGTCCTGCGCGCCGTTGGGCCTCGAGAGCGTCCTGCCGGCGGCACGCTGGTCGAAGGCGATGAGGTTGTAGTCCTCGTTCATCCTTGGGTCGCCAAACTGCACGTCGAGCCATGTCGAATCGAGGAAGAAGGGGTGCAAGAGGATGATGGTGGGCTTGTCCGGGTTGAAGCTGCTGACGTGCCCGGTTGGGGAGTTGGTGATGTACCAGAGGGAGGCAAAGTCACTGCCCTGGGTGATATCAACGTAGGGCATCAGAGAGGACAAGGGGGAGGGGGGGAGGTAAATCAGCCAGCTTGATGATGGGGACGAAGAAGGGAAAAGGCAAACTTATTGCAGGGGAAGACAGTACTTACGGAAAGGCCGGTTTCAGTATATTGTACGTGTTGGAGTCTGGGGAGATCGACCAAGACGAACTGGGACAGAACTGAACCCATTTCGCCACTGCCGCCAGGAGACAGATCCAGATTTGACCCCGTGTCTGACGTAATGCCACCTAGCGGGCATGACCCTGCATCACCTTCGAATCGAATCGAAGAAGCGTTCATCTCTCTCCCATCATGCATGCATCATGCACGAATTGTGGACTCTCTCGTTCCTGTACAAATCAATACATGCAACACAGTCCTCGTATCTGACCGCTAGTTTGAGCGCCCTGTCTACATCATCTCCATGCCCAACCCAACCGTCCCCGTCGCACCCCACGTCCAACCAATCTCAGTTCTTGGTTGCCCTTCACGTAATCCCCAGTGCCCATTCCATTTCTGTGCGGCCCCTTGCGCCCTCCCTCCGGCCTCCGATGTGTCGGCGCCATCCTTTCCAGGCTTGACGTGCCCGTCGGGACCCCTCGCTTGCGGGGCAGGTTCCTCCGCTCCCGGAATCGTTCGGTTTAGCAGTCGCTCGTGCTCGTGGGGCGAGAACACGATGTGCTCCTTGGGGTGCGCATATGCCCCGCTTGTGTTGCGACTTTGTGCCCTCCCGCGCCCTTGCACGCCGTGGCTACGGCCAGTACTGCCTTGCGCTAGCTGAGCCTGAAGCTGAAGGCCCAGAGCAACGCCACCACTGAGCCCGCCCGCACCACCTGACAAGTCCATATGCTCGCCCGCGCCTATGCCAGCTGCTGGCAGCGTCCCCGCCAGCCAGTGGTAATGAGCTTGCAGTTGCAGTAATGCCAAGTGCTGCGTCTGGGCCTCCAATTGAGCTTGTGTCCGATTGGCTTGCGCGTATGCATAAGCGAGCTCTTGCGCGTCTCGGACGCCGTGTGTCGTCTGAATCGTGACCGGGATCGATTGCGGCGGGGACTCAGTGTACGTCGCTTCCATTGGGGTATTTGTATTTGATGACGACCGCCCTAGAACCAACGAGGCCACCCTACGGTTGCCATGCAGTGGGGCAGGCGTCGGCGAGGAAAAGGACTGTGCTCCGATGGAGGACAGCGAGGCCTGCTTCGGACTCGACGTCGCGTTGGGTGTGAAGGACGATGCGTCGGGATCAAACGCAAAGCTATCCTCAGTGTACTGAGTGGTCGACCCCGATGTCGGCTTGCGATTCTGGCCACGGAGCACCTCCCCCAGATCCAAGCCCGATCCGCGAGCCTGCGGCCTGCCTCGTGTTTTGTGTTTAGTAACGGCGGCGGTGGCACTCGCACTTCGTTGGTCCTGAATTTGCCGCTTCGTATCAGCGTCAACTGAGCGCTCTCGGGTGCGTCGCTGAAAATACTCCTTCGCCCGACGGCGCGTAGAAGAGGGCTCGGGCAGTGGTTGCACGGTCGACACGTTTGCATCTGAGGCTGAAACAGGCACCTCTAGGTCACTGTGAGGCGATGCGGGACCAAGACCGTCCTTGACTATTGGTGTAACAGGAGCAACAGGAACCGATTCGACGGCGGGTCTTTCAGGTGTCTTGAGGTTTGACATCTTGACGTCTTCCTCGATGATTGAGACAACCTGATGACGAGATCTAGACCGCGACACCCCAACTGCGATGCCGGCGTCCGCCCTTGAACGAGACCGCACTGGACGCTTCGAATCAAGCTGCGCTTTAGACCGGCTGCCCCCGCGAGATCTGCTCCTGCGGCGACCACGAGTCGGATCGTCGTGGCTGTTAACTGGCGTCATGTTCTCTTGACCGCGTTCATTAAGCAGCCGGTTAGAGACGGACTGAGCGTCACAGGAGGTGATAGTCATTCCGTCTGCTCCATTTGGTCTCGTATGCCTCGGACCGGGCTTATTTTTGGGCTGGTCCTGCGATGAGACTTGACGCCCACGGCGCCGATGAGGGGGTGCGTTTGACTTTGGCTCAGCGGGAGGGGGGAGATTCTCCGCGTCCTCTTGGCCCTGCACACCAGCCGATCTTCCGCGGCCTCGGCCTCGCCGAGACTTTGCTCGCGGATGTGCAGCCTTCACGTCGAATTTAGCTTCGCCTTGCCGCTTGGACTTAGGCTTCGATTTCGCCGCGCTTGCGGCCTTCCGGTCAGGCGCCAGAGCCCAGTTGGGCGATTCCTCTGTGTGCGGGGACGACGCTGGTCCCCGTCTGGGGGGAACTTGGGGATGCATTTTACCGGCAGGCTCTGAGGATCCAGCCCCGAAGGGGCCCGAAAGCGGAGATGAGAGTATTCTGGCAGCAGTTTCGGGATGCTTCGCGGCGAGCTGAGGGTATCGATTCAGTCGGGATCTGTCGACGGACGAAAATGCTGACATTCGTTGCGTCTGCGTACGTCTTGGCAGCCGCGACGGGGAGCGAGTTCTGCGAGATCGGCGCCTCAGAGGACAAATGATAACCTCTCCGGGCTATGCGCACCTCCGAGAACGTCGAGGCATCCTTCTTGGGGTGTTGTTAACGGCGACATCGTGGGCGGGATGAGCACTGGCTGGCTGGCGAAATCCGGAGAGCGTACCTCTGTGCTAGAAGTGATTAGATTGTCTTTGACTGTCTGGGCCTGGAAGCAATCAGTCAGCCTGAAATGGTGCTGTTCGATGGAGTTACCTGTGTCGCATCTTTCGGCGTGTTCACGTTTGTCGACTCGCGGAGGGCGCTCTGCGGTTGGTTGACTTGACCGCCGCGCTGGGCGGAAGGAGCGCTACCCATTTAGATGATGCTTTAGTAGATGCTACCCTCGAGCCAGCGAGGGTCAAAATATAGGGAGAGTGATAGAGACTGAGTGGGTTGGGAGCAAGAGCTGGTTGAAGTTGGGAACCTGACCGCGATCATAGAGCACGGAATCGCATTGGTGGCACCCGTAAGGAAATGGCCTTCCTCGTTCTGAAAGCTTGAAACGGAAGCAAAAGTATTCATGTTTCGCCGATGAATCGGCTTGAATGTAGCTCATACAGGTGGTACAGATACCAAAATAGTTCCACCTTACGCACGCAAGGCGGCAGCTATCTTCTCGATAGCACTCGTCAAACGACCAGCCTCGTAATTCGCGAGCGTCGTGTTCTTCTCAATGGTGATTGCTTCGGTCAACGCGGGGAGGGTGGTCGCACCGTATCCTGGTACACGATTGATAAGCTTTCGTACCCCACGGCGTCGATTGCGATCGATGATGACGTACCGAGCCACTTGCCAGGAGCAACGCCCAAATGCCTGTACCACTCACGGTCCTTGATACCGTCCTCGTGGATGAACCCACGCTCGAAGGAAGCCAGCTTCTGATTGATTTTGCGCACAGCCTTGACAGCTTTGATGAAATGGGGAGGCGGATGGTGCGGTTTGGGGTGAGGCCAATGGGGCCAGTGAGGACGCGGCCAGTGTGGGCGATGAGGGTCTTTGGGCTTATGGGGGAATGTGGGCCACTCCTGATCGTCGAGGCTGTCTAGGTCGTCTTCCTCATTATGAATGAATTGATTGTCAGAATCTTGTTCTTGCTGTTCCTTGATCCACGCTGGTGCCCTTCCCACCCTGGGTCGGAGGGGATGACCGTTCGCGAGTGTGGGAACAGAAGGGGCCGGGGGTGCTTCTTCCTTGCGGAACATATTTATGCACCGGTGGAGGAAGCTATCCTTGCCGCCGTGTTTAGGCTTGCGATGGTGACCGTGATGGTGACCACCCTTCTGCCAACGACGAAGATAGCGTTTAAGTACCCGCTCTGCAACAACCTTTTCAACATCGAGCTCCAGACTGGCGAACTGTAGAGACTTGATGGCAGCGCGAAGAGGAACAAGATTCGGGCTGGCTGACGATGTAGCGGCCAGTTCTTCAACTCTGTCGGACAGGACACGCGTCAGATCCAAGTCAGAGTTAGACGATACCACTCACCTGTCCAAGTAATTCCCCAGCTCGAACGCGTAATGCGTGGTGTTGAAGGGAAGCACCAAGGCGCTGGACAAGCGAAGAGTCTGCAAGCCCAAGTTCTTCGCGACGGCAACCTGAAGACCAAATCAGTGACAGACAACCGGCTTAAAACTTTTTGCATACATGCTTCACGAAACCTGGATCGGCATAAACCTCCTGCCACCTTTCAGAATCATAGATAGAATGATAGTGGTAGACGGGGTCTGAGAGTGTGCTGCCGAATCCACCTGAGTCCATACTCGCGACCTATTCTGTACTCAGCAACACCTACGGAGGCGATCAATGGGACCGGGGACTCACTCCGAGGCGTTGCAAGAAGACGGTATAATCACTGCCCGAGCCCAGCGGTCGAATGCCCACGCTGTCAGCGACTTCCGTCTCGATTTCAGAACCGAGGGACTGGGCGTCGCTGTGCTCGCCGAAGAGCGGGCCTTTATCCTCGGTAGCATCCCAAAGCGTCCGTCCAGGATCAGTCGGATGGGGTAGGCCTTCGGCTGTCTTGCGGATAAAGTGTGCGAGAGACGGAGAGGCAGCCGCCCCGAACCTCGATCCGGAAACGGAGGAGTCGAGGTTGATGTACGCAACAACGTTCTTCTGGATCCAATCGGCAAAATCCTCACCCCATTCAGTGCTTCCAATAAGGCCATACTGTACACGTCGTTAACACCCCCGCAGGTCAATGAGTAGCGCAGGCTGACCTCTTCCGCGTCCCAGCTGGCGATAACGATGGTCCTCAGTGGCTTCCAGCCTTCTTTGAGCAGGGCTCCCAAGCCGCGAACTACCTCGTGAACGGCAACGGTACCCGAACTGGGGTCAACTGCACCCATGACCCATGCTACGTGATTGCGGAAATGTTAACTGTCAACGCCACGTATCGAGAAGTGATTCGTACCATCCCGGTGATTGCCAACGAGGATGACTTCGTCATTGATGTGCCCGGGGATGACGCCGACGGGGTTCCAGATAGGCGTGACCTTGGTATCGACTACGACGTTATCAGTTGGCGCTGAGAAAGACAACCGCAGAAAATGTCTAACCGTGATTGACGAGTTTAACAGTTCTGTTCTTGCCTTCAAGTTCATCGAGCAGAACCTTCGCATTCGCCCAAGATATGGGTAAACTTGGGATGTCTGGTATGTTTGAGCCATCTGTGCGCGTGCTATTCTCATAAGAGGGATACCCGGGAGTTGTGGGGTCTCCGGGGTATACGGAGAGAAATTGGACGGAACCGCGTTGAACAGACGTCGGATTGCGAGCAGGCCCGTGGGGGTAACTGTGAAGAACGGTGAGTGATGACTCAGGACTGATCGGGATGGCGATGGCGGACTCACGGCGCATAACCATTCTCTTCCGTGACAGTGCCGTCATCTCGGGGGTCGGAGTAGATCAGAACGCCAGCTGCCCCAAGCTCTTGAGCACCTTTGACCTGCACAGAAGGCGATTGTCAACGCTGGGTGAAAGTGCAGCATTCGCAATTCTCACCTTTAGACCACGAAAGATCCCGCCGTAGCGCGCGAGGACAATGGAGTCGGTGAAGTTGACACCTATAACGTGGTCGAGCTTGATGCGACATGGTTAAGCCACGACAAACCGACTCACCTTTCTCGACAAGTTCATCGTAGTCGCTCTTTCGACCATAATTGACATAGATCAAATTGCCCTCTGCTTCTCCGTCCCTACTGAGGCCGTGCCACGCGCCGACAGATTCCCTGTACTTGTATGCTTCGTCGTCAAGCTTATCAGCAACTTCTTCGACATCGGCCGTCCAGACGGCTTTCCCATCGTCTCCCAAAATCTGCAAGCTCCTATTCAAAGGAGTGTTCATAACTGGATAGTAGACATCTATCCAAGCCGTGGGCTCTGTGAGATTCGTGATAGACAAAGTTGCGTTGCGAGATGCCTCCGAGCCGGCAGGATAGATAGGGTCCTCGAGGCCCTCTGGTATGGAGAGTTCATGCTGGAGGAGGTGAAGGAAGTATTTGGCAGTGAGTAAATCTCCGTCTGAGCCCGCGAGGTGAGGCTTAGTCGCGTATTTACGAGAGGCAGAGATGGCGCTGGCTGAATTTGGTATGGTCCTACGCGCTGTCAGTGAGATAGGGAATGCTTGGAGAGTGAGTACTTGCAAGAAGAAGTTCTCTGCCAAACGGCCGGAAGGTACATGAGGTTCCTTTGGGGAGAATGCGTCCATAAACCAGGCGTGCTCGCGTTGGCTGCAGGTACGAGTCTTCGGATGTATAGACAAGTTGCTAACAGAAATGAGGTTGCCGGCAAGTGAAAAGAGCCACCGGTAGATAATGAACCACAGTGTGCCGAAAAGTAGGACGTGCTTCAAGATCTTAACCGCGGAAGGGCCGCTGCGCTTGTGTGGAGATTGATTCGTCACAGGCTCACCCGGTGATGGTTCCGGGCCCTCCTCGAGGAGGGGCTCACGGACGAGCTTTTCGCCCCGCATTGGTAGCTGTATGCTGTGGACGGCAATATCAATGAGAGGGAAGGTCGTCCCTGGGGTTGAAGGTTGCTGCGCCGCCTGAGAAATCAGGGTAGGGAGCCCGCGACGATGGTGGTGATTCAAGAAGGCTAGCGTGGGGAACGGATCCAAAGGGAGGCGTCATCTGACGGCATTGCGGGGTCCGAGGATCACCATCACGTGCACGACGCGTCTCGATACGCGTCAGGGTCGAGGCAGAGTCCGAGCCGTCCCTTGCTATAACTGGTTCCTCCGCATTTCGCACAGAATGTCCGTGAAACACAGAAGAGCTCCGGATCGAGGATATGGGTATCACGATATCGCACGATTGGACAACTGCACATTTTACGCTGGGTGCTGTCCAGAAAAGGCAGAAGCACACCAATGACGTCACAGCCTTGCACAGCGTCGGCTGTACTTCAATTATAAGCGAGCTTGATTTTCGTATCTACCGTCACCCATGTCCTACAACGAGAAAGCCATTCTTGAGCTTGATCCCTGGCTCGAACCATTCCTCCCTGCTATCGCTCACAGGTATGAGGCGTTCACGAAGTGGAAGAATACCATCCAAGCGCATGAAGGCGGCTACGACGCGTTCACCAAGGGCTTTCTGAAGTTTGGTTTCAACGTCCGGGAGGACTCCTCGGTCGTCTACAGAGAATGGGCCCCAAACGCAATCGAGGCCGTTCTCATCGGTGAATTCAGTTCGTGTCATAGCCAAACATATATAATATTGAATCGGGGCTCATCTTAAGTGGTAGACGATTGGCACAGAACTTCTCACCCTTTGAAGAAAGACGAGTACGGCGTCTGGGAGATTACCGTACCCCCGAAGGCCCCTGGAGTGTGTGCCATTTCTCATGACTCAAGGTTAAAGGTCTGTGCCTTTGCAGTTCGTGTATACTTCTGGAACATGACGCTGCCACTAGATCTCTATGATCTTGCCCACCGGAGAACGGATCGAGCGTCTTCCCACCTGGATCAGGCGGGTTACTCAAGATCTCTCTGTGTCCCCCGTCTATGATGCCCGGTTTTGGAACCCACTGCCAGAGGATCGCTATGTCTTTAAGAACAAGGCGCCTCCAAAGCCCGCAAGTCTGCGTATTTACGAGGCACACGTCGGCATTGCCTCCTCGGAGCCAAAGGTCGCAACGTACAAGGAGTTTACTACCAACGTCCTACCCAGGATCAAGGCCCTTGGGTATAATACCATCCAGCTCATGGCAATAATGGAGCATGCGTATTACGCTTGTCAGCACCGCTCTTCACCCATCCATCGCAGGAGCTGATACCTTTTTGGGCTTCAGCATTCGGCTACCAAGTGACAAATTTCTTCGCCGCCAGCTCCCGCTTTGGCAATCCGGAAGAACTCAAGGAACTGATCGATACTGCTCATGGGCTCGGCCTTACCGTCCTTCTTGACGTCGTTCACTCGCACGCCTGCAAGAATGTTCTGGATGGTTTGAACCTTTTCGACGGCACCGACCACCTTTACTTCCACGAGGGGAGCAAAGGTAGGCACGAGCTCTGGGACAGCAGATTGTTCAACTATGGAAGTCACGAGGTTCTACGCTTCCTCCTGAGCAACTTGCGTTTCTGGATCGACGAGTACCACTTTGACGGGTTCCGCTTTGACGGCGTCACGAGCATGATGTATGTGCACCATGGTATTGGGACCGGATTCTCAGGCGGGTACCACGAGTACTTCGGCGGCGGCGTCGACCAAGAAGGCGTGGTCTATCTTATGCTGGTGAGCTTGAAAGGTCGCCTCCCATGAACGGAACTGAATCATGCAATCCAGGCTAACGATGCCATGCATACACTGTTCCCGGACATCATCACCATTGCGGAGGATGTTTCTGGAATGCCACTCCTCTGTATTCCTGCGAGCACGGGGGGTGTTGGCTTTGATTATCGTCTTTCCATGGCTATCCCTGACAAGTGGATCAAGCTCCTCAAGCATTCCCAAGATGACGCATGGGACATTGGCGATATCGTCCACACCCTCATCAACCGTCGTCACCTTGAGAAGAGCATTGCATACGCAGAGAGCCATGACCAGGCCCTTGTGGGGGACAAGACCATTGCGTTCTGGTTGATGGACAAAGAAATGTGTAGGTTGTCCCGCCGTCTTAAGCTGGAACTGCCGCTGAAATATCAGACACCAACATGTCCGATATCTCACCTATGACACCTGTTATCTCCCGTGGATTGGCGCTGCACAAGATGATTCGGTCAGCCGAATCTTCTACTATCGGATTAATGCATCTGATTGCAGGCGCAGGCTGATCACTCATGCACTTGGTGGAGAGGGCTATCTCAACTTTATAGGGAATGAATTCGGGCACCCGGAGGTAATTGCAAACATGCATCTGGCGTATACACGTGACTGAAGATGTCCTGCAGTGGCTTGACTTCCCTCGCGAGGGCAATGGCAACTCGTTCCACTACGCACGGCGCCAATGGAACGTCGTGGACGATGACCTCCTTCGCTACAAGTATCTCAATAACTTCGACGCAGCCATGAATAACCTCGACGCGCGACACAACTGGCTCGCGGCGCCTCAGGCGTGGGTCTCGCTCAAGCATGAAGGCGACAAGGTTGTCGTATTTGAGCGGGCCGGGTTGCTCTTCGTTTTCAATTTCCACCCCACGAACTCGTTCACGGACTACCGCGTTGGAGTCGACGTTGCTGGGGAGTACAAGATCGTACTCAGCAGCGATGACAAGCAATACGGAGGGTTTGAGAACATAGACGTTAAGGCCAAATTTCAAACGACACCATTGGAATGGAACGGTCGCAAGAACTGGCTTCAGGTGAGCAACCGTAGTGTCACGTTTTTGAGGTCTGACCAGAATTCGCCAGGTGTATATTCCGTCCCGGACGAGTATAGTCCTTGCGAAGGTCTGAGTGTGAATGCGGTGCCTTGGAAGCCAGTGGAACTATTATAGCGAGTCGAAGTGCGTCCTTTATACCTGAGATAGTGGAGAAAGGGTGCATGTAACGCATCCCAGGCGTATGGAAATGATGTCCGAAGAAGTACATGCTAGTACATGCAGTTATCCAAGCTTTTGCCTCTTGGTGCCAGCTCGTGTGGTCGACGTCGCCGACGTATCCACCGAAGAGACCGACATCGATCGCCTACCGTTGGCCTAAAGCGTGGTTTGATCAGTACAAACAAGGAATGGCCACAGTGCAGAAACACACCTGCTTCCTGCTCCGCGCGCTGCGTGCACTGACTACGCTCTGCGCCCTCCCTTCATTGGGTGTATCTGGGGCCTGCGCTTCCTCATCCACATCCATGGGTGTCTCGCCTGGCGTCTCGCTCTCCCGCATCCCTAACCGCATTCGCGCGGTACGTATATCCTGATCCACACGGTCGACGACTTTCTTTGTCTCGACGAGCGCGGTGATGGCCTCCAGAAGCGACTCCTGCTGCGCGAGCGTGTCCCGTGTGGGCATCACAAGTCGCGACAGCGTGATGCCCAATTCGGAAGCTATCTGCGTGACCTTGGCTGCGACAGCCGCCTTGGGGTATCCAAGGCGGAATGAACGGAGGTGGGCTGTTTGGTGGGTACTCTTGGTCGTGGTGCCAGCAGGTGCTGCGATATCGATGCGCTGTATGCAGTGTAACGCATCTGCAGCAGCCCATCAGAACCGTAGCTACAAAGGTGCGCCACCACGTACCATATGCAGCTGACTTGGCCGACTGTGCACGCTTGGGCGGAGCGGGTGTGAACAGCGAGCTGGATGGTGTGGCTGGGCTATCGAGTTCGCTGGGTCCGGCCCTTTTCTTCTTCTTGGGGTCACCCAAGGGTCCGTCCTCGTCAACTGGTAGGTCAGGTAGCCCAGACTCTACGCCAAGCAACGTTCGCAGCAGTCGATCACGATCCTGTTTGAAACGCCTCTCATTCTGCTCCAGCCGCTTCAGCTCAACGTATAGGGCATCCTCCTCCGCGAGCTGCTCGGCTGTCCGGTTTTCGAGGCTGGCGAGGTACCTCTTTCTCATGACCTCGCGCTCTATATAGCGACTCACTTCAGCAGACCGCGGTGAGATAGACCGAGGTCGCGCACCTTTGTCAAATTGGAAACTTGAGATTAGCTGTGACTTGCTGGCTTCATCGCCTGCCCACGGCCGGTTCCTGATGAGTTTGCGACACACGCTGTAGTAACGATCCTTCAAGTCCTGTGGCAATGCTTGAGCATGTTAGAAACTACACCTCAACCCACTCACCTCCATCGAACGTGGCGGACCTCCAGGGAACTCGTAGCGGTCTGTGACAATGTAGAACCGCGAATCGTACTCTTGGACGAGATTAAAAAGATAGTCCGTCTCTTCTTTGGACCATTCCGGATCTGGTAGGGGAGTGAGTGAACATTGCTGAGCAACTCTTGAAGGTTTGACCTTCTAGGAGTCTGGTGTATTCGTCCTGAGAGTAGGTATAGTCGGTTGACTTGGCATTGTACTTTGCAAAAGGATATTCTAGCAGAGCTGCATGAGGCTTAGCGTTGCGGGCGGAGCAAGTCATACCAGCGTCAGGATCTGTATTCGCCTTAACCCAATGGCCAAGTTCCAATCCGTCTGTCCGCGCGGGGTTCTTGAAAGATCTCCATGCCCTGAGCGAATCATGTATCTCCCTCCAGAAATATGCGGATCGTAACGCACCACTTTGTACTTCCACCACCGCCAAGATTAGGCTTCTGTTTGAGACGCGGTTTAGCGACCTGTGCCACTAATGTTGGCGCAGAAGGGCCGATGAGAGAGTAGAGCTCTCTTGAAATTCCGGAAGGCTTCCTTGCCAGCGGCACTGTCTTCTTCTGTTGAGCAGGTGTGGGCGTCGAGGAGCTGGGTAGGGAGAGGATGCTGCGAACATCGGCAGCAGATGCACCGGCCATGGTGGTTCTGCTTAACGCTATGTGCTAAAGCGCGCCACACGCTGAAAACAAAGTGCGTTCGGTCCGTGCCTCCATCGCCGGGCCGCCCGCGCGCCTCGGTGACATCCTAGGCTGTGTCTCTCTGTCTCTCCGAGTCCACCGCGCGCAGGGGCCGTTGTTGCAATGCTCAGAACAGCCATCGCCCCACTCCTCCGCACACGCATCCTCTCTAGAACACTACATACATCTGGGGCACTTCGAAACCAAAAATGGTCTCATTTGACTAATATCCTCGCTGGTGAAATCCCTCCGCCTGTTCAGGTCAAGTCCCTCTCGGACGCAGGTCTGTTGCTGCAAGATGGGAGGCTCTTCCCTTCTGCTTGCATATTTCTTGAGGGCGAAGTGCTGCTATGGGAGGTCCCTCAGACTCTTTGGAAAGACTGGGATGAAAGCAAATTTGGGGTCTTCGAAATCGTCGTCCCCAAGCCTGGTGTGTATCTTCCTTCTGTTGGTTCGCAAAATCTCATGAATGTGCTCGCCCCCCGCTTGCCAGAAATCTTGCTGATTGGTACAGGGAAGTCAGTGAGCCCCCTTCCATCCGCCCTGCGGCAGCACCTAAACAAGCTGGGTATCCAAGTCGACGTCATGGACTCGGTGAATGTCATGGCCCTACTTCGTGCACTTTTGTAGCTGATGCCCGAGGCCCTGTTAGTGGAATGCCTGCACAACCTATAACCTGCTGGCAGAAGAGGGGCGCAGGGTAGCGGCCGCCCTGCTCCCACTAAAGCAGCGCTCATGGAAGAGATCACTTCCGGCTAATTCGGTTTGAGAATTTTCGTGACTCGCCGGCGCTTCTCCAAAAGCTGAACGCAATTGCAATGCCTGACACTGCTCCCTACATGTGTGATTGAACTCTCATTCATCACTAGCCGGGAATACATGTACACTTTGCGCTGCATTTTATCTTACACGCCAATAAACGTGCACCTGCTGTCTTGCAGGGCATCTCGACCCGAGGCGGCATCTGACTCGGGTGCGAGGCGGCGAAACCGACAATCGGCATCCCTAACGTGGTTCACTGTCCGGGTAGTGCCAAAGGTCGGACATCGCTCCTCTTTGGCAGAGTAGTCACTCGGTCAGTCGACTGCCTTCCGCTTTCCCTTCCTGACGCTACTCTCTTCCGGAGTTTCATCTACGTCCATCCCTGAATCGAGACCAGCGCTTGGTGAAACAGGCATATCATCGTCATCTTCAGTTATTGAAGGAATGGTAACTTGGACGGGCTGAATCTCCCCTGAGAGAACGACACTATGAGCAGCGTATGGAAGGAGGTAGGAAGGCGCTCACCGTATTCGTCCCTGAATTGTATATAGAGGATAGCCCAATTAGCCGTGACATCCCTCAAGAGCTGGTCGTCCTCTAGAACTTCATAGGAAGTAGAGTCTGAACTCTTTTGTTTGACTTCTCGCGAAAGTACAAAGTCTCCGAGGTTGACGATTGGGGGTACACCCCTGACGTTCTTGAACACGTCATCTGAGAAAGCGGACAAGACTTGCTCTTTCACGCTCGAGATGGGCGTATCATTGGGCAAGGCGAGAAAGACAGTCAATTTATGTGTTTTCACAAGGACCTGGAATGTTTTGGGCTGCGATCGTGGAGGCTGGAAAATCAACGTTAGTCCTTAGAGCACGAGCATCGCGCGCGAACGTACCATGTGCACTACTGTGACGGTCTGAGAGATCACCGCGGCGGACGCGTCGACTCGGAGTCCACTGCGTCGACTCGTCGCGGTTGTGGCGCCGGAGAGCGACGACCGGATTCGCCCGGAAATAGAAAGGTTCGGCCGTTCCGGGGCCGCCCGGGGGCCGGGGCCGGAGCGGGAAAGGCGAAGCGCCTTGAAGCGCGCGTTGTACAACACCGACGACGATGAACTCCTTCCACCCAGGAGAGTCTTCGTCCCACCCTTTCCATGAACCTACACCTCTTCCCGCCTCTATTCCGAAGGTCAATGAACTTGGTGCGACCAGCGCACCGTTGAAGAGCGCCGCGTTCTTCATTGGCGCGTATTGCAAAGAGTTCAATGGTGCGTGTTACCTGGCAGGACCAACTCTCTGTTTGGGAGTGTGGCCGCGCAGCATCATATTTGGAATGGAGTCTGACCTCGCATGCATCTCCCAGAAGATTTTATGCTCTGCAAGGCTGAGAACCGGGACCCCGCTCACTGCTTGAAGGAAGGCCGGCGGGTAACGCGATGCGCTACTGACCTGTACGTCGCTCCGTTGCATATACTCTAAGCACACTCTTACAGGTCGGATCTTTACTTTCGTATTTCCTTATCTCTCTCTCTAGCATTACCAAGATGCGCGAGAACTGTCTCAAGCAGTTCGAGGCGCACTGGAGCTGCTTGGAAACCAATAACCAGGTAAGTCATTCACAATCGTACTTCTTCGACCCCCACGCCGTTGACGCAGTGTTGTTGCACAGGAATATGCTCCCTGTAGAAAACCTGAGCGCGTGCTGAACAAGTGCATGTTTGAGAAGCTGGTTCGTGTCACGCTTGCCATGCACACAACTTTTTTTATTCAGCGACTTGATAACAGGGCCTCGTCAAAACCATTCCAGGGATTCCGGAAGGCCAGACTCCCATACATGAAGTTGAGAAGCCTCTGTATGGCCGCATGCAGAAATAAGCGCAGAGCACCTTTCCTGTTACATTGCGCGTCTTATGGCCGACGACTGCATGTGACATACTTACACAGCGCAACCTAGGCGGCTAGCAGGCCCTATCATTATGTTTGGGAGACGTTAGACGAATAAACTGCGCTTCAGTACTTGTCACCGTGCTTCCCCAGCGACCGACCATCGGCGGATTCGGAGGCATATGGAGCTGCTGTCGTGAGGGTCTACTAGTACACATAAGGGGTGTTCGGTTGTCTGAAAGTGAAATCCACGTAGCGGAGCAGAGGGCGAAAGAGAACATTGTGGAACTGAGCGCCATGCCCGCGAGTTGTTCCGAGGCGCGTGGTCGCTCGATGATTCCCGCTTCGACGCGTCTGCTCAGATTGGGGCCCCGTCATTTCTGCACCTCTCAACCACACCTGCTAGACGCAAAACACAGCATCTATGTCTCCCAGTCGAGCAACCCATACTTTAATCTCACCTTCGAGGACTGGTGCGTGCGTGTTCTTCCGCTCATAGTGCATGTCTGAACCCGCTGCAGGCTCTTCAAAGAGAAGGCTGTCCGAGAGCCCCTCTTGCTCATTTATCGTGACAAACCATGCGTCGTTATAGGCCGCAACCAGAACCCTTGGAAGGAAGTGAATTTCCCCGCGCTTCGTCGTGCCAACATCCCTTTCATTCGCCGGCGCAGCGGCGGGGGGACCGTCTACCATGTGCGTTATGGACCCCTGCGCCCGCCATGCAGACCCTGACAGTATTGGTAGGACATTGGGAATACGAACTTTTCCATCCACCTCCCGCGGTCTTCGTTCGACAGGCATATTACCGCACAAGTCGTATTGCGTGCCGTGCGCTCGCTCGACATCGATGCACACGTGAATGACCGTAACGATGTCTGCGTAGGGCCTTACAAGATGAGTTTCTCGTAACCTCCACGCACGCGTAATGAACAAAATTTTCCGATATCTACGTGTCTGGCTCTGCGTACAAGATCGTAAAGGACCGAGCGTACCACCATGGGACCATGCTCATCTCGTCACGGCTCAATACACTGGGTGATGTGCTACACGTTTCAAAGGTTCGCCTTATTTTTCTTTGCACGCCGGTACGGTCGTTGTATAGCTCATATAACTCGCAGGAGACTTTAGTGACTAGGGGCGTCGCCTCCGTTCGTTCACCCGTGAAGAATCTGCAGGAATTCAACCCGCTGGTATCTCATGAGGCCTTCGTGAGGGCCATGGTCCAAGCATTCCGTGAAGAATACAGCATAGAGGAGCCTGTACGCTGTTGCCCATGTCCCAAGTCTCATCTCTGACTTGCCCTTCTCGACATAGGTGCAATATGTGGATGAGGAACACGGTGGGAATATACCGTACATCCGGAAAGGTGCTGCCGAACTCCCTGTAAGCACCTTGTCATTCAACATGCGAGCACACCCAGTGAACGGTCCTCAGAGCTGGGATTGGGCCTTCGGGCAAACGCCAGAGTTTACATACTCGCTCAGCCGGGCTTTCGGATGGGGCAACGTGGTAAGTCGAACCTGTGAAGTGGCTGTCTTCTTGGTCCGACAGAGCTCACAGACGGCAAATATACGCTCAAGGCATGGGGTTATCCTATCGTGCTCGGTGACTGCTGAAGGTGCATCGGACTCGGGGGAACTCGAGGCGCTCGGTAAGGGATTGGAAGGCCAAAAGTACGGCTTCCTCAACAACCAGCTGGAACAGGGCAGCTCTGAAAGTGCGCATGAAGTGCGGCAATGGTTGACAGACGAGATGAGCAACTGAGCTCGGAGTTGCGTAGCGTAGAGAGAGCATGTTACGAGAATATCTAGACTCTATTGTCTTCTTTCTGTGTACCAGACGCTACTCGTCTCGAAACCCTCTGGTGCAACAGGGTTAGACTGTAGCAGAGTCAAGGAGGTTAGAGCTAGAAGGGAGGGAGTAGTGGATGCACGTACCGTCTGTTTCCGTGCGTGCCCGGTAAGCCTCCGGTCCCTGTCCATCATCATCTCCTCCCAAGAATCAACATGATATCTCGGAGGCTGGGGGAATGCACAAGGGTCAGCAAGGTGCATATAGCGATAAACCATTCGTCCGACCTTGCCCTGGTTTTGTGCCCGCTTCGAAACGTTCAAGAGCGTTCCAGCGGCGCCGAACATGGCCGTGACCAGGCCTGGATAGTGGTGGCGTTTCAGCGAACGTCCTCGAGCCGCGGAAAGCGCAAACGGTTACCAAAAGGAATGAGAGCCTCCCATGGAACAGGCATGCTGGTAGTTTGCAGGATACTCTGGCCGTGCTAGCAACTTGTGTGCTGTGCGGACGAGCGCGTTCGGCGACGAGCGGTAGCGACGTATTTGGTGTTGTTTGAGTACTTTCACGGAGTTCCTCCGAACTACTAGTATCCGAATCCCCACAGATCCCCACCATGCCGGGCACGCCAGGCGCTACTCAATATTACAGAATATCTTTCATGCTACATGGTTTTTGTTGTACAGCAGTCGGCTGAAAGACACGCTGCAACCCTTCCATGGTAAGGAAAAATACGATACCACTAACAGAGCTATGAGTGCGAAGATTCCCAACTCCACCCCTAGCAGCACCCGATTGTCAATGCCCACGTTTTGCAGGCAATAGGCCGACATGGCCACTATGAAGCACAAGACGGCCCAAAGAAGAGAGGCGATAGGAATGGCGAGGACAGCTGCTAGAAGCGTTGTGCTCGAATAGGTCCAACCGTCTGCGTTGCAGAAATAGTTGTGCTAAAGAACGACAACCATCTCAGATGGGTATAGAACCTGTTTCATCTGGAGGGTAGGATGCTCACTTCGTCTTCGTAGTCGGCGTTTGCCCTGATTCGATGTCCCCAAGTGTGGTGAAGGCCGGTCACGATTCCGAGCAATGACAACAGCGTGGATGCTAGGCACGCTGTGCGCTGGAATGCTGTGATTCCCTGCATAGCTATCAGAGTCTGTGTGTGCCATAACAGAGGTTCAGGGGCGCACAGGAAGCATCTGCAGGAAGCCGATATTCGCTCTGATAAGGGAGATGAGCCTCACTCCTGTACGTGGCAACAGCTGGCCGCTTACGCTACGAACACAGTCGCCTTGCATGAAACCGCGATGTTAAGGGGGAAAAGCGATGAACGAATCCGCTCACATACCAGTAAGTTCGCATCTGCAAGAGAAAGATAAGTATGATATTGGAATCCGTTGTGAATCCACCTACCAGACCACTCGAGGAGTATCGATTGTACGAAGGCGCGGAAGTCCAGGAGTGATGCATGAGCCAGAGGATGTGCCCGTTCCAACCGATTCCGATAGACGTAATGTGAGCCCAACAACACGCAGCAAAGAACACTTTCGACGACTCTCGACGGTTGGCCGAATGGGTTCGTTCGTGTCTTGCTCGCTTTCTCTCGACGTATGCGGCGATGCACTTCAATCTCGTACATAACCCTCGATATGTGCCACAGAATAGCTGCGTTTGCGGCTTTCTCGCAATCCGGCTCCCTGGAGCAGGCTGAAAAGATATCATGGCCGAGTCGCAGACACGAGGGCAATCTCCTCACCTTTCAGTTCTTGAAAGACCTCAATGATGCGTCGGCATTCACCATAGTTGAATCTCCCAAGGGCACCTCCCTTTCCAGAGATATGTTCTGTTCCCTTTCATCAACTCGATATCGATGATGGATTAGGAAGTTACCATACCTACAGCGCTATGGGCCAGAGCAGTGAGGAACGCAGCTTCGGTTACCGGGTATGACTGCGTATAGTGCGTGGTATACTCCTCTGAGCCTAGCCAGAAGGATAGCTTTGAGTCCACGACAAGCTGTACTCCTGAGCTCGTCGAGCTGGTATCGGGATCGCCTAACTGAGCCAATATACCAGAACGGGCCCAGGTATCCCTCGAGCACCATGCGATCCTGAGCTCCTGCTGGCGCGACATGAAGCTTCCAACTGGAATTCGGGTGACGGGGTCGGCAAAGTTCATCACGAGTTCCAGATCGTCTGGTATCTCCTCGATGTCAGCTTCCTCTAGCGACTCGCAGAAGTCGTAACTGTAGTCCTCGATGTCTTTGCGAATGCTTTCGTTAGTGACATCCTCAGTGGTCACAACTCGGAATGGGAGCTCGTCGCGAAGTCCGGCTTCAAGACTGTAGTAGAGAGTCCCATTCACGTGAATGTGCTGTCGCCACTGGTCGGGTATGGTGTTACGCTTCCTGCGACAAGGTCAGATGAAGGTGGAAACGAGCGCGAGACAGCATCATACATTTTCAGGGGAGCAAAGAATGCGTTTAGGGAGGTGGTGAGCAGCCCAAACAGGAGGCAATCGTCTAGGAGTATGGAGGTCGTGTTGGGGTTGCCATGTTGCCAGAAGCTTGCATTAAGAGCTGCCAGAGAACAAGGAATGAGCGCTTAGAATAAGTCAAAATGATAGTTCGACGCTCGCGGCCTTGAGCAAAAGACAAAAGCTGTTGTCCATGAGCGCCTACAGAATAGAGCACTTCGTAGACCCGGTATTGCCGACGCCTCCAGCAGAATATATATGTGAAATAAAGAGTCTAGATCGTACAGAGATACAGCACTGCGTGTAAACGTGGGGTAAGTACACCAGTCAGGTTGCTCCATTAGTCATGGAGCCGACTGTCCGCGGAGAATCTGCAGGAATGGTGTTCTGCTTGTCATGAGACGGTGTGGGTTCTGAGTGGTGCGCAAGATCAGTAGAGGCCAATTGCGCGTATATTGGCGCGGTGAATCGTGACGCTGTCTTGATCGATGAGGAAGGCAATCGCTGAGCCTCGTTCGCCGAGGAAGACTCGGGGTTGCGGGATAATACAGCAGTCTGTGTTGACTGGGTATGAATAAGGGTGGGTGGGGTAGGGTTGGTACCACCGTCGACGGCTTGATCCTTGTGATGTAGCGTCCGATCTCGCTGGTAGTGCTTTATTCGGGCGGGTTCGCTGGCGATGGAGGATTCCACTACTTGCTCTTCCGGTTGTGCACCTACGCCGCTCGCGTACGAGGCTTTAGCCTTCCCTTTCCCTTTAATCCTGTCCTTGGCCGAAGCGCTGTCATGACCTTGGGAGCTAAAAACAGCTGCTTGATCTGCTAGGACATCCAGTGCGGATCGCATTCTTGCTGCTCCTTCAGAAGGGCCGTTGCTTTCTAGTCCTGACGCAGAGGGAGCAACAGAGCGGGTTACAGGCCTACTGCCCCCAACGCGTCGGCGCTTGGCTGGCGCTTGGCTGTCGGCTGACGACCGTCTTGCGGAGGCCCTGGGAGTGAGGCCGGCGATAGTTCCCGACTCCCCGTGAGTGTCTTCGCCATCTTCTTCATCCTTCTCCTCAATCATTGAGATGGTGGATGCGGCAGTGAGTAACGAATCCAATGGAGTCAAAGGATTGACACGCGTGGGTCTCTCTTGAGTGGGTAGGTGTCGGGCTGACCTTCTAGTTGCGGAAGGGGTTTGGACGGGGGAGAAGTCGGAAGAAACGTGCTCCGCTGCGGCAGTGTCGGCTGTAGCAGGGATAGGACTTTTCAGATAGATGACGCTGGTGCTGGACCCATTACCAACGCCTAGAGTTTGATTCTTGCGAGGAGTTTTGGGCGCAACGTCGGTCTGTTCATGGTCATGCTTGGTCTCCTCCTTGTCACGGCTGGCCCCGGGTGCGCTGCCTGCCAAAACCGCAGCACGCTCTCTCCCGACTTTTCGAGCAGCGAGGAGCACGTGCTCGGCGCGTGCGTCGGCAAGGGCGCTACTGCCCTTTTTTTGAGTACGCCTCTTGTGTCTCGGGTTGTCCATGAACTGGTCTGCATCACGGCGCCGGTAGTAATCACCCCTCGGCCTAGCTCGAGGTGTATTGGAGGCAGCTGCAACGTTGTCGGGCTCCTCCTCGGTGGCATCTTGATCACCATCCCCCTGCTTCCTCCGCTTGGGACGTTTGATGACCTCGGGCTTGTGATTAGTCGCATGTGCATGATAGTCGTGTGAGGGTGGGAAGCTGTGTGTGAGTGCATATGGCTGCATGAGGAGCACAGGCCGTAGCTGGGCGAGCTCTGCCTCCACGGTTTGAACCCTTACGTGGTATTCGGAGAGCTGTAATGGATGCGTTCAGTGATGCGACAGTCACGGTAAACAGTTCGGTACCTTCTGGCGGAGAGCCTTATTGTCGGCGTCCAGCGTAGCTACTTGACGCTCTAGCTCCTAAAAATTTCAGTCAGTATCATGACCGCACATACGGACGGTAATAGTGACACGTGCCTCTTCCCGGTAAGTGGATTCCCCGCCACGACTGCGTCGAGCAATGAGCGCTTCTGTTACACGATCGAAGCCAAGTCGCTCCGCTTCCCAACGGGCACGCTCTTCTTCAAGCTCCCTAATTATGAAATCACGCTGTTGACAAAGCTTTTGGATAGTTTCGGCCTGAGTGTACAGCTGAGAAACATCTGGGGAATGAGCAGAGGTGAGCCGGACGACCTACAGTGCACCAATTAGTGCAAACCTTCGCGAAGGGTGAGACAGAGAGTGACGCGCCATATCAAGGAGCTCCTTTTCATGCGAAGAAGCGCCCGTTTTCGAAAAGCCAGATACGACGAGTTCCAAAACCCTCTTGCGCATAAGGTCTATCTGGGTACTGTCAAGTGGCTCCGGGGTCGCACTGTCCGGCTGGGGGCTTTCGTCCATGTCATCGTCCTGGGGAGTAGACGCGGTAGGGCTGGGCGCGATGCCGTGCATGATGTCTGAAAGGGCGAGGGCGGGGCCATCGAGGGCCATGGCAAGAAGAGGAGAGCGACCAAACACGGGCAAAGTCAGCCAACGCGTTCCCCCTCACGTGTGTAGATGATCACGGGGACAGAACTTATTTCCCTTTTCGGATGTGCAGGCTCGTCGTGGTCAGAAGAATCGAGCCATTGGCCACGCGCGCGACTCAGGCGAGCTCTCGCGTATCGACTCTGCGAGCTGCACCTCTGCCTCGTTCGCTCCCCACCACTATGCCAGCAACAACTCCGTATCAATGTCTCACACTGTCTCTCCTTCTCATCCCTCCGCTTCTCCTTATCTCTTATTTCTTTGCTCAATTCCCACACGCGCCTCAAGGATATAGCGTTCACCCTTCCCTGGCTAGCCTTGGACCCGAGACCAAGGCCAAAGATATTTACCCGGAGGACTATTATACGGGTGGCGCATATGTCTCTCTACCGTTTGGTAGGGTACGTCTTCGACAACGCTCTCACTACCGTGGTCCACTCATTTTGACACTTTTGCGTTGTTTCGAACACAGGTACGCTACTGGCTTATGGGCCCTGAGAACGGGAAAAAGGTCCTACCCCGCATTCGCTGCCCCCCTTCCCCCTATGCTGAGGATACATAATCAGATCGTCCTCATTCACGGCTTATCTGTGCCTTCATTAATATGGAAGGACGTGGCCCCCGCCCTCGCGTCCCGTGGCTTTCGCGTTCTGATGTACGGTGAGTTCTCTGCCATCTGTCCCTCCATGTACGTTGTATAACGGTTCTCAGACCTGTATGGCCGCGGCTACTCGGATGCTCCCGAGATTACCTATGACGCGTCACTGTACGCTACCCAGCTGGCACTTCTTATGCAACACGTCAAATGGCCCAAGGCAAATATTGCCGGCGTGTCGATGGTTTGTAACTCGATTTGTGCTGTTCTTCAATTTTGACAGTTCCAATACGTAGGGTGGTGGCATTCTTGCTGCGTTTACTGCGTACTTCCCCGACCTAGTTGACGCCAAAGTGGCGCTGATTGCACCGACTGGATTGGTGGAGGTATCGTGCATCTTGCCTGACTGATTATGGTAATTCATTTTCCCCCGAAGTCTGGTGACCTGTCGAGGACAACGAAATTTATGTCGTCGCCATTCATTCAAACCGTGACGTCCAGTGCGCCATTCCGGGTTGGTCAATTTTATCGCACATGCTCATGGTCGCTAAAATCCCAATGCTCAGTTCTACCTTCAACGACTTGCCAATTCTTCTTCTAGTGATCCTGTGTCTGAGGCATGCCTTTCCCAGTCTTGCCAGTCTTGATTCCACTGATGATGATTGTGAAGATTGTACGCATACAGTCTGCCCACCTTCCTGGCTACAATGCTGCCATCGCATCTTCTCTGAGAGATGGTCCAATCCGTGGATTACACGAATCATTCGAGGCACTAGGCGCCTCAGAACGCGAAGTCCTTCTCATTTGGGTGTGCCTTCTCTACGTATCTTACTTCAGCGTATGCCTGAACGTTTCTCCAGGGCACTGCTGATAATACTGTTCCCCACAAGTATGCGGCGCGAATGCAGTCCCTCCTTCCGCAGTCCGAGCTTGTCACTATTCAAGATGGAGGCCACGATCTGACTGTCAGTCACCCTGAAACGATCGTTTCTGCATTCGTACGCTTCCTCGGGTCGAAACATTAACACTTGTACTCTTTTTTTCACCTGGGGATCTTCAACGATCGTACGTCTTGCCATCCGCCGCAATCAGAGCTTGCACTCATGTTTGATCAGATAATTTATTCAATCCGACACCCACTGCAGTTCAAACCAGCTATCTGTTTTTGTCTGTCAAGCTTGTAACGAAAATCCGCATGCGCAACCACCGGCACAAGACGCGCTGAAAGATCAAAGTTATAATAATCGTACAATAATATCCCTGCAAACATTCCATCCTCGCTCGTTACTCTAATCCGTCACTCAATGACCAGTATGTCTGACCATATTGATTTGATTACTTGATTTGCACTACGGTCGCGCTGTACTCGCTGTCACTATGTGTTCCTTCACGTGTATGCTTACTTTTTGACTCAATACCTTCTACACGATTTCTTCATCGGATTGCTCGAATTACTACACAAGGTCTCTTCGCGTCCCTCACGTATTGCACTGAAGAGCATAACCTACAATACATATCGGAAATCTCTATTCTGCCGATCCGTCAGGTCCAGAAATTCCTTCGATACTTTCACCTCCACACGCTTGCCGTCTTCGTTTGTCTTGATGACATACACATCTTCGTACGTATCGTCCGGCGACTCTGAGTCACGTCGCTTGTTCTCGCGAGCCAGGAGAACCCGGATGGCGTACAGCAAGACGATGCAGATCGCGTAGCATATCCCAATGATAATCCATGGGACGTGATTGCTGGAACAATATGCGTCAGGGCGGGCACAATCGGTCGGAAAAAGTCTGCCCACCGAGGCTTGTACCTCGCCTGCCACATGAACGGCCCAGCGGCGTTGCCAATACAGTATGCGGACAGCATAATGGCGTTTGTCGTGACCTTCTTGGTATGCCCGGCAGTCGTCTGCGACACCCAAGCTAAAGACAAAACAAAACCAGTGGTGCCGACGCCTTGTTTCGATCGGCTGTGAGCACCAGTCTACAAAAGCCTCTCTATACACGTACCTGTTAGCCAAACCGAGAAAAGCAAACCAACCTTGTCGCTCCAGGGCAGGAAGTTGACTAGAAAAACGCCGAGTATGTTGGGGATGAAGTAGATGATCCCTACCCATGCTCTGCTGTCTGGAATGCGCGCCACGAGCTTCACGCCAGTGTATATCGTCACAATCTCCACTACACCGTCCACGCAACCGAGCAACGTGGTCTGGAACGGGCTGAAACCGAAGGACGATACGATAATTTGCCGCTGGTTCGTGAGGGAGTTCGGGATATTGTCCAGCGCCGAGAATAGCGCGAAAAGCCAAGTTTTGGGGTCCACCAAAGCTTCAATCATCCTATTCAGCGACGCTATAAGGCAGTGTTCACAGTCAAACGCAAAATATCGCGAACTGGTCTTTCTTGAAGTGCTTGTTTTCAACTCCGGTTTGGTTTTCCTTTGGATCCGACCGTCAGCTTTGCTGCATACCAGGAACGCACCGAACATACCTTGATGCGTTGCACCGCCATTGCCCTCTCATCCACGGTCAAGAACCACGCATTTGTCGGAGAGTCCGGGAAGAAGCAACTGTTACCCGTGAGTGTACGTCTGATTGACCACCTGGAAGGGTCACTCACAAGAAAAGTACCGCAGTGATGAGTGTGAGTGTCCCCGTGATGATCATGAGCCTGGATGTCAAGTTAAGCGTGTTCCAGGGAGGGCCTACACATTCGAATTCGTTACCATTGCCAGGGTTCGAACCCAGAGGTGTGAATGTGCAAGGATCCGAAACTGATGAACCCAGAAATAATCTGAGCTGCAACGGGTCTCAGATTGTGCAGGAGCCAGCGGCAGGAGCTACGGACCAGTCCCGTTCATCAAGACTGCTGCAAGTAAGACGATAGCGCAGAAGGTATACCATGACGTGACTCACACCAATAGCCAACCCTAGCGGTGTGCTCTCTCCGTGTGTAGAACATCGAGCTGACGATCATGAAGCCTGCCGTGATGGATCCCTCGCACATCCCCAGAATGAAGCGAACCACGAAGAGGCCAGCGAAGTTCTTGCAGGCGGCATGACTGCACAAAGCAGCACCCCAGATGAAGATGTTGATGCTGGCAGATATACTGCTTTAGAAGCTCAAAGTCAGGTGAACCGGGCTTTGACATACCTCATCCATTTCCCAACTGGAAAACGCTGCAGCGCCAGATTCTGCGGAAATTCAAAGACAAGATAGCTGAGGTAGAAGATCGTTCCCAGCCTAATCAACCCACAGAATATCAGCAATCGAAAGGAGGTTGGAAGATTAGACTAGCCAGTTATATCTGAGGCGAGGCACGCAGGTTCTCAGGTTTGTCAACGTGCCACCAAGCAGTTACACGCACTGATTTGTAGAAAGATGGGTGGACTCTCTGAACGACCATCAACTACGAGAAGCTTACACAACTTACGCAAGGGAGCTTACCGTATGCCGAGAATCGCAGAACTCCCTAGAGTCGTCTTGTCCATAAATTGTATCCTGAATGCTCGGTCTATACTCCGAACCGCCGAGGTAATTTGAAACGGACACACCAATACAAGACTGACAAGATCTCCCTGAGTTGAATATCCTCGGAGCCGGGGTTTACACTCACCACACATAAGAGGCATGATGTGCTTGTCGATCTTTCGTCTTTACTCGACGTCATTAGATGAGGTGAATTGCTGTGGGATCAAGCTGACCTGATTCTCAATGCTTCTTTTGGGTCCAGTTGAGAAGAGAGCCCCGCCACCAGCTGAGCTCCAGTATCGACTTGGTAGGAATCGACTGAGACGCGATCATGTTTCTCGTCGCTTTTCTCGCTGAAGGATCCCATCCTTTCGCAAATATATGTAGGCTGGTAGGGAGGAGCGAGTGGGATCCAACGGCGCGCACAGATAGAAGTATCAGGTTTTAATGTACTCCCAGGAGCTTATCGTGGCACTGGACAGCTGGAGCCGCAACGGCACGCGCGAGCTGAGGAGCGCGGGGAGCATTAGACACATGATCCCGAAAGTGAACGAATTCGTGCGCTTGGACACACACTATCTAGGATAAGAAGAGAAGAACCGATGGAGCTTGGGCGGCCTTCCGATTCGGCTTGTCTAGTGACCCACGTATAGATCCTCTATACCCCTAGGACAAACGTGCCAAGGAAGAATCTTGTTCTGGAATCGAGCATGTCAGATTCAGATTCTGTTCGAACACCTGCTTGTACTTATCAGGCTCGCCTTCATCCTGCTAGCTGAGGTGCGTTGGGGGCACAGATGACGTGACTCACTCATCAGCACCTGCCAGTGATCACGTAAGACAAATCAGAAGCGGTGATATAACGACCGAACGTGAATGCGAGACTACCACTGCTCTGTAAGTAGTACTAGTAGTAGTGTGGCAAATTCAATACCGCTCCATGAGTGAGCCTACAGCTGACAGTGACCTACGCCCCCGCGAAATAACCGGGCCGATGCTGTGCAGCCGCCCAGAAGTAGAACCTATCCCGCTTCATGCTAGCTGACAGCGCCGCAAAGCACCAATAAGCTGTAAGAATGGTACCGGGGACGCGGATGCACCCTTTCCCTTCGAGCCTACAAAACGCTCGAATTTCCCGGATGAGATGGCTTCTTGATATGCGCTGAGATACTTGCTGACCGTCGTGAGCTGCAGACCTGTCGAGCTGACTATTTTGCTTGCAAGGGACGCCTCCGTAACACGAAGGTTGTTGATATAGTGATCATAAACACCAAGAAAGGTTTGTCCGCGGCCGTTCGCGGTCAGGAGGTGCGGAAGAATGAAGTATCGGTACGGCTTTGAAACATATTGAACCCGTTGATCAGTTAGTTCAGGGCATGTGGCCGGGTGTGAGAGATCCAACCCGATGCGGGGAGATTTGTATACTTGGGACGGGGAATGTATATTCTTGGCGCCAATGAAGAGGAATGTGTGTCTCCTGTCGGGTCCTTCGGATGGAGGCGAGCAGAATGCTGAAAGGTCACCCTGCCATTTGTCTGTCACCAGTTCTGCAATACTAGACGCCTTGCTAACTCGGAGCAGCTCATCGACAAGCAGGGAAGGCCCCGAGACCACAGCCCCATCAGAAACTCTTCGGAGTGAGCGTAGCAGTACGCCACCCCGAACCGGGACTGGTTCGCCTAGAGTGGACGATGTCGAGGGGAAATAATGTGAGTTTGTAGAAATAATTGGAGCGACAGGCGATCCAAGCGTTATGTCTAGACCCTTCCGGGAGCCGCCACGGTACCCGAGAACGGCCGTCGGGTTCGAGACTGTGCCACTCCGGCGGGGAACACGATGAAAGTACC
This sequence comes from Gloeopeniophorella convolvens, assembly GCA_022496205.1. Taxonomy (NCBI): domain Eukaryota; kingdom Fungi; phylum Basidiomycota; class Agaricomycetes; order Russulales; genus Gloeopeniophorella; species Gloeopeniophorella convolvens. The sequence continues at coordinate 27,922 of WTXD01000009.1, read as the reverse complement.
TACGAGCGGCGAATTCGAGTAAGCAGATGCTTCAAGTGAAGGAAAAGAAAAAAGAAACGTGCCATGACCCTGAAAGCCGCTGATCTGCCCCATCGTGAGTATATGGATCAACATGATAGTCTCCCTTGATCATGTAAAACTCGAACTCAAGGAATTCATACAGCTCTTGGGTGGCGGTGTGGTCAAGTTTGCCATTTGCACTGCCCCAGGAACACACCAGGTAGCAACGTTGGAACAAATGCTCAGCGATCCTGTTGAATCGCTCCACAATGTTGGGATGTGATGTGAGCGAAGGAGAAGATAGGTCTAGGAGAGGGAGAAGCCCGGTATCGAGGAGGGGAGGATCCGACAGTGGTATGAGTTCTGGACAGACATGGATATCAGTACTCTAGCACGCCCAGATGAGGTACTTACGGCGTTGAGAAGTGTTCGAGCCTGTTGTTGTCAGCTTCACTTTCTTCTGAGGATTCCGCAATGTTGGAGAATTTCTAGCTGACGCCGGAGAGTCATGGAGAGCAGGTCTCTTCAGTGTCATGATTGATGACTCACTGGGGCGGATGTCGAGGTGTCTCTGTTGCCACCCATCGAATATGGGCGCCATCTACTGACGTCACGGTCAGCTTACCGAGTGCCATCATGAGAAGTCGTTGATGTACTCTACGAACATCAAGCGCTTAAGCTCCCACCCATCTCTCTTACGCACAACCAGCGAGTCCCTAACTATGCGTCCCATCTCTATTATGCGTATTTCCCGTCAATCGCGCTCAATAACCTCCTCTTTCGTCCCCACCCGTCTCTTCGCCAGTACGCAGGGACCATGGGCACCCCGCGCGGAATCGAAGGAATCGGAACATTCGGCGGATTCTTACTTCAAAGACGTGGATGGTTCTCCCGCGGATTCTTCAACCCATCGTGTCGATAGCTCCTCGGACAATGTGCAGCGACCGTACGAGCCGCCTTCCGGAAAGTATAGCCAGGCAGGAGTCGGTTCAGAGGAGTACCGGACGGTGGACAAAAATGATCCCTACGACCCTCCTTCCAACGACTCGGATAAGAAACTGAGATATGGTGGAAAGCAGGGTTATGCATCGGAGAAGCGCGAAGATACTAGTCAACCTGGCCAGGGCCCGGAGGGGGGAAGTGCTGGGGGGCGTGAACCTGAGGGTAGGCAGTAGGAGGGGGAGTAATATGTCGATACTCTACTCCCTTCTGTGATCAAGGGTGCCTGAAATTGCGTGGTCTGTAGTCATTGTAGTATTATGTATGTAATTAAGCCGGGGAGGGGTAAGCTGGCTGATAGCCAAACTTTGCGTGCTGTACTAGTGGCAGTCTTAGGATGTACCATATCATTACACTGCCATTGTGTCAGAATCCTGGGCAAGACTAACGTCCCCGAAACGGATCGAGTGCTATATGCTTCCAAAGGGCCACTAGTTGCTAACCCAAAACTATAGGGCCTTCAAAGGGGCAACAAGCAAACAACGGAACGACCAGTGTCCTCTGTTGCCTCGGAGGTTTAGTTTTTCGGACGGGGCCGGGCCGAGGCCCGAAGAGGCGGAGTCGCGACGAGCGAAGCACGTGCCGGCCAGCGATGATCACGCCGATGCAAGATCAGCGGATCGGTTGGCACTACTTAGTAGTGACTCCAGAGAGTGCGCGTCTTGCCATCGCCGCGATACGCACCGCTACAACCTAGCTCCCGCGAGATGTCAACCACAACTTTACCAGCTGACGGGAGCAGCACGCAAACAGACAAGCAGGCAATACCCCCGGTGCAGATGTTCTACTGTGGTGGTTAGGTCCAAACATCTTCCAATGAGATATACATGAATATTGATCGTTCACCTCGCCACGCAGTTTGCACGTTTCCACTAGAATACTGCGAGTTTGGAAGTAGCCTTTCGAAATGTAAGGAATGGCTTCAGGCTGAGCGCCCTGACCTCTACGAGAGGTACTACTCTGATGGTGCGCAAGCAAGTTTCGGGTATGGTGACGCAGGCTGATACACGGATTCTACATACTATCTTAAGAGGCTCTCCAGGCTAAGCTTGGAACGATAAGCCTCGAGGCTCAGAAAAGGTTGGAGAAGGACACTGCTAAAAAGGAGGCAAAGGCAGAGGCGAAGGCGGATGCAGCCAAAAAGAAGAAATTAGTGAGTCCTGAGCTCGTTACCAAACCTGCGTTGACTAACGTATCTCCAGGCATCTCAGGTATGCAGACCCCGTCTGCATCTCCTACCCACTAACCCAGTTCGTAGGTCGTCATCAAACGAATAGAACGGAATAAGCGCAAATTCGTTACTTCCGTTCGCGGGCTGGAAGCCTTCGGTATGATCGCGCCTTCTCCTAGGACTCTGTGATCGCTGAAGCTCGGACACTAGGCGTGGATTTGAAGAAAGCTGCAAAGCTATTCGCTCAGCGTTTCGCAACTGGTGGCTCTGTCACGAAAAATGCCGCTGGCATTGATGAAATCGTTGTGCAGGGTGATGTGTCTCAAGAGATCTATGACATGATTGCAGAAGCAAATGAGGGGGCGGACGCCGGAAAGGGGGGCAAAAAGGGTCTCGACATCCTCAAGGGCGTAGTGGTAGACAATATTGAGATGGTGGAGGAGAAGAAGAAAAAGGATGGTGATTCGTAATTCGTAGTTCGCGACACTGCCATGACAGCGCGGCGGCCATCTATACTGTATAGTATTGTTTTCACCGGATGGGGCGCACACCGTCATGGACGAGCATCAATAGTGTTAGTAGACCTGCCGGTGCCAAAGCAGCTGGCAGCATGGTAGGAACTGTGCGGACTTGGGATTGTGGCCGCAGACTTGTCTGAGGCTGACTCAAAGCAAGGTTCACGAAATCAACCGCCGACTAGAATCAGGCTTTCCATGGGTTTCCATAGCACGCCCGAGACGGAGATTTGAATCGCGGAACGACGATGGTGTTGACCGTCTTATCGCGAGCACACAAGTACATCGGAGCTTCGCACAGCGCCGTCGAGCCTCTGGAGACGTCTCAGCACGATTGAAAATAGAGAGTTCCCAGCAACCGACCAACAATGGTAAGGTCGCGGTTACTACATTGCAGCGGACAGTCCGATGCAACGCCGGGAAGACTGTTGCCGAATTGTCAGGCGACCTCCGAACCACGACACCCGTGTGTAATTATAACTTCCAAGATTGAGACATACTCACCTCTGCAACTGTACATCGTCCCATGTGGAAACGCACGGAGGTTTTACACACCTCAATTCCGGCTATGAGGTGTGGCCCGGAGTGGCATGGCCAGGGCCGGGCTTGTTCCTGGGGTAATCATCGGAATGATCTACCTTCTAGCGTCATAAAGTGCTTCGACGACCTTCGGCATCCTCTGCTATTGGGGAGGCTAATGACGCCAGGCAGAATCTCCGTCTCCACAACCCCACCCCCTGCTGATATACACGCGGTTGCGGGGAAAGTCTCGTTTAGACTTCGGATGGAAGTCGCTTTCCGGTGGGGCACAGTAGGACATCACGCGATCTATCATAGAGGATATCGTTAATAACCCGTTCAGCGATTATGGGATGGAAAAAAAAACATTGTGAAGGCTATAAAGCCTGACCCACTTTCCCGAAGAGTTGCAACAGACCAAGCGACAAACTCAGATCGTGTATTCAACATGAAGGTGTTCAACGTTCTCGCAGTGCTCGCTGGAGCGGCTGTGCAAGTTTCTGCGCACTGTGAGCTTCATATATTGAGCCTCTGTGACGTTTGTCAATGCGTCAAACAGATACATTCCCATCCTTGATCATTGGAGGAACTGTTACCCCACAGTGGCAGTATGTCCGTGAAACAAACAACTTCAACACACAGGCACCGGTACGGTAGAGGCTCACCTACTGCTAATTCAATATCTGATATGCGTCGTAGGTGACGGACGTTACAAGCCCAGACTTCCGCTGCTACGACTCCCAGACCTCAGGCCAGGCCCAAACCGTAACGGTGTCAGCTGGCTCGACAATCGGCATCCAGAGCGACGGGACTATCTATCACCCTGGCGTCGTGAACGTCTATATGGCAAAGGCACCCGGGGACGTGTCGAGCTTCGCCGGAGATGGCGCTGTGTGGTTCAAGGTTTATCAGATCTCAGCAGTCACGAACGGTGGCCAGTCGATTACCTTCCCCGCGGAGGGCCTTGCGGGCGTGTCTTTCCCACTCCCGGAGAGTCTGCCAACTGGGCAATACCTCGTCCGCATGGAGGCCATTGCTTTGCACGTTGCGCAATCCTACGGTGGCGCCCAGTTCTACGTACGCACACTCGCTTCGCCAATCATTCCAGGGATGTACTTGAACTAACGCGTTCTGGGGTCGTAGATCTCTTGCGGCCAGATCAACGTTACTGGTGGTGGTAGCGGTACTCCAGGCCCACTCGTTGCTATTCCGGGTGTCTATACCGGCTACGTAAGTGGAAGTGGGCGCATGTTGTTCAAAAACTTTCGCTGATTGTGCGCATAGGAACCTGGAATTCTTATCAACATCAATGTGAGTCCGACAGACCGTATGAGACATGGAGCCCCGTACTCACGAGGAATGTCCATCGTAGTATCCCATCCCGACGAATTACACCCAGCCCGGTCCCGTATGTCCTATCCATGATTGTTTGTTCTCAAAAACTTATGCGGTTATTGCAGCCCGTCTGGACTGGGTGAATCGTTTTACGACGAGATTGAAATATTTGAATTGTTATGTTGTACGGTCAACAGTAACTGATATTGGTGCACGGCGAGATGATGTGGCAGTCACTTCTTCTCAAAAGAGTATAGTAGCATCTTGGCAAGCTGAGATATCATCAGAGTGGAGGGTCTGCTGTCAGAGTGATTGAGGGAGTGCTTGCGTGGCGAAAGAATCTCAGAAGCACTGACAACGTTAACCTGGAGTTCAGCGCTCAGCGAGTGCGCGCGAGGCTCAAGCTGAGGTGTATCACGTTACGCGTTGGCAGTCTACGACACGTGCTAATTACGTAATAGCCGCGTCGCGGTCTGAACATCAGCTTGACGCGACTCCCCTCGACTCCCCAACGTTGCTCTGCCAGCTCGTCACCCAACTGCGGCGCGGTATGCCTCTTCCCCTGGCTGAAGATACGCGGCAAGTCAAGAGGGAACCCCTGAAGGCGATCTCTCTGAACACGTCTCTACCACCCGTCTGTCCATCAGATGCTGCAAAGCCAAACCACAAAGTCATAAAGCGCCCCACCATGACGCAGACGGCGAACAACGAAGAGGGACATGACAGTGCCGGTTCATCCTACACTACCGAACGAGCCATAAGTTGGGTTATGAGTAAAGATTCAGTTGCTGCATGCTTCGTCAGGGACGTACTCTCAATGCCGGAGTGCGAGGGAAAGGGTGAGTCTGACTCACACCTACATTATGCCCCTGACTAATTTTGACGCTAGGCTTACCCTACTACCTTCTCGGCCGTGTCCCATGCAGATCAGTTTTATTGGTTGCCATCGTTGTTGGAGCTGCGAAATACGAATCACGTATAGTTTATACGCGTAAGCTTCGATGGCCTGAGGAGGTTGGCAACGCTCAGAACCTTTGTCAGTGGACGACGGGTCCGGAACGCTCGAATGTGTTTTCCGTACCGATCAGGATATGCCAACCCATCGCGCGAGCGGAAGCCACGACATCTCATTGTTGAGGCCAGCTCAAAGCTCAAAGCCCAAGCCGCTGAACAAGGACCCGGATATTGTTCCCTTCGTGCCGGTTGGCACCGTAGTACGCGTCACCGGGAAGATCCGTTCCAAACACAGCTCGAGAGATATTCACGGAGAATCTATCGGTCTGTATTCAGCTCGTAGGCGACCTCCAGAAGCCATTCTGACAGCTTTCAGACCGATGTAAGGGACCCCGTGACGAACTTGACCATTGGCGCCGAGTGTCTGTTCTACACAAGACTTATTACTACTCATCTGAGCCATTCGTTATCCCTCCGCTCGGGTCGACTGATCCAATCACATGTGATGTCCCGCGCACCCCGTGCAGGCCCAAGACGCAGGATCACCTTGCGCTGCCATCTAGCCCCCTTTCTGTGGCATCCGCGTCCGCTGTGTCGAGTCCTACAAAGTCGCTCAAGGAGTCACTAGTGCGTTTTCCCTCACTTTCGGTTCGACTTTACTCAAGGCAGACACAGTTTCCGCCTCAGCTTCGTCATCCATCCCGTCTCCGTAGTCGGGACCTCACAGCGAACACATTCCGAATCTACGTGAAGCATTTAATGGACAATCTATGTCTTATAACCGCATCCCCCACAAGCGAGACAGGCTCCGATACAGAGTCAATCACCGAGACCAGAGGTCAAACTGTCAAGACCCCGACCAAGCGAAGTTATCCGTTTGATGATAGCACACCGCGCCCGTCTCGCAGCGCCAATGTGCTCCTCACACCCCGACCACGCTACCAAGCCAGCGCACCTCTCGAGCGATCTGACTGTCGAGCTGAGAACACCCTGTTTGGCTGTACACTTTCATATCTGCGCCGCGTCCCTGAGCTCGCAACCTTGGCGCATCGAGTCGTGGAAGTCGAAGCTCGCCGCCGCAAAGAGGAGAAAAGGTCCCAATCTGAGAATGTCTCGACCAACATCGCTGGGAAGGGCAGGGCACCGCCGTCGAGTGCAGAAGGGACTGCGCCCAAGGTGAAGCGACTATTTACTTGGGCAATCCGCAAACTCTATCGGGACGGCGGTATCATACTGTGGGATGGACCTGTCATAAAAGTCATTGAGTCACATACAACGCTCGACTCGAGTATCCTCTATCGCTCCAGCGGACAAGATAGTTTCAGCTCGACCTCGACATCATCTCGTTCGCCATCGAGACTCGTCAACTTCTCTGACGACGACATCAACGATCTTTCGGACCCTCCTTCGGACGAGGAGGCCTATGCTCCCCTCTCCACACCCTATCTTGCGACACACGTGGAACACGCGATTCGTTCCCTTTCATACTCGCAGAAGCCCCAGAAGCGGAGCGAGAACACTCACTCGAGGCCTGCCGTCCATCGTAAACGGCATCTACCTCCTCCAGGCCCTACAAAGGATGCTATTACTGACCACATCAAGCGCAGCGACGATCGCTGGAAACGGCTAAGCCCGTGGTCTGTTCAGGAAGCTCTCGAGTGGCTGCGAGACGAAGGGCGAGTCTGGTGCGTGAGCGAGGACGACGGAGGACGATGGGAGCTATGTTCATAGCGGGCGATCCATAGCGTTGTCCTCGGATATTTATCTCTGTTCAACATGCGCAAACCATGTCCACTTCCCTGATAGTATATATATGAGAGGGTGCCAAGCACCCCCGAAAGTGAAGATAGCGCACAATGGTGTCTACGGCTTGAAAGCGTTCCACGCATCATTGAGCGCACCAAACACGCCATTAGCGATCATCCTCTGTTCCAGCGTAGTGTTCTTAGCATTAATCTGTGAAGGCAGATAGTCAAGGCAAGTGCGCCATCAGTCCCGCGATACACACCTTATCGGGATGGAGCTTGGCGATAGCTTTGGTATACCGAATTTTCACCTGATTGGGCATGACGAGCTCGGCCATCCCAACCTTCTGCCACCCGAGCTCCGGCCACAGCACCGTGTCGAGACTCGCCACTAACGCACGGATGTTGGTCTCCTTCCCGTTCTTCCACGCATTGAGGCGTGCATCAACACCGTCCTTGAGTTCGTAACGTGCCTGGTCCTCCGCTTCGGCTTCCTGATTGGCCTGCTTGAGCCTCTCCACAGCTTCCGAGGGAGGCGTAGGGCCGCGACGCGGAGGAGAGCGCTTCGCCGGCTTCGGCGGGTTGGCGCGCGGTGGATGAACGGCGTCGCCGTCGGAGGCTTTCTCGGCGTTGATCATCTTGCGACAGCGCCCAATGCCGCTCAGCGCATCGCTTCTGTGGCGACCAGCAAAGTCCGCGCCCGCGATGGACTCCCAGTCTTGTCGTGCCAGATCCCACTTCTCCCGGCCCTCATATGCCTCGGCTCTCCGGCGCCACGCCTTGATCAGGCCATCTGCCAAGTCGACGGAGGCGCCGTCTTCTTCTTTTGTCACTTTGGCCTCCCGCGCTGGATGGTAAGACGGACCAACGATCGAGATGACAGTCGAGCAATCTTCAATGGCACCAGCCATATCACCTGTCTTCAGCCGCGCCAACCCACGGTTGTTCAGGAGCGGAACCAACAGTAGGTGCGACTCTGGAAGCTGTGAGATCGCCAGCGTATAAGCCGATTCAGCTTCAGCGAAACGCCCAAGCTTAAACATCTCGGTGCCGGAGGCTTTGTGCTTTGCGGATGCAGAAACCGTGGAAGCTGACACTGAAACAACCTTCCTTTCGACCAGCCGGATAGGGGAAGGCGCCCTGACTGGCTTCGCAGCTGCCAGCGCCAGCGCCGGTGAGGATGTAGAAACTGCACGAGAACTCGCGCCGCGACGGAAGGGAGAAACGTAGACGGAAGGCATGTCTTCACCGAATAGGTCACCTATCTTGGGCTGGCTCGGGGCAGACGAGGGTTTAGCCTGAAGTCGTGGCCTAGGCTGGGCTGGTGGTCTGGCTGCCGGAGGCTCGTGGCGGTCTTCATCCTTAAACGTATGTCTGGATTGGCGCGCCTCCGGAGAAGTTGGCTGGTCATGGTCGACACTTTCCTGCATCCATCTGGGCCTCCCACTCTGCCTCTCATTCGAGTGAGTAGATCCTGGGCGAGAGGCCGCAGCGCGCTCCTCGTAAGCCTTCTGCACTTTTGACTTGCCCTCCTTCCAGAAGGCATTTGCTCGTTGAAAGAGTTGGGAACCGATCTCGCTAGCTTGAGCGATTATCTTGTCAGCCTGCTGTTGATAATTGGCATCAGATGAAGAGGGCTGGGGTCGGTCCTGTGAAACCTGGTGTTGTTGGCGCGGGCGTCGCTGTGGTAGTCCGGTGTCTTGAGGCTCAGTTCCCCAATCGTCGTCGTCTTGGAAACGGCGCTGTCTCCGCGGTTCCCTAGGAGTTTCCCCCTCTGCAATGGAGGGGGAAGATCGAGATGTGTCGGCAAGCAGTGTCTCTAAAGCAGCCTGAACGTCAAGCCCCGTATCAGTGGATGCAAGGGCCACTCTGGCTTGGTCGGGAGAGAATCCCATTTCGACAATTTGACCGATCAGGTGGGGTGGTGGGGAGGGTGAGTGCGTGGTGATCTGTAGAAGACGTGATCAATTTGTTGTGGAAACTACCAAAAAGGTGTGCGCGCACCGGTGGTGAACGCCTTTCGCGTCTATCTCGAATAGGTCGGCTCAGATCGCCGAGTATATCTTCCTCGCTCCCAGAGCCATCATCGAGTAACCTATTCTCGCGGTCTCCAAAATCAAAATCGCCAGGGGTACCAGAGCGAATGGGCGGCGATTCTCGATGAGGAGGTGAAGACGGCCGCCTCTGGGGCTGGTGCAACGAGGTGAAGTCGTCCAACTCCCACACCGAATCTGTTTGAGATGAAGGTGCTTGAGAAGAGGGGGAAGGGCGGGCCGGAGGTGTTGGATGCGACGCGAAATCTTCGAGGCCCAAGTCATCAATCAGCGACTCGGAGGCGGATGACGGCTTGGATTGGGTAGAAGCTACGGAGGGTCCAAAAAACCACTCGTCGTCATTGTTAGATGCTGGCGGTTGGGATGGCTTGGAGGACGAGATTGATGCATTTCCCGCTAGCGAATCCAGTCCTGCCCAAGCAGAGGAATCAAGGACTGGCGCAACTGACTGCTGAGAAGTTTGCGACCTTGCCCTGGCTGCCTTCTCTGCCATACTGAGCTTGGCACTACTGGGGTTGCTTGCGAACGACCCCGAAAGGAGGTCACCGAAAGCATCTCCTGACGTGGGAGGCGTGCCGCCGTTAGATCTCTGAGCTGTGATAGCAGGGGCGGATGGTGTGACAGATCGTGAGCTCGGAGAAGCTGAGCCAGAAGCAGCGAGCCTAGAGAAAGCGTCGTATTGTGGGCGACGAGTGCCGGTGGCGGAAGGCGCGGCACTTCCACCTAACTTCCGAGCAGGTTGGGCGGGTTTAGTAGGGGCGGAGGTGCTCCAGAGGTCGGCGAAGGAGTCAGACATGGTGAGAAGTAGTGGGGTGGAGATATCTAGGGATATATAGAGTTGAAAGCATAAAAACGTTGTTGCAGAGATGGACGCGACGAAGCTAGCAGCGCCGGTCGCCGCTGTGCCCAATCTCGGCGGACGGGCTGATGACGGGCGCTTGAGCCCTGGGCCCTAACGGGCCCTAACCCTAGCCTATGCTCTCTCCGGGCCGTGAAGACGGCCATAGGTTCGGAAATCGGAGCGAGACTCCGTTCAACTGCCAGCCTCTGCCAGCAGCTGCTCAGGGCACAGACACTCTCCAGAATACGATGCTTCTGAGGAGGTTTACTCGCCCTCCTCGTCCTCAGCCGTTCTGGATAGTCCCACTCAACAACAGTCGCACATTCTCTTCCTCCTCGATCAAGTGTGCCAAGCCTTACTATGTGACAACTCCCATATTCTATCCAAACGCAGGTACGCCTCCATCCTCCAACTGCGACATACCATCCTAACCAGAGCCTCAGCACCGCATATTGGCCACCTCTATACTCTAGTAGCTGCTGATATCTTTGCACGACACGCAAGACTATCTTCTGGGGAACCTATTCGATTTCTTACTGGCACGGATGAACACGGTCTTAAAATCCAGAAAGCTGCGCAGGCACAGGGCTTGGAACCTCTGGAGTTTTGCAACAAACTGAGTGTACGGTTCAATGTATGTCTTTTTCTCTTTTCTTTTTTTTTAATAGATGCTGACCATCCCATCATCAAGGACCTTGCAAATAAGGCCGGCGCGTCGTATACTAGGTTCATCCGCACTTCCGAGCAAGACCATCGCGACACCGTGCAATACCTGTGGGTAGGCCGTTCTCCAATCCAGCTTTGGACGTGTCTTACCTCGCGATAGCGTGCCTTGGACTCGCAGGGCTTGATTTACAAAGGCCACCACCGAGGATGGTACTCCGTTTCTGACGAGTGCTTCTATACCAACGGCCAAGTCAGGCGCATCAGGGTTCCGATCAAATTCAAGGATGGCTCTAGCGAGAGGACTCCTGGGAAGAGAATCCCTACCAAGAGGGTCATTATCTCTAAAGAGACGGGCTCTGTTGTTGAATGGGCTGAGGAGCGGAACTACATGTTCCGGCTTTCGCGCTTCCGTGAATTCCTGCTCGAGCGGTATCAGTCGAATCCGGACGTCCTCCATCCTCCGCAGCAACGCACATTCATTCTGGACATGTTGTCGAAACCACTTGCAGACCTGTCGATCTCCCGTCCGCGAAGTCGCTTACACTGGGGCATTGCCGTTCCAGACGACCCCGAACATACTGTGTATGTCTGGTTCGATGCGTTGACGAACTACTTGACTGGTGTGGGATATCCCTGGAACGGGGAAGAGCAAGGTGCAAAAGTCTACTGGCCTCCAGACCTGCAGGTTGTCGGCAAAGATATCGTCCGGTACGTTGTTCGCGCTGTATTGTAATCGGAGGTCCTGATGTCCGCAGCTTCCACGCTATATACTTTCCGGCTATGCTCCAGGCACTGGGCTTGCCCCTTCCTAAAAGGCTCTTAGCTCATTCACACTGGACGGTGAATCGGCGCAAGATGTCCAAATCCGTTGGCAACGTTATAGACCCGTTCATTGCTATAGATGAGTTGGGTGTGGACTTAGTCAGGTATTACCTCGCACGTGTTGGTGGTCGCTTCAGGGATGATGTCGGTGAGTTACTGCCTGCTTGTCCCCACCAGCTTCGTTGAATGCCGATATTCTCTCAGACTGGTCAGGTGAGCAATTGGAGAAGCACGCAGCGGAACTTCAATCGTTACTCGGGAATTTCTACTTGCGCGTAACATCTACTGCCATTCGAAAGAGGCTCCATAAAGATTTGCACTCAAACCTTCGCCCGCTACTTGAGCAGTCGCTGGAGACCGATAAGCTGAAGGAAGCTGCGACGCCTCTGCAGACTCTGGCATCTGTTGTCGATGGTCACGTCAAGGAGCTTAATCTGGCCGACGCTTTAGAAGCCATAGTACATCAGCTGAAAGCTGTTTGTGGTCCCTTGCTCTGATTCGGTCAACCTCCTGACCCTTCTTCGACAGGCTAATGTCATGCTGAATCTAACCGAACCCTGGGCGAAGAGCACCCCACAAGCTCTTATCGAGAAGGTGTATGCATTGTCGCTGGAGACCTTGCGAATCTGCGGCATTCTACTTCAGCCGTACATCCCCGCGAAAGCCGGCGAACTCTTAGATGTTATGGGCGTCCCGCCGTCGGAGCGCAGTCTGAGCCATGGGGAGTACTTGTGTGGGACCATCGGTGAAGTCATGCCAGGGGTCAAACTTTTTTCACGTCCGTCGAAGCACGTAGATTAGAACATGAATGAAGTCGTGCATCATCGCGTTCAAAAAAAGACCGTACGGCGACTTCTATGCCCTTCTGATTGGCGCGCCCTGACCTATCCCGGCAAGGCATTACGCACATGAGTATGTTGCTTGCACCCTCGGGGGCTACGGAAGTTATCCGCCCCTGTCACTTGTCTCCGGATCCGATGAGTGTATGCGGCACGCCGCGTTCGGCGGACTTGACACAGCCACGGCAATGGCAAGGCGCCCTTCCTTTCTCCACGGTAGCATCGAGCAACAAAGCCGATACTCCACTTGTGCGAACCCTACATGCCCAGGGTTACGTCGAGTTACGGGATGGTTGGGCTGAGGTGTCCTTGTTGGGAATGATGCCGGGAATGATAAGGCAGAGATTCCAGATAAGGCAGGACCTGGCAGGACACGGTCGCGCTTGGAGTGGAGAAATTGGCGCTCCAGTGGTGGACTTTTGTACCCTGCTTTTCAAAGCGTGTGCATCGCCTCGGTATCGGGTGGCCACGTTCTTCCCTTCCACACTGTGTCCCTTCTTTAAAACACACCCTCCTTCGAGCTTCAGAGGTCTGTGATCTCTTGTCAACCAACGCGTTCACTCCACTGTCTGCCGGGAATGCCTAACGCCTCCACCAACAACATCGACACTATTATTGATGGTCGCCTCTATATTGGAAAGTGCGTCATGGCGCCCTGACGCCCTAGAACACCAGCCGTCCCTTACTGACATCGTCGTGCAGTCTCTCCGCCGCTAAGTCCGTCGACCTTCGCCGCCAGTTCGGCATAACGCACACCCTGTCTGTCTGCCCGGACTGCCCTTCACAAGGACCCAACCACTTCATCATCCCCGTTCAGGACTCTGAATACGATGACATCCTCATCCATCTTCCACAAGCTTGTCGCTTCATTCAGAACGCATTGGATGCCGGTGGCAGGGTGCTAGTCCACTGTCTCATGGGCATTTCGAGGAGTGCTACCGTCGTTGCCGCGTACTGTGAGCCTTCACCTCTTTGAAGCCGCTATTCTCCCTTATCACCGGACCAGTGATGTCGACCCGCCGTATCTCCCCTCACAAGGCGTTATCAATCATTAAGAGAGGTCCTCAACACCATTTATCCCTGATCTACCCGCTCACATTGCCACCACAGCCCGGCCCCAGGTACTACCAAACTATGGCTTTATCAAACAGCTCAACACCTTTGAAGCGTGCAATTACGAGCCCTCGAAAGTAGACCCAACATACCGCGCTTGGAAGCGCAGGCACCGCCAAGATGTCACATACTTCTTGAACTATACCACGGACACGACTAGTGTCGTGCCAGAGAAGCTGTCCCTCAGCAGGTATGCGTCCTATGAGTTTTTTTACTGTTAGCCGTTAATAACCATTATCCCACAGTGATTTCCCAAAGGACCCAGAACAAGCCAATTGCCTGGTCGCATACTTGGGCTTGACGCATTGCGTATCACTGTCTCCTTCGACTACTTTCCCACCAGACACTGGCCTCAGGCATCGTCACTTTGATATACCTCAGTCTAATAAGGCGGGCCTCTTGCTCGCATTGCCGAGTATCTGCAAGCACATCCATAACACTATAAATGATAGAGGTCGAGTCCTCGTTCATTCCTCTGCGGAATCAACCGCTGCTATAGTAGTTTGCGCGTACTGTAAGCCAAAGATCGTCATCGCGTTCACCGTATTGACAGTTTCCCAGTGATGTGGAGTCGACGTACCTCGTACGAACAGGCGTATGCGAGCTTGCATGAAGGTAGTCTCCTTTCAATATCCTTATTAGCCCTGACTCTGACGTGTTTCTCAGCGCTCCCCCTGTTCAACGCAACCGAAAGCTTCACGAGTTTATTGAAGTTATACGTTGCCTGCGACTACTTTCCGAGCGTTGACCACCCGGCTCTTCGCGACTGGCTGGGTCCAGAGCACTATCGCAACACCGTGCCGCCTCCTCCACGACCTGCTTCATCTCCCACAAGGCGAGCACCGGGAGCAGCATTGCACACTTCCGGGCCATGGGCGAAGGCCGGCAGTCAAGCAAGTCACGTCCTCAGCTCTCTGGTACCGGTGACTTTGGAAGGATGATCCCTGAATGCACGTTCTTCATGTGTTGATATGCATCGTCCTGATCTTGCTGCATCACGTATACCTGTATCGTACTTACTTGGTCACATGTGGCCGATGACCTAATTGACATGCAGTAATCAGTCGTCTCATTTCACTCCCTGCTTGAAGCTTGACTGTTGCTTGCTCCGCAAAGGGGTGACAGTTTTTGGTGTTGGTTATTGCAACGGGTACATATGGAGAACACCAGGGACACGCTGAAGCTGCGCGGGGTGTTATCGTCGCTATTTCTGCCACGCCGAGGCACTGCGAGGCGCCCGTTACGACAGGTTACGCGTTACGGCCTGGAGGCAATGGCCAATTCTCCGGTGCCGCGCGTGACGTCGTCCGCCCGAACTTTCGTGCCGGGCACCACCACCTCCACCCCTGCCAAACGTCGAGGAACGGAAGCTACCCTCTTTCATCGGCCTACGCAAACTGTACAGAGGTTGAAATGCTTCGTCTAGTGAAGTCTTCCCGGTGGACACCTCCACAGCTGCATGGTCGGCACCTCTACGTCTCATCCCGATCCCGTTTGAGTCTGCCAGGAGCCTCGAAACCAAGGCTGGCTCACTCCGGCGCATCGCTCAGGCAGAAGAAGAAGGCGGAGGATCCTGTCGAAGAAGACGAGGGCCCAAGACTAGAAGCTGCGTCTTTTGGGGACTACTCGATCATCCTGCCACCTGAGCCATTCGTCTTCGGGGTTTCTCATATCGCTCAGCGGCCCGTACCCTCTCACATACAACGCCCTCCTTATGTGGCCACTTCTTCCGCGTCCCCGCCGAGCGGAACGCTGGGGGACGGTCGTATTCAGCTCGGGAGCGCCAACGAGCAGTGCCTGCGGCGTGCAGCTAAATTCGCCCGCGAAGTCCTGAAGTATGCAGGCACGCTCGTAAAGGTCAAGACATACCTTTTAATTCGCCAATGGTACTGACCCTGAGGTAGGTCGGCGTCACGACGGATACCCTGGATGCCGCCGTTCACGAGTACATTGTGGCCCATTCGGCCTACCCATCACCCCTCAGATATGCCGGCTTCCCGAGGGCGTGCTGTACAAGTGTGAACAACGTCGTAGTCCACGGGATTCCGGATGAGTGCGTATGCTGCATCGACATATTGAACTCCTGTTCAAGGAAAGTTAGTCGACCTCTAGAAAACGGTGATATCGTGAATATAGATATCACAGTGTACTTGGACGGGTACCACGGAGATACATCATCCACGTTCTTGGTTGGCAATGTGGTGAGAATCAGGACGCGTCGTCGGTTTGGCACGAAGTCTTACCATCAACATTGTCAAGGATGACACAGGGAAAGATCTAGTTGCCGTGACAAACGAAGCACTGGACATTGGAATTGCTGAATGTGGCCCAGGGCGACCCTTCAAGTCTATTGGAAAGGCGATACATGACTTTGCAGACAAGCGTGGATATTCAATTTCCAGCGACTTCACTGGCCATGGTATCGGGCAGGTCTTCCACCGCTCACCATGGATATTGCATCATCGTGAGTTGCGCCATGGCGTTTCGACGGGCACGACACTTACGAAGGGCTCAACCAGGTAATGACGAGCCCGGTGTCATGTTGCCAGGGCATTGCTTTACCATTGAAGTAACTTTCTTCACCTGAAATAAGATGCGCCTGGCTGATGACTCCTAGCCATGTCTCATCCAGGGATCAAATCCGAGGAGTTGGATCTTCCCCGACGGCTGGACGGCCTCTACCGAAGTAGACCTACGTCTTTCCATCACAGCTGGTGACCCAACTGATTCCCGCTTGCTTCCTGTCCACGTAGAACTGCGCTAGAAGTGCGCAGAAGGAACATATGATCTTGATCACGGAACATGGCGCAGACGTAATCACTCGAGACTGATGCAGCGCAGGCAACTTGAGCGAGCAGCCCCGTTGTTCTCGCTGTTCCTGTGGGGCCGTCGATCTGCAACGGGCGTCCGTGTCCCGCACTCAATCTCCGACATAATCTTCTGGAACATTTCATACGAGTACGACCGCCTTGTCCAATACATGACTTGAACCATGGCGTACGATCATGTTAATGGTGACGCTCATTCAGCTCTCCAAAGACGTGGCTGCCAATGCCACCGCTACTCACCACCGGCCGCGGTCGTTCAAAATTCTCTTTCATACATTGCATTATAACCACGAACGTGAGCGCGGCTGAACCGCTGTCGCCATACTATAAACGCAGTGATCCAACTGCTTCTGCTGGAAGGTCCAGACCCGGCGACCTTTTGATCTGTCTTCGAGTTGCAGATCTAGAAGTGCCGCGGCGGCCGGTCCGAGGAGTTTGAAATTCAGTCGGCCACAACAACTACCAACAGTGCCACAGTTCGCCGTCTGGCAGACAGACACCCACTACTGGCAGTCGCGGCGGTGTGCGCAGCAAATCATCATGGACGCCATACCTTTGTTCCCTTATCGACTTTTTTTCCTCTACGTCGAGCCCATCTCGGCGCTCGCAGGCGCATTCTATGCGGCTGTCCGGCCAACCGATTACCTCGTTGATCTCGTCGCTCCCACAACGAGCGCATACACCCGGGTTGCCGTAGACACGCCCACACGCATGAGCCTTTTCCAGCTCGCAAATTTATACCTACTTTTCGCCCTGAACGAGCATCTCGTATTGTCTTCCACGTCGTCCCTCAAGGCATGGAAACGACTGCTATTTTGCCTCCTCGTCGCCGACTTTGGTCACCTCGCAACCATGGCTCCCGCGGGGTATGAGATCTTTTGGAACGTTTCACAGTGGAATGCAATGGCGTGGGGGAGCGTAGGTTTCGTTTATTTGGGCGCAAGTCTCCGTATTTGCTTTCTGGCGGGCATCGGCCTCAGGCGCAGCGGTGGTCATACGATGAGCCACGCGGCGTTGAGAGCGAAGTCCGGTAAGTCGGAATGAGTAACTCATGTGAGTACTTTCCTGGCGTGCTCATCGGGTGTTTGTGTTTCCTAACCGATTTGCCTGGCTTCTGAAGAAATCGCGGGCCAGACAGCTGGTGGGGCTTTCGACGTAGTACCGTACGGCGTAGTCTCCGTTGCTGATGTTGTCACGATCCCGGCGCATCTGGTCCGTACGAAGAATATCGATTGTCGGTTGTCTAGTCTGTTCTACGCGCGTTCACTTGTCCTGGCCGTATCTAAGTAGGTCGTTGTTCCTCACGAATCTTCGATGTTATGCCATATTTATTATTCCTCCTTCTGTCGTTGGGTCTCGAGCGCTGTTGCTGGCACTAAGCAATGCGTTATCCTCGGTACACCAACTCGCTCAGGAACATTGGTACAACATTCTGCTCCGCGTTCATATACTTCGGATCGACACTGCCAGTGTAACTCCTCTCCATCTGCGCTATAACTCCGTGATCAACAGTCTTCAATTGACCATGTTGACGCCGATTCCAAGAGTACGATCGGTCGCTTGAGCTCCAGGCACATTCCACTTAATCTGCAGCTGTGACATCACAAGACCGCTGCTGATTGGCACATCGGACTGTCTATGCATTCCAATCTGTTGGGGAGCTTGGGGCGTTCGAGGTGTCGTGGCCACATTCGGAAGGTTCAAGTGCTCGTAAGTTACGCTGCATCTGACAATACGCCGCCTCGCGACTTTGAAGGGTCGCCGCAAGACCGACATATTCGCTTTTATGTAATAACAACGGTTGCAGGTGAGCACCGCCTAGACGCTACCGGTGGGGGTCGTGCGACCAGGAACCAGGCGACGCAGGGGAGCGTCGAGATCAAGCGTATGCGATGCGTACGCATACCATTCGAGCAATTCGCTTCCTTGCTTAGGTGGAACGGCGAAGACGTACTGTCGACACTTGCGCGTAGAAGTCGTCCAAACTAGTGACTCTAGACCACATCCGCCCCTGCATATAAACCCGCGGCTCTCGACGGCATCCAACTCGCTGTCATTCCCTTCTTCCCGCCGAACCTGCGTTCCCTCCCCCTCTTTGAGGCCCTCCAAACACCCACCTCCTTGCGATGCCTCTCCTCTCGGATCTTGTCACCGGACACCTCGTCGCCATTACTGGCTCAGTTATCGTTCTTTACTTCGTTCTCCGCGCAATATATCATCTCTGTCTCTCTCCTCTCTGCGACATCCCCGGCCCCTGGTATGCAGCGATATCTGACTTCTGGCTTACTGTCCATGTTCTTCGCCTTCAACAATGCAAAACTCTGCATACCCTATTCGAGGAATACGGCCCTGTTGTACGTGTCGGCCCTAACAAGGTTGTCTTCAACGATCTCTTCGCGACAAAGAATGTATATTCCATACTCAAGTTTGACAAGAGCCAGTACTATAAGAGCCTCCTGACGTTCGTATCTCTCTATCTGAAATAGTTGACTTCATGCTGACATTCGCCTCAGGAATGATAACGACCACGCGTATGTTAAATTTAGTGTATACAACATGTCCAGGTTTATTGAACGTGTGCAGCATGACCACCCTGCCTCACGCATCTCACGTTCTCCGCAAGAAGAGCTACGCCCCGCATTATACCCCGGCTAGCCTCTCACAATTTCAACCGGATATGCATCAATCTGCCGCCGAACTGGTTGACGTGCGAAACAATGCTGAATACCTCCGGAGCCGTAAACTGACTTGGGTCCTGTTTCTTAGATCCTTGACGGTGCCATGAAAGGCCACGCGATTGACTGTCTCGTCTTCTTTCGCCAGCTCATGGTTGACGTCGCGTGTGTGTCCTCATTCGGCCACCGTGTTGGCGCCCTTAGCAAGTGGGCTGCCGATGCAGAGGATCCTCTGGTTACCGCTATCGGGGACTTTCCAAAGCGGGGTATTCTCGTATGTTTCAATCTTTTTGGACGATGACGAGCTGATGATTCCTTTATCGTCCTTAGAGGAGCGCCATCTCTGCTTGGGCTTGGAAATTGGTGTGCCAGATCCCCAACCGTCGTTGGCGCCAGCTGTGTGATTCAGACAAGATCATGACTGAGGTGGGCCACGTTCTGCTGGGTATCGTCTCGTATGTCATTTATCAACATTTGATTATCAGTTCGTCAGTGCAAGAGTATATGAAACACGGTTGCAGATGGTTTCGGGGACGTTAGAGCCGTCCGAGAAGATGACTCTCGTTCAACGCCTTATTCGTTACCACTCCGGGCTATCAACTAATACGAGTTCTGATCGCGACGTCATTTCTGAACATATAGGCCACCTGTGAGTCGACATCCTTTCTTAGATGCTTTGAGTCCATGATTTTATATCCAGCGTTGGTGCATGCGATACAACATCCGCAACACTCTCATACCTCTGCTGGGAGCTCAGCCGACGTGCTGACATAGCGAAGAAGCTTCAAGCCGAGTTGGATACCGCTATGCCTGATCGCAAGACTTTTCCCGATATCACCGTGCTCCAGAATCTACCGTATCTGAGCGCATTCGTCAAAGAAGGTACGTTCGACAGGTACCTCATCATCCGAACACGATATCAATATTTTTCAGGGCTTCGAGTCTATGGCGCTGCCCCGAGTTTGCTCGAGCGGGTAGTGCCGGACTCGAACGCTAAAATGACTGTACCTGAGGCATTCGACTTGATGGGTTATGCGCTCCCTTCTGGGACAATTGTCGGTACGCAAGGATGGTCCATGCATCGTGATTCCTCCGTATTCCCTTCTCCGGACACCTTCCTCCCCGAACGATGGTTAGACATGGGGGACAACGGGGAGCAGCTTGCAGCCATGAACCTGCACATGATGCCTTTCGGAACGGGCTCACGTGTTTGCGGGGGACAAAATCTGGCACAAATGATGTTACGAATTACGATGGCCGCGATCGCCAGGAATTTCGATTTGCTCTCGCCGCCTGAGACGACCGAGAAGAGCATGGAGATGCGAGATAGTTTTGTAAGTCAACGGTTCTGCACATCCCCGGCGCAACTGACATTCTCTGAAAGGTCATCTTCCCTGCATCGATGACCTGTCGCTTGATTTTCAACGCCCGCGAGGTTCGCTAAACGTCCTCATCGAAGTCATCTCTACCTGTTGTCCTGTCCTTCGTCGTGTCATCTCCCGCTCTTATCCTCTTCCGCTATGTTACCCTTCTGCTTTTAATGCGTTTCCGGCATCGAACCTACGATAACCTTTGCTAAGTGCCAACTATTTGCCCTCGGACTTGTCTCACAGTCGCGATATTCCTCGTTGTCGAGTTGGACGTGATGCTCAGCATCACGATAGATACCCAGGTACATTATAGCGCCGCATAATACATTCTTGCTTTGTTGGATTGTCGAGATTGCCTATCTTCTGTCTGGAGAAATTTGACCGAAAGCACTGTTGGGGTTTGATTGGGATACTAGATACATGGGTGACAGACGGTGACCGTTGGTGTGGTGTAGCATCTTGTAGCATCCGATGCACACCCTACAGTACTTACAGCGGATTGCAAAACGATAGGCCCCTTTTTGACTCTTTACACACACAGCTGGAGTCTAGCGGGGATCGGAACTATCACCAAGCAGCAGGACCCGTCCAATCACATTTGCCCGCGCGCCCATCAGCCAAGCATGACTAATCAAAATGAGCGCGCTTACAGAGGGACCTTCCATCTTGGGCTCAGCGGGGATCAAATGCCTGTGTGTGTAAGCGGTCGAGAAAGGGCCTAAGATTATGCGATCCGCTGTAATGTGCTCGCGAGTCGTCGGACAGTGATAAGTATGACAGGGATATTGTAGGAAAAACGTTTTGGTCGCACTTTTGTGCCGGTCCGCAGTCCTGGGTCGCACCAAGCGAGCCTTGACCGACTTTGACTCATCACTTTTTTGCAACTCTCTCGCACTTTTGATGCCTTACTCCATACATATTCTTATTTTGTTGCTTTATATCAAACTTTATATGTTTGGCCCCCGGAATTACCCAAGTATGATCATGGCTTTACTTGCAAAGTTTGCCTGGGTATCGGAAAAGAAAGCCCCACCTTCACCATAGCACACAGTTCAGTTGTAACTCCTTAGTCCAGATCATGTGACCAGCTTTGCCAGGCTTTCACACTGCGTGCATAGCAGACTTATTCTCCCATGGGAAGGCTTAAAAAACCTAAATATTTGTTTAACTTATTGTTGACTATTTGAGCTTGAGAAACGAGTATTAGTAAAGTTGATATTCTCTACAAGCTTCCTGATAAGGGGTAAAGTCTGTACCTGAAGTTAAAGTTTTCCCTCGGATTCCCGCGCCATAGACATCTGGTAGGAAATTTTCCAGGAATTTGGTAACATCAGGAAAAATCGTTGGAGTCGTAGCTACCCCTTTGGCATCTGTAGCACTCTGTAGCACTCTGTAGCACCTGTAGCCGAGAGTTATGTACACCATGCAATTGCTACGTCTACAGAGGTCTATGAACACCGCGCTTGGTCATCGCCGACTTGAGAGTGCCTATGTAGATACACGCAGACTGACGAGGGCCCGTTTCTGTGGCTCACAACTTGTTGCCAGCTGTATAGGGTCTTTGGTATACCGGATCATCTCGGTCCGGTTCTTTCCCGGGCCAGCGGATGCACTACGCACTGTACGGATACCAGGGAATTGAATGTCTGTAACCAGAGGGAACTTGAGCGCGCAGATATGTACAAATTATGTATCAAGAATGGGGACTACATTGTCTTGAATGAACATGACGGATCGATCAGGCCCGGGGAACGAAGCATCGAATTGGACACGATACCACGCAGTGCCAGTCTCGCGCTGGATCCTCTCCTCCACTTTGCCGACCCATCCTACCCACTCACCGAGTACGATTACGACTTCGCTCCCGACCGATGGTGGCCATGGGACGAGATGCCGCGGGTCCGCGGACACCTGCGTCGGAACTCGCCCTTCCACGACGTTCACTATGACCTCCCCTGGGTTTGGAAGGAATAACCTCTCGGCGAGGATCACCGTTTTGGCCGACTTCTTCCGCGCAGTCGACTTCCCTCCGCTTGTGTTAGGAATTGACAAGGCGAGGCGTTTGTAGGCGAGCAGTGTCTGGATCTCCTTTGTATGAATCCAGTGATCTTGCGCTGTAAACGGTTTTCACTACGTAAAGATGCGTGATCTACTACGACTTACGGTCACGGAACAGGGTCATGGGGGGGTTGTCAACCGCCAGAGAGGGTGGCGGCGGCGTTGCTCGGCCGCTGTCTTCTATGTCAGGGGGCGGCGGGGTCACTGTTCGCGGTTGGGGTGATGGCTCGCGCATTCTGTCAGCCCACTTTTCCGTACTAGCAATGTCATATCAGTATACATCTTGCCTAGAGACGACGCGGCTTACACGAGCGCGAGGTGCTTCCAAGGGAACCACTCCTCGCGATGGCCGTACACTACGTAGTACGAATGCAGTTGTACACTCGCCCCGTCTTCGTTGCAGCCTTTGACACTGCCGCGATGTCCTTCATGGGCCCCTTCGTCACCATGACGTCCTTGCCCGAGAGGTGCACCACAGTCGCGCCGTAGAAATTGATCACTTTGTCTTGCTTTGCACATACGCGGACTTCGGACACGTCAAGGACGACCTGTAACACGCAACAATCAGCCATGGAATGCTCAATTATTCTCCAGGTTTACTGTGCGTACCTTTATGTGGTTGTCTTCGGGCGCGAGCCGGAGTTTAGTCCCCTCGTGGGACAAAATGCGGGCGCGCACGAGTCCCATACGGCCAGTCTTCTCTTCTACGCGGTCGAATTCGACCCAGAGACCCGGCGGAAACTTGCGCCCCAGCCACTCCGGTTCGTCAAATTCAACGGCGTAGGTGTTCGTTGGCATCTGCTTTCAATCAATGGGGGTTACAAACCTAAGGTTCTGACACACCTCGACCGTGTAATCCATATCTACGTATACCAGCTTGTTGGTTTCATAGTCTGCCTGGATCACTACACCCCTGGACGTAGACCAGCGGGCCTTGACCGGGTCCCCAGGAATGAAATACGGGACCATCGAATCCACGTCCAAGATGCTGCGCATCTCAGGTAGGCTTGCGCCTGCTGAGTTTCCCCTGGCGACAACTTGCGCTTTTCTGTCAGTGACCCTGTCGGCATACCCTACCAGCCCTTGCAGCTCCCCAGACGTCACCAGTACTCGCGTGCCCTGTTTGACTGTGTCGTGGATGCTGCGGAGAAGCCAGGGAACAAACGTTGGCTCGTCCCTAAGAGTGGCCGACCCGAAAAAAGGGGTTAGATCTATCGGTGGCGAGGTGCACGCGCGAACGTGAGTCGACGGAATGGGCCAGAATACAACGTGGTCGTCATATTTGACGTCGTCGAGCAGGTAGCAACCGTTTTCTTGAAGCTTGACGCGATGTCGGCCCCACTCTTCCAGGGCTTTGTCGACGTCCCAGCCGTGGGGTTCAGGGCGGGAGGCCCTTTTCCTCTTCGATGCGCGCGGAACGCCTTCGCCTTCCCGAGCATGGCTGCGCAGATCCGCCTTGGGGCGGAGTCTTGGAACCAGGGCGACCACGAGGTTTTGGTCGTACTCGTCGTTCTTGTCGAACACGAAGCCTACGTCTCCGTGGTATCGACCGAGGTCGCAGCGCACCCACTGCCCAACCTCGATCTTCTCTCGAAGGAGGGCGCGTGAATGCAGTAGAGGTGGGCGCGAGTCCAAATCGATCAAGACTGGAGGGGTGGGCAGCACGAGAACTAGCCCTGAGATCGCATGGGTCACGGCAGAGCGCCCCAGAGATTCGATGAAAACATAGCCAGGGATGCTATCCCTGCTGAAGGCGCTGGCTATTGCGGGCGACCGGGATCCGGTCGCCTGAATGGAACGCCTTGCCAATTGGAATACAACGTCTCTCTCGCACCCCCGCTGTGCAGGCGCGATGAGAACGGTGGCTTTCTGGGATACAGAATAGTTGTTCATACCTTCACTTTCACACACCAGACGTCGGGGTCGTTGATGTGTGAGAGCCTGAGGTCCACGGGGAACGAGTCGTCCGCCGAGGGGTCGCGCGGCCGGGCGTTGGAGGCAACAGACCTAAACCTCTGCGCATGCTGTTCAGCATCCCGCGCAGCTTCCTGGACGCTCTGATCGCTGCTCAGAAGCCTGTTTGCTCCGAGGGTATCATCACCCTCTTCATCAAGGCCTTCCTCGAGGTCATCTCCATCGTCTGGCCACCATGTTAGCACGAACCGTTACCGGCGGGCAGGCATGGGCGCACCGTTCAAGAAACCATCATCTTCCTCATCCTCCTCCTCCTCCTCCTCCCTGTCATCGCGAATGGCTTCCAAGTCCAAGAAGCGAAGACCCTATCGCTATTTGTAAGGCATCATTCCGTGAGGTGCATGCAATACATACCGGATAGTCTGAAAGGGACATGATGTGAGGTGCTAGTGTATGAGGGAGGATAGGGGGCGCGAGGCTGAGCAACCTGGACCACAGAGGCGGCGTTTATGTACCCTCTGACCTGTGGATAAGTGGAGTCAGGTATGCGGGTGAAAGACGTAACACAGACTTAGCACGGCGGGGTGGGCACAACTCCAGGCACACCGACGTCTTGTCCATACCGCGCAGTAGCTAAACCCTGGGCTGCATGATCAGCACGCTTCCTTATACTTGTCTTTAGGGTACTCTCCGTTGTTATCCCTCGGACTTATTTCACCTCTACTTCATCGCATTCAGGCGTGATCAAATTCTACTGATTCTACATGCTACTATATCTACACATTAGCAGCACCATAGGTACGCTCAATGGGGGCGGGGGAACGTCGGAAAGGCTGCTTCGGGCGTTTCCGAATGCGTGATGTCTTGCTCGACTCGCGGTGGGACGCACGTGCATCGGGCTCGGGCGCGGACTCCGAGCCCTGGCACGCGCCGGAGTCTTCCATCCCACCGCGAGCAAGCCAGCATTTGGGCGGCACGCCGGTCCGCTCGATTTTTCCTTTCGCCCCTCCATCTTTCGCGCGCTGACCTAAACTCTGGCCACAGACATAAAGTCCCGTAGTTTGTTAGTACACGGCTTCATTAGTACTGTAGACTGTTATTGTGTACATAGACAAAAATACGGAAGATGACGCGATGGCGTGAAAGTTCTCAAAGCAAGCAACGGAGACAAAAAAAAAATATCCTTATGGGATATAGTACTCTTATCGATTCTGTGTACGATCGAGAGTTCAAACGCTGACCGAGCATCAACAGGGCCCATGCAGCACGCCGCCGATCTTCTAGCAACGAAATGGATCTCGCCGGCGCAATTTCAGAAGAAGTACGGTACGTATTGCCTCGTGATTTGAACGCGGCGATAATCTGAAAGGACGCGGTATCCTTACTAGGTATCGAATGTCGACGGGGCCCGTTCACCGCCGAGGAGGCTCAGTCAGTGAAGGATGAGGTCGACCGCTATTGTCAGGCGCGTCGTCATCTCTGGATATCTCACCAGTGTGGCTTAAACCATGGTTTTTGGATAGGAGAATGGGCTTGACGAGCGAGCCATTCGAAATCTAATCGCGGTCAAAGAACCCCTGACCGCATCCGGGTTCTGGACTCGCGTTGGTATGTCTTTCACCTCCTTTTGGTGGCCATACTCATGGACCTCGAGCCCGCGTTGTGCCCTCTCGCGGCGTCCGAGCTGTGTATGATTACATCCGTCGCGCGTATCATCCCATGGCCAAACGGGGGAAGTGGACTTCTCTGGAGGACGATGAATTGCTCCGGTGAGTATCGCTCGGGCCATTCAGCCTCTTATTCATGCCACATTCTAGTGCGTTCGATGAAACTGAGGGTGACTGGGATGAAATTGCGGCCTCTCTGGAGCGAGCGGCCTCAGATTGCCGCGACCGATACATCAAGCATTTACAGGCCGCGCCCACCAGACGCCGAGGTGAGTGCGCGACTTGTGGCAATCGACCGAAAGTCTCACGTGCCGCAGGAACTTGGACCGATGATGAAGAACAAGCCCTTTTGAGCATCATGCGTGACCTCGCCCAGGAAGGGCAGATCAACACCCAAGTCCGGGGCTTCTGGAAGGGCGTTTCCAAGCGCATGAACAATGCGCGTAGTGCCCAACAATGCCAGAACAAATGGTTCGTGATATTACACTTTTTCGATACTGTCGCTGACTTCCAATCGAGGTATGATTCATTGGAACCAAAGGTCTCTGGGAGTGGGGACAAAACAATGTGGAGCGATGCGGACGACCGCATCCTTATCACCAGGTGAGCCATCACCTGGCCTGCAGGCTTTTCGGATTCATAATTCCGGCAGGGTCGCACTTCAGGACGTCGACAAAGAGAGTGACGTTGACTGGAAGGGGCTGCGCGGGATGGCTGGTGCCATTGGAGCGCTCACGTCCTATCCCAGAAGTGGAAGAGGGTGAAGAGTACCCTGGACACGCGCGATCTCACGCATCGGGGTGAGCATGCAACGGTTTGTGTTGCGTTTGTTCTAACAATTGTACAGACGTAGTCGCGCTTCTTCTTGCTCGCGCGGCCAATGTACTCTAGACGGACACCGCATCGGACCATTTGTTATCGACATTGCTTTCTGTAATATACTAAGGATCTGCTACATCGTCACTACAACGCGCCTCGTACATCGACTCAACCTATTGCAGCGAAAGTGTTTTGAAGTCCTCAGAAGCGGTCATGTCACATCCTGGTAAGCAGGCTCTTTACTATATCCGGGCTCCCTCACAACTCCTACTAGAGGTCGTGGCGTCCTTACTGGCCTTCCAACGTTCGTAGTTGGCCTAGCCCCGAGGATATTTCAGTCTTGTCGCACTGTATATGAATAAATTCATACCGCGTACCTTGTGTTCTTCAAGTCTGTCAAGCTGCGTGGGTCCCAATTGAGACATTTGGCTCTCCATCAAGTCGTCCAAGCTCCCCATGAAGTCGTAATAGACATCTTCAGGTATGGGTCGGCTCTCCAAGAAAATTGCTGTTGGCCTCACCTCTTCCTCCCCCTGGCTGTCAGGTACGACCTCCTCTAGCGTAATGCTCGAAGAGGTAGCAAGCGCGCCCTCCGAAGCGGCCTGCTTCCCTCTGGATTCCTCGGACCGCTGTGACTCCTTGGCCGGCCGCGCTTGCCCCTCAGGGTGCTGCGATGTAGAGGTGCCTACAGATCTACGCCGCTTCCGTATCTCGGGTTCGTCTGAAGGCGTCGCCTGGCGTCCTCTCTTTTTGGTCGTCGTCTCGGGCAATGTTTTCGCGTCTTCGGGGGCGGGAGTAACGAGATTGCTTCCCTCAGCGATTATCGTGGCTTGTGTGGGCGGGGGCTCGGCGGACACTGGCTGAGGAGGGGGTTCTTGCTTCAATCTCCAGTTTTGTGCATTGTCGCTAGCATGCACGAAAATTCTCTATGCCTACATAAGTCAATTTCCCGACTGCGGAATAAGCCCTTGCTTACCACTTCCCTAATAGCTGGGGTCAGCGTTATCAACCCCACCGA